>CM053583.1:78093564-78105030 GCA_028627135.1 Pseudochirops cupreus | reverse complement strand
GTCTTTTTAGGTCAGAGAGATGGAGATTGAAGCAGAAGCTCCAATTCAAGTAAGGAGAGGTGCCTTAGAGGTTTAAGTACTGGCTTGTTTAGGGCCTGGTTGGAGTCCAACCTGTTTTGCGGCATGAAATGAGTTTGATGGTGTCAGGTCAATCTCCTGTGACTGATAATCCTCATCATAAAACTACTGTAAATGATTCAGCATGCTTTGATATTATTTCTAGCTTGTGCCCAGGAGAGGCCAGAACTGAGCCAGCATTGCAATTGAGTTGCCCTTGCTTTGGAGACACAGAAAAGGTAACTCTCCTAGGAAAGGCCAGAATTCCTAGCTAACCCAATAAGGACATTTCCCGACCTCCCTTTGTACCTTTGGTTGCCTTTACCCCAGAGAAAAATATTTTCCTCTGTCAAGAGAAGAGTTAATGAAAATGTTGAAAGGGGATATTACAGGGAATGGTGTGTGTTTGGGGGATGGGGAGAGGAGAAATAGTAGCAAATTATTTTGAAAGAGAAACTTTAGTCCATTTTATTAACTGTAAAAGCTCCTCAATATTGTGCAAGAGGAGTTATATTTTTCTGAGAAATTTGTCATTTGGGGAAAAGGAAAAGAACTACATTTCTCTTTCCACTATCACTTCCTGTCTTAATATACCTATCTCTCACATGGCTTTGGGAGTGTTTCTTTACCTCACAGAAATGCTTAATTGATAGGGGAAGTACTGTTTTTTTTTATCAGAATGTTGTAGTTTTATTATTTTTAAAAACTTAGTAAGCAAGAGGCATAGAAAATGAGAGGAATGTAAGGAAACCAACAAACCAAAAAACAAAAGAAAACAAAACAGAACCTCCCAGGGAAAAGGCAAGAATGAGAAAAGACAACATTTAGCTGATAAAATATTCTCTGTCCTCCCATCCAGCTTCCTTGGACCTTGCACTCTTGTCCCCTACTTGAAATGGCAGAGGGGTGTCAGTGATAGATCAGCCTGTCATGGAATAGTACAAACTTAAGTAAATTACAAACAGAAGCCAGAGTAAGTACAGTAAGAATGGTGAGGGCCAGTTGGAAGTCTCCAGTAGAGTTTAGAAAGTTCCCCTTTTTTAGTCACAGGATTCCATTCATGTTCATTCATAGATGAAAAATGAATTGGGCATTTTTTATTGATGCATTCTGTTGTGTCCATTAGGGAAAAACAGAATGCTGAAAAGGATCAGTACTGGAGATACGACCACGAGTACATCTAGGTCAGGGTTCTCAACCTTCCTAATGCCACGACCCTTTAATACTCGTATGTGGGCGTATCTGCATGTGGGCAGACCCACCTGGGGATGGATAGAGGAGCGGTGCCTTGATTCCTAAGACCAAGACTAAATATGTGTTTTCCAGTGGTTTTACGCAACCCCTGTGAACCCTGTGAAAGGGTTGTTCAACCCCCAAAGGGGTCACGACCCACAGGTTAAGAACTGCTGATCTAGGTTATCATGATCTTTTCTCTGCAGCCTTTAAATGTATTCTTTTTTTGGGGAGGGGGCACAACAGGAACCTCAAATGAAAAAAAGTAAATGAACTAACAAAACTAATCCTCTTAAAACATGACACAGTTTAAATAGTCTAGCAATTGTAGAAATAAATATATCTGCTTAATTGCATTTATAGGGATAGAGATATGGGGAAGAGGACATTCCACAACTCAGTAATTCACCACAGAATTTTGGACACCAGATATCTCTATGAACATGTCAAAGTTTTAGCAAGAAAATGGAATTGTCTGAGATAAGCTTTTCCATCTTTGGTGCAATACTGTGTCGAGAGAACTCTGTTGTCATTGATTACCAAAACCAATCATTATATAATTCCCAATCAGTAGCCAGGGGCAAGTCAATAATCAGGCCTAATGTGCCATTTGACATTTTTAATATCATCTGTAGGGTACGAATGAAATACCATGTTTTAACTATCTTGTAGAATTCTCTTTTCTTTCCAATAGTAGAAAAAAAATCAAAATTAAAAAAAATCCTTATATATATATATATATATATATTTTTTTTTTTTTTCTGAAGGTAAAACCTCATTTGCTTTTAGTAGATTCTGAACTGTTTACAAGTAAATTCCAAAAGAAGCAGCACAGGAACTGTGCTTATCTTGTTAACTCCTCTCCTCTCAGCACCCTTTTCTTTATGAGGGCTAAGCATTTTGAGATACTTCTATTGTAACTGGGGAAATGTTAAACAATGCAGGGTATAGTATGTACCCAGGGCTTTCCAAATGCCTAAGCCTATGGACTCTCTTGTGTGTTCTATGATGTTTTGGTTGACAGGCATCAAAATAAAATTCAGTCCTGGAGTCAAAATAAGAATGATGAATGAAATAAAGAACTTGATTTAAAAAAAAAAATACAGGGTGTTTCCCCCTGAAATTATTTGTCTCAAAGGGATTTTCTGTAAAAACTATGATTACCATGCTTAGACACATACCAACGCTACTTAGTTATCTGAGGACAAGACCATGGTTGTTTACAATTTTCCAAGAGTGCAAAGTCTTTAAGAGTTTAATTGTTAATGTACTCTGAATGATAAAAGTAGCCATATTCCTCAGAAACACAGGGCAAGTGTAGCAACATGGAACTTGTTATTTGTAACTGTGCATGTTTCCAGTGCTCTATCTGGTATTATCCAGAGGATTTCCTTTTTAATCTAGCAGTAGGAGGGGGAAACCCTCGCCTTTTTGGGGTTGAGGAAGGCTGCTCAGTGTTCTGTGGTACACACACACACACACACACACACACACACACACACACACACACACACACACACACTCACTCTGTATTATTTACTTGACAGACTCACCCAGGTTGTATCCCATGACCTGTGTTCCTCTACAGAGACAGATCTGGCTAGGACAAGATGTTGCTGGGTCTGGTTTGACAATGGGAGGATCCCCTTTGTTTTACCTGAACTACAGATAGTTCCAGTTTCTGATCATTTAGATGAGATGAAAAACAGGAACTTTTCCCACAAAATAGAAGATCTCAGCACCTGGATACCTCATCTGCTTTCATATAGGTCCACCACCAGGTAGTCAATAGCACCCAAAAGTAATATTCCTTTGGGATTATGTGAAAGGTTCCACTACTGTGGTGGTAGAATTTGGAATCTGAATGGGGTTTTGAGGACAAAAGAGAGATGATTACAGGGCTGTAAATTGAAATAAAGAAACTGATTTCTGTTTCAGAGAAAATTAAAGGGGTTTAGATTTCTTGGCAGTATCTATACTAAGAATATCAAGATATGCAGAAAAGATTCCAATTTTGAAAATTTTTATCTGAATTGAGGGAAATGAATTTTTTCCAGATACATGTTCTGTAGGGATAAATTATTTTAAAGATGGTAGATGCCCTGTTCCTCTACCATGTGTAGTCAAGCCACTGCCTGACCAATTTCATAGAATCTTAGAATGTAGAATTAGAAGAGAGTGTGAAAAAAGCTTAGTTCAACACTCTCATTTTCAAGCTGAAGAAACTGAGGCCCAGAGAAGATAAGTGACTTCCCCAGCATCATGTATGTGGCTGAATGAAGATTTAAGCTCAGTATTCATTTTACTGGAATTGTGGATTTTAGTTACATAGACAATGGTAAGGGGAGACATAGTGAATATGAGTAAGTATAAGACAAGACTTCTGACTTCAGAGAATAAGCAAACTATGCATGAGGATTAGTGATGTTTACTATTGGTGCTATTGTCAATTTTTAATAACTGACTGGTGTAGATCATAGGAGCTAGAAATATTTTTAAAAAAGCTAACAGAACATTGAATTCATCACCTGTCAAAAATAAAGTACAAGGCTCAATGACATTTGATCCCAATCAAAACAATTGTATTTGTGATGCTTCTTTAAATATTTAATATTTAATTTAAAACATTTGATTTTTGTTTAGTAAAATAAATTCACTATTTATTTACTTGGGGGCAGCAAGGTGGTGCAGTAGATAGAGTGGCAGGCCTAGAGTCAGAAAAATCTGGGTTCAAATCTCAACCCAGACACAAGATGTGTGACCTTGGACAAATCACTTAACTTCTGTTTGCATCAGTTTCCTTACCTGTAAAATGAAGACAATAATAGCACCTACCTCTTAAGGTTATTGTGAAGATCAAGTGAGATAATATTTATATAGCACTCAGCACAGTCATTGGCACATCAAAGAAACTTTATAAATACTAGCTATTATTATTATTATCAATAAATTTATAAACTTGTTAAAAATCAATATGTAGTCTTTAGACATTTGTGAGTGTCTGCAAGCTGTTTTCCTTGGTCTCTTAAAAGCACCGCGATTTCATTGACATTTATTTTTACATAGGCTTTATGGGTTAAATTCAGCAAGTATATGTGTTTGTTCCCTTATTCTTTTCTAAGTTCATTCTCTCTCCATGGTTCTCACTTCAAAAAAAAAAAAAGAAGTCCTCCTTTATATTTTCTTTAGGCTGTTCCCTGGAAGAAGGATATCTTGTTAGCATTAGCCTTAATGTGCTGACTTAATTCTCATAATGATGCTCAGGTCATGTATTTTTCCTTTGGAGTCTGTCTACTTTTTGCCTATCTAACCTGCTAAGCTATTTCATCTGCCCATGAAAAGGAAGCACATTTTATCAATAAACATTTTCATCTGGGGCTCCTGACCATTTAGTATAAAACCTATCAACCTCACATCCCTTTTTCTATGGGTAAGTATATGTGCTTTTATTAGGGTCAAAGCATGATGAGAGACTAATCCTCCTATTATTAGATGCTTGGAATAAAGAGTAAGTGAAAGGTTTTATAAGATGAGAAAATATTTCCAACTATACAAGCTATTCTGGAAACATGGTTCTAAAAGTTAAATTAGTCAAATTAGTGAGTATATATATTCAGCTACTCATGCATCTTCAGTTATGCTCAATTCTGTGTGAAATCTAAAGGCTAATGAGTTACTGCTATATCTCAGTGCCTGTCCTCAGGCAACTTACATTCTTGTTGAAAAGATAAGAACACAGATAGTCATGTATAATCAAACACTGCATTATGTGGGGAGTACTGCAAGCATCATAAGAGTTAAGAGGAAAAAGAGATTTATATGGCCTGGAACAGTTGAGGGAAGGATGAACCAGCCTTGTAGGTGCAGAGGATACAGGCAGAGATCTTTTAAATAGGGAAAATGATGTGAACAAAATCATAGAGGCAAGAATTAACATGACACTATGATATACCACACACACATATGCACACACTATATATTATTAAATATATATTTATATATATAAATATATATATATTTATATATAGCTCTCTCTCTCTCTCTCTCTCTCTCTCTCTCTCTCTCTCTCTCTCTCTCTCTCTCTCTCTGTCATAACAAGGAGAACTGACTGCTTGGAATTAAGTTTTTCTTTTGCAGGAGTGGGAGATCAGGATGGATAAGCCTTATCCTCATAGGGCTTTAGAATCACTAGTACTGCCAACCCATTTTAATTGGACATAGAATGTTTGTTTATATTTCTGTTTGGGGCTATATATGCAACTTATTAAAACTTTAGTAGTATGAGTCTCCTGAGTAGATTTCATGGAAGAGTTACAGTAATGGCAGACTCAGAGAGGTTAAAGGCCAGGGCTTTATACCCTGGAATCATCCTGTCTATACTGGGACCCATGCCAAACAGTACATCTGCTATGTATGTCAGAGAACAAACCACCATAGTCTATAAAACTGATATCAGCAGCCCCCCCCCCCATTTTTAGCAATGAACATTTGCTCTGAGTCATGAAATTAATTGAGAAAATTTATTATAAAAGAAAGGAGCATCAGCTTTAATTTACTTGGCTTTCATGCATTTGAATATCCTTGCTACATCTCACCCTTTAAAACTAAAATGGCAGGTTTTATTTTCAGTAAATGAGCTGGTGCTTCTGTTTTCATTACAATTTACATTTAGCTAAATTGAGGACTCCTTGAGGTCAGGGGGTTACATCTTAAGATTCTTTGTCTTCCTTGGTCCACAGCATCAAGCACAGTGCCTTGCACGTGGTAAGTCCGTAATAACTATTTCTTATTTTACTAAGTCAACAGGTTTAACATTCACCAATTATTTATTTTAAAAGAACTATCCAGGAAGGTGGACAATATTACCCTAGTCATGTAGGTAGCATTACAGTTAATTTGTTAGCTGTCATCCTGGCCTGGAAATCTTGCCATATAAGGGCTGATTGAAGGAATTAGGCAGATTTAGCCAGTAGAAGGGAAATCAGGGAACATAATAGCTAGCTTCAGGTATTTGAAGGGCTGTCATGTGCAAGAAAGGATTAGACTTGTTCTGCGCAGTTCCAGAGGGCAGAATTAGGAACAATGGGTAGCATTTCTAAAGAGACAATTTAGACTTATTGTAAGGAAAAACATACTCTTAATTAGAGCTATCTAAAAAGGTAGTGAACTATCTCAGGAAGTACTTGCTTTGCCCTTACTGGAAGTCTCTGAGCAGAAGCTGAATGGCCATTTGTCAAAAGTGTTGGTTTATTTATCATGTTGTATTATTCACTATTTATCATGCTGGGTTATTTTTCGGGTGTGCATATGGCTAGATAGTCTCTGGGGTCCTGTGGAACTCTAAGATTTTGTGAATTAGCCATTCATGATGGATAATCATCATGTTTATTCCTCTTAATGGTATCATACTTCGAAAGCACAAGGAATCCTAGATGGGAATAGAATTTCTAGTTGTTTGTTAAGAGCAGCAAATAATGAGTTTTCCAAAAGCTTATCCATAAACTTTGGATGCTTAGATGAGGCTTATTTGAACCTATCTTTGTTCTACAACATCCACTTGGTTGTGTCTCATTGTTTTTCATTCTCCAACTCTTTCAAATATTGTCTAACCATGTTTTGTACCCACTCAAGCTTCCTATTCCCTAACTATAGCTTCTTTCTTTGATTTCCTAAAACCCTACTTAAATTTGGTTGGTTGTGATTGGCATGTGATTTCTCCCCCCCCCTTTCGTTCTCTCTCTTTTTCTGTATCTCTGTCTCTCTTACCTCTCTCTCTCTCTGTCTTCCTCTGTCTGTCTCTCCTCCACTTCTCTCCTCCTCTCGTGGTGTTGCTCAGAAATAGGAATATATGTGGACTGGAGTTTATTTGTTGAGTAATTTCAAATAATTATTTTGAGCCCTTATGTGGAATTTTATGTAATGAACAATTTTTATTGGTAATATTATACATAATTTATGAGCATAATCATAATGCCATTTATATAATACTTTAAATTTTTTAAAGTGATTTACATACATTATTTCATTTGATCCTCGCAATACTCCTGTGAGATGATGGGTAATATTAGAATTATACATAATTATTTTCATTAAAAGCTTATTTTGTTTACGTGTGCATGTATGTCTACACACACACACACATGTATATATGTATATATTTATATACACTCTCATACTCTTTAGTTTTAGGAATATTTAGGAAAAATAAAAAAGTTGTTCTAGCATAGTCCAAGCATATGTACTAAAAAGTAGGTACTAAAAAAATACCTATTGATTATGTACCCATTTGTCTACACTGGATTCAGGTTGTAACCTCTTGCTTTCTAATATGGTAGTTGGATTTTAGTTATAATACCAGAGAAAATAAAGCAGTTTCTTTAGGCTTTGAATAATATTAAGGGAGGGAAGGGTGAAGGTCATGGTAGCCTTTCAAAAAGGATTTCTCACCATTAAAATGTCCACCATCTTTGCTTTTGCCTTTTGGATTGGACCCCTTGCCTTTTAGGGTCTCCCTTTTCAAAACTGTTCTAGATCTGCCGTCAAAAATAATCTTCCAGAGACACCAGTCTGACCATGTCACTGCCTTCCCTCAAAACTTTTAGTAGCTCCTTAGTGCCTGTAGGCTAAAATATAGACTCTTCAGCCTGCCATTTCTGTCCCTTTTTAGCATAGCTTCAACCAGTTTCATTTCATGTTATTCCCTTTCATGAAATAAAAATCATCTTCTTCAAGTATCATTTTGTTGACATCTCCCTTTTTTTTTACAAGCTGAGCAATAGCCTCTCAACTAAAATGTAAAGTCTTGATCGTAGCCTGTAGGGCACCTTACTAATTGGATGTCCTTTACTTAAATGCCATTATGTGTTATAGCAGAAAATATTGAACTTATAGCTAGAAGATCTGAGTTGAAATTTTGCCTCAACTGTATACAAAGGCCCTTGTCCATAAGTAAGCATTCTATAAATATTATACTTCACTGCACTTCGTGTCACTGAATCCCTAGTCAAATCAACAGACATTTATTAAGTACCTGCCACATTCAAGGGCTGGTGCTAATTCTCTGGGAATACTAACAGAATAAAAGAAACTGTACCTCCCCTTAAGAAACTTATATGATACTGAAGGATATAACACACAAATAATTATAATGCAAGGTAAATTAAGATGAGAAAAGAATATCATGCATCCATTATGTAGGATGACACTTGTACTATTTTGTAGTGACAATCTAATGGCAAATTCGTATAAAGGCCTTTGGAAATGTTAACATGTTATATGATATCACCACTCAGAGATGAACATTCTCATACCTGATCATACGCTTCACATCCCAGGGATTCCGAATTCTCGAAAGTCATCAACAAAACCCCTTTCCCCTACCACCTGAATCCTCATTCCTGTTCACTTCAATGCTCCCTTCCCAAATTTTCACCCTAACTGCACCCAGCTTTGCTCCTTTGTCCCCTGGAATACCTGTTTCATAGGCAACAAATTTCCTTTCACTTTAAATCCTTTCCTTTCCAACTCCTTCAGTCTACTAGCTATTACTGAAGCCTGGCTTCCCCTGAAAACCCAGCCTCTCTGGCTATCCTTTCTAGTACTAGCTGAACTTTCGCTTATTCTCTTCAACTCTACTGGTCGAAGTGGGGGAGTTGTAATATTCCTTCCTCCTCATTACCCCTTCCAGTTTCTCCATCAACTTCCATCACTCAGTACTCTCTCTTTTGTTGGAATTCATGTTATTCATATCTGCCACTCATTCAAAAACCTGGTTGCTGTTATCTGTAGTCTCCCAGATCATTCCTCTTCTTTTCTTCAATGAGTTTACCACCTGGCTCACAATTTCTCTCTCTTCCTCAACTCTGACCTTTATACTAGGGGACTTCAATACACATAGTAACTCTCCCTTACATAGCCTTACTACCCAGTTACTTAACCTACTCATTTCCCATGGGTCATTCCTCTACCCTATCTTAGTCACACAAAAAAGATGGTCATACCCTCAACTTTGCCATCACCTAAAATAGTCCCATCTCTATGATGAAGAGTTCTGAAATCCCCTTGCCCAACCATAATCTATTGATTTTTCTCCTCTTCTTCCCTTACAAAACCTAACCTTTATCCCCACTGTGACTTCCAATCCCTTGACTCTATCAATTTTCTCCCAAGTCATCTCTCCTGCACTAGTGACTCTCTCCTCCCCATTTTGACTCCTTTGTAAACTAATTCAACTCTACCCTGTCCTCCTCTCTTGGATCCCTTGCACAGGTATGGGGAAACTGCAGTCTCGAGGCTACACATATGGCCCTTTAAGTTCTCAAGTGCAACTGTTTGAATCCAAATCCCCAAAGGTTGTCCTATGAAGTTTGGACTCCGTCAAAGGGCTGCACTTGAGAACCTAGAGGGCCACATATGTGGCTTTGTGGCTGCAGATTTCCTACCCTTGTGCCTAGCATCTTTATCATAATGCTGATTATACCTCAGCCTTGGGTCATTTCTCCAATTTTCTGCCTTTGCTTCTATACACATACTATTGCATGAAGATAGTGAAAATCACACAACCATTCTGACTGTATCCCCTACAAATATATGTTCCACATCCTTATCTAGGCCCTCACTGCTGTTAGGTAATCTTACTCTTCCTCCCTTATCAACTCACTATCTTCCTCTCCACAGTGACTCTTTCAAACCTTTTCATCCCTCCTCAAACCTGCCATGGCTCCCCTTGTTCCCCACTCTCTCAGCTGAGAGCTTTGCTTCATATTTTACAGAAAAAAAATAAGTCCATTTCCCAGGAGCTCCCTCTTCTCCTTTCTTCCTCATCTTATATCTCTCAGATGCCTTCTACCACTCTTTCTTCCTTCACCCCTATCTCGTATGATGAAGTGGTCTTACTCCTTACCAAGACTAACCCCCTCTACTTGTCCAAGTGATCCTATCCATCCTGTCTCTTCCAACAGAATGCCCTCTCTGATATCCCCAGTTTTTAATTTATTTTCAATCTTTCCCTGTCCATTGGTTCATTCCCTACTGCCTACAGCCATTTTCATCCCCCATGGTCCATCCCCCCCAAACTGATCCTTCTATCCCTGCTAACTATTGTACTATATCTCTTCTGCCCATTTCATATAACCTTCAAAAAGGCCTGTTATAATAGGTGCCATCGCTATCCTGATCGCCTCATGCCTGGGTTATTATAATACAGTACTGAAGGGTCTGCCTGCTTCAGGTCTCTCCTTACTCCAGTCCATCCTCCATTTAGTCATTAAGATGATTTTCCTAAAGCATGTCATACCCCTCTCCTCCAGCAAACTCTTGTGGCTTCCTATTGCCTCCAGGCTCATATACAAAATTCTGTCTGCCAGAACTTTTCATAATATAGCCACCTCCTACCTTTCCGGTCTTCTGCCACTTTACTCTCCAGCACATACTCTTTGATCCAGTGAAAGGCCTCCTAGTCATCCCATGAACCAGATAGTATAACCCCTCAACTCCCAGAATTTTCTCTGGCTGTATCCCCCATATCTGGAATACTCCTTAGCTCTGCCTACTGACTTTTCTGGCTTCCTTTAAGTTCCAGCTAAAATTGCATCTTTTACTGGAAGCCTTTCCCAACCCCTCTTAATTCTGATGCCTTCTATCTGTTAATTATTTTCTATTTTTCCTTTACACAGCTTGCTTTGTATGTGTTTTTTTTTTTGCATATTGTTTCCCCCATTAGATGTAAGCTCCTTGAAGGTAGGCACTATCTTTTGCTTCTTTTTGTATCAGTGTTTAGCATAGTGCCTGGCACATGATAGGAGCTTCATAAATGCTTATTGGCTGACTTACATTCACACTTTTACACATTCAGTTAACTCCCCTTTATTCAAATTAGTGTCCCCCTTTTATCTTGGGTACTAATCTTTATATGTTCACACTACATACACATATGTATGTGTGTGTATGTAATAGGGGTTACCCTGACTTCCATTGCCTTTTACATTTTGCGCCCTCCAGCCCCCAGGGTTCTCCCATATTCTGAATAGGGATCAATTTTTTCTTGGTTCTTTACAATTATCTCTAGTCCTCTCAATGTGGAATCCATACATATGTGATATATGTTTGTGATATGTGTATTTATTGGAGAATTGCAAAAAAAATGGTGGTATATCCATGTTATGGTATACTATAGTG
>CM053583.1:78045900-78093464 GCA_028627135.1 Pseudochirops cupreus | reverse complement strand
TCCTTTGCTATATAATAGAATCTAAATAACACATCAGATCTCTCTGTTCCTTTTTCTTGAATTTTATTTCCAATATCACTGTTCTTACCTTCACTATGCAAGGTGGAAATAAGGCATTCTATTGGTGGGTTCTGGACAGAGTTCATACCGAGCCAACACTAGAGGGAAAATATGCTTTTTCTCTTTGCCTCGGTTAATCTTACTGACTGAGCATGTACACTATGACTGTAGAAATAGAGCTGCAATGTGAATAACTGTCAGATCAGCATATTAGGCTCTGTCCTGTTGACCTTTTAGTTAGGACTGACAGCTGTTAATAAACTGAACAAAAACTTTATAAAGAATAAGAATACTTTTACTTTCAACCTTGATCCAGTATATTTCCTGTTACTTGAAAGACTATTCTGCTTCTTTGTGAAAGTAGGCGTAGTGGAAAGAATGCTGAGATGGATTTAGTCAAGAAGCAGTTCAGATCTGCTCTGACCTTGACTAAATGTGTGGTTGGGCAGCTCACTGAGCTACCCTTTTGAAATGTAGTATGTCACAGAGTGGTTGCAAGAATCGAATGAACTAATGCACGTAAATGTCATTTGTAGACTTTTAAGTATCTTACATCAGCTCTTATTATTTTTAACAGTATTGCAAAATAACTACAAAATGGAATCATCAAAGGAGAATTTTAGTCAGTATGGGATATTGGAAAGAAAATTGGACTGGGAATCAATCTATCTGTGAGATTTTGGACAAATTTTTTCTCCTCAGACTATTTTTGCATCTTTAAAAATGAAGTTGAACTGGATGAATGCTAAGGTTTTTCTTAGTTCCATTTCAGTTTGGAAAACATTGATTAAGTGTCTACTGTGTGCAAGACACTGAACTCTGCCTGGATGGAGTGTTCTGGGTCAGGAATCAGTAAGAAGTGAGTTCAGATTTGGCCTCAGACACTTACTAGCTGTGTGATCCTGGGCAAGTCACTTAACCTCTGTCTGCCTCAGTTCTCTCACCTGTAAAATAAAGATTATAAAAGCAGTTACCTCATAGAGTTGTTGTGGGGATCAAATGAGATAATATTTTTAAAGTAGTTAGCACAGTGCCTGCTACATAATAGGTACTTATTCAATGGTGGTTCCTTTTCCTTACCCTCCATGACTAGGGGATACAGACGCAAAAAAAAGAATGGAAGGAAAGGAAGGAAGGAAGGAAAGGGGCAGCTAGGTGGTGCAGTGAATAGAGCGCCAGCTCTGGAGTCAGGAGGTCTTGAGTTCAAATGCAGCCTCAGACACTTAACACTTACTAGCCCTGTGACCTTGGACAAGTCACTTAACCTCAATTGTCCTACTTTCTGAAGAGGAAGAAGAAGAAGAAGAAGAAGAAGAAGAAGAAGAAGAAGAAGAAGAAGAAGAAGAAGAAGAAGAAGAAAAGAGTCTTTGCCTTTAAGGGGCTATTCTACTAGAATTTTACAATATATAACCAGATAAACCAGTTCAAAATAATTTTATGATGGATGAAGCACTAAAAATCTTCCTGAGTAACAGAGGAATTGCGTCTTTTCATTGGTAACTTTTATTAAATATTTTGTTCTTATGCCACCTTTGTAGCCAATTCCCTCCCCTATCCTCTGCCATGAGAGCAACAAGCAGTGGAAAGGAAATAAGGAAACACACAATAACAAAGTCAAAACCAAAAACAGCTTACAGCTCACAGTGTACACAGTGCTCCGTGCACGTAGTGCCCCGCCTCTTCACAGAAGGGAAAGAAATGCTTTTTCCCTTATCCATTGTATATTTAAACATTGAACTCCTTTTTTGTTCTTTCCATTTCTTTCTAATTTATGATGTAAATAAACATGGTATATAATCTTTTCTTCAACTTTGTACCAGTTCACTTAAGTCTTCCCATGTTTTTCTGTATATTTCATAATCATTTTTCCTGATAGAGCAGAAATAGTCTATGGTGTTCATGTACCACAGTTTGATTAATTATCCCCAAATGATGGATACCTAGTTTGTTTCCATTTCTTTGCTAGCATAAACATTTTAATCTTTGCAGCAAACTGGAAAGTAGATACTGTTATTATCCCCACTTTATAGAGGAGGAAACTGAGGTAAACAAGGACTAAGGGACTTGTCTAGGGTGACAAAGCTACTGTCTGAGACTGGATTTGAACTCAGATTTTCTTGACTCCTGGTCTTTATCCACCAACACTTTATCTACTCTGCCACCTAGTGGTCTCTTAGTAAACAGCAGGACCAGGACTTGAGTCCATATCTCCTGACTCCCAGTAGTGCTATTTCTAAGCCTCATACTTCCTTTCCCTTGGAACCCTGCTTACTGAGTTGATGCATTTATAAATAACCTTGTTTCAACAAAACACATATTAGAGATTGGATTATATAGACTTTAATTGAGTGTGTATATGGAAGGATGATCCTATAGAGGCCTTTAAATCCATAAAATACCACTTAAAATGTTATCTAAAGGGGAAAAAAAAGTGACCACTTTTAGATATCTCTCTAAAAAGCTCCAAATCAACTTCCATTTGTAAATTTAGAAGTAAGTAGATAAATAAATGTGCTTTCTTTTAAATGAGATTTAAGGCCAAGTTTACAATGTATATTCTAAGGATTCTGGAGTTATCTGTGGGGCAGCTAGGTGGCCCAGTGGATAGAGTACTGGGCCTAAAGTTAAGAAGACTCTTCTTCCTGAATTCAAATGCAGGCTCAGATACTAGCTGTGTGACGCTACGCGTGTCCCTTAACCCTTACTGTTGGAGAAGGAAATAGCAGAGCAGTATCTTTGCCAAGAAAACCCCAAATGGGGTCACAAAAAGTCAGACTCGACTAAAGAACAACTCCTACCTCCATTGGTTCAGACTGAACCCTTTTTATTTCTTAGAACAGTCTTAATAAGTTGTTGTCAAAACAAACAAACGAACCCCCCCACTCCCCAATCAAATTCACCACCCAGTGGCTACCCTTATGGTGATAAGCCAGCCTTTCCAAACTTATCTAGACTAGTCCTTGGGTGGTTAAAAAAAAAAGCAACCCTTTTGCCCAGTTTTATTAAAAGCCTCTCCAGCTTTGTGGGACCTGACAGCTTAAACTCTCCTGGAATAGTCTCTGAGAACCATCAATACCAGTTTGGGTTTATTAAAAAAAAATCCTGTAACAGGGACACCCAGGGTGTATATGTGTGTGTGGGTTGGTGGGGGGAAGAAGTGGTTGATTGTGGGTAGCAGTAAGGAATATATTCTGGGTAAGTTTCAGTGTGAGTTCTGCCTTTAATTATTTTTTGTAGCTAGATTTAATGTTATTTGTTTCCCTTCTAAATAGATAGACAATGCTTGTAAACATACACTATGATATACAGTACTCACTCATCACAGAAGCAATTACCACATTTCTGACTTGGAGGAAATCTCTGGATAGGTCCTATTGATAATGGTCAGACAGAGCATTTTGTTTTAAAATATATTTTGTTGTTGTTGTAGCTCCTTCTTTTACAGTGCCTAAAGCCACCATCAGAAAATGAAGCCTAGATTTGATCTCTCTGTGCCTCTGTTACATCATCTGTAAATTTGGTATATTAATATATCTGTTTGAACATGGGGGGAGGGGGTCCTACGACAGATGGTATCTCTAGATTTTATTTTCTAACTTATTTTCTAAGAACTGTAAACTTCAGGGGAGTAGTAAAACTCATCTAGTTTGAAAATTGAGGAAGCCAGGAAGGTTAGTACAAACCTTACTTGGCCTCCCACACTTCATACTTGTTTATTACTCTGGGAGATCACTAGGAAACCTGGGATTTGAGGTTCAATATAAATGTAAGAAGATATTATTAAGTTAAGTATTCAATGTATACCTGAGGAAAAAAAAAGCTATAAAGTATATGAATGCTTTGAGTAGTTTTCCAGAGACAGGTTTCTTTGGGGGAAAAATTATTGATTTTCATGGTTCCTAGAGTTTCCTGAATTCTCCAGGTGAATTATGGTTAAGGTTTGAAACTACGATTATTCCCCTGTGTTAGATATTTTGTAATCCATACCATAAGGATGTCAGTACTAATAGTCAGAAACTCAAAATATAAAGCAAGCTTCTATGAGGGAACATGTCTTTCAGAAATAGATAGCGGAGCAGCAAATAGCTCAGAGTGGTTTTTGAGAAGTGTTGACCTCCTTTCATGCCACTTACTGTGAATTAAAGCTGCGAGGGAGAACTAGTTTGGGCATGTGGTACAGCACTCAGAGCAACTGCTGCCAGGGAACAAGATTTGTGTTTCTAAGGAGATCCAACAAAAAGGAGAATGCTTTAAGGGCCAGTCGCTGTCACTGAGTAAAAGTATCTGTGAAGAGAGAGGAACAGGAGCTGAATTAAGTAATTTTATACACAAGTAACAGGGGTAACATTCTAGTAACTTACATTCAAAAGCAAATAACTTTGACCATGAAAGTCTTAGTACATCACATACTATTTTGGCATCTAGAATCAAACTGGCTGTGTTTAGTTATGACCTGCTCTATGTATGTATATGATTGTATGATGGCCTGGTTTTTATATGGTGTTCTTGTGGACGTTACTAACCATAGGGAACTAAGACAGGACAATTATATTTTAACAGCAAAACCACAGCACTTGTTTCTGGGGAAATGCTTATGCTTCTGTTTCTCCTATATGCAAAGATTAAAAATGCTGGCACTCCAAACTGGGCCAGCAAAACAGAGTCCTTTCCCATGACCACTGGTATTCTCTGCGTCTGGGCACGTGCACCTGGTTTACAAATGCTTAGGATGTCCTATAAAGAATGATTCTTTCAAAAAGGTATCATAGGATGGGCATCACGGGGAGATTACCAAGGAAAAATTACAGTATTGCTATATTTATACAGTGCCTCTGCCTTTTTTTTCTTCCTGAGTTGGAAAGGGAACCACCTGTCTCGGCTGCTGATGTCAGAGTGCTCCCTCGGGACCTAGTGCTGTTGGAAAGCACATGATACTGTACATATTTGCTCTTACGTCCATATCTGATTGAGATTGGATTTCAGATTTGCACCATGCTGTGGATTTCATTTAGTAATAACTATGAGGTACCCTGCCATGTCATTCCACCCTTGGAATTAAAAAGTAACAAGTTTAAACCCTGTTTTGAAAAGCTCTATAAACTTAGGCTAATTTTTTTTTTTACATAGACGTTGGATGAATGGCATGTTTCTTGCAGTGGTAATGTGTCGATGCAGTTATGAAATGAGTATTAAGAAGGACATCTATAAAAGCCCTTTTGTTAATGGTCAATTTTTTATGCATATGGGTCACTTGTCTGACCCTTCTTTGTGCTATTTTGAAAATGACAGTAAAGAATGTTTAACAGCTATATGTGACAACATATTTATTTAAGCCAGGGGAATATTTAAGCCTGTGCATGGGAAAAATAAGTATATAGAAGTTCCAACTAGAAAAATACCAGTATTATAGTAATAGGTTTTTGAAAGATGATTCTTCCCAAAAATACGCTGGTTCTCAATGATTAAAAAGAATTAGGGCTGTCTCATTGAGTCTCTCTTTGTAGTAATGATGGCTGAGATTTCTATAAGTGAATATATTAATACATAAATGTATGCACTCATATATTAGTGTGCACATTCAGTGGGTTGAGTTTACCCTAGGAATTTTGATGTTTTCATAATATTCAGTCATTGCTCTAAAAAAAAGCAGGAAGGACTGATACAAACATTGATAGTGTACATACTGACAATGAGTTGATAACATTGGTGACAGTGTGAAAATAAGGCATTCACCTGATCTTGAACTTCATTGCTAATTTGTAAATTATATGGTTCAAATCCAAAGTAGGATGAAAAATTAAGACTCAAAAAATATGATTACATATTTCAGGTATAAAAACTCAATACTAGATTTTGGATTAAAATTAGGATCCCAAATCCCATTCTAAACTTTAGAACAGCCATCCAATTAAGTTGGGGTTTAGTTAATATTCAGGCTGCTTCTGTGTAGATTTCTTATGTCCTATCAAGATAGCAAATGAGATAGGCTTAGGCTACTTGGTTCATCTAATCTATCATCCTATAGTGTGGGATTTTCCTCTGACCTATTAAAATGTTATAATATATGATTACTATTAATTGGTTTTCTGTAAAGTACTGTACTCCTCAACATGAACTGAACTGGAAATAAATGTATTACCATGTTAGATTTTATTAGTAGAGAAGAATTAGATGGAGCATTGGTTCCAATGCTTTCAAATGCATGGATTAGATTAATTTAGCCAGTTATGCCTTGAGGTTAATTTGAGTATAGATAAGAAATAGTATTCCACAATATAACTCTGTTTACCAAATAATGTTTGGGATTAAAAACTAAAAGCTAAAGCTATATAATGCAACAGGCTTTTCTCTCTTGGGAAAAGGAAGTGGGTACATTTTTGATCAAAGTTGAATGGCTGCCACTTGTAAAATGTCAGTTTTCTCTAAGAAAAACAATTATATTCTTAAAATAATGCATATGACTACATGTATTGAATTTCATTAAACATGATCAGAGTTTGATCCTTATCTGAAACTTCTGGACTTCTTTTTTTTTCACTATAATGGCATACTTCTCTTTTATAGACATTTTGGTGTAATTGACAGATGTCCCTTTCTAATATTGTATTTTCTGATCTCATCAGTACATATGGACAGTCTTGTGTCCTAGGGTAGTAGGTCATAATGACCACCTTCCAGATGTTAAATTCCTGTTTTGTGGGAAAAAAAAAAGATTAGAGAAGATCTTTTTGGTCTCTTTCAGCACTGAGATTCTATGATTCGTTAAAACAAGTGACCTTTCTGTAATTAATTACTATAAAGATTTTGAGTTTTGTTATATTTTGCTAAAACATAAAGTATCTCATTTGCATATATTCACTGTCAAAAATCAGTTAAATGGGGGCTGAGGAACTACTACCTAGAAGAAAACAAGTTTTAATGTCTTTATAAAAAGACTAAATCTTATATTAGCTGAGTTTTTTCTTCAGTACCCAAAATAGTAGATTTAATTTAAAGCTGATTGTGTAGTTTATCTAAAAGCTGCATTAAGCATATGGATTCCAAAGCAACTTTGACTTAAGGACTGATAGTAACATTTTTTAAATAGCTGTTATTACCTTGCCTTTGTTTTCTGTTCTTCCATCAGTCAAGACTTAAGATAAAATCTTTTTAGAAGATCATCTGATTCTTTATAATCACTCTTTCATTCCCTGACTCAAAGTAACTTAGCCATTTTTGTGAGCCTTGGAAATTTTTGGCTCACATAAATTTGGGGAGGTATGATAGGAAAAAACACCAGTTTTCTGTACTATTTCCCTTAGAGCTATAGTGACGTCATGACCACTATGAGACTGATTTTCACTCTTTTTAAAATAAAGCAGATTCACAGAGAAGCCAAACAACCACTTAGCATCCCTGCAACCTGTGATATGACTTTATTGCCTTAGAAAGTAATGGTATGGACAGCTTAATGTCAACCTTAAAATAAAAAAGAAAAGGAAAAAAAAAGAAATTGGCTATCCTTCTAAATTTCTGTTTATCTGATGAAACAAAAAAGCACAAAGTGAAACTGGGCATCTGCTCTGATACCACTTAAAAGTTAAGCAAAGTTATATGGAATGGTACTTAAAGGAACCCAGGTTGTTAAACAAAGCCATTACATTAAATATCCATCAGGCAATTTTTCAATATTGGATTTTGAGCCAATGATGCAAACTTAGATTCATAGCTTATTAGAGCCTAGAAGGACTTTTAGAAATAATTTAGTTTATTGTGCATATGCCCCTGTCCACCCTTTTAGTGCTGTAGGCCTGGAGATGTGATGGCATTGCTTTCCTAGGGTCCTATAGCTTGTCACTGTTAGTACTAAGAATACAACCCAATTCTCTTTATTCTATTATTTATTGTACTACATGTGAAAATAGAGTCAACTAGGCAATACAGTAGAGAGAATGCCAAACTTCAAGTCAGAAAGACCTGAGTTCAAATCTAGCCTTTAGTACTTCCTACCTATACGACCCTGGGCAAGTCATTTACCCTCATCTGTCTCAGTTTCCTCAACTGTATAATGGGGGTAATAATAGCACCTCGTTCCCAGGGGGTATTGTGAGGATCAAATGAGATCGTATCTGTAGAGTGCCTGATACATAATCAATGTTTAGTCTAACCCCATGTGCCATCTGAGAAAGCATGTTACTGAACATTCAGAAATTGTTTTCTTCATTAAGAAACTGAAGTATAAAAACAAGTTTTTGGAATATGAGGATCAATTTTCTTCCTTTGGTAAACTTTTTTTTAAAAGTTGTTTCATTAAATATTTCCCAACATATAAAAATTTAATAATAATTTCTTTTTTACAATTTTGATTTGCAAATTCTCTCACTTTTTCCTTCTATCTTCCTGAGAAGGCAAGGAATTTGATATTGATTATGCATATGAAGTCATGTAAAACATATTTCCATATTAACCATATTGCATAAGAAAACACAACAAAATAAAACAATTAAAACATTTTTTTTTAGAAAAGCATGTTTCAGTCAGCATTCAGAATTCATAAGTTCTCTCCCTAGAAGTAGATAGCATTTTTCATCATAAGTCCTTTGGAATTGTCTTGGATTGTCTTTGTCAAAGTAGTTGAATCTTTCACAGTTGCTCATCCCTAAGATACTGCTGATACTGTGTACAGTGTTTTTTTGGTTCTGCTCACTTCATCTTGAATGAATATATATGTCTTCCTATGTTTTGCTGAAATCATCCTGCTATCATTTCTTATAGCACAATTTCATCACAATCACATACCACAATTTGTTCAGCCGTTCCCCAGTTCGACATCCCCTTGATTTCCAATTCTTTGCTACCCCAAAGAGAGCTGATATAAATATTATTGTACAAATAAGTCCTTTTTTTCTTTTCTTTGATCTCTTTGAGATACAAACTTAATGGTGGTATTGCTAGGTCAAAGGGTATGCACAGTTTTATAGACCTTTCAACATAGTGTTCAAATAGTTCTCGAGAATGGTTGGACTAGTTCACAGCTCCACCAACAGTGCATTAGGGTTGCAATTTTCCCCACATCTCCTCCAGCATTTGTGGTTTTCCTTTTCTGTTATGCCAGTCAATCTGATAGGTGTGATGTGGTTGTTCTAATTTGAGTTTCTCTAATCAGTAGCGATTCAGAGCATTTTTTATGTGAACTATAACTTTGATTTCTTCTTCTGAAAATTGCCTGTTCACATCCTTTAAACACTTATCAGCTAGGGAATGACTTTTATTTTTATAAATTTGACTCAGCTCCCTATATATTTGAGAAATGAGGTCTTTATCAGAGAAACTTGCTGTGAAATTCCCCCTTTCAGTCTTCTGTTTTCCTTCTAATTTTGGTTCCTTTGTTTTATTTGCGCAACCCCTTTTCAATATCATGTAATCAAAACTATCCATTTTACTTCCTGAGATGTTCTCTATCTCTTGTTTGATCATAAACTCTTCCCTTATCCATAGATCTGACAGATCCATGCTCCTCTAATTTGCTTATGACATCACATTTTATGTCTAAATCATTTATCCATTTTAACCTTATCTTGTTATACAGTGCGAGATGGTGGTCTCTACCTAGTTTCTGCCAAACTGCTTTCCAGTTTTCCTAGCAATTTTTGTCAAATGTTGAATTATTACCTCCAAAGCTTAGATCGTTATGTTGATCAAACACTAGATTACTTGGGTCATTTACTACTGTGTATTGTATGCCTAATACATTCCACTGACCCACTACTATATTTCCTAACCAGTAACCAGATCATTTTGATGATTACCACTTTGTAATTTGGTTTGAAATCTGAAACTGCTAGACTGCCTTTCTTAATTTTTTTTCATTGGTTCCCATGATATTCTTAACCTTTCGTTCTCCTGGATGAAATTAGTTTGTATTTTTTCTAGCTCTATAAAATAATTCTTTGCTAGTTTGACTGGCATGGCACTAAATTAACTTAAGCAGAATTGTCATCTTTATATTACTGGCTCAGCCTACCCATGAGCAATTAATATTTCTTCAATTGTTTGATCTTTTTTTTTTAATTTCTGTGAAAAGTGTTTTGTAATTGTGTTCTTGTACTCCTTGGGTTTGTCTCGGCAGATAAACTCCCAAGTATTTTATATCTTCTGTAATTATTTTAAATGAAATTTCTCTTTTTATCTCTTGTAGCTGGCTTTTATTGGTAGTATATGGAAAGACTGATGATTTATGTGGCTTTATTTTCTATCCTGCAATTTTGCCAAAGTGGTTGATGACTTCAACTAGTTTTTGCATGAGTCTCTAGGGTTCTCTGAGTATAGTATCATATTATTGGCCAAGAGTGATGGTTTTGTTGTCTCCTTGACTATTTTTTTTCCTTGAATTTCTTTTTTTCTCTTATTTCTATTTCAAGCATTTCTAATACAATATTGCTTCAGGCCTTATTTTATTGAGAGGCTTCAAATTTATCCCTTTTACTTACAATTCTTGCTCCTGGTTTTAGATAGATAACTACTTATTTTAAGGAAGTTTTTATTGATTCCTATGCATTCTAGTGATTTTTGTTTCTGTTTTTTTGCTTTTTGGAGGAGGGAATGCAGGGCATTTGGGGTTAAGTGACTTGCCCAAGGTCACATGGCTTGCAAATGTTAAATGTCTGAGGCCAAATTTGAACTCAGGTCCTCCTGACTCCAGGGCCAGTGCTCTATGCGCTGAGCCACCTAGCTGCCACTATTCTAGTGTTTTCAAGAGGAATGAGTGTTGCATTTTTCAAATGTTTTTTTCTGCATCTATTTATATAATCAAAATATTTTTGTTGTTTTTATTATTGATGTTGTCAATTATACTGATAATTTGCACACTATTGAACCAGCATTGCATTACTGGTATAAATTCTACTTGGTCACAGTGTATGATCTTTCTGATATATTGCTCTAGTCTCCTTCCTCATATTATTAAATTTTTTGTGTAGATATTCATTAAGGAAATTGGGGTATAGTTTTCTTTCTCTGCTTTTGCTCTCCCAGGTTTAGGTATCGAAAGCATATTTATGTCAAAAGGAATTTGGTAGGACATTTTCTTTACCTATTTTTTCTAAATAGTTTATATAATATTGGGATTGATTGTTCCTTAAATGTTCAGTAGAATTCACTTGTAAATTCATCAGGTCTTAGGAATTTTTTTCTTAGGTAGCTCATCTATCACTTGTTCAAGTTCTTTTTCTAAAATAAGGTAATTAAATTATGCTATTTCTTCTTAAGTTAATTTGGGCAGTTTATATTTTTTTAAAATATTGATCAATTTCACGTAGATTGTCAGTTTTACTAGAACGTAATTAGATGAAATAGCTCCTAGTAATTGCTTTAATTTCATATTCATTAGTGGTGCATTTAAGTTGGTTTTTCTTTATTTTTTAAATAATTTAACCAATAATTTATCTATTTCATTGTTTTTTCCTAGTTTTATCCATATTTCCTAGTTTTATTTATTAGTTCAATTTTTTTTCACATTTGATTTTATTATTCTCTCCTTTGATTTTCAGGATTTCCATTTTAACATTTAATTGGGGATTTTAAATTTGTACTTTTTCCAGTCTTTTTTGCCATCATTTTGTCTAGGCTTTATTTCTTGCAGAAGAGTAAAGAGGAAATATAGCTTTAAAGAGTATAGCTGCTTGTACTTCCTATCAGCTGAGCATGCCTTCCACAACCCACAGCTCTTGTCCTGGGTTTTTACACAGTATGCATTGCTGGCTAATGTAATAGAGGAGACAAAGAGCACACAAGCTGAAAATACCCACAGGAAGGCTCTGAAAGCTTACATTCCCTTGATGCAGCCTTGTGTCAATGTGTAAAAGGTTAGCTTCTTTCTATTTTGGGCACTTTTTCATTGGAATGGATCTACTAAAGCAGATTATAAAAAAGTTGTCTCCAATGGTCAACAGATTTCATTTTTAAAAGATGGAATTTAAAAAATCTAGTTAGAATAAGACAAATTGAGGAAAGCTGAAGCCTCATTACTTCAAGATTATTATAGATCCTTTGTTTAAAACTTTGTTCTCTTCACCTTCCCCTTTCTGGTTATTTTAGTTTTGGGAAATCTGGGAAAATTTGGGAAATCTTTTCTTACACATTCATTTTTCTCGTGAATAAAGGATTGAAAACCCCTGGCTATTTATACCCCTCCATTTCAAATAAAAACTGTAGCTACTTATTTCTTGCTCGCAGTGTCTGGTGTCCATCACAACCATGAAGTCAGGTAAAAACATTTATTTACCATTTGCCATGTGCCTGACACTGTGCTAAGAGCTAGACATGGCAAAACCAGCTCCTGTCCTCAAGAAACATACATTTGAATATGGAGGCAACATGCGAACAGTTAGATACATAACAAATATATCCAGAGCAAATTTGGGTAATGTGAGAGGGAAGATTCTAAAATGGTTAGGGGCTCTAGGAAAGCTGTCCTACAGAAATGTGTTCTTGAGCTGGGTCTTGAAAAAAACAGAGCTCTGAAGGAGAGGGGAGAAGGCAGACTATGCCAGGTCTTGGGGACAGCCAGGAGTGTCATGTTCAAGGAAGTGCAAGTAAGTCAATCAGGTGGGATCCTAGAATGTAAGAAGACTAGACAGGTAGGAAGAGGCCAGGTCATAAAAAGCTTTAAATACTTAACAAAGCAGTTTTTATTTGGTTCTACCTAGTAGTGCCTTCTGAGGGTAGACACAGGTTTCCTCTTAGCTCATGTGGGATATTGCTGCTAATGCTTTCAACTTCAAAGTTTTTTCTTGGTGGCATACTGTGCATGTACCAGCTCTGATTCAGCTTCCCATTGAAGTCTATAAAGAATACCATATTTGACATAGCCAAAGTCCATATTTAGCCATATCTTGGTAAACAGGAGGATATAACAAAATGAAACAGATCTGGGTGGGCCCCCATAATGCCTTGCCCCAAAACTCTCATTGAGAGCAATCTCCTTGGAATACAATCTTGACTTAAAACACTTACTGCTCATAATAATATAATAAAATGTTCTTGGCTTAGTATCATTTCTGCCCATCATTTCTTAGTTTCCATACAGATAACCCATTTCTATTGTTCCCTGAAATAAAAAAAAAGGGAGTAGGATCTCTTAGGTAAACTTGACAGAAATTATTCTATTGTTATGTTATTTTTAGTACCTGGCTCATAGCAGGCAATTAAGAGATACTTGCTGACTATTATTTATGATTTCTGTTTTAAAGCGGCCATCTTGCTATAGTGCCTAAAGATGATTTGGTTTACATTCGTCTTAATCTTTTACTCTGCCTCTATTCAGAAACTTGAATTCAAGACCCTCCCTATTTTCAGCTTTTCTCCTTGCTAAAGAATAGATGTTTTGTAAAGTTAATCAGATTTTAATCATATCACACATTCAGATAATTACACCAGAAATAACTATTTTTGCAATACAGACTACACAGACAGAGACTGTTACAGGAAAGTTTTTTATCCAGTAGTTTGTTTTTAATAAGAATAGCTGATATTTAGATAGCGCTTAACTGATTTTTAAATAGATTATCTCATTTAACTCTCAAAACCTAGTACCAGTTGCTTGGGGAATGGCTAAACAAATTGTGGCACATGAATATTATTGAATTGTAAGTACTGTGCTGTAAGAAATAACAAATGTGATGACTACAGAGAGCTTGGAAAGATCTACATGAACTGATACAGAGTAAAGTAAATAGAGTGCACAAAACCACATGTACAACAATTTGAACAATTTAAAGGGAAAGAACAACCCCCCACTCCCCAAATTAAGAATATATGTTACTAAACTGTATGTTAAAAATGTATGTTACTAAACTGTAAAGAACAAGCATGGCTTGAAATAAGAGACATGAGAAGATAGATCCTGTCTACAATTGTTGTATATTGAACATATTTTCTTACTTTTTTGATGTATTGATCTATTTTGTGGGCTTTTTTTCCTTCTTTTCTCTTTGTCTTTAAAAATACTATGTGTTAGATGGGAGAGCTCTCCGCCAGGACTAAGGTAGGAATACTGGGGAAAACTATGGTGAGGTTGAAAAAACAAAATACATCAATAAAAACTTATTTAAAGAAAAGAAATTGACCTCACTTGAGACAGATGAATCATTGACTTTTAAAGCTAGAAAGAATCGTTGAGGGCTTCTAGTCCAAACTTTGATTTGACAGATGAGGAATCCAAAATCTAGAGAGCTTGAGCAATTTTTCAATTCAGCAAGTATGTATTGAGTACCTCCTATGTGCAATGATTATTTCAGGGTAGCTGAGTGCTGGATGAACAGGAAATAGTCCTTATTCTCAAAGATCTTTTTTTTTTTAAACCAAGGAAACAGTTTCCAAGAGTCAGACGGCTAATGAGTAAGGACCAGAATCTAGCAGACTCTAGGCTGCCTGTCTCCCAGTTGTTCAGTGTTCTTTACATTATTATTGTTGTTCAGTTGTGTCTGATTCTTCATGACCCCATTTGGGGTTTTCTTGGCAAAGATACTGGAGCAATTTGCCCTTTCTTGGTTCATTTTATGGAAGAGAAAATGAGGTGAACACAGTCAAGTGACTCATCCAGGGTCACACATCTCGTAGGTGTCTGAGGTCAGATTTGAACTCAGGAAGATGAGTCTTCCTGACTTCACACCCAACACTTTATCCACTGTGCATCCTAGCTGCCCTCTTTCCATTATACCATCCAAGGAAGTTTATTGGAGATGGGACTGAGAGCCACAGACTTATTTGTTGCCCAATAATTTTTGACGACAATTCATCTGTACAATAAGGCAAAGAAACTCAATTGCTGTGAATATAACCAAAATTTCAGGATCAGGATAACAGGACAGCCTGCATTGGAAGACTGGCTAGGTGGCAGGTACCAATATTCGGTACCAGTATCAGAATGGTCTTACCATGCAAAAGTGTATACAGGCATCTGTGTTCCAAAAGTATACTTTCTAAATGGATTGATTAGATCTTGACATATATTTTCTCATACCATAACATAGGTTTTATATGGTAGTTAGGTTTCTAGGATACTACTTTGTGTTGTCTGTTCCAGGAAGCAGAGAACTGGGTGGTGCAAGGATGAAGAAAAGGGTCTTCTCTCTGGGTACAGGACTGTTTGTCCCCCGGCAAAACTTAGAAATAGGCCCTCATTTTCCTTTTATATCTTTTCACCTCCATTATCTATCCCTTTCTCTTACCTCCTGGTGTGCTTATGTTGCCCTAAGTTGCCACTGTGGTACCTTGTCGAGCATTGCCTTTCTTCCAAACTGCTCCTTTCTCTCATCCACTACTCTTGATTTCAATCCAATAAACATTCTCTTTCTTTTAGTAAAGGCCTCTTAAGAAGAAAACAAATCTGATACTTCTCATAGCATGTAAAGTATTCCTATAAATCTCCAAGTATTATTTATGCTTTTAAAGTGTAGTTTGGTGGTTGACCCAGAATAATCTTTAATTAGTAAAATTCCAGGCAACAGTAACTGTTAAAAAGTTCATACAATATAAAGGAAGACAGTTTCAGGCAGAGAGGCTATATCTCTGCCTGGGAGTCTGCCTTAGGATCAACTCTTCCAAAATGTTTCTCGTTTCACAATTTTTTCCCTTCTCCCTTCTTTTTTGCAAGTATTCATGTCTGCAGTGATGGGAGGGGGATGAATGACACCTCTAATATGGGACCTGTTTATATATAAGTCCTTCAAAAGCCTGGCTTTTAAGTTGCAGACTACTTGTACTTTTCAGTAACCAAGAACATAAAAAGGAGTAGAAATTGGGCTAAAATCAAATTAGATACATCAGCACATTTTTCTTCATGATACTTCTATATTTTGCATTGCTGGACTTAACTCATGGTGCTATTAATGGTCACTTTGTATCAGAGCTACCTCCCAAATCCTGAGGTTCACTTAGGCCCCCAAAGTAAATCTGACCTAAATCTGCATAAGAATTGGAGTTTACTTCCATTTTATTTATCACTGTAACAGTGAATTTGTGTAGATTCTTTTTCTACTTTGGGACAACTTTTGGTCCTGTTGAGAGTAAAATGCAAATGCTAATGTACTGGGAAAAGCTAAGAAACATACAAAAGCTTGGTCTAGTTAAATAGATTTAGCTTTTTGGGAGAATTTTCAGCCATGTTTTGTTATTTGGGGAATAGTGTGAAAATAACATTTTTCCCTTTCAAACAAAGAAGAAGTTCTAAGATTGGACCCAGGCTCAGGAATTAGAGACTTGAGGTACTGTTTGATTAACTCACTACCTTTGAATATGTCTCATTTACTCAGTTAATAACTGTTCCTTAGTTTATCCACTTGAAAAATTGATTATGAATACTTTTTATGTATCTCAAAAAAAACTTGAAAAAAAAAGATTCTTTACTATAGTCTTCAAACTTTTTTGGAGAGCTCACATTTTATGCCAGAAATTTTAACATATGTTATTTTAATAAGTACAGTATCATTAAATCATACTCTTATTTAAAGTATAGATTGGGTCTAAAATTGAATTTAAAGGAAAGTAACTTTTAAAGTGTAGGTTCAAAGAAAGTTAGAGTTCTAAGGGCTTTGGAAATCATCTATTACAAATCCTTTTAAAGATGAGGAAACTGAGCTATACAATGCTTGTGACTTCAGAAATTAAGTGACAGAGCTAGGCCTAAGTACCCAGGATTCCTTACTCCCAAACCACTGTACCAGGGCCCCTCCATGCCTTCTTAGCTGATGTTAGGTAAAAATCCAGATTTTTTGACTTCTCTATTTATGTTATATTTATGTGTGATAAGCACAATACTTGCCTTATATTGTTAGTATTAGACCAAGTGACTGTAACTCAAGAATATCTATATTATTCTTTGTTTTAATATGAAAGAAAGTGCAGATCTTGAGTTCCAAAGGAAAAGGGAAAAAAAAGCTGACTCAGTTTCATAGGGCTGTGTTGGAGGAAGGTTTTATTTGAAGATGAGAAATGTGTTGGTAAGGATGTCTGTCATCTCTAGTCTATTTTTTAAAAATTGCTGGAAGGTACTAAAGCTGTCCACTGACTCTTCTGTTCCATTCCTCAAAGACATTTCATTCACATTGACTTTACCACTGCAGTTTTGTGTAAAACAAGATTTGATTTTAGAGTATTTAAAGGTTCATGGACTTTGTGCCCTGTACCCTGCCACTATTTACTCAGATGTCTCTGCTTTGAAAAAATTCTTAGAGCAGAACTAGTGTGTTCCCAAGTACTGAAACAGCAGTTTCATCATTTAAATATGATACTAATCGTGACATATTCATATACAATACATTATACATACATATATGTATATACATATATGTATAATATTTATTATGCCAGTACCAGTTTCCTTGACATCTGAATAGCTCCTGAAAGGTAGAATTCCCAGGAAAATAGATTCATTCATTACCTTTGGTCAGGATATCATTGGCCAGGAGGTGATGTCTTTGAGTTACTGGAAAATGGTTATTTTACAGGGAAGACTTTTCAGTTCTTTTTGGAAAGGCCACCACTCTTTGAACTTATGGTAGGACTTATTCTTTTTAACCAGTTTGAATAGTTCAAAATTTCTCTCCATTAAATTTTACTCATTTCCATATAGTACAACAGAAGCCAATGCAAAATTGCATTCTATATTAAGAAGTGCTTCTTCTATTGGATTCTCTCATATACATACAATAATGATTTTAAAATGAATTGCATTTTTTCAACAAGTAGGCTATGTATAGGTTTGCTTTTAGCATCATGTGGCTAGGCAGTTATTCCTCTTTAAAAAAATCTTGGAGTTTAATAGACTTAAAGTTCAATTAGTCAACAATTTGATATCAGGCCCCCCCCCAAAAAAAAAAACATGCAATTTTGGGCATATTAGGGAAGGCCTGGTGTTCAAAATGATTTAGTGTGGCTTTGCTGCTGTAGTGTGTCCCAGTAAGACCCCATTTCATGTAAAAAGTTCAGTTCTGGGTTCTAAATCTTGTTTAAAAATGGAATACCTTTGGTTCTAAGGACATGATAATTATGTTCAGTTAGTCCAGAGTCTTGAGAAAAAGAAAATAAACTTATTTAGTCTGTTCCCAGATGGAAGCAATCCAATGAGCAGAAGTTGCAAAGGCAAATTGATACTTGATGTAAATTAAAATCTCCAAATAAACAGAGCTATTACAAAGAGAAGTAGGCTGGTACAATGGAAAACATATTGGTTCTTTGAGGAGAGAAACTGATCGGGCAAGTCACTCCAGGCCTGAGTTTCCTCATCTATAATATGAATGGGTTGGATTATATGGCCTCCAAGGGTACCTTCCAAATTTAATCTCTGCTATTATGATCGTCCTGAGATAACTATGGCTGTAAGAAGCAGTAGATTCTCCCCTTGTGGAGATATTTGCACACACTGTAGATGACTACTTGTCAGGCATGTGTAAGAGTATGCTGATAAATCTTTAAGAATTGCCCCCACATCCCCCACCACCTTGTAAGTACAACACACTTTTAAATTTAATCTTCAATGCCAATATTTTCTCCATCAGTTTCTTAAGTTTATACAGTCAACACAATAATAAATCAAGTAGTATTTACTAATTACTAGGATATAAATGCTCCTACTGAAGATTTAACAATCAGCTTTCTTGCACCTCTAGGCCTAAGATTCCTTAAAATGTGAAAGGCACAGAAAATACACATTTGGAAGGGGTGAAAAGAATCTCAAAAGTCACTCTATTTGGTCAAATTTGTTTGCTAGAGATGCTAATAATGTGATGTTTTCTAATGGACTGATTCATTTGGATACTAAGTGTATTACAGGTATGAACAATCAGTTTTCTCAGAGGTCCTATTTTCAGAATTAGGTCCAGTATATGTCATAATGTATAGTTCACAGTTATATTTTATTGTTTCTGTTAAGGATTTTGGCAACAATGAAACTGAGCCCCACACATTGGTATATATGAGGAAGAAAGATGACAGGGAAATGAAATTAATATTTGTGTCTAGGTCCATGTTCTATATGACTAAGATTAGATGTCAATAAATACCTACTTTAATTATTAAGATAAAGCCAGATTGAGTTGGGAGTGAATAGTTTTCAGTATAAGGACCTTGTACTAAAAAAAAAAAGGTGTGTTTTAAGTAACAGAAAAGCAAATTGGATATTGATTTGAGTACTATTGAGTAATATTTCATATCTAATTGCTTTTCTCAAATACCAAAAGCACCCTTGAGAGCAGGTATTTTGTCACATGCTTTTCTAACTTCCTTTTCAAGCCCTATAAACTAGCGCAATCCTAGGCACAAATCAGATTCTTAATAATCTTTTATTGAATAGAATTAGGAACACTTGAGAAATTTAATGAAGACATGTGGAAAGTTACTAGAGAGGAATCCTGGGGTAGTGGAAACAAAACTATTAACAGTGTACAGAAGGCACAGAGAAAACGTAATGTAAGAGGATTTGGGAAAAATCAAGGAGGAAAAGAAGTGAATACAGATTGCTTGGAGAATACAATAAATGGATTGTATAGGGGGAAAAACAATTCAATCCGGAGAGTTAACCAAATCCTAAAGATCAATAAGTGATTCTTTTTCACTGGAGTTGTACTTTTTGAGATTTTTCTTTTAATGGTAGAAGCTAAGCTTGAGGAAATTACTTGTAATAAATTTTTATTTATAAAACAACTTTGAGGAGAAGAAGATACGATGGGTGTGATTTAGGAAGTCTATATTTCTCCTTCTCTCCAAACTCCTATGAAACTACTTTTGGTTAATAGTATCATTGAGTATCATTTAAGTTGCTTAACTTGAAAAAACAGTACCAGAATTCAGATGGCAGCACCTTTACCCTCTCCACCCCAAAACAAAAGCTCTACCTTGTGATCATAATATCTGAAACATTAATACGGAATGTTCAAAACTAAATACCTTCCTATAAAAGATGTGAATGGATCATTCTAAGTGATATAATAGATTCTGTACTGATGAGAAGCATGAAATAAAGTATTGGAGGAGACTGTGCTGCCAAGGATCAACTGATAATAATAAACATTGACTTTATTTCTATAGGTCACATGACTAACATTATTTCACAGTTGACTGAGTTGAAGGTACAATTAGTGATCTTTGCCCAAAATCTCAATAATTTTCTCCAGTTTTATTGTTGTCTGAAGAAAATTAGAGCTTTTTTGGGGGGTAAGTCAATGTGACACCATTAATTGCTTATAAAAATGCTTTTCACAAATCAGTGTTTTGATAATTTTTTTTATTTAAAAAAAGTAAAAATAAAATTGCATTTCCACGTCTGTGCATGAAAATATGTGCCGATGAAATGTACCTGGTTAATTTTTTTTTAAGTAAATGAAAAAATGGAGTCATTTTTGAGCCCAGTAATGATAAGCTGTCAAAATGGTCCAGTTATTTACTTGTTGCTATTGTAGATATTATCAAAGTAAATATATATATATATATATATATATATACATATTTAGAAGAAAAAACTATTCTAAGGACTGTTTATTTTTTCTTTCCCTTCTTAGTGTATTATTTATTATATTTAGCAGTTTTAAAGTTTACAGTACATATTAGTAAATCACCACAGATAATTGTTTCTTGGAAAGGAGGTAGTTAATACCAGATTTAGCAAAGGCAACCACAGTTACAGCATAGAATTTAAAATGTAGACTATTTAAATTTTTTTTTAATTTGGCAAACTTTCAATTACATTGTGTCAAGTAAAGTAGTTGCGTGAACTTAAAAGTGTAGTGTTCTGATATAAGTAATATATCCATCTCTCAATTTTTCTTTATTTCAGAGAGGGAGATGGCATACACACAGAGAAATAGTTGGAAGGGGTTAAGGTAGAGCATTTTTCTGTTATGGGAAATATTTTTCAGTGATGCTTGGTACCTTGAGTTTGTTATGTATTCAGCATGTAGTGTCATCAGAAAACAGGTGCACCTGCAACAGCCCTCATTGTCTCAGGGACAGGAGCTGTAGAAAGCTGAAGAAAAAAAAATATTTCTGTTAATAATGTGTTGGTGCTTTCATCTTACCTAATAGACATTCCCATTTTCAAATTCAAACTGGTACCACCCAGGTGGAGGGTTGGGGTGAAGTCTTGGAATAAAGTATTTATTCAAAAATGCACCGTTGGGCAATTTTGGAGGAAAAGCTACTTATTGTGGAGATACAGAAAGTATCTGAACAATTCTGGACAGAACAGCAGCAGTTGTATTTATTAACACTTGTTTTCCAGGAGATTAGGAAAGAAGTGAAAATAATTAGGAGGGACCTGAAAGGGGAGATGCTGTTGGTTTGTGTTGGGTCGTGTGCCTGATCTCCTTATATGGAGCAGACTGAACAGCAGGACTGCTTTGAAGCTGGCATTTCATTGGTGCCCAGGAGACAAGCATTTTTTTTTACTAGAAATTTTTGTGTATTTCTTAATATATACAGATAATCTTGTCGATTACCCCCCCCCAAAAAAAGTCAGAAATGACCAGTGCTGTGATTTAGACGAGCAAGAAAGTTAAATGCAGTTAATAAAATTGCATCACCGTACTTTTTATGCAGTAATGTTAACAGCAATCAAAATTAAAAGCCAAAACTTAACCCAGTGCTTAGACCACCTAGAAATATCAGAATAAAAGTCTAGAGAGGACGCAATTCAGCTACAGTCAGTTACTTCTTCATTTGCAATAAAACAGGGCTTTGTCACTTTCTTGCAAAATAAATGTTAAAAAGCAAAATAAATGTTAAAAAGATTGTAGGGGGTTTACATTATTGTATAGCAAGGACTCCTTTTAGGAGGTGTGGCATTAAAAGCTGGTTTTAATCACAGCGTGGTGCTAGGAAGCCTCAAAAAGTCCGAGTGGTTTTTTTTTTAAACCTTTACTTCACTGAGACAGAGGTCTGCCTTTGAGTGACGTCACGAGTTTTAGCAGCAGGCTGCACAAGAGGAGGAAGGCTGGGTGAGTGACAGCCCAGCCTACTTTTTAATAGCTTTGTCATGTGACTGGCAACAGTAGTAAGACAGGTGCCTTCAGTTCACTCTCAGTAAGGGGCTAGTTGCCTGCATGAGTGTATGCTCTGTGGATTGTAGTTTAAAAAGCTTTACTGCCGTCATTCAGAAGCTGGATGGCGTGGGACATGTGCAACCAGGACTCTGTATGGAGTGACATAGAGGTGAGCTGAGCTGAGCTGAGCCGAGCCGAGCTGTGCATTGCAGACAATGTAAAGCCGTAACTTGGACGCAAGTATTCTGTAGAAGGGGAGGTTTTTCTGAGGATAATAAGTATGAAAGTAAACCGGGCAGGAGATTTTGGAAGCAAGTCTAAATCTTATCTTAACTCCAATAAGTTTGCTATTTTAAGGTTACTCTCAGATGCCTTGAGCAAATCAAAGCTTAGCTGCTGTCATCAGTATCTTTTGCAGTTGGAAACTATTTTCATGTGCCTTTGGCTCTCTTTCCAGTCATATGCAATATTTATGCTCTAAGATATTGACATGAATCAGTCTGAAGTCTTTCCAGTGGCATTTAGTGGCCTGGTTGGAAAAATGCCATTTCTAGTTATAATACGATTAAGATAAAATTTAAATGAATATTTTAAAATTGAGGTTTCTTTTCACCCTGTTCAGGATTCCCTCTCACCCCCATTTACCAGTTGAACAACTCACAGAAACCTGAACGGTGTCCTGCTGTGCTTTTTCAGAATGTTTTCCACCAGAATCTGAAACAGAGATGCTACTTTCTTCCTATTTATACATGTTGTGGAATGATTTTTGCAAACAAAAAACCTCTCAAAGCACAAGGTTCTCAGTTAATCATGATAGTGCAACAAATGGTTAAATCTCACTGTACAACCGAGACAACAGACTGAAGCAAAAGAGTTTATGCAGGGATTGTGTGTGGAACTGCTGCCACCGCTACTAATGCCGCCGCCGCCGCCGCCGCCGCCGCCGCCGCCGCCGCTGCTGCTGCTGCTAGTGCTAATGCTGCTGTCTTTGCTGCTGCTGTTGCTGCTGCTGCTGCCTCCGCTCGTGTAAAAATAAATACTGTTAGAAATCAGCGTCTTCGGCTAGGTGCAACCCATGGGGTTTTGGAGATGGGGGAGTGCTGGGGGGAGGAAACAGTGCCCTGAAATGTGGAATGACTAGAATGTGGATTGAGATTTGAGGATTTCTTCATGTCTGCATTCAGTACAGTGTGCAACGTTATCTCAAAGTTTTGACAACTTGTGAAGCGGGAAACTTTCTGTGAATTCTGGAGGGGTGAACCCCAAATAGAGTTAATTACATGGAGGAAGTAAACCTGTAACAATGAATTAGGAGAGCTCCAAGTACTTCCTATGGGCGACTGGGGGCACATGGGGTAAAAAGGGGAGGATTAAACGTTACACGTGATTCAGTTAAATAAGATGTCCATGTGGAGCAGAGATACACATCTAGAAGGAAAATCATTTTGCCAGGACTATCCGTGAAAGAATTTTTCCTGTCTAGCAAGACACGGACTGGTTTCTTGACTCTTTTTGTTGTGTTCTCCAGTGCTAGTAGCTAGCTGTGGCTTTGGTAGATTTTGTTTGTGGAGTAGGATTGCTCTTATCTTGTTTGGTTTTCTTGGTAAAGGGGAATAGATATGGATAATTTATATGTCCTGTAGCTATTATGAGTCAAGGCTGTAAGTGGCTCCAAAGTCCTAATTGTCTCTGAGTAGCTGGAGTATCCTGTGGGCTGTTGTCTGGCTTACAGTGTGGGTCTCAGCTGCTGTAGCTTCATTTTTCCATCATGTATTATTCCTGATACTGCTAGGAGCTGATTGAGGAACCAGATTATATGGAAATATTGAAGATTTATTTTAATCACTGGAGTTCCTGCAGTCATTTTAAGTAAGCATCAGAACCGATTAATATACAGCAGTAGGTTCTCTTAGAAGGAAAAAAAAAAGGTTAGATCTCAGTATTAATTGTAAAGGCAAATGGATGAGTCCCTGGTTGAAACTGACCAACTGGTATTTCTGTTGCTCTCCATGGGGCAATATACAGGAGTCCTGGATGAGCTGTGTTAACTCTGGGGATCTCCAATATCAATCTGAAATATCATGAACAGCAGCTAGTGTAGGCAGCTTTCATTTTTTGAATCATTAATGTTTGCTGTCATCTTAAAACGTATTATGCCCTTTTGCACATAATGACAGCACAGCGCATTGGCTAATAAAGGCCTATATCACTGCAGCTTCTTGAGTCCCCCGTGTTTCACAGTTTAATGAAGGTGATGTACAATAAGGTTACAAAGATTGATAGAGACAATTCACACGACACACATTCCACCAAGCTGTCATTCTTTTCTGGGCTCGCTCCTCTAGACCATTTGAAAATGTTATGAAATCATTTTTTGATTATCATAATTGAAATGCACAAGTCCAGTATTTATGCCTCAAAAAATGCTGTCTCTGGCATCAAAAAACCCTCCAAAAGATTAATTGAAAATTATGCACTATTATACTGATTCATTATCATCCATACAGTTAAGCTAATTTATTGTCTGCTCTTTAAATAAAGGGAAAAAAGCCTTTTGTGTTTGCTTCCTACTTTACTCTCTTCAATCTTATTATGAAATGAAGACTATATTTGTGAAGTAGCTGTCATGGTGGTAGAGAGGAAGTAGAATGCATCTCTGTAATTACAATAAAGTACACCTGTTACAGATGTATAAGGATTCAGTAAATATCAGCATGTCAAATAAGGACAGTTACAGGATTTGGACTGTTAAATCTGGTATCATTCGAAGGCCAAATATAAATTAATAATGGGAACACTTGCTACTAATGTGTCTCAGATTAGTAGTATAATGCTACATTCGGTAGAATTGATTTTATTATCATGTCAACATTGGCAAAAGCATATGCACTTCACTTCAACTCTAGCATATTTTTAAAAGCCACTAATCTTTATAGGCTCTGCTACAGTTCCGCGTTTTTCTTTTCCCCCTAAAGATCTATCTTTCCTTAGACTATCATGTTGTTGGGGCCAAAAGAATTTTTAACTATTCGATGTGTTCAGTGTAGATAAGTTTGGTTTGTTTTGGTTTTAAGTTGCATTGGTCACCAATGAGAATGACGCTTGAGGATTCTTAAGGTACCAGGTCTTTGGATTACAGACCTTCATGACAGAAACTCGTGCCAGATTCCGAGATTCCGTGTGTGTGTGTGTGTGTGTTTGTAGGCAGGGTAGGGTGAAGAATATCTCTTAAATAAGATAATAGAGTTCATTTTTCACCCTTGAAAAAGTCCTAGATTGTAAGACTACTATTAGAAAGTTACCTGCATTAGAATTGTTTATTTCTTTTTGGAAGTTAAGAGGGGTAGTAGGCAGGAATTGAAGAGAGTTGCCCACAGGGAGGTATAAAGCAGAGGAGATGAAAATTCCAGGAACAAATGTGAATGTTTTACTAGAACTAAATGCTTGCTTCAACCATGCCTTAACTTAGTAATAATTTGGTCAATAATATGAATCTAGTAATTTAGAACTTGTAATAAGAATGGAAGAAATGCCAAAAAATAAAGGAACAGATTGAATTCTGAGAATTGTCCTTTTTTTGTCCTACCTTTTAGCCTGCTGTGTGGATATATCACAGAGGCCTGGTGGTCTTATGGAAGAAAAGCAGTCAATTACAACCCACCCCCAACCCCTTACCAACTGCTGACTCTATTACCAAGTACCGAGTTCCCAGCATGTTGTTCATGATCAAACTGCTGCATATGACCCGTGTAATGTAGCCTTCCAGGGATGGCAGAGGTGCTCTGGGAAAAAAAAAATCGTACATAAAACTTATTTTATTCAGAGACTGAATATCAAGAAGGGTGTAAAATCAATGGCAAATAAGTGATTGTATGGTGTTGGTTTTGACATTAGAAGTCACTGCCAGGAGGAAGGGAACTAGTACCTCAGGTGGTCAGATACTAGCATCCCTGGGTCCCTGAAGTCTGAATCTTCTCAGTAGCTTCTCTCTTATGTTATAAGATGAGGAATGCTGAGTTAAAGCAGTTGATATATTTTTCAATTACTTCTCTTGTCTATAGGAGATTGTTGCTGCTCAGTCATTTCAGTTGTGACTGACCCTTTCTGACCCTATTTAGGGTTTTCTTTGCAAAAATACTGGAGCGGTTTGTTATTTCCTTCTCTAGTTCATTTAACAGATGAGGAAACTGAGGCAAACAGATTAAATGACTTGCCCGGAGTCACATAGCTAGTAAGTGTCTGAGGCCAGATTTGAACTCAAGTCTTCACGAGTCCAGGCCTGGTGCTATATCCACTGTGCTACCACCATTATTCCTGGATTGGTGACATAGAACTTCTGTGACATAGTTGAGGCAGTGCTTATTTACCAGGGAAAGACTTAATAGGGATGACAATATATGATAGCCAATTTTTAAATAGTACAGATGAGGATATTACATTTCTAATTCCTTTATTTTTTTCTAGTTCTTTTTGGTTTTGGAATGATTTGGGTCCATTTTAGGTTTTCATTTTAGGGAAGCAGCAGCTCTATCTTTAAAGGGAGTGTTGCATAGTGTGGAGTGAGAAGATCAGAATTCAAATCCTGCTTCTGACACATACTGGCTTCATGACCACAAATGGCAAGCCAATGAAGTTTTCAATAGCCCCAGGCAACTCTCTAAGAGCATAAATTGCTCTGAAAAAAAACTTCAGTTCAGTTGGGAAGAAAAAAAAAATCAAAGCATGACAAGTTAGATTACAATGACACATATTAATAACAAACATTTTGGTCTTAGGACCTTTTTACAGTCTTAAAAATTATTGAAGACCCCTCCTCCCCCAAAAAGGCTTTTCTTAGGAAAGATATAACCATTGCTATTTCCTACATTTGAAATTAAAATGCTTTAGTTCTGTTAAGAAAATAGACTCTCTAAAAGTATCTTTGGGACCCCCATGGGTTCCCAGATCACTTTTTGAGAACCACTTATTTGAGGCAACAATAGAAGAGTTTTTATGATGCTGTATATGAATAACCAAAAAGATTCCAGAAAAAATAATTGTGATAGATATTAGTATAAAAAATTTTTCAAAATCTTAAACCTGGTCTCTCTTTTGCTTTGGGATGCAGCTGAACGGTTATGCAGAATGCCCTTAGACACTAAAGAAAGTGAAAATTATATAATATTTTTCTAATCATTAAAGACTAAGATAACTAACTTTTGTGGAGTCATTTGAAATAACCCAGGCTTAATTCCTATCACATGCTTCTGCAGTTTAATAAATTCCTCTAGTTAATGAAAGTTATTTTTTTTTTCTCTCCCACCACTACAGTGTGCTGCTCTTGTTGGTGAAGACCAGCCTCTTTGCCCAGATCTCCCAGAACTTGACCTCTCTGAACTAGACGTGAATGACTTGGATGCAGACGGCTTCCTAGGTGGACTCAAATGGTGTAGTGACCAATCAGAAATCATTTCCAATCAGTACAGCAATGAATCTTCAAATATATTTGAGGTAAAGAGGTCCTTCTTGGGAATGCCACATTTAATTGTTCTTCTCCTAACCAGCCTTTCAAAAAATGTTATTAAGTACTAAAGCATGAGTATTTCTTACACTGATACCTTTAAAAGACTTTTCATCACCATGAGACAATTTACTTTTTGTGGTATTAAAAAGAAAACCAAACAAACAACAATACTTGGAAACAAATGAATGTGTGTATATGTATTTTTTTGAATTTTTTTTGAGACTACAAAGACCATATGATGAAATGCTATGGTATTATGAAATAATTGGGGACAGAGAATTAGTGACAAAGGAGAACAAAATCTAAACCTGTTTGTCCTCTTCTTCACACAGAAAGAGACAAAGTTGAGCATGACATTAACTGATGCCCAATATAAATTAATATGGAATAATGCTCTCCTTTATACCCAGGGCCTTAAATGCCAACTTTATAAAGTGGGTGAGATGTTTTTATTATTTTATTGTCCACATCCCTGGCTCTACTAGATTGCCACATTTATATTGTACTTGATAAAAAGGGTTCCCTGTTTCTTAATATTGGAAATACCTCAAAAACAGGTCAACTCATTTCCTTTTAAGGTATCTATATAGTATCCCACTACTAAGTTATAAATCAACCATCTTTGTGTTCTAAATTCATTAATAGGAATGACCTTCCATATCTCTTTTCGTAACCCATTGTAGTGTGAGAATTATTTGTGCAGAGGAAATGATCAGATATAGGCTATGATTTGCTGGTAAGAAGTTTGAACAGTTTCTGTATTCCAGAAACAGGCATGTATAGCAGAAGAAAAACTTTGAACTAGATATTAGGAGAGCCCGGTGTTTATCTAGGCTCCACCATGAGCTAGTTAGGTAACTGTAGGTGTGAGACTTCTGGGGCTTAAGCATCTTCATCTATAAAGTGAAAAGGTTAGAACAGATGATTCTAAGATTTATTTTAGTTCAAAAGTTTTATACATTTAATAACTGAGTTCAAACCCTGGCTTTGCTACTTACTGCCTATGTAACCATGGACAAATCACTTAACCAAAAGGTTAGGCCTCCTTTTCCCTGTCAGTAAAATGAGAGAATTGTGACCAGATAAATTCTATGGTCTCATCTAACTGCCAACTTATCATCCTTTGAATGTACAAAATATGCTCTTTCTTTGGAGTACACTTCATTTGTTTGGGACAATCTCATTCACTGGTTCCAAACTTGAATAATCTAGGGAGTGCCTTGAATGAAGATTATTAAGTTGACCTATATGAAATACAAAAGACTTCAAATGAATAACTGTTTGTTGATTAAGATATGAGAGGGTGCTTCTGGAGGACAGCCGTCATTTACAAAGCTGTATCAAGTATCTTCTGAATGTTAAAAATGGGATTGAATCTGCTTTCTCCAAGCTGATTAGCTTGTGGCTGTGCCTAGATGTAGGGGAATGGGCTACATGCCTTCCTTTTAAAGCAGGAATTCTCAACATAGGGTTCACAAACCTCCAAAGGCTCTGTGAATAGATTTCAAGAGGCCCTTGAATTTGAACGTGAAAAAAAAAACATTACACCCATATTTTCAATTCAGTTTTTAAAAATAATTATTTTATAATATGCACGTATAAATATGATTCTGAGAAAGGAGTCCACAGACTTGACCACACTGCCAGTGGGGTCAATGACACAAACCCAGCTATGAAAACTTGTTCTAAAGGTCTTTTTATTCTGTGATAATTTCTTTTTATTTCAAAAGGCAAGAGAAGTATTCGTTTCAGCAAATGTTAAGTATATGTCACATGCAAGACACCGTATTAGGTGATGGGTATACAAATACAAAAATGGAAGATGATTCCTGTATCTAGGAAGTATACACCCTAATAGCAAAAAAACAAAACAAAACCGAAATATGTAAACGTGTAAATAAATGCAAGATAATGAGAGATAGGAGAGAATGCTAACAACTGGGCTTTGAATCAGGTATAGCTCTTCTAATTGAATCATAAGAAAGTTAAGGATTCTACTAGGTGGAAGTGAGGAGGCAGGCAACCTTGTACAATGACTGAAGGAGAGCAAATGAAATGTGGAAGGAGAACATCCAACAGACCAGTCTGACTGTAATATACCATCCTCCCTTATGTGTCACCCCTCTTCCCTCATTTCTGCCTCCTAGAATCCCTACCGTCTTTCATGAGGCTTTTCCTGATGCCCCTTCCCCAAATTGTTAACTGATTTTCTCCTCTTAAAACTACTTCGCATTATTTTGAATATACTTTGTAATTACTAACCTAGATATCGATCATATCCCCTCCCTATCCCCAGTAAAATGTAAGTTTTTTGAGGTCAAGGACTAGCTCATATTTTACCTAGTATCTCTAGTACTTAGAACAGTGCCATCAACATAATGTGTGCTTACTGAAAATGTGAAGTGAATTGTCTGTTTAAAAAATCTAGAAAGATAAGTGGGAGTCAGTTTGTTGAGGCCTTTAAATGCCAAGCTGTGGCGTTTACATTTTATCCACAATAGGTAGAGCCTAAATATATTTGAATAGTGACATTATCAGATCTGTGCCTTAAGAAGATGATTTGGGCAGCAATGTGGAGGATGACTTGGAGAAAAGAGTGACTAGAAAAAGGCCAATTAAGATAATTAGGACAATTGCAATACTCCAGCTGAAATGTGAAGAGACCCTGAACAGGTTTCCCAGTCCTTTGAGTGGAGAAAAGAGAACAGACAGGAGAAATATTGTGGAAGTATTATCAATAAGACTTGGCACTTGCTTGAGTATTGTGGAGGAGGTAGAGGGAAAAGTCAAGGGTAACACCTGAATTGCTAACCTGAATAACTAGAAATATGGTTATGCCTTCCACAGAAATAGAAATATTTGGACAATGGGCATGCTCAGGATAAGGTAATTCATTCTGCTTTGTATAAGTTGTTTGAGGAGCAAGTGGAATGATCTAAGAAATGTGGTTGGCGGCACTAGCATTTAAGAGAGAGAATAGATCCGGACATAAAAATTTGGGAGTCACCTCCATGGAGATGATACTTGAACCATGCAACATGATGAAGTCACACAGAGAGAGGATATAAAGAAAAGTGAGAAGAGGACCCAGGCCTTGCAAAACACCCATAGTTTGCAGGTGGGGCATGGATAATGATTAAGAAAGGAGACTAAGAAGGAGTGATCACTTTGCTCAGAGGATAATCAGGAAGGGACAGTACAAAAGCCAGGGAATAGAATGTCCAAGTTCAAGGGATGGTGAGTATAGTGAAGAGCTGCAGAAATATCAAGGAGACTGAGAATTGAGAAGAAGCAATCTGATTTGGCATTTGAGCTCATCAGTAACCCTTAACGTATCAGTTTCATTGAAGTGGTATAGAAGCTAATCTGCAAGGGCTTGACAAATAAGACAGTTTTTGTGTTTTAGAAGCTTGACTGTGAAAGGGCAAAGAGAGAGTGAGAGGAAAGGAGAGAGGGGAAAAGGAGTGTGAGTGGGGGTATGGCAAAGTCAAGTGAAGGATTTTTAAGCATCTCAGAGTCCTAGGCATATTGGTGGGCAGTAGAGAAGGAGATATGGGTAAGAAAAGATTGAACAGGAGAGGTTGTATGATCAATAAGGCACACTCCCAGAGGAGATAGAAGGAAAGGTGATCAAAGACACGTGTAGAAGACTTGATCTTCTCATGGAGAAGGAAGGGACACTTTTTTTGTCAAAGACTGGAACAAAAAAAGGAGAAAATGTGGGAGACTGGGGATCTTGTGAGGTGTCAAAACACACAATGCTTATCATTGAAATGTGGGTAAGGGAAAAAAGGTGAAGGAAACCCTGGAGATTTGTGGTTAGTCATTTTTTCCCAGGCTTCTCAGTTGGGTCTTAGAAAGTCCATGTGAGGATTTGGCTGGTTAAAACTGGTAAATTGAACATTCTTCATTCAGTACACTTGTCAGGTTACAGGGCAATTTTAAGTCATGCTGCATTAAATAAACAGATTGTGGTGTGTGTGTGTGTGTGTGTGTGTGTGTGAGAGAGAGAGAGAGAGAGAGAGAGAGAGAGAGAGACAGAGAGACAGAGAGAGAGAGAGACAGAGAGATAGAGAGACAGAGAGACAGAAAGAGAGAGACAGAGACAGAGAGTTGGAGAGTCAGAGACAGAGACAGAGAGACAGAAACAGAGAGACAGAGACAGAGAAAAAAAAGAAAAGCAAGAGAAGGAGGGAGAGGATACTCACCTCTATAGAATTTGAATTCCTCAGTGATTGGATAGGGCCTCAATAAGCTCTAATTTAAAAGATAGATCTTCAACATTGGGTGAGCATATTTTTAGATAGTATTTGGATCACAAAAACAAAAACAGAGCAAATCATCAACATAAGAGGCAAACCTTCTTTCTCATTAAATTGCTATCTAAGGATATAGAGCCTACTTGTATTTTTGTGAAATTTTATGTTGATACTATTGGGATCTTTGGTTCTTCAGCTAAATATCCCTAAGTTGATGTTTAGTTGGTACAGAGGAAACTCCCTTGCTCCTATACTTCCTATTTAAGATTCATCTGCCCAGAATTTTATTTTTTAGGGAACTGGGAAGGGGGGAAATTTTATTTTTCTGTATTTCATTCATTTTTAAATAAGGCACTAAAATTACTTCTTATAAACTATAAAGATCCCAGGTCATCCAGAATAAGATCAGACCATAATCAGATTTCTGAAAGTCAAGTTTTTAAGAGAGTAAAATATTAGCAGTCCTGATACCTAGGATGACATATAACTATTTGAGATCCTTAGAGCCTTAGAAAACAAAATTTGAGTTGATAGAGGATGGCTCTCCTTGAGGGAGAAGCAACCCCTTCCATACACACACACACACACACACACACACACACACACACACACACACACACACACAGTGCACATATATGCATGGTGTGTGTATACATATATATTTGTATAGAGTATATTTTCACATAATGTATAGTATGTAATATAGATATGTATGTATGTATGTATGTGTACATCTTCACAGAGCAAGAGTTTTGATGGCCTACATCTAAGAATACTTTACTAAATACTGACACTGGCTCTTCCATTGTCTAGATAACAAACATACAGGGTTTATCTTCATGTAATTATTTGTAGCAATGGTATAGCAAACTTTGGTAAAAGGATTATTTGAATATGTTTAATATATTTTTATTCCACGTCTTCCTGTAGAGTTGTATTTTTGCAATTGACAGACAAAGAGTGCATGCTGTGGACGTAGGTGAGGTCAGATCTCCTTATAAAAACTATTTTTTGAAAGGACATCTGGCTGTCTTTGCTCTTTGGTGCTTACCACTAATGCAAGAATTGTGTTCAAGTTATTTCAAGGAACAGGTCTCATTTATTATAATGGAATTTTACTTTTCTTCCAAGGATCTTAAAATTTTAAAGTACTCAGTGACTACCTATACCTGGTATTGTGCAAAGTAAACAAATATACTTGTTCTTTTTCGTTACTCTATAACAAGTGTGATCAGTCTCCCTTTCTGGAAAGAATAAAGCACAAAGAAGTTAAATGCCTTGTCTTAGGACGCTGAAAATGGGACTCAAGTTTTCTGGGACCCTCTTCAAGGCCCTACCTTAAAAGCCATGATGTTGCTAGCTAAAAAAATTCAGGTAGCAAGATATAAAAATTGTGATAAAACTTTCTGATCATAGCATTCTTTTGCCGCTTCCGATGTGGCCATTCAATCTCAATTAACTACAGAGGAGTAACTAAACCGGTTAAGAGTCAAAATGTAGAAAAACAATGGATTTCCTGGACAGATGCAAAGCTGTTTCAATACACATTTATACATTCAGGTTGAGTAACTAGACATACAAACAAGTGTTCCTTCTTGCACTACCAGTGTATGAATATGTAAATGCAGGTGTCCAGGTGTAATTTCATCACTACTTTGGAAAATTTTAGCAAAAGGCTAAAGGTATAGCCTCGAGTGCCTATGATACCTGTAAAAGGAAAACAGGATGCTGTCTCTGGAACAGCTAGCAACATGATTTATGTTTCAAAATATTGCAACATAACTTCCTTCCCTCACTTGCCTTTGTGTATTGTTCAAAGGTAGAGAATAAAGGACTACTTTTTATAGGGAAGTAGTGTGTAAATATGTGTAACATGGGGTCAGTTTTAATAATACACTGCTTCTTCTGGGTCAATATGGGCTGCCTTGGCCCTGTTTTATTTTGACACTTGCTTTAATATCTCTGTACAACTGAATAGGGGACATTCATTTATGCCTCTGTTATTTCTGAATGCAGCTGCTTGGGATGCTTGAGGCCACTGGAAATGAGTGTGATGTTGTGAGAATATGACTTGGTAGGTGTTCTGAGGCTAGTTGTTAGTGACAGCAAGTGGAAATGTGCCATTGTTATCAGTTTTGTTCTTTGATAAGCAGTAGAATTTGCATTTATTTGTTTATAAGTGTGTTCATGTATCAGCTTTTAAAGAAGAATAGATTATTCCAATTTTTCTTAAATTATTTGATATATACATACACACACATTGTAGTCGTTATATGTAATATATGGTATATGTTGTGTTAAATATATATATATATATATATATATATATATATATATATATCTGTATTACATGTATATAAACGCATATACATATATACACCTGTATGGTATATGAATGATCAACTATTCAAGGAGTAGCCATTGAATATCTACTTTATGCTTAGGACTATGGGGAGATGATATAGGGTATAGAGAAGAGGCTTACAACAATGAAATAATCTACATCTACATGTGCGTCTACATGTACGTCTACATCTATATCTACGTCTACCTCGTCACACATTTTGGGCAGCTAGGTCACACAGTAGATAGAGATCTGGGTCTGAACTCAAAAAAAGTCATCTTCCTGAGTTCAAATCTCGCCTCAGACCTGGAAAAGGAAATGGCAAACCACTCTAATGTCTTTGCCAGGAAAACCCCAAATGGGATCATAAAGAGTTAGACGTGACTGGAAAATGACTGAACAGCAAAAACATATATACACATCATTAAGGAGAATAGTAAAGTATAGTGAAAAGATAACTTTTAAAGTCCCTAGATCTAGGTTTGAATTCTAGCTCTGCTACTTACTCCTTGTCAGACTTTTTTGCTCAAGTAATTTAACTTTTTCTGGATCTCAGTTTCCTCCTTATCTGTCAAATGGAGAGAAACCTAACACCTTCATCATTGAGTTGTGAGGATCAAGTGAGACAATAATTGTAAAAGTCTTTGTGACATTTGCAGTACTTTAGAATAACTGTTATTATCATCTGAAGGCCTGTCAAGGCCCTTCACATCAGCTGAAAAATGATTGGTTGTTGCCCTTCATTCTTCAAGAGGACCAGAATGACATCACTATGTTGGAGTCAAGATACAGTGTGTCCGGCTGTGGCTTATCAGATCAATACAAGCTTGGAAGGCTCTACCACAGGTTAGGCACTCATAATCCACATTTGGATTGTGAACATTTGGAGTGGAGATGTCTCTAAATTTGCACATCTCATCTTTCTTTTGAGTTACGATGATTAGTGGAATACATTAAGAATTCTGGGCCATTCTACTGTGTTATAAGTTTTTGCTGAACATCTACTTTATGTTTAGGACTATGGTAGATGTGTTAGCATTTAGAGAAGAAGCTTAGGACAATACTCTCAGTCTTCAAAGAGTTTAAAACATTTTGGGGGAGAGACCCAATAGCAACTTTCATGAAATAATTAGCATATGGGCAAGACTGTATTAATTAAGACCAAATTATGTGGTACAGATTACATGCCATGGGAGTTAAGGGAACAGAAATGGAAGGTTTTTATAAAGGATATTGGACAAGAGCTAAGACTTGAAGAACAGGTGGAGGGTAAGGCTGAATAAATGAACAAACACATTCACTTGCCAAGATAGCTCTTTACAATTTACAAAATCTATCCATTATAAACTTGTAAGGCAAATAGGAGGCTAAACAGTAACAAGCATAGTAAAAAGAGCATTGGTCATAGTAATGAGCAAAACCAGTTTTGAGTGTTTCCCTGATGCTAGCTGGGTAAGTGATTAACTTCTTCGAGTCTCAGTTCCCTTGTTAACAAAATGGTACCTAAAAAGAAATAACATGGCATAGCAAAGAAAGGGCTGGCTTTGTAATCAAGCTGCCCCTAATTCAAATTGCGTGACTCTGGATAAGTCTTTTAACCTCCCACTGTTCTGTGCAGCTATATAAACGATAGACAAGTTACCAGGCTGTGATGGAGGGAATTTCTGCACTTGGAGTTTCCCACATTATTGAAATCATGGGTCTATACTCATCAAAAAATAATTTATAGGGTTATTGAGAATCAAGATAGATAATTATGTAATTTGTAAATCTTAAAGCACTATATAAGTGCCAGTTATTATTGCAATTACTATTTAGTGAAAGTATTATTATCCTTGTTTTACAGATGAAGAAAATGAGCTGGGAGTCTAAGGGACTTGGCAATAATCATATAGATAAGAACAAGAAGAGCTGGGTCTCAGATCTCCAAGTTTAGTACCCTTTCTATATCATTCTTTTCTACTCTGCAGGCAGCTAGAGTGAGTTGATCAAACTGATTGTCTGGTGGGGCCTGATTATGAAGGGTCATCAAACCCTAGGCAAAGATTTTGGGACGTGAAGATCTAGGGAAATAGGGTCTATCAACGATCATTTGTGAGAAGAAGAATCGTTGTTTAAGAAAGGGCAACTGGTATCTCAGCACGTCACTGTAACTGTCAAGCCCTTTTGGCCAACAGAGGCACAAATCATGGTAGAAATGCAGGAATAGTGAAGAAGAGGCACATCAAAGATATCAAAGAAATTCCAGACCTAGGTATTGAAGGAGAGGTTTGACATCCAAATCCTTTAAATTGAGTTTGATTGAAATTAAATTATATCTTAGCCCTAGAAAAGTACTGATAGTTTCAAATCTACAACATTAGATGTTTAAGTTGTCTTGATAGCGTTAACAACGATCTTGAAAGGTCATCTCATAAAAATAGGTGTATAGTTTTCTGCTGGGTCTTTGAAAATCTCCATGGAAGAAAATTCCTCGACTTCCAGCTTCTCACAAACGTTTAACAAACTTTATTAAACAGTTACTGTGTCTCAGATATTTTGCTACTTGACAGAAAATTACTCTGACCCTTCAAAGGACTTACATTCTGTTGGGAGGATACAACTTACACAGATATAAATTTAAATTCAAGGCAGAATATAATGAAGACCTGCAGGACCTTGGGCAAGTCACTGCCTAAATGGATCTCAGTTTCCTCATCTGTAAAAGAAGGGATTGGGCTTGATAATGTCTGAGGATCCTTCCAACTCTAAGTATGTGATGTAGTGAAGATTTCCAGACAAAGTACTTTAGTTAGTTAAGTTTAAGAAAGCTAAGAAGAGAAATCCTATGTGGAATTAATACCTCCAAACCCAACTAAATTCAACTTAAACCTTTGTGGAGAGAATTTGTGTATGTGTCTCTGACTTATTTTCCAGTTTGCACTGATAAATACTTGTTCATTGGTTTAATTAAAAGTGTGTCAAGGCACCAGATTTTTGTTACATTCATTAATGATATTTATATGAAGCATATTTTATAAATTATGAAATAATAACCATATGAGCAAGAAGATAAGTACTCTGACTAGGTAAATTACAGAATGTTGAAATTCCTGGAGATTTATGGAGCATTTTCTGGTTATAATGGTGCCCTTATCATGCAGTTATAGGCCATTTCAAAGTCTAGCCTTGTAGTATTGTCATACTTTCCTTTTTGATGGTCACAAGTGAGAGTCACAATCTTACTCAACTTGTATGTTACTTTCTTTTCTAGTTTTGTTGGCTTGGCATGAAATGTGAAAGTGTGTGTGTGTGTGTGTGTGTGTGTGTGTGTGTGTGTGTGTGTGTGTGTAGTCATCTGCAAAGAGCAGTTAAACATTGTTTTATACTTCTTGACTTGATAACATCTGGCCTATCTTGGGGACATCTGGTTTATCACCCTATTTCCCCCTTCCACTATGCTGACCATTGAAAATATATGATTTAAGAGTCCTTACCCACAGGGCTGTGCCTGTTGGCATAAGCTCCTACAAATAGTAAGTCACAGGAAGCTAATTGCATAGTCAACTTTCTCCATCACTAACTTACTTAGTAGTGGCTTTTATAAACAGAAGTGAATCTCAGAAATCTCTGGTCACAAAAAGCTGCATCGGCTATTTTCATCAAAGTTGACATTGTTAAAAGCAGTATGGTACATGATATAAAGATTTCTGGTATTGGACTTCATGATTGGAAAAGTATGGGTTTTTTTGGTTCCAGAGAGATATAAAAATTTCAAGTTAGATTATTTGCTTGTTCTTCTTTCTTCCTATTAAATTATAACTTAGAAACTGTGGAAGTACTTTAGTTCAGGTCTTGGATTCTAGTGCGGCAATTACTCCCTTTTAGCCAGAAAAAGTTATTTAGTGCAGATTCTCTAAGTGCTGAAATTGTAACACATGAATATTTTGAACAGGAATTTGAAGGAACTGGTACATTGTCCAGTGCCTCTTTTTTTGGAGGGGGAAAGGCAGGGGAGATTGGGGTTAAGTGACTTGCCCAGGTCACATAGCTAGTAAGTGTTAAGTTTCTGAGATCAGATTTGAACTCAGGTCCTTCTGATTCCAGGGCCAGTGCTTTATTCACTGCATCACCTAATTGCCCCTGTCCATTGCTTCTTAAAGAATATTATAACCCGTTTTTAAGTTATTAATGTTTTTAGCACCAGGATGCAGGACAGACTGCTTATTTATACAATAGCATCATATGGATTTATGTTGCCACATAGACACGATATGTGTATGTATGCACAACATCTAAGTAGTGTCACATAAGCACAAATAAATAGATTCTGTCTTGGATAAGAACAAAAGAAAAAATTAATAAAATGATGAGCCATAAAGTCTATGCTATAAAAGATTGGAACATTTAAAAAATACAACAAAATTAAGTAATCACTGTAATTACTGAATCTATTCACATAATCATGCCGGATTTTGTTGCTGTTTCTATAAAATGAATCGATTTCTAATATAAAGACGATGAAGAACATTGTTGTTGCTTTTTTAACCTCTTTGATTACTCTCACAACAGTGCTCTATGAAGTATATTTTGAAAGCTAAGTAGGCTACTGTGTTTTACTGTAGGCTGCCAAAGATGCTGAATTACAAACAGCAAGAATGAGAACAGAGGGAAAACAGGAGAGATCCACAACAAAACGAACACTTTCTTCTTGGCAAAGGAAAAATTTTTACACAGATAAATGACTTCTTATTCATTTGAAGTAGTTTGTTCGAGTATGGTGGTAGGATTTTTTTTTTAGTAAAAATCATTAGCTAATTTGCATAGTTTTGGATTATGAATGCCAATATTTTGTGGGCCTACTCCTCTCCATTACAACTGCAAGTTATTCATTCAAGGTTTGCAGCCAGACTGATTAATGAATTACCAGATCTTGCGTAAAATGACTTGGCCTGACTTTTAAACAACTAGCAATGTTTTCTTTGCCAGTCTTGTGACTAGTGTTAATGGGTTTCTAGAGGACTGAGCCTCCTATAGATTTTTTTCTCAACTGACTTCTTCTAGCATCCTTCTCTCTCCAACTTTAAATTTTTTTTCCTTCCCAAATTAGTAGCCAGAGGCAGACATTCTAAGAATGGGTACAATTTTGGAGGTGGGGGAGTGGATGGGGGCAATGAAGTAGGGGAATATGTTGGGAAGAGGGCATAAACAGTGTAGTCAAATCCTTGATGTTTGATGCCCTTCTGTGCTAAATCAGCATGATTTATCATAGCCATCTACTCAGCACAACAGAGTTTAGAGGTGAGCTGCATGGTGTACTCCCCCCAATATGCATAACTAGAGCTCTGAACTTTGAAGGAAAGCCTCAGAGCTATTTGCAAAGTGCTGGTGCTTAGTGAATACTAAATTACATTTAGGAAATAGTCTACTGCTACCAGTTATACTTCATTTTTATTCTTGACACAGACACCTAAATCAGAGAACAGTAACATTTCAGAGATTATGGAAGCAGTTTGGGTATGTTCCAACACCATAATAGGATCAGAATTTTAAGGCCTTTTTTATTATTACCAATAGTCACTTAGTTTCTACTGCAGTGTACTTTGTAGGGAATTACAGCTTTTACTAAAAAGATTAAAATGCTATTATGCAAATGATTGCAGTATGTTATTATGTTTACAAATTAACATCCATGGCTCAACACACAAATTAACTAACTATTCCATCTATATTATTAAGGATTTAATAAAGTAACTGTTGATAAAAATGGGTAGCTTGGAACAGCTAATAGGAAGTGATTGTGATTTAACATAGAACTTAAACATTGTGTTTAATGTTCTAGTTGGTGTAATGGTAAAAATAAAGCTAAGGAAAGCACCTAGGAGGAGTAGGAATTGTTGTGAACAGAATAGCAGCATGTCTGAAACATAAACTAAATGGCTTTAGGTGAAAATGTATATAGCGAGCAGCTTATCAGTCAAGATCTATGGAAGGCACTCAAATCATTGGAGACTCATGAGTAGATTATCGGAATGATCATTGCACTTCATTAGATGTTTGGTGTCTTCTAGATGGACCAAGAATACTTACATTGTTCTAAAACGTGATTCACAGCAAGTTTTATTGTGGCAAATGGGATTTTACTGCAAAATATTGCTTTGTGACAAAAGAGGAGATGGTTAGGCTAAGATTAAGATGGCCTTACAAAACAAGGCTGCGGATTGGTAGTCCTAGAAGTTCATACATAAGAGATCATAAAAACAAAGCAGTAAGAGCCAACAAGTCCCTGATAAATGATCATATGTGATTGTGTTATGGGATGGACATAGTACATGGATACATGACATTTTCTCTTTAATTGAACAGCAAATATGAAAAGAAACTGATGCAGATTTTGGAGAGCAAAAACTTTCTAAGATTAAATCCATGGAGACTGAAAATTTAAATTGAGACCCATCATTCCAACAGATCAGGAGAATGCATAAGTCACAAAACAAGAGGAGGGAGGCTTATTAAGTATATGAAGAATACACAACCATCTAAAGATACCCAGAGCAGTTTCTATTTTGCTTCTAAATGCCTTCAGGTTGAATTTTGCCACATACAAAGGAGGTTTAGGTTTTGCAGATTTTACAAGTAAGCGTTGCTAGAGCTCCAAATGCTACCAAATAATACTGCCTAATGAGAACTAAGAGTTTTTACAAAGTCATATAGAAGCTACCACAACGTAGCTTTGTCCTGATTTATAAACTCTCAAACAATATAGACAGTTTTTGCAGTTCCGAATATCTTCCTCGATTGTTTAGGGGAAATACTTTTTCATTTTTCTTTCAGCAGGTTGTCTGGTTTCTCTTTGTGCTCTTCCTCACAAGTTCCTATGTGTCCTATTGAAGTGTCCTCTTCCTTATTGGTTGAAATCTGCTTTCAAAGACAAGAAAGAAGAGGGGAAAACTCCACCCCTAAATGACAGTTTATTGTTTGATGACTCTGGTGGCCTTATACCATCCCTAGGCACCTGATCAAGAAAGTGTAAATGATCTCTGCACAGTCCTGTTATGCAGGCATTCCGGAAGGCATGACAGCATTTCACCTGTAAGGGCCAGGGTTTAAAGTACTTACTGTATCTTTTACTCAGTCATGAAAATGTGTGTGCTTTTCTTTCTTTCTTTCTTTCTTTTTTTTTTGTTTAAGAGAGAAAGAGAAAAATAATACTTGCTTGGAACAGTGGTAAAATAATTAGTCCACTAGACAAATGTCTTGGCCTGTGTTTAAACAGGCCTTTAAGGACACAATGTTCCCACCAGTCACATATCTAAATACGAACTAGTGTCAGCTGCCATGCAGACCAAAATGTAATAGCCTCCTTTCACATAGGTCATCGTAAATCCATTTTGGTCACAGTCACACTGCACATCTGTTTTTGTGAGCTGCAGCTTCTTAAGGTGGCATTTGGACTTCATAAGTACACAAACAAGCAGGCTATAAATTGCCACTGGTGGAGTTATTTTGAATAAGTGTATACTGTTTCATATTTATAATGGTGAGCCTTCGTAATATTCACAGTGAATATATAACACCGATCAGTTCAACAAGCATGAAATTGTATGTTGTCAACTTGTCACATAAATAGAGTCATATTCCTGCTTACGATGATGTTGAACCAAACATTTTTCCCCAGGAATCATTGAGAGGGCCCCCCAAAATGGGGAAGGTGGTACTTCCTTTTGGTGCATAGTGAGTGCTGTTGTGAAGGTGGCATTTCTGGCAGGATTTCCATCCCTCTCTACCCCACCCCCACTTAGGAATGCTTTCTTTCCCAGGGTGAAAGCTAATTGGCTTCTCTGGTATGTTTTTCTCTTGCCCAATGGAATTTTCAGGCTATGCTTGATGACTTTGCAGGTGGGGGCATGTATGGCATTTTTTAATGTGGATTTTACTATTCTTATGGTGCACATTAGTGCACTAGCAGTCACTATTGAATTCTCTAACTCTGACTCTGGCAGGCTTTCTTATCGCCTTCACATCCCACTTAACATTCATTCAGTCCTACACTCTTATAGACCAGTCAAAAATCAGCTGCTTTGTTCTCACTGCCCTTTCATAACAGTAAGCAATATTAAGGAGAAATATTGATCCAAATTATCAGGAATTGGAAGGAAGGAAAAAAAAGAAGAAGGAAGGAAGGAAGAAAAGAAAGAAGGAAAAAAAGAAAATAAGGAAAGAAGGAAGGAAGGAAGGAAGGAAGGAAGATTTGTGTCTTGAGATGAATGGAGAGAGATAAGGGGGGAAGGAGAATGGGAGAGGGATAGAGGAAGGAAAGAAGGAAAGAAAGGTGATTAGCTGGCTAATTGAGCCCTGAAAGAAGACTAGGGATAAACTGCTGGGTGCTGTTGTTGCTAGATCTATAGTCACTAATCTAGCTGCCAAATGTCTAACAAAGCATAGGTAGGAAATAGTAAAAATTTTACTTTTTGGAACTTTTTGAATATATTTTCTCCCCAATTATCTGATAACAGAAGTCACATATATTTTGGCATATAAAATAATAATAATAATAATAATTATTATAACATTTATGACACTTTATGATGAGGTAGGTGCTATTATTATCTCCATTTTACAGATGGGGAAACTGGAGCTGAGGGAAGTCATAGACCAGTAAGTGGCTGAAGAAGAACTTTCAGTTGGGTCTTCATGACTCTTAAGTCCAGTGTTCTGAGCATTCCACCATGTAGTGAGGAAGACCTCGGTTCCATTCCTTCCTTGACACTTATTGGCTATGTGACCCTGAACAAGTCATTTAAATTTTATCTATCCCAGTTTCTTCCCCTATAAAATGAGTATAATTATGTTATCTATCTCAGGGTTGCTCTGAGGATCAAATGAGGTAACGCATATAGCCTTTGCACACTTTAAATCTCCATAAAAACTGGTTTATCTTCATCATAATCATTATATTTACAATTTTACCTTTTCTTCTTCCCCCTCTTAAGTTTATTACTTTAAAATTCTGGAAGTGCAATTATTGAAATTCTTCTCTTTTCACACTTCCAATGTGCAATCATAATTTCCTATTAGAGAAATGACTAGTTGCTTCGTAGTAAGGGTCCAAATTGAAACATGTCTTGGATTCTGGTTTCTAACTTTGTAATGATATCAGTATAACTCTTTAAGATTCCCCAATGAAATATCACAAATAGCATTGACAAGCCTGTTTCCTGACTATCAGTGACAGAGAAATCTTTCTACCTCTGGCAACCACTAATTATGTAGTATTGATAAGATAAAAATCAAACACAGCCTCCATCATGAGCTCCTGGAAGGAAGCACCTTCCTTCTAGAATGGGCATTTGCCATGGGTAATGCACACGATAAACCAAAGTAATCAATAGTTTTATGCATTGAACTTGCCAGGTGAAGAGGGGAGGCAAGGAATAAGTTTCGGAAAGGACAGTGGACACTTCACAGAGCTGACCATTCATTATGTGAGCTTGGGATGCTTGGAATTCTGTACTGCTGGCTCAGTGAACTAGGTTCATTTTGATATGAAGAGTCTTATACAGGTTTAGCCCTACCAACATTTTGCTCTGGGAATAATATTCCAGTCCAGCTGGAAGGAATGAAAAGCTTTTGGCTATATGTGACACACTGGATATTTTACCTCATAGTATTCTTTTCTTCAAAATAAAATTGAAATGTCTCACTGGAATCTTGTATCATAGACCCCTTTGGCAATCTGTTGAAGCCAGAACAGAGTTGTGACATGCGTAAAACAAAATATGTAGGTTTGCAAAAGGAAATAAATTGTATTGAAATACAGTTATCAAAATATTAATAAAAACAAGTTTGTAGAGCCCAGGTTAAGAATCCCTGCTCTAGGCTAGAATACAAAACTCCTTCACCAAGCATTTATAGACCTCTCAGAATTGGGCCTCAACCTATAAACCTAACCCTCATGTAACTCAATGTTCCAGCCAAACTGGGCTCCAATCCCTAAACTAAGCTTCCATGTATTGGAATAAACCATACAGCGTGTTTGGAATGTGCTTCTTCTTCATTCCACTTCGGAGAGATTCTTTGTGACTTGACTTAGATGTCACCTCCCCCATGAAGCTGTTGTAGGTAACCCCTCCCTTCCCTCCTCATTTTTTTCCAGATGCACTTTGTTTCTGCCTCTCTCTCCTTTGAATCATTACACTTATATGTATTTGCCATTACTGGTTTCCCCCCCAACCCCATTCGATTGCATAAGGTCCTCTGATACATGGTATGTACCATGTCTAGCTTTTCCTCTTTTTCCTTACATAGCACCATGCTTTTCACATCCTAGGTGCTTAGTAAACTTGGGTGGATGTAATTTATGTACTAGCATTTTGTAAATTGTTAAGTGTTATGCAAGCATATGATAAGAAATATAAATAAGGTTATTGGTGATTTCTACACAATTCCAAAGTATGGAATATACATTTGTTCTCTCTCTCTTCCAGCCATATCCTTTCTAATGGTTTTAGTTTTAGATGGATTCCTTTCCTAAGGATGCTCTCTACCCTGTGGGCCATTTCATTTGCGATATGATACTGAAATGTGATATTGAAACATACGTATTCCAGACATAGTTTTTCCAGTGTCAAGGGATCCTAGCCAATTCAGATTCTCTCCAGAAATATTTTCATGTCAGAATCCTCTTGTGTATTGCCAGTACATAGTTAGGCAGGGACACCCTGCCTTGCTCTGTGCTACACTCCAGGGTGCTTTGCATTGGCTCTCGTCTCTTTCCATAAATCAGTGTGAGCCTGCTGGCAAGGTTAGTTTCACAAATTTAGCTGGGTGCTGTCACACCCAAGCCACACACCCACAACTTGGACTGAGTCTATAGGAGCATCTGCCTTTTTGAGCATAGAGATACTGTACTGTATTAGAGACTTTTGCTAATAGTCACAAATTTTAACATTCTGTGTCCAACAGATTTAAGAGCTACCTTGGGTCATAATACTACTTTCCAGTACCCATAATCCTATCACCTGGCCATCCTAGTTCTACAGATGAGGTGGCAGTTCCTGTCTGAAAGGAATTTGTGTCAATTTCTCTTGGGACAAATCCTGTCTGTGCTAAACTGCTCTGTGATATTTGTTCAAACCAAAATTTTGACAAAGAAATTCTGTCCACATACAGCTGAAGAGATTTCTCTTTTTAGATGCATTTGGGAGGTAACTGGATGCTGCCTGTACCTGGCAGATAAATAAGTCCTAGGATCTACTTTCTACTTGGCTTTAAATGGCAAATGTTTTCCCTCTCTGAATCAGTAAGAGATTATAACCTCCACCAGCAATTTTTAGTTTTCTCATATGGTCACAGCCACGAAAACAATGATCCTAATGCTTATCAAATATTAGGCAGAAACTAGTTGATTGTCAGTCATACCTACACCCTTTTCAGTTCTGCCAAAAGACCACTGAAGTTCTCTATTCATGTTGCATCTTATTTAAAGAGAGATGTTTGCCTAATCCATTCTAGTAGAGTAACAACTTATTTATCCAGAGGTCACTTCTGTGGCAATTTTAGTTAATAAGCTGAAGTCCCTGAGCAGCTAGAATAGTTTCTTTACTCAAATTAGAGTCCCTCAAGCTTCACTCAGAATCTTTAATCTTTCACTTTACAAATTATCCTAACAAGTTTTCTTAGCTTAGAATAATTTAGAAAGAAGAGTAAGGCTAGTAGAAGGAAGAAAATTTTATTAGCTATAAGTACAACTTACTGGTAGGGGAAAAACAACAACAATAGAAAAAACTATAAGTCAATGGTGTTGAAGAAATGGATAATATAGGATCATTATTGTAGAGGAAAATGCTTCTACATATCCCAACAACTCCAAAGAGTATCTTGTTACATTATAGGGCAATATACTATTGAAGTTCGTAATGTTTAAAATAAAGAGTACATTTTAGAAAATCTCTGATAAAAATCATTCTTATTCTTATTACTATTATTATTTTAATACCCAAGCTTTGAAGTCAGACTAGTTGAAACATTTGTTTTCAGTTCCCAGTTCTACCATTTACTAGTTCTGTGACCTCTGTGAAATCATTTCTTCTACTTGGGCTTCTGTTTTCTCATCTGCAAAATGAAAGGGCAAGAGATCTTGCAGCTCTAATATTGTGACATTATATAATTTAAAGAAGTAGGTTTCATGTGTCTGAAAATTTTAGTTATTCAGGATAGAGTAGATGGCCAGAGATTCTAATGTTGAAATTTAAAGATCCTGTGGTATTTGACCCTGATCTTATTCTTCAGGTAACAAGATATGGAGCTGGAAAGGATCTTAGAGATCATCTGCTTCAACATTTTCATTTTACAGATAAGGAAACTGAGCCCTATGGAAGGGAAGTAACTTGCCCACAGCCACACAGATGAAAGAAAAAGAATCAGCATTCGAAGTCATGTCCTCGAATTCCAAATCTGTTTTCTACTGTAGCTCTAGCTTTTTAAAATTTTCCTGAAGAATAAAAGATGTTGTTCCAGCCAGATTAAGCAGAGGATTATACCTGTGAATCTTATGTTTCTTATAAAGAGCATATTGTCATGTTTTGCTTTTTGATCCACTATTCTATCCTCTGTTTTATGGATGGGTTTATCACATTTCTTAAAAAATTTTGAAGGGGGGCGGAGCCAATATGGCGGCGTAGCAGCGGCAACATATCGCAGCTCTCACATAGCCACCCCAAAATACCCATAAAATAGGACTCTAAACCAATCCTAGAACTCCAAAACGCACACAAAGATACTTCCCACTAAAGTCAGCTTGGCTACGAGGAACCATATCAGCACTGCGAACTGAAACCAGCCTGCCCTGAAGCCGCGGCTGTGCCCCGGGGGCGGCTGGACAGGAGGAGTGGAGGAGCTGAGGAGCTTCAGGTGAGTGGATTAACGGCAGCTGTCAATGAGAATTGTGAAAGGGGGAGATAAGCAGTCCAGCCAGAAGGCCTCCAGAGCGGAAAAGTGGAAAGGCAGAGGTTTTGCACCCGCCTTGGCTTTGCAGCTTCCCGCCTGCGGCCTGCAGGCAGCAGGGGGACTGAGTGATTGTTCTCGGTCAGAGCCCTCGCGTTGAGTGGCCTGGACGGATCGCTGTCTTGGGCCTCGGTCTTGGAGTCTTTATTATCCAGTCTGCCGGAAGTATATAGGAAGAGTTCCCAGCCTCTCCCTAAGAGCTACGGCAGCTGGGAGAACCCCAGCGATTTGGGACAGAGCTTTCCCTTCTGGAAGCAGAGCCCCATAGAGATTTAAAAAAAAATCACGCTCTGAAGAACCATGAGTAAGAATAAGCATAAGAAGCAAAGTAAGAACAGCTCCCAAACCCTTGATACCTTCTTTGGGGTAAAGAAAGATTGTGGGAGAGAGAGGGAGGAGGA
>CM053583.1:77949059-78045400 GCA_028627135.1 Pseudochirops cupreus | reverse complement strand
GGGGAGAAAATATGTAACTCAAAAAAAATTTAATAAAATAAATTTATTATTTAAAAAAAAGCTGCTCAAAGAACAAAAAAAAAATTTTGATGGTGGGTTATTGGTTTTGAGCCTTCATCTTCTGCCGTTTGGAATGTCATAGTCTAGTCTACCCACCTCCTTCATAATTGAAACTGCTAGGTTTTGCGTAATCCTCACTTTTTTTGGCTGTTAGCAGTGTTTATTTTCTTATTGACCTAGAAGTTCTGGATTTTGACTATGATGTCCCTAGAAGTTCTGGATTTTGACTGTGATGCCCCTAGAAGTTTTCATTTGGATTTTATTTCAGTATTTGACTTGTTTTCCATTTTACTCTCTGGTTTTAAGTATCTGGAAAGTTTTCGTTTATGGCTTTTTGAAATATGTTATCCAGGCTTAATTTTTCATCATGATTTTCAGGTAATCTGATGATTCTTAGACTCTTTCTCCTGGATTAGTTTTCCAAGTCAGCTCTTTTTGATAGCATATGTCTTTTTATTTTCTTGAATTTTTTTCAGTGTTTTGAATTTCTTTTAATATTTCTCATTGTCTCATGGAATCATTGCTTTCTATTTGTCCCATTCTAGTTTTCAGAATGTGTGCTTCTCCAATAGGTTTACCATCTTCTTTGTTATTAGCTATTAATTCTCCTTGCAATTTTTTTCTCTCTGTCATTCCCTTCAACTTTACATTTTATGTCTCATTCATTTCTTTCTGATGCTCTTGTAGTTCTTTGGGCCAGAACATTGTCTTCTTTGAAACTCAACTTGAACTTTCTATGGAATGACTCTTTTCTGCTGGGTTTACCTCTTGGTCTTCTCTGAATCTAGAGTATTTCATTGTATTTGGTATTTTCTTCTCTTCACTTATATCTAGTCTCAGTTTCTGGTTTAAGACTTTGTGCTTGAGTCTTACTCTTTTTTCCTCAGTATTCTTGCATGTTGGGAGCAGGTCCTGCTTGGTCTTGAATATGGTGGCTGATTAGTCTCAACATTCTGCAGAAATTCCTGGGTTTTGACTCAGTCTCCTGTTTGCTCAACTTGATTTTTGGTCTCAGTTTCTTCCTTGTCTCCTTGTCTTTGTACATTCGGACTGAAAACGGTTCTGTTCTTTTGAGGCACCAGCCAGATATTGCTGATTACATCGATAACAGACTTTTTGTGAGATCCCATGTACTTTCCTTCCCAGGTATTGATGTGATCTTTTCCATACTGCCTGTGTCTTCTGCTGGACATGTCCAACCCTGTCTCCTTTTCTCTGGATCTGGGCTGAGCATGAGAGTTTTGCCTTCTAACGTACTCTGGATTGTCTCCACTCAAAGCCTCTATAGGATTCTGCTGGTTGTCTCTTCGTGCAGACCTGAACTGGATAGAGGAGATTAACAGACATTTTCTTTGGTTTTCTCCATTGGTGTTTCTTCTGATACATTTTTAGAGCTTTGTTATGGTGCTTATTGGGATCAGGGTCGAGGCCTTAACACATTGCCATCTTCCTGTAAGCCCCCTATGCTACTTTCTTAATCATAACTTGATGTTGCCAATTAATGGAGTATTATTGTATTTAGTTAAATTCAGAAGATAGTCTCATGTAATCCTGATATGCTCTCCAAATACTACATCACATAAAAAGAAAAGCTTTAATAACCCATATACTATAGGCCTTCTCCATAAGGAAATAAATCTGATGAAATGCCTTCTCATGACAAAGCAACTGATTTTTTTGATAACGAGTCTCTTTTACTAAATAGCCCAGTTCTTTAAGAAGTTTGGTAATAATGATTGAGACAATAAAAACATAGATTCAAACCCAGTCCAGTTAAACCCGAATCAAATCCTCTTTCCTGAAAATTCTTTCCTCAAGCATATAATTCATTCTTCAAGCATGTGGTAAACACCTGTATGGCTAGTACTGTTCTAGAAGAGATCCCAAAAAAACTTATCAACCATTTCTGTCATCTGTAGTATACAGTAAGACGAGACAAACACATAGAAATATATACTAAAATATTACATATGCACTACTGAGTTGCACAATGAAGTGATATGAGGTCTGAAAGAATACTCTTTACTAGCACCAGGGCATCAGGGAAAACTTAGTAGAGAAACAAACGTTTGAATTGACTTTAAAGGATGACTAGGAATTCAGCAAGCAAAGAGAAAGAAGAAGGAGATGCCAGATGTAGGGAACAACAAAATAGAGGCAAGAGGAACGTAGCATATGTTCAGAGAATGCATAATGGTCCAGTTCACAGAAGCAAAGAAGGAGTAGATTAGATTAGTATGAGATAAGGCTAGGAGGTAGTTTTGTGTTACCTTGTGAGTGCAAAGAAGTTATACTTGTATTAATTCAGTGTAGTTATGTAAATTGATGTGAAATCCCCTCCCCAGAGTGAGAAAGTGGTAGTACAGGAACGTTAAGCGAAGAGAGTATGAGAAAGAAGTTAGGAGAAAAGGGTAGAAGAAAAAAAGAGATTGAAACAGCTGTTTTTGTGGATAAAGAACAAAATCAATAGGGATAAGTGAGAAGGATTATCTGACAACATCAAGGACTGCGTAATTTGTAATCAGTAAAATCAACTTGATGATACAATTTTTCCCTATGATGCTTGGTAGCCCATGATCTTCTGCTTGTGGAGAAATTAGACAAGATTTCGCAGGGTTAAGGATGCACATGCCATTAGTGGCAGAAGGCAATATGGCTCAACATTTATTGGTTGGTAGCCTGTGTCTCATTGGTCCCTCCTAAGCACCTGTATAACCCAAAGCAACCACTTGAAGCAAACTTTTTTCGTATATGTGATTACAAAATCCATAAATATAAGGCCCCATACTTCCATTTTTTTGGAAGTCTTGTGAAGGAGCACCATAGCTTTGTCTACCCTAACCAAGGAGACCAAATGGACAGTTTTTTATTTTTTTCTGAGATGGATTGTTGGCTTTGGGGAAGCTGTAACCTCTGATTAGCATTCATAGTCTGATAGGATCAACAAATGCCAGCCATCTCAGCCATGGCTAGCGGTGTAGTTTCCCTGGTATAACTTCATATTTCACCTAGTTAAAAGATGTTTGTGAGTCTCTTCATGTCCTTTTCAGGAGTGACTCTTCCTTTTGTTCAATTTTTGCTTTTTTCTTTATGACTGTCATAATAGCCTCTGCTGCAGCTGTGTGGCAATGACCCTGTCCTTCATTCCACCCGCAAGCTATTCTTCAGCCATTGGATTGTCCTGAATTGGCCAGATTAATTGTGCAAATGCTAGACCCCTCTACCTGACCTTTTGCCTGGTGGCATAAAAGCTGATTCCAACTTGTGGACGAGGTTGGCTGCACTGCCTCTGGAGTGGCCTCTGAGGTCCGAAAGAGTCAGTGAGGAAATACAAATGAAATAAATGAACAAAGATGAAACAAGCTTAAATTCTCAGGAATTAAATGCAGTGGCAGAATTTCTGCTCATCTTCTAAGGTTCATGGAAACTGATGTTCTTATAAATTGAAATTCAGAGGGGAAAAAAATGTCCATGAATGCTTTTTTTCTCCCAATACTCATTTTAGATATAAGTGGTTCCTACATCTAATTGATTTTGTCTAAATGATGAAAAGACTGGAAATTTTTTCATCTGTATCTATATTACTAAGGAACTTATTTAGAATGATATGTAGGCCTCTGGACATAGCCAAAATGAGAGTTCATCACTGAGTGTATAAAAGGGAGCTTTGTATTGGACTAAGCTAATAAAATCTGTCTTTAGAGAATTCCTTTTAGTCTGTGTCCCCTTCCTGTACTCCTGCTCCCCAATTAGGTCATTACTTCAAGTCTTCTACTGCTTTGGCATTCCCTTTTGTACCATATGGTAAATGTATAGTAAGTGCCTAAGGTAGGCCTCTTGGTTAATTGTCTCAGTGTAATCCTGACTGAAAACAAGGGAATAGGCTTGATCTCCCTGCCTGACAATGCTAAAAACAAAATGAATCAAATAACTGAGTACATGTTCTCCAAGAGATGGCTTGTTAACACACCCAATAAGAGATAACCAGTGCTGTGTATTTGCCAGAAATGCCTGTGAACTTATCTCCTAACTCACGGAGAAAACTTGCTTCTAAGATGAAGATATATGGGTGATCTTAATGGCAGCTTGAAGATATGTGGCTATGTTAAGCCACTGTACTTTGGCATATAAAGGCACTGGCTATATGTCTTCTGGGGATATTAAGAATTCTTTCTTCTCCCCTCCATAAGAGCAGCTATTTCTCACCCGTAAGAAAGCACTGAAGAGAAGGGAGGCACCTTTAAGCAGGACTCTCTGGCAGCAGCATACTCCCTGCTTTCCCCAGGAACTAACTGATGCTTCTGAGTCATGTGCAGCTACTGAAAACGCATTCCGTAGACATCTAAAACATGGTCCCGATTTCACCTTGCCCAGGTTGACCTGTTCCTCAGTTGAAGGTTTTGAAATTATGTAAACTGTTTTTCTTTGGAAACTGTAAGGAGCAATAGCTTTTAAGGAGAATGCTAAAATGTAGTACTGTGCTTTTGGCAGTTAACTTGCCATATCATTTTGGGAAAATATCAAATAGGGGATTATGAAACAAGGAATATGGAGAAGCATCAAGGGTCACAGGAGGAGGAAAGGGGTATTATTATACCAAGGCATTTGGAACTTTCAGACAGGAAAGTTTCTCATTCTATTCTCACTCACTGTGTGGCACATAGTAGGCACTTAATGTTTATTGGCTCACTGACTGTGAATGTCAGGAGTTAGGCCTTGAGACACACAAAATGGCAACATAATAGGGATAGAGGTTTATTTGACCTGAGTTTATCAGTACCTTGACAGTTACATCCCCAAATTGCATTTGCTGGTCATTTTTGCTATTTTGCTAGGTTGTTGGTTCATGTATGTGTTTTTTTTTTCCTTTTCCAAGTAAACGAAAAGTGAGGATGAGTTAACCCATTACAGAATTTTAAAGAGATTTTTTTTTCTCCATTTACTCTTTGAAGGCATGTATTTATTTGTGAGGCTCCCTCTTTCCTGTGATGTGAAAAATGGAAACTTGTAGCTGGTCTCTAATTCATTAATAAAAGGCAGTAAGCCAAATTTTTCCTTTCAGCTTTAGCAGGAAGAGTTAGAAAACAGGAGGAAGACAAATGGGAAATGGATGCTTTTGCTCCATGCCTGTACTAGCTGTTCAATAAATGTTTGGCGAATTGAGTTGATAACTTGTAAGGTGTGTCTGCCTTTTCCAAATGTTTGATAGTAGAACAGCTAAGACTTAAACAGAAGCACCGCCAATAAATATAAAGGATTCCTGGGTGAAGCACCCCCCAGGCTACATCTCTGAGAGCAAATGTGACAAAATAGAATCAGAAACCAATTAAATACTCAGCTAAAGCAAGCCAAATTTTTTAAAAGCCTGAAATAGCCAAAAATGGAAACATATTACAGTTATCTGCATTCACAATGCAGAACAAGTTTGGTCGTATTTAAGATAATTCTCTAGTGCCTGCTATTTTTAGTCCAAGGGTAAGCGTCTGTAAGAGTCTTTCACATTGCTTCTCTTTAACCTGGCCTAACAAGCTAAGCCAATAAGCTGTCTGATTTTCCTTGTACATGAGGAAGAGAGATAGCTAAAACAAACCATTTGTGGCGAAAATGTTCAGCCTATCTTGTATTAAGAGCTTTCTTCATATAGATTTTTGAAACATCCCAATATTAAGTGTTGCCTTGTCAGGGAGCAAAATGTCAATCTTTGCTGTTTTGAAACTGTAGGAGCATGGATATAAAAAGAGGATTTTATAGGACTAGACTAATGGAAATAAACATTACTCCATTACCTTCAATGATATGAAATCTTTACAGTTGAAGCCGCCATTATTAATGTCTCTGAGAAGAAACATTCCCAAAGACTAGCATTTATATATTTGGTAGGTTTTTAGAAAGGAAAGACTTTAAAAAAGCTTTTATTTGCCCTGGAATAGTTCTTAAGATATTCTCCTCAGTGAAATTGTACCCCATAATTTCAAGGCAGAAAGTCAGGATGTTTTAAAACATAAGACTGGTTACTCCATTTGGTGTTTTTGTGTTTTAGGTATTAAAAATTAATTCTACATGGTGTCATGGCTAAGCTAAAACCTGTCTGTGTTCCATTCAATGCGCAAAGACAACTTAACATTCTGTTTCACTAACATGAAAAGCAAAAAAAAAACAAAACCCCAAACTGCTGCCACTATAGGAATTTTTTGTCTAATTTGTTTTGTTTTCTGTGATGAGAGAGAGGCAGAAAAGAAACTTTTGGGGTGTGGGGGAAAGGAGTGTCTGTTTAAAACTTAATGAAATTATTGAATGTCATTCTTAGCACAATTTGATCTTTAACTTCATTTAATAGATAAAATACTGATATTCCCAAATTTTTATTTTATCTATCTTATTTTTATTTTTAAAAAAAATTTACTTGGCTCAAGAATAGATGTGATCAGGGTGGCTAGGTGCCACAGTGAATAGAACACCAGCCCTGGAGTCAGGAGGACTTGAGTTCAAATGTGGCCTCTGACACTTAACACAAAACTAGCCATATGTCCTTGGGCAAGTCATTTAACCCCAATTGCCCTGCCTTCCCCCCTCCAAAAAAAAAAGGAAAAAAAAAGAATAGATGGGGTCAGTGTGGAGTAATCTCATTTTTTAGGCAAGGAAACCCCCTTTATTGACCACCTACGGTGTGCAAGGCACTGTGGGCAATAAGAAGAAAGCACAATGAGATACGTTTCTTGTCCTATAGGACCACCTGGTTGGTGAATACAGTAATTTTGCAGGAAAAGAAAATTGATAATTTAAAGTAACCCATAGAATAATTCTAATTCCTCTCCATCTACTCTCTCCACAGACGTTCACAATTTGCCCTAGGTCAGAATAACATATAACTGGGAAGTGTTTAACAAAATAAAAATGTATTATATCATAGCTAATGTTCATTTGTGGTTTTCTGCATCAATATGTAGCTTGCACAGATGTTTCTATTTGAGTTTGACACCACTGACCTAGATGATACAGTGGATAGAGCACTGGGAATGGAGTTAGGAAGACCTGAGTTCAGATTTGACCTCAAATACTTACTGTGTGATTCCAGACAAGTCACCTAGCCTCTGCCTGCCTCTGTTTCCTTATCTGTATGATGACATTCATAATTGTTCTTGTCTCTCAAGTTGTCCTGAAGATCAAATGAGTTATTTGTAAAGCACTTAGCACATTGCCTAGGACATAATAGGCACTTAATAAATTCTTCCTTCCTTTCTTCCTCCCTTCTTTCCTTCCTTTCTTCCTTCCTTCCTTCCTTTCTTCCCTCCTTCCTTCTTTCCTGCCTCCATCCTTTCCTTCCTCCCTCCCTTCCTTTCTTCCTTCCTTCCCCCTGCCTTCCTTCCCCTTGCCTTCCTTCCCTCCTCTCCTTCCCTCCTTTCCTCCCTTCCTTCCTCACCAAATTTAGTTGACTTTTAAAATTCCTCATTGTAGTTGACCTTCTTTTACATATGACCCTTTTGACTTAATCCTTTCTTCTGAATGTTTTCTCCTTCCTTGAATTTTTTTTATGCTGGTCTCATCTGACTCTTCTCCTGCCCTTATAATTGTTCCTGTTTTGTATATTTATCCAGTTGTTATCCTTATTCCTACCTCTAAATGTGAGTGGCTAAGGCTCTTGAGTTCACCCTCCTTACTTTTCTTTCTCTTTTTATTTGGTGACCATGTTCACTCCCATGATTTGAATTATCATTCCTATGTGATTGAGTTCATTTCTATGTCTCCAGCCTTGGCCACACTCCTTAATTTTTGCTCTGTATTTCCAAGTACCTTCTGGATATTTTCATGTGAACCTGTCCAAAGTTAAACTTAGCATCTTGCTGTCAAAACCTCCCCCTCGTCCTATTTTCCCTAGGTCATCATTTTCCGTTCCCTAGCCTCAATATGCTCCAAGTCATTTTTTACTTTTGCTTCCCCCTTGTGCTGTTGACTTATGAGTCCAAACTGATCTTGCCATTTTTCACAAATGACATTCTGTCTTTTGGCTCTATGTCTTTGCTCTGGCTTACCCTGATGCCTATGTATACATTTCCTCCTCACTTGTACCTCTTTAAAATCCATGGTTTTCCTCAATTCTCTGTTCAAGAACCATCTTCTATGATGAAGCCTTTCCTGATCTCCCCTCTCCCTGAACTCCTTTTGCTCTCTTTTACTTCCCCTAACCCCCCAAAATTACCTTGCATCATTATATTTCATTTATTTATACTTTTTTGTATGTGCTTAATGTGCGTACACATTATCTTCCCTTACATGATAGAAGCCCCTTGTGGACAGATACTATTTCATTTTTGTCTTTGTATTACTAGCAGCTGACACCATTCTTATAGTAGGATCCTAATAAGTACTTGCTGATTGATTGATACTTCACTGCCATATACTGTGATATACTATTTCCACAGTATATCTCATTGCCATGCCCATACAGTTCTTCTCAGCTTTGTCTCTGGAAGGATATGAGGACGGAGTCTTCTGTGGACTGGGATTGAAAGTCTCCATAGATGAGGTTTAAGTCTTCCTAAGGTCACAGAAACCAGAAAGCTACTGGCTGAAATTTTCCAGTTTAAGAAGGTCCCCAAATTGTTAGTTCATTGTAGAGCTAGAAATCAATTACTAGAAATATAGAGTGTTCAGACACCACCTAGATGGTGATACTTCTGGTCAATCCATTCTTTTCTCATGGCTCATAGATTTCCATCTCTTACTCCTCCTCCTATTCTTATGTTCAAAGATCAAATTCTTTTTTCTTCTTCTATCTTGCCCTGAATTCTAATCCCTGTGCTTCAAACCCCTATCCCTCCAGTCCCTATTCTTTGCTGCCTTCCCAATCCATTGTGCCCCCAGGAACCTCTACTCCAGGGGTGGGAGACCTGCAGCCTTGAGGCCACATGTGGCCCTCTAGGTCCTCAAGTGTGGCTCTTTGACTGAATTCAGTGTGGCCTTGAGGCTGCAGGTTCCCCACCCAGTTCTACTCTATTGCCAAATACCCCATTCATTCTAGATATCTTCATATCACCTTCTTTCCATCTTGTGACACTTACAGAAACCTGCCTCCTTCCTGATTATAGTGAATCCTCCATTACCTTCTCCATTGTACATTGTTTGTTGCTTTATCCTGCAATGCACTGGGCCAGGAGAAGGTATCAGCCAGGTCCTTGTTTCCCACTGTCACGTGTGCTCTGCTACTATCTCTACTATAAAACTCTTTTAAATTAAATTTGACAGATACTTATTAAGACTCTAATATATACAAGGTGCTCATCTAGATGTGTATGTCCACAAGAGATATGGAGAGAGGATTGATAAGACTTGGAAGCTGATTGAGTATGAGGTTTAAAGAAGCAGGAAAAATGTGAAGATGCCTCCACAGTTGTGAACCTTGGTGACTGGGAAAAGAGTGGCACCACCAATAGAAATTGGAAAATTTGAGGAACAGATTGGTTTGGAGAAAAATATGGGCACTATTTCGGACATGTTGAGTTTGAGATGCCTATGGAACACCCTGGTAGAGGTGTCTGACAGACAGTTTCTAATGCATGATGGGACTATAGGAGAACACTTACAGATGAATAGGGTACTGCAAGTTTTACTAATTTAAAATTACACTAAAAATTTTTAAGTACCCTGCATTTATATTTGGGAGTCATCTCCATCAACTTAATAATTATTTAATCCCATGGATGCTGATGAGATCACCAATAAGAAAGGATGATGAGAGAAAAGAGCAGGTAGATCAGGACAGAGCCTTAGGGAGACACCTAAACATAGTCAGCAAAGATGACTGAGAAGGAACAATCAGATGTGAGGTAGGGTCAAGTCAGAGTAGTGTCATGGAAGCCAAGGGAAAAGAGAATGTCAAGAAAGAGGTGGCAATTAAATAATCTTGGTTGCTAGACTTGAGATCACTCATCTTTCTTTCTCAAAGAATTTAGTATTATCTCATATTGTTTTATTTTTTCCTGCCACCTAGAATGGGAGCAAGAAGGCTAAGAAAACTATCATAATGATCTCTACACACTGACATTCCAATTCATTAATCTTTTAAATTCCCATGACTTACATTTTTATTCTACTTCACCCACTCACAGATATGCTCATCTCACCATCAAACTTATGGGTGCCAAATTCATGACCTTGAACTCAGAAATTATCCTTTCTAGTCAGAAACTCCCTTTTTTCAACTATTCCTTTTCCTTATTCTTTCTCTATCTTATCTTTGTCTTCTCCATGATATCCAGTCCCTTCACGTTCTCTCAGTCCATTGTCCTTGTTCTTGCCTCATTTTCTTCTTTTCACAGCTTTGACTCTGTAGTTGACCAGTGCAACTGTATGCTATTACTTTTCCTAGAAAGCCTTGTATGTCTTTCATGCCATTTTCCTCTATTCCCATGATGCTCAACACTGGCTCACCCTCATCATCTGCCTTCTCCACACCTACTCTGAAACTTTCAAATACCACTTCAAATTGCTTTCAGATGTCATTAGAGAAAGCTATTCATTCATGCTTAGTAGGTCCAACACTAATTCAAATTGTGTGATTTCAATTTGTCCCTCAGTTCAATGGCAGAATCATTCTTCCTTTTTTAACTTTCTATCATATCTTTTCAATAAGTCCTAAAGTTTCTCTCTCCTCAAACCTCCTATACTTTCTTCACTCTGTCTTCTCTCAGCAAATAATCTTACTTCCTACTTTACTGAGAAAATGAATGCTGTCCGTCTCATGGTTCCTTATCACCTCACCCCATATCTCAAAACTTTTCTAGGTCTTTTCCCATCTTCTCTCCCTTTACAATCTCCAAAGAAAAACTGCTTAAATTCTTTTTTTTAAGACTAACTCCTATGGTCTAACCTATCCCATCCTATCCCATCTAGTCTCCTGTATTCTGAAAGCTTGCTTCATAAATTAGCCCTGCCTTCCTGTTTATCTTCATTCCCTACCTGCTGGTTCTTTTTGTTGCTGCCTACAAATATGTCCAGGTCACAGCATCCTTTAAAAAAAAGTTTCACTTGACCTGGCTGTTAACCTCAAGCTAGTATCTAGTAACTAATATCCAGCTTCCATTTCACTTAAACTCCTAGAAGGAGGTGTCTGCTTTTGCTTCTTTTGCTTCCCTTCGATCCATTCACTTCTTCCCCCTTAAAATCAAGTTTCCATTTTAACCACTTTGCTCAAATTTCTCTTCCCAAAGTTATCAGTGATCACTTAAGTACTAATTTAAATGGATTTTTCACAATCCTTATCCTAATTGACTTCTCAACATCCTTTGACACTAGTGATGGAGGTATCCTTCTGCATACTCTTTCCTCCCTTGACTTTTATGACACTACTTTCTCTTGGTCTTAGCCTATCACTCTTTAATTATCCTTTGTTGGTTCAATATCGAACTTCTCCAAAATATTGAGAGATTTATTCATTTGAGACTTGAGTGCTTTTACCATGTAGAGTTCTCAACAAAGCTGTAAGTAGCCCTAAGAAGTCTGGCTTCATTTCTTAATGTATAATACATTGAAAGGAAGAGAATATTAGTTCATGTCTAACTTCTGAGGGAATAATAGTCAGAATTAGGAGGAAAAGTGTAGAGGGAAGGTCAATATGAAAAGGAAAGACTATATCTACTTTACTGTATTTTACTATGTGGCCTATATCTGCTTTACTTAACAATTTTACCTAGAGTAGGCCCTGTCCTCCTCCTCCCTACCCTTTGCTTTCTATTGTATTATAGACTCAGAAGTTTGAAAGGGATTTAGCATATAGTTCAACAGCCTCATTTTGCAAATGGGGAAGCTGGGGTCTACTGGTCACACAGCTCATTAGTTACAAAGCCATGCAAAGTTCTTTCCAGCACTCCATTGCTTATCTTCTCTTGTAAATCTCCTTTGGATAATAATGGAAGACTGGTAGTGGTTTTCAATGATAAAGGACTGGCCCTGGAATCAGGAAGACCTGGGTTCTGTGCCATTGACACAAATCCATCAGTGGCATTACCATGTACAAGTCACCACCTCTCAGTACCTGGGACTCTCTTGAAGAGTTGCTGTTTTGCTGATGTGCAAGGATGAAGAGAGATCACTCACTTGGAGTTGTCTACACTGATGAAATCATAAGGCCAGGGGGAAGAAACTATTGTTCTTGTTATTGTTGTTATTACTCTGTTCTCGGAGGCCACAGTCTTTGATATGGGGTGTATTGTGAAGTTTAATGAAACATCTCCAAAGTTTATGTGACCTCCATAACAGGTTCTGGTCTTATAGGAGAAAAGTACTCTAGGCCGAATCTTTTCTACACTTTGTGGCCTAGAAATTCTTAGTAATTGTTTGTGCTGGAGATTTAGAAAAAGACACTTGTTTTCTTAATATGACCTACATAAAATGCTTATAGAATAGTGGTAGCTATTTGGAAAAGTACTATTAAAAGGTACATATTCATTGTTCTCAGGATATTACTAATGAAAAATTTGGTGCAGTAGGATAGCTTGTGGTCATTAGTCCTCTTTGGAATAGCTCTTAATGGTAACATAAGGCTGACCAGGCAAAGCTGCTCACAGTTGATTGCCTAACTTGGTGTTTCCTGGGATTAGGCATAGGCATAAAGCAATTTCCCTAAACACCAAGCCTTGGCGCAGTCTTCCACACCTCTCTGTTGTTTAATCCCTTTGTGGAATCAATTGCTAAATCTAGCTACTTCCTTCTTTGTTGTATAATGAACATTCATTTATTCATTGACTCATTCATTCATTCTTCTCAGGCTTTTCCACTAAATCTCCTGTACTTGGATGTTATGGCCTTCTCTTTGCTGTCCTTTCAGGCTCTGACTACCCCAAACCATTTTGCAGACTGCTGCCAGAATATCTCCAGTTTGTTCTCTTTCATTGTTAAGTCAACACCAACTACTATATATACCCAATCCGGTGCTAGACACTATGGAGAATAAGAAAGACACCATTATACAACAATCTCTGGCCTCAGAGGTGGATGTAAAGAGAGGAAATATGGAATCGGAGGACCTGAGCTTCTTTGGGTGACCTTAGGCAGACATCTCTCTTCAGGGCCACCATTGCCCTTATCTGTAAAATGAAGAGAGCGGATGAGATAATTGCTAAGATTTCCTCAATTTCTAGATCCACAAAATCATAGGAAATTTTAAATTCAGGAAGCTTTGATTAATCTCACCCATTTTCCCACATGAGAATTGGCATAATGTAGTGATCAGAGAGAGAGCGTGGACATCAGAGTCAAGATGACCTGGGTATAAATCTTTCCTCTGACATTCTGACTATGTGACTGAGAACCTTACTTAACCTCTCTGTGCTCCAGGCTGATCCCTAAAACAGTAAGCTAATGACCATTTGTCTACTCCAGACCGTTACAGAATTCCAACACAGCCCTGACAACTTTATTCCCATTCTGTCCTTATTTATGTGAACATATCAATATTGATTGTATGTTAGTTAGCCTTTTTCACCCCAGGTGAAAGTGTTTAGTGACTATTGTGAACTCATACCCACTACAAGAAAAACAAATCAAAGTTCATTTCCCAGTGACCTTGAGTCAGTGGTATCACCTTTGAAACTACATATTCAAATCGTGAGGACAGGGTTTGTGTACAACGATTGTGCTTTGTATTCAGGGCACCCCATGAAAATATTTTTTGCCTGATTAAGACTTGTGGAACAGCATCAGATGAGGAGCCAGAAACTCTGCATTCTGGGCACATTGGCCTCTACCTAGTTGTAAGTCATGGGGCAAGTTTTTGACGCTCTAGAGGTCTCAGTCTTCCCATCTGGAAAAGGAGAGCATTGGGATAAACCCATCACTAACATATATTCTAACTTTCTCAAACTTTAAAATGTCTATTAAGTTCCTCCTTCGTACAATGTTTTGTTAGTTTATGTGAATATGAATAAGTATACTTTAAGACAGTGGTTTTCAACTTGTGGGTCACGACCCCTTTCGGGGTTGAACGACCCTTTCACAGGGGTCATAGGGATCGCCTAAGACCATTGGAAAACACATATTTCCTATGGTCTTAGGAACCAAGACACCACTCCTCTATTGGTCTCCAGGTGGGTCCGCCCACATGCAGATATGCCCACATGCGACATTAGGAAGGTTGAGAACCACTGCTCTAAGAGAAGTACTCTTCCCTCAGTAAGCTTACAGTCTGAAAGGGTAGATGTAAAAATAAATATAAAAGGTAAACTATATATTAAATTTGAATCTACAAAACTAAATAGAAAACATAAATATATAAATTGAGGGTAGTGGGTTCCTTCTCATTGGAGGATTTCAAATGTACTCTGGGTGACCCTTGAACAACCATTTGTCAGTAATGTTATCAAATGGATTCTTTGGCAGATACATTAGGAACCCCTGAAGTCCTTTCTACCTTTAAGATTCTGTGATGGTGATAAGTCACACAAGGACTTTACATATTTTCCATCAAAGTCTAAAGTTATTGTGAGCTAGATTATTATTAGAACCCTAAATTGACTATAAACTATACATAATTCTCACTGATAACCACAGAGATGGCATTGGAAGTTATAAGAATTCTAGATGGATGTTCAACATGTACCAAAGCAGTCTTAACATTTCATGCTTTAAAGAATGAGTAATTCATACTGACTGGTTTGAATGAGTTCTATCTTGAAGTTTATAGTGATAACTTACATTTATATAGCATTCTAAAATTTGCAATGTGTTTTACGAACATCTCATTTCATCCTTAAAGCAATGCTGGTCAATATTATTATTATCTGCATTTTGTAAATAAGGAAACAGACCTAGAGAGATTGAGTAACTTACCATTTATCACATAGTAAATATAGAGGTATTAATAAATATAGAAGGTAAAATTCAAACTCATGTCTCTACTAAATGCAAGTCAGTGTTTTCCATTCTTCCTTTTGTACCAAAGAACCCCCTCTAAAACCATGCCCTGGGGAACTTAATCCACTCTGCTCTATAACTGTGGGTTCTTGTTGTTTTAAAGGAGTTTGCCAGTCCCAGCACAAATGTAAATGGCATACTGCTATCTAGCCAGCCCAAGATGTTCAACTATATTTTCACATTGCATTTGACCACCCACTTCAGCCATCTCCTGGCTATTCACCCAGCTCATGTATTATTTTCCTACAGCTCCATTCACTATCCCTGTGACTTCTAAAATACCTTTGACAGGCTTTCAGGCCCTTACATGAGTTTGTCTCCCCCTACTAGAATGGAAGTTCCTTGAGGGCAGGTACTGCTTTGCTTCTCTATTTATTATCCCCAGCACTTAGCATAGTGCTTGGAACATAGTAAATTTTTGTTTAATAAGTGCTTTATTATTCATATCATTGAGTCATATAATATCCTGCTTTTTATTACTAGTGATAAGGAGTAGCAGATCCTTACCGGACTGAAAACATCCATTCCAAGAAGTTTTATTTTATATTATATTCCTTTATAATAGTTTATTTGACTCCAATGATTCCTTTCCCTTTCATTCCCTTACTTAACATTCATGGGGCATCGAGATGGTGCAGTGGGTAGAGAACCAGTCCTGGAGTCAGGAGGACCTGAGTTCAAATCAAGCCTCAAATACTTACTTAGCTGGGTGTGGGAAAGTCACTTAATCTCAATTCCCCCCCCCCCAAAAAAAATAAATCATGAACTCAGTTCTATAGAGGAGGAAAGAACATTGAATCCAGTGTTAGAAGACCTGGGTTAAAACTCTGGTTGGGCCAGCTGGATTCCCATACACATCTTGCTTCACCTTTCTGGGTCTGTTTCCTCATTTGTAAAATGAGGCAGTTGGATTAGATAGTTCCTTCTCACTTCCTGTGATTATATTGTTCTTACAGATATGTTGTTCTGGGTTGATGTTTCTGTATTTTTTTTAAAATGTTTTTTCATTTTCAAATGCTGTCTCCCAAGACTAATTGTAAGTTACTGAAGAGCAGGAACTACATTTCCATTTCATTTTATTCATTCCACCCTCAACCTGCCCTCCTGAAATGTAGTATTCTATTCACAGCATGTTCTGGGTAGACTTTTAACTATACTTATCTCAGAAATTCTTTTATCATTTGGAGAAAATGTTTTGGGTGACCATAGCCCATACTGATGAAAAGGACAGATATCTGGAAGCACTGAAGAAACCCAAACTGTTGTACAGTTGCCAAGTCTTAGTCTGGTGACTGTAACAAGAGCTTTGGATAGGTCAGTCATTCTATTTCAAGTAGTTCATTCTTTCATTCAAATAATACATGTTTTGTGCATTGATGTTTAAGATAAAGTGGTGCCCATTTTGCATTTCTTGTTATGTTTACAAAACACTGCTTTATTGCTGTCTAAATAAGACTCTGGAGCAACCACTCCCAGTGTAGCAGACTGAGAATGTGTTGTTAGACATTCCTCACCCTTAGTTAGAAATATTTAGCATTAGAGGTCATCTTCCTGGGACAGGAGTGAGGAGGCCCAGATTCTTGTCCTCGCTCTGCCTCTCAATGTGCTATGTGATTTGGGGCAACTCATGCCACCTCTCTGTGCTTCCCCCCAACCCCGATTCCTTATAGTAGAACAAAGGAGTTGAACAGGATGACCTCTGCTGTTCTTTGCAAATCTAAGTTGAATTCATCTGGATCTGACTTGTGTATGACTGAGGCATTGCTGAATCAATCATGGTCACTCACCTAGTAGAGTAGGATGAATGTCCAAGAATCCAGCTGCTGTTGTTTCCTTTCTTGTGGATCTGACATATGAGCAACTTATAAATACCTGATTAGTTCATTATGCAGCCTTCTCTCATTTCATTACCTGAGTACCTGCTATCAGATCTCCCTACTTTTGATTTGTTCACTCCTTCCAGATTTCCTTGAACCCAAACCCAATAATCCTCAAACTCTTACTCCCCTTTAATTTTGTCACAGTCTGTCTCATCCTTCTTGAATAGAGTAATGAAAAGACTCCTGAACTGGGAGGCAGAAGACTGGTTTCTATGTGACCTTGACCATATCATTTCTCTCTGTCCCTATTTCCTTTTCCATACTTCAGTGATTTTGTGAACTCCTTGGTTTCAAGGTTCTCTCACCATTGCTTCATATTACAAGCCATTCACATTTTTCTTCCCTATGAAGTTTTCATCCATGTCTTTCCATAAATCTTGCGTAGAATATACACCCAACACACTGAAGGCTTTCTTCTTGAGTCTCTTTGTATTTTGTGGACACCAGTGTAATTGCTTGAAAAATCAAGATCAACCTTCACAAAAGTTTTATCCTGATATATAATCAGAAGGTTGCTCTGGCAGTTCTTGACAAGTAAAATAGACTTCTGTTGCAGTCCTGAGCACAGATTGGATCTGTTTTTCAAGGGCCAGCCTAGCTAAATATAGAGAAACATATCACCTGTAAATTGACAATAGAGTTTGATAAGGATTGTACTTCCACATAGGTTTAAGGAACTCCCAGATGAAGACATTTCTACCACTAGTGCATGTGCTTACTTTTCTTTGTAATTCATATCTTACAGGGTTGCCTAGAGCACTGAGAGGTTAGATGACTTGTCCAGAGTCACATAGTCAGCCTTTATCCACTTTTTTCACTTTAATCCATGATTCTATGCTTTCTCTCAGTTGGCCATTAGCTAATAATTTCTCTGGTCATGGCAGACAGTAAAAGCTTGACAATTATAAAATGGCCTTCCCTCTTTCTGTGACAGTAGCAAAGTGGTAAAAAAAAATGGTGGGGGGTGCTAAAAATCAGCTTTTAAATCGTCTATAAATGTTAATTTAACTATTGGTATGGTAAATGTGAACTCATTATTCAATGATCAGTAAGTCAACATTCTATTGGAGGAACTGAACCATGTAACTATTAACAGTCTAGTTATAGGTGAAACCAGAAGATTTGAGGAAATAATTAAATAAAAGGTTTGTTCATAGGTTCAATTTTAGAGCAAATGAAAGAGTTGATAGAGTTGACTTCATTGTATGAAGGTAATAAAAAGTCATTTCATGGATATCTCACTCAGAGGTACTTGTGATTAACATAAGCAAAAAGAGATCACATGAATATAATTTAAACTTATGCTGTAAAATCTCTTTCAGGGCATAAAGAGTTAGAGAAATTCTGTGAAAAACTTGATGTGAATCTCCAAATTATGTCACTATATCTTAATACTTAATTACTTTGTTGCAAGTAAAACTAGGTATGATAATCTCCAAAAATTTGTTGGAAAATGACTTAGGATTAAGAAATGAAAGAGAAACATTCTAAACTACTCAAACTCTTTGTACTTGGATGTTTTCTTCAAGACAGTTAAAAGATGTTAGACTTGCTGAGCACTAGACAACACCACAAAAAATAAAATCGTTTATATCTTAGCAAACAATTACTGACTGACTCTTGATGTAAGAGTCATTCATTCTTCCATCAACTGTGGGGAGTTAAACCATTAACACTAAACTAGAAGAATAAAGATATAATTGTACGTAAATTAGAAAATACTCCAAAGAGAGAAAAGAAAGGACAGTGAATTCATGTGTTAGAACAATATTTATAATAATGCTTTTTTGTTGTAGCAAAGAACTGAAATCTCCATCAATTGGAGAATGACTGAATAAATTATGTTGTATGAATGTAATGGAATGATGTTGCGCCATAAGAAATGGTGGAAGGAATGGGAACATTTGAATCAACAAGTACCAGGAAAATAAAGGAAAACCTCTGGAAAGACTTATAAATGCTGATAAATTAATGAGGAAATGAATGGATTAATGAAAAAAGCATGTATTAAGTGCTAAATGTATACAACAAATGGTGCTAAACTCCAGGGACACAAACAGAATGATCAATGAAGCTTTCAACTTCAACTTCAAAAAGAATCATGTTTCTCACCTCTTGACACAAAGGTGATAGATTAGGGGTGTAGAATGGAGCATACATTTTCAGACATGGATCATGTGTTTATTTGTTGCAAGGGAGAGCTTTTTTGGGGGGGGGGTGTTGGGGCATTAGAGTTAGGAGGGAAAGTTGCCAAAGTGTTAATGAAGCATTTTTAAAATGTGCAGAAGAAAGCAGAGGAATATTCAGGAGACACAGACTAGTAGGACAGTTCTGGAACTGCCATGTTGAATTGGTTAAGTCTTAAAAAATAAAATGCTGTATGTAATAGAGATTTGTATATTCACATATAATTCTATTTTCTGTTTTTTATGTGGAAATATTAATTATTATTGATTTTTGACACATCCATAGTAATAAAAAGAACATCTTAAAAACACAAAAAGTTATAAAAGCCCCAACTTCTATTCAGATAAATTGTTGAAATTGAAAAGTGGTATGTGGATAAACCAAAATTCATAATATCTTTGCTATTACCATCAGTATTGCCTTATAGAAATTTAGCTAATATAAAGCAGTTACCCCAATGAAGAAGTCAAAAGAGCCTAGAAACCACCTGAGCCAGCAAACATATTACCTCCTTGCCAAATGGAGATAAATAGCATCCAAAAGAAACATTGATTTTAGAATAGAAACTCATTGGCAAAATATTATGGAGGATAGTAGAGGGTGATTAGCAGTATTGCCTCATGATATAGCAAATTGTTTATGGAGAACTTAGAATGTGACCCAGTTAAAACAAGTCATGCAGACAGCAATGATTCCTCAATGTTTATTCTGCCTTAAGTCTCCGTCTTATCCGTTTCTTTGTGTCCACACTGTTATCCTAAAGCACAGTTCTCCCATACATAGAAACATAGATTGACTCCTTAGCATAGAATGTCAGCCCTTCATCATCAATTCTCCAAGTGCTCTTTCAAACCTTTCTTTCCAATATCCATTATTCCCCCAAAGATATCTTTCCCTTTGTCACCTGTGTACCATAACTCATATTCTTCTCTTCTCCCCAAATGCCTCTCTATTCCAATTCCCTTTTGTTGAAACTATGCCCATCCTTTAAGTCTTCATTCAATGACTACATCCTTCATGAAATCTTGAGTGATACCTCTTTCCTCTAGACCTTTATAGGGCCTTATTTCGACCTTTCTTATGTTACTCAGAGCATCATAATCACACTGGAACTTGATGGGGATGGGATGAGGAGTATCTTATTTATGATGCCCAGGACCCAGCTGGAAGTATTTGCCCTTCTGTACCCCACTTCCAGTTATTTTTATGCCTATAGCTATTTCTGGAAATTTATTTCTGAGATGCTCAAAGATTGAAATTACTGTTCTAGAGCCATGATCAAAATCAGGCCAGACAAATTTCCCAATTCATAAACTATGTCAACATGCTTAGTGGCAGGTGGTATTCATCATATACTTGCTTTTTAAAATAGTTATTTGTGGATAGGCCATCACCCCTAGCAGGTGGTAAGTTACCAGAAATCAAGGGTTACATAAATGTTTGTATCCCATAAGGCTCTTAACACAATGCTTTACATACGTTAGGTTTCAGTAAGTACTCGTTGAATGAACATGTGAGTCACCTGATAAAAACTGGCACTGTGGCAAGGTTTATTATAGGTATTGGTAGAAAAAATATTGGCCTTTGAAAAGAATGGAAAAGTGATGATGAAAAAACAGAACAAGGGTGGCCCAAAGGAAGAGGGAAATGAGTCTAATAACTCCTGCAGGGTAGATGCCAAGCTAGAGTCTCAGGCATTACCTGGTTTACAGTAACTCAACAGACTGGTATAGCCTGATTTTTGTCACATTTCATAATAGTGAGAAGAACATTTTTTAAAAAATATATAAGCAGTTATGAAAGCTCCAACTTAATCTAGTTAGATAAACCATTGAAGCTGAAAAAATGGGAAATAGACTAAAAAAACAGAACTACAACATCTTTGCCATTAACATCAGCATTCCCTTATAGAAATGTAACTAATGTAGTACTGTTATCACAGTGAAGAGATCCAAAGAAGCAAGAAAGCTTTACTGCACAGGTTGTGTCTATTTGTTTGGTGACAGAATTTTGAGATCTTTGGTTAATCTACTTAACTGTAGACCACTCCCCTTGGATCTCTGTCTGTCTGTCTGTCTGTCTGTCTGTCTGTCTGTCTCTCTCTCTCACACACACACACACACACACACACACACACACACACATCTAGTCATTCACTCCATGTGCGTAACATGATCATCAGAGACCCAAGGGGATGAGTTGCTCTAAACATGTACCAGTTACACTGATAATTTTAACCAGAAGTTACAGTTGGAATGGTTCAGTAATAGTTCTGCCACTGAGCATGTCCACACTTGTCTGTGAATTGAAAAACTGGCCATTTGGCAAATAACTTTGAGATAGTCACTTTAAACTGTGACAAACTCAGAAATATTAGAAAATACCCTGTTAAAATAATTATTTTCTAATTCATAGAGGCAGTTGAATCAAAGAATTTTAGAGTTGTAAGCATTTAAAAAATCAACTTCTTCAAATCCTCATCTTTAACATGGAATTCCTCCTATGACAGTGGTTCTCAACCTTCCTAATGCCGCGACCCTTTAATACTCGTATGTGGGAGTATCTGCATGTGGGCAGACCCACCCGAAGATGGATAGAGGAGCCATGTCTCAATTCCTAAGACCATCAGAAATATGTGTTAGGCGACCCCTGTGAAAGGGTCGTTCGACCTCGAAAGGAGTCACGACCCACAGGTTGAGAACCGCTGTTCTATGACATCTCAAAAAAGCAATCACCCAACCTTTGCTTCAGCACATCCAGTGATGGGGCCATTTTTGTTAAGTTTTAATCATTAAGTTCTTTTTAGATCGAAGCTAAAACCTGCCTCCTTATAAATTTCATCAACTGATCTGAGTTCTAAGACTAATTCCTCCGCCATTTAAATATCACTCTCCTTCTCTTTCAGCTCACATCACTCAGATATATTTTATCACTATCTTAGCCTTCACCTTATCTCACTTGAAGAGCTACCCCTACTCTTTTCCAAGGCAAACCCTTCTACACACATATGTGATCTTCTTCCATCCTATCTTCTCCACCAAACTTTTCCTCTCTATCATCTTTAGTCTTTCAGTAGTCATCAGTCTTTTCTTATCTGCTGGTTGCTGCCCTACTAACTAGAAATCTTCCCATGAAAACTCCATTGTCAAAAAAGCCCCAAAACATCTCTTGATCCATCCACTCCACTAGCTATCATTCTATATCTCTCTTCCCTTTCATATCTAAACTCCTTGAGGAAGCTGTTTCTATTACCTTTCCTCTTATTATCTTAACTCTATAGACTGATATTGGTCCTCAAACTTCTCTCCAAAGTTACCAAAGATCTCTTAATTTCCAAATCTAATGGCCTTTTCTCAGTCCTCATCCTTCTTGACCTCTCTACTGCCTTTGATACTGGTAATCACCTTCTTCTCCTTGATAACTCTCCTCTCTCTAGGTTTTCATGGCACTGCTCTCCTTTGGTTCTCCATTCTGTCTTACCACTCCTTCTTAGTCTTTCTTGAGGGATCTTCAACCTGGCCACATTTGTTATTTGTGAATGTCCTCTAAGTCTCTGTCCTGGACCCCCTTCTCTTCTCTTCTTCTTCCATACTATTTTACTAGGTGAATTCATCAGCTCCCATGAATTCAGTTATCACTTCTCTTCAGATGATTCTCAGGTCTTTGTCCAGTCCTAACTTCTCTCTTGACCTATAGTCTAGCATCTCCATTTGTCTGTTGGACACCTAAAATTTGCATCTTCCACAGACACCTGTGTCCAAAACTCAACTCATTGCCTTTCTTTAAAAATTCTCCTGATTCCCTAACTTCTTTATTAATTTTAAGGACCTCTTCCATCCTTCCAGTCACCCTGGCTCACAACCTAGATCCTAGGTGTTATCCTCAATTCTTCAGCGTCTCTCACCTTCTATATCCAATCTGTTGCAAATTTCTGCTAACCTTGTCATCTCTACCTTCTTTTAGTATCTTTTGCATAAACTCCCTTCTCTTCTCTGACTTTGCCACCAACCTTTGCCACATGAGGTACAGGTCCTCATCACCTCATGCCTGGTCTATTGTAATACTCTTCTCTTTAGTCTCCCTGCCTCAAGTCTCTCTCCTTCAGCATCCTTCATTCAGCTACCAAAGTGATCTCCCTGAAGCTCAAGTCTATGATTCACTTTTTTTTTTGGTGAACTCTATTGACTCCTTATCACCTCTATGATTAAATATAAAATCCTCCATTTGGAACTAAAAGCCCTTCCTACCTTTCTAGTCTTTTAATACCTTATTCCCCTTCTCTTTCACCAGTGGTACTGGCCTCCTGGATGTTCCTTCCACAAGATACTCCATTTCTCAACTGTAGGCATTTTCACTCTCTGGCTCTTGTGTTTGGAATGCCTTTCCTCCCAGTATCCAACCTTCTTTGGCCTCCTCTAGTGTTGAGCACAGTACTTGGCATATAGTAAGCTTTTATAAATGTTTATGGATTGATTGATTGATACAAGGCTCAGCTAATGCCTTACCTTCTTCAAGAAGCCTTTCTGAATCCCCCTTCATGCATACTGCTTTCTTCATCTTGATTATCTCTTTTATCCTCTTTATATCTTATTTATACATAGTACATGGTCTTCTAGAGATTATCTCCTAAGTAACTGGCTTGATTCAAATTACCATGAGATGTTCCCTGTATTTTAATTTTTATTGGTTGGGCATGGTAGGAATGAATGGTAGCTAGGAATCAGATTGTTTTTAATGGGGACTTTGACATACACACACATCTGTTGTATAGGCTTTTTGTAATGCCTCTTATATGTCCCATTTGAGCACTTCAGTGCATCAGCCAGTGTTTATTAAGCCCTGTACCCCCATGTTAAACACTTTGCTAAGATATTGCTGAGGGGTATGGGGAGGTCATAGGGGGATAAAAATGGAACTATAAAACACACTTGCCATCCTTAAGGTCCTTATAATTTAAATGGGGAGACATCTACACACAACTGAAATTAATCACACCATTTGAAATACCTTGTGGCACAATTGTAATGTGAATGAAGCCATTTACTTCAGACATGACTCAAATTCCTTTACGTCTTATCCCACCATATCACAGCTCATTGTGTATGACACAATGTTTATGAAGAGAATTATGTTTTGTATGTTAAGTAGCATATATTTAATGCCTAATAAGTAACATGGACAAGTAAGAGCTAGTGACTTTGGTGGAAAGACACACATCATTAAGAGATTTGGGGGATTAGAAAAAGTTTTACCAATGAATGTTTTCAAATTATTCTGTGCATCGTGCACACAGATCCAAAAATCATGAAAATTAATTGGAATATCTACTGTGTGACATCCTCAACCTCTTTGTACCTTTGAGTTTTAAATGTAGACTAGAATTCTGATTTAACCTCAGTGGAGTGTCTTGATGCAGATATTAATTTCAATAGGCTCAACAAGCTATATACCATTTGGTAGAGATAAGAACGGGATATATGCAGCTATAAAGCAAACGTAGCTCCTCATTGGAGCGATGTTCACTATTCTCACGAAACTATTAAGCATAGTCACAGACGCTCTTTTCAAGCCATCCCAGTCACAGGTTTTGGGAACCTACATGCAGTTATGGTCATTGGCGAGGACTATAATAAAAGTTTATGAGAGGTTCAGATAGCTTACAATGTGTTGATGTTGTAATACTCCAGGTCTGAGGGAAACCTTGACTCAGTAAATGCTTAGGAGAGTCGAATCTATTCTGAAACATTGCCTTGACCGAGAAGATGCTGCTTTGTTTGAAAACAAAACAATACTAAATCAAACAACATCCTGATCTCTGCTTGTATTGCTATGAACACTATTTATAACTCAAACGATCTGTTGCTCCTCTGAACTTATAACATTTATTATCTGAGCCACTGATTTGCTACCTATCACGTCCTGCACTAGTTAAAAATATAATAATCTTCACATATGTGAGTTTATCTTCATTAGCTAGATTATAAACTCTCTGGGGTCAAGAATTATGTCATATTTCTACTGCACCTAGAAAAGAATATTTTCTCTAGACACTACGCATTCATTAAAGTTGTATTCATATCTTGTGTTTTTATATCAGCTTCATTTCCCAATAAATTTTCTTCATTCCCCCACCTAGAGAGTCATGCTTTTATAATAAAGAATAAAAATATAAAAAAATGAAAGTTAAATGAAACTGATCAAGAAATCAATTAAATCTTACAGTATATCCTGTTTCATCTCCTGAGTTTCCCACCTCTACAAAGGAGGGAGACGGATACATTCTCACAGGTCTTCTTGGGTGCCATGCTTGGTCATTATAACTAACATCCAGTTTTGATTTTTCTTGTCCTAGTTATTGTTCATTTCATTTACATTGTTGTAGTCATTATGTATATTGTTTTCCCGGTCCTGCTTATTTCACTTTGAATAAATTTATATAAATCTTTCCATGCTTCCCGGTAATCTTCATTTTCATCATTTCTGACAGTACAGTACTCTTCCATTATATGCACGTACCACAATTTGATAAACCATTCTCCAATTGATGAAATTTTCCAGTGCTTTTCTATAATGCTGCTATAGATGTTTTGGTATATATTAGACCTTTCTTTGTATCTTTGATTTGTAGAACATATCCCCCAGTGGGATTTCTGGATCGACACAATTGCATATTTCTTTTTGACTAGATCACATAGCTCCACTAATACTGCATGATTATGCCTGTCTTTCCATAATCCCTCCATCATTAATTATTCCCATATTGCATCACCTTTGCCAATTTGTTGGGCATGGCTGACAACTCAGAGTCATCCTACATTTCTCTGATTATTTGTAAATTGGGACAATCTTTTATAGGTTGTTGATAGTTTACAATTCTTCTGATAATGATTTATTCACGTCATTTGACCACTCACTTATCCATTGAGGATTGTTGATTCATTTTTTTAAAATGTTTATAAAAGTAAGTTTTACTTAGGTCATGTTTTTGAGTGTCACAGTATGGGCAGTAATGCAAAGGAGTTAATTTTGTCCTAAATTGCCTTTGAAAATGTATGGTTTTTATGGGGTGGCTGGGGAAATAGTGGTTTGTAGGGAACAATCTGGTATAAATTAAAAGTTAAATTAGCAAACATTTATTGAGGACATATGATGTATAAAGTTCTGTCTAAGTTCTGGGCAAGGGATAAAAAATGTGGAAGAAATGTGCTCTACTTTCAAGAAGCTCACCGACTTTTTGGAGAGACTTTGTCCTAATTTTTGTATTTGAACATATGATAGCTAAAACACAGAGTATTAAGTGAGAAATTAGTAGTAAAGAAAATGTATATGCTTGACAAATTCTATGGAAGAGATCTCACGAGTGAGAGACCTTAAGTATCATGTGAACTAGATCTTGATGGATGGGTAGGATTTGGATGGTTGAATGGTTGGGACAGGTTTTTGGGGTAGAGGAACATTGGTAAGGCAATGTGCAAAAATGGCACAATGTCAGATATGCCTAGGGAATAGTGGCACGCTGAAGCGTAATGAATACCAGAAATACAATGTGGCAACATAGAATTAGTCAAAAGTACGTAAATAAATTTCAGAGCCCTCATCAACAAGGGTATGCCATGGCTATGCCAATGTACTTCCCTATATTGACATGTAGATAGAGTTAGGGGCCCGGTGGGATATCTGAGATAAAGTAGAGTAACATTACTCCTGAAACTTCAGGGTCAATTCTCTGGGACACCTCTTAAAGCAAAGATGTAAACAAATAATAAAATTATTCATTGTTAAGAGTACCTTCGATAGCTCTGGGATAGCAGGACATGCATCAGAAGTCATTGACTTCTGAAGTTCCTGGTGTTAAAAGAATGTCGTTACTATAGAAATGTCAAGATGTTTGGTATTGCTTTTGTAGTGTCAAATTCCTTACAGGTTTAAGTATATCTCTGTTGGGCCTGGTCCAGTGCAAAACCCATGTAATTCATTTATTTAGTAATCAGCAAATTACCTTATGTAGCCAGTAAATATTACTGATAAGATCATTTACTTTCAGGTATTTTCTCAATATCAAGTGGAGCATTAAGTATAAATTGAATGGAGTGACCTTTTGATGCTGAATCAAATTGACTGCATTTCCAAAGATTCGGCAGTTTCAATTACCATAAATTTTTGATATTGGGTCCACAGCCACTACACTGGCTGCAGCCTCACAATATCTTATTGGTCCTGTTAACATAGTCAGAGGTGTGATAACTTGTTTGAGATCTGATGGTGTGTGTGTGTGTGTGTGTGTGTGTGTGTGTGTGTGTGTGTGTGTGTGTGTGCATGTGTGTGTGTTTTCTCTGAATCAGACCTGTCAAGGACAGGAAAGATTTGCAGTTTACACAAATTAAATCTAATCATTAAGTGGCTCTCAAAATGTGAATGATTTTTGGTCAAATGATGTGAAATGTTTTCTATGTTACTAGCAGGATCTAGAGTTCATGAGATGGATAAGTCAATTAGTAGTTCCTCAGTTTATTAGCAACTTAATTGTCAGAATGTAATGGAAACTCCTGAACTGCAACAACTCATTAGAAGCAACGAAACATGTGACGTTTTTTCTAAAAGAATATTCAGTGATCTCTCTCTTTTTAAGGTCTTCTTCCTATCACCCCTACACTCCCCCCCAAAAATTTTAATTTTTTTTTCACTTTCTGGTGAGTCAGGCTTTAAAAAATGTCAGTGAAAAAAAAGCCACCTTGGTAAAGTTTCACTACCAAGTTATTTTCAGTCCTTTCTCTTCAGCTTGCTATAAGTTTAGTTTCTGTGGCAAGAATCTTTCTCTAAATTTAAATGCTCTGTCAGTATATTTGGTCTATAGAAGACATTGCTGTTCATGTTTCAGTCATGTCTCATTCTTTGTGACTCCTTTTGGGGTTTTCTTGCTAAAGATATTGAAGTAGCTGGCCATTTCCTTCTCCAACTCATTTTATAGGTGAGAAAACTGAGGCAAGCAGGGTTAAGTCACTTACCAGGATAACACAGCTAGTATCTGTGAGTTCAGATTTGACCTCAGATCTTTTTCAGTTGCTAAATTTGACAGTTGGATTGACTTAGTTAATCATTTTGGCAATATTAGTCTGGTCATTATTGTGAAGTTCACATAATAGTTTGGATTCTTCAAGTACATACAAATCCACAAACCCTTAATGACAACCACTACATGCAAGCACTGTGCAGCAGGAGTTCTAGATATAAACACAAAATGAAAAATCCTGACTGCCTTCAAAGGAGCTAATCCCAGAACCTCTGACGGTCTGAAGAAAAAGAACAGTTGAAATAATTAACTAGATTTCAGAGGATAAGTGATATATACCATAAAAATCGTATTCCCAAAGGAAGAACAAAGGGTAGCAAAAATTGTTTACTTCCAACTAATCTAAGAACCTACATCATCATTCTCTTTTTAGTTATCTTTTCCTTTCTCCTCTATACTTTTTTCTTCCTTTCTGTATTCCTTCTTTCCTTTCATTGTTACTACCGCTTACAATGGCAAAATAAATTTTAAACTATTTTCAGTATTTATTGGAAAAAATGTTTCCATTTTAAAATTATAAAACCAGGTACTTTCAACTTGTTCCCTCTCTCCTTAAAAACTAAATATTTTTTCTAAACTGAAGTTTTGATTTCTTTTTAACTGTGTAGGACCCACTTATTCCATCTCCGCCCCCCAAAAAAAAATCAGCCGCTCTTGACAGTAAAAAACAAACAAAATCTTCTCCATTTATATTCTAGGTTGTGACAAAATGAAGAGGTCCTTGTAAAAATTTTAATATTTTCAGTGTTGCTAGAAAATCCCATGTTACTATTTAGAAATCAGCACTATACACTCAACTTCACTTTATAAGGCAAATACATATGGCAAATGTTTCCCTTTTACTTTCTATTTAACAGAGAACATGCAGTGAAATCTCCATTAGATAATAGTTTTTTTAAAATATCATTATTAATTTGGTGTTTCCTTGATGATACTTCACTGAGAATAATATTACTGGGGACTTTGGGTATATGTCTAATGCAGAAAATTTCGTTTTTGCTCCTACCATCAGTGTATGCCTTTTAGTCATAGCATTTCTGAATTTCAGCAAATTGTACAGTAGAAAGAGAAAACTATAGAGTCAGAGGTTCTGGGTTCAAATATACATTTCCTTGGCAAGTTTTTCCCAGGGTTGCTATTTCCCTCATTTGCAAAGGGAAGGGATTAGACCAGATAGTCCTTTGAGATTCTTTCCATTTCAAAATTCATAAGCCTGTTTTCCTGGAAACATTTGACAAGCTATTTTATTAAAATTTCCTGTACAAAATGGAGAAATGTGAACTGAGTTATATTCAGGTCTGAATTAGGCAATGTTTAATTCAACAAGTGTTGCTTAATGTGTCTGGTGTCAATCTGGAGACAAATCTTTGTTGTCCACCAACTCTCTCTTCTCCACTCCATTTTGTTTAATTAAAAAAAAAATCTGTAATGTGGATAAAGGCATTGATGGTGCTTAACCCAAATGCCAACCCTGAAACTTAGCTTGAAGGGTCACCATTGGCAGCAAAAGTCACTTAACCATTCTAGATCAATTTCCTCATCTGTGAAATAGGAGCAAAAACCTTGCACAGTATCCTCATTCTGTTTCTTGCCTACCTGGCACTCTCTCTTGTGTCTCAGTCAGGAGAAACAATTAGATCCTAGCATAGGCATTTACTTAAAGGATACAGTTCAACAAATTCCTTCATAAATCTGATGGGCTCTTTCCTACAAATACAAACAGAATCCTTGGCAAGATTAGGCTTAGAATGCAGTGGTTGTGAGGCACATATGTAAGATGAATGTGTGACACTCCTGATAAAGGGATCAGGATGTGTTTACAGTTACTTTAATACCTTATGGCTATAGCAGGTCTTCTGTGACTACAACTCCTTTATCATATTCTAGAACTACCTTACCTTACAGGATAAGGGAACTATGTTGTCCCTCCTCTACCTACCCTAAGCAGCCCCCTCTCACTAGCCCTAAAACTTAGGTCATCAAATAAATGTGAGATTTTGTTGTTATCCCATTTGTGGATGGAAGAATACCAAGCATTTATATAGCACAGGGGTGATGCAGTGGATAGAGTGTTGGACCTACAGTCAGGAAGACCTGAGTTCAGATCCAGTCCCAGACATAAGCTGAGTGTCCCTGGGCAAATGTGTATGATCTTACTTTCCAGAAAAAAAAAAGGTGTGTAAAATCCAGACTCATGGAGTATACTCTGCCCTGTCCTATCCATATCTAGAGTTTTATGTTAAGTTCTAGATGCCACATTTTAGGAATAATATTGGTAAACAGGGTTGTGGATAAATATTATAAGATCAGAGATTTAAGACTGCAAGGCAACTCTGTGTGCCTCAGTTTCCTTAGCTCTAAAATGGGCATAATCACCCACTTTTTCAGGATAGGTATTAGGATCATATGAGTATAAGTAATTAATACAATGCCTGGTACATAGTAGGCACTATCTAAAAGCTTATTCCCTTTACTTAAAAAAAAAAAAAGTCTAGTCCAACTCCTTAATTTCCCATATAAAAAAATTTGCCCAACCTAGAGAGGTTAAATAATGTACCCAAGGTCACACCAGAGTAGATATTTGAAACTAGGTTGACTCTAAATGACACTCTCCACTACCCGATTCTCCAGAAACCACCATGTAAAATAGTTGAAAGATCAGGAGATTTTAAGACTAAAAAAGAGAACTTTTGAGAAGTCATTAAAATAACTTTCATGTAACTGAAGAAGTGTTACATGGAAAGAGGATTAGGCCTGTTCTGCCTGACCCCAGAGGTATAGAAGTAGGACCAATGATAGACATGTAGATTTGGACTTCACATTAGGGGGAAATGTCCTAATAATTAGATCTGTCCAAGAATGGAATAAGTTTCCAATGAAGGCAATGATTTTCCAGTCACGATGTAGGCACAGGGAGGGGGAAGAGAAATTAGCTGACTCCTTATTAAGATTATTGTAGACAGGATTCCTAATTATCCAGGTAAGGGATGGGAGGCAGCAAGGTAGTGCGACAGAAAGATTACTGGACATGGAGTCAGGAGATGCAGTTTGGATGCTAGTGGTGTGCTCATGGTGGAATCAACTGCTTTGAGACTCAGTTGTTTTTTTTTCTTAATTTGAAAATGAACATAATAATATTTTCCCTACCTACCTTACAGGGTTATTGCAAGAAAGTGCTTTTCAAGTGCTGTGTAAATTAAGTTATTCATGATTCCTGATGATTTCTGTAGTCTTTCCAACTTGAATAATCTATTATTTTATGACAGTAGTGGCAAGAAGTGGGAGATTGAAACAACATAGGCTCCTGGATAGAAAATTCCTACCATGGACTAGTAGATCAAGCATGTTCTCTCGCTGTTTTACATTTCTACACAAATATAAATTTTTATTAAAAATTAACATGTTGAAATAAAATCATCTTGGTAATCTTGTTTCATCATAGCAACCTTAGAGTCCTAATGATATATTAAAAACATGGTGACTTACATTTCCATAGCACTTAAAGGCATGCAAAGCACCATCTTCCAATCAACCCTTTGATATAGGGAGTACAAATGTCCTTATTTTTCTTGTGAAGATGATGACACTCATAGATGCTATTACTTGATCACACCAGTAGGTAAAATTTAGGGCAGAATTCAAACCCTAGTCTCTAGAACAACACATCTAGCTTTCTGTTAAATCTGTCCTCCTGATTTCTAAGGTGAGAGGAGTGTTTATTATCTCATTTATCTGTGAGGGGTTTAAGGGTAATTCTGGACTCACAGTAGCATCCTAAATTATGACCTCAAGGCCAGAGGTTGGCTTATGAAACTATTAAAATAGCTGCATTTAAATTTTATTTTGCCTTAAAATCCCATCTCTGATTCTTTCTGTCCAGTGACCCTAGGTAAGTCATTTAACCTTGCTCAGCTTTGTCCTCTGTAAAACGAGGGACTGGACTGAATTGGTCTCTGTGGTTCCTTCCAGCTTTAGATAACAATACCATGTAAGCCTCTGTGATAAAGAATGCAGGCTCACTCATCAAGCAGTTTGTATCAAAAGGAGTTTATAAAAATTGTATATTGCTAGGGGGAATCATAATTTAATTCAGGTAACATTTACCCAGGAGCTATGGTGATAGAATTCTTTTCCAGTATTTCAACACCATTAAAGTAGGTAAAGTATTGAGTTAAATGCTTCTGTATTCCAATTCAATTTAATGAAATCCACCAATCATTTATTGAAGATCTAATGTGCTGGACACTTAGAAGGGTCCAGAGTTCAATAAGACAGAATTTTTGCCTTAAGGCAGATAAGAGTCAAATGCTAGAGCCTGGAATCCCCAGTTTTAATCCTGCCTAAGACAATTACTAACTGTGAAATCATGAGAAGATCACCAAACTGTAGAACCTCAGGTTATAAAACTGTACAATGGGACTAATAGCTCTTATTCTATATTCCTAAAGGACCAGAAACATTAAGGATTAGTTAATAAGGCTACAATTTTCTTTGACTGACAATTAATGTTTACATTTAACTATTTTAATTAACCTTCATTGAAACGCTTCATCTTTGAATAGAAGTGATTGTGACTTCTCAAAACAGCAAAGACAAACTTTGGTAGGCCCTATCAAACTGGAAAAGCTTAGAATTTAGGCCTTGGTATCAAGGATCTGTGATGCTAAGTTGTATCACAGGGATGTGGGTTTAGAGGCAGAAGAGATATTAGAGGTCACCTGACCCAATTTCCTCACTCTAAATGTGATAAACTGAGGCTCAGAGAGAAGTTCATCAAGACTGTCAGCTAAGACATACAGGAGTTACATGGGCTGCATCAGTGGAGAGAGTTCTGATCCCAATCAATTTATAGATTCTTTGTTTTTAATAGAAGGAATAGTTTGCCTAAGCATATGCATAAATACTATTATGTTTGAGTTTCTAAGGGTTTAATAGAAACAAGTCCCCACTGAGATGTATTAGCTCTTTGCATTAAGCATTTTCTTCATATATCTGCTGATAGGGATTGGTAATGTTTGATTGGGGCCAAGTTTCCATATTGGTTAAACTTACTCTAAGTGTAGATAAGTGAGAACAATAGGCATATACTATTCATAACCCTAAGCCATCCCCAGCCTCCCCCCCCCCCCCAGAAAGTCACCTTCTATTTATCCTTCATGAAATCTTTCACCTATCTTCTCCATGCCTGAGAACTTCTCTATATTCGCACCTATCCTCTCTTTTTTTGATCTACTCTCTCAGGAAGAGGTGAGCTTTCTTCTCACCAAGGCTATTCTTTCTACCAGTAGCCTTGAGCCTCCACTATCTCACCTAGGAGCTTGCCTCATCAATCATTCCCTTTTTCTCTAATCTGCAATTTCTCCCTTTGTATTGTCTCCTTCCTTGGTGCCTACAAATATTCTCTGATACTCCCCATTCCTTAAAAAAATTTTTTTTTACTTGTACCTGCCATACGCTCATGCTATCACCCAATGAATTTCTTTAACTGCAAAACTCAGGGAAAGGGTTTGCTCACTATCTCCACTTTCTCCCCACTAACTCACTTTTCATCCCCTTTTAATTTGGCTTCTGATCCCATCACTAGTCTTGTCAGTCTACAAGTGATCCTTAACTGAATGACTTTTTCCCAGACCCCAGTGCTTTTTGACCTTTCATTTTTTTGTTCCCCCCTCCTCTTCCTAACTCTTGTTGACTCCAATAGCATTATTTTCTCCTGGTTCTTCTTCCATTTGACTGTCCCTTCAGTCTGCTTTATTGTTTCTTCTTAGATCTCTTGCATCTTATTAGTAGTTAGGTGGCACAGTGGATAGAGTTCTGAACCTGACGTTGGGAAGTGAGATCAAATCCACTCTCAGACACTTACTACCTGTGTGATCCTGGATAAGTCACTTAACCTTTGTATGTCTCAGTTTCCTCATGTGTAAAATGGGGAAAATAATAGTTACCTGCATCTTGGGGCTGTTGTGAGGAAAAAATGATGTTATATTTGGAAAGTATTTTGCAAGCCTTAAAGTACAGTTTAAATGCTAGCTAGCCATTATTATCTCCTGCTTCTAAGCCTGAGCATCCCCTTGGTTCTTTAGTCTTTGAACTCTCTTTTTTGGAAATCACATCATTTCCCAGGGGTCTACGTACCACCTTCAAGTAGATGACTCCCAGATTTTTATGACTGCAAAAATCTGGCCTCCACATTGCCGATCAACTTCTGGTTATAGCTAGCTAGATATTCCATTGGTATGTCAAACTCAGCATGTCTCAAAACAATATCCATCCTTTCCTCTGGCTATGTACCAAAACCATACTTCTTTCACATGTATTTTATTCTGTTTAGATCTTCCCCATCATCCAGATGGTAACATCAGAGTCATCTTTGATTCTCTCCCCGCCTCCTCACTTTCTATATTCAATCACTTGCCAGATCTTTCTGTTTTACTTCTATGATGTCTCATATCCATCCCATTTTCTCCACTCACATTCTCACTACCTTTTTTCAGGCTCTCATCACCTTTTGGCCAGTCTTAATAATATCCTACTAACTTGTCTCCCTTCTAGTCACCTGTCTCACGAATGCTAACAAAAGAATCTTCTTAAACCAGAGTTCTGGCAATGTCATTTTGTTGTTCAGTTGTTCAGCCATCTCCAACTCTTTGTGACTCCATCATTCATAGCACACCAGGATCTTTTATCCTTCATTATCTTTAAAAGACTTCCATGATGCTATTTATCCATCTCATTCTCTGCCGTTGCCTTTTCCTTTTGCCTTCAAATTTTTATAACATCAGTGTCTTTTTCAATGAGTCCCATTTTCTCATTATGTCACCAAAGTATTTAAGCTTCAGTCCAGTATTTGACCTTGCAGTGAAAGGTCTGAATCAATTTCTTTAAGTATTGACTGATTTGATATCCTTGCCATTTAAGGGACTCTCGAAAAATCTTCATCAGCTCACAATTCAAAAACATTGATTCTATGGTGCTTAGCTTTCTTTATAGTCCGACTCTCACAGCCATGCATTGCTACTAGAAAAACCATAGCTTAGACTAAACAGACCTTTATCGATATGGTGATGTCTCTACTTTTTAGTATGCTGTCCAGATATTTTTTTTCCCCCCAAGTAGCAAGTGGGTTTTAATTTAATGACTGTAGTCACCATCTCCAATGATCTTTGAACCCATGAACATAAAATCTGGCAGTGCTTCATTTTTTCTCCCTCTATTTCCCAGGATGTGGTAGGATCAGATGCCATGATCTCAGGTTTTTTTTTTTTTAATGTTGAGCTTCAAGATAGCTTTATTACTCTCCCTTTTCACTCTCATCAAGAGGCTTCTTAATTCTTCACTTTCTGCCATCAGAGTGGTATCATCTGCATATCTGTGATATTTCTCCCAACAACCTTAATTACAGCTTTTGATTCATCCAGCCTGGAATTTCACATTTTTTATTCTACATATAACTTAAAATAAATAAAGTAATAATATGCAGATTTGTTGTATTCCTTTTCTGATCTTAAACCATTCAGTTGTTTCCTGTTTGGTTCTAACTGTTATTTCTTGACCTGTATACAGGTTCTTCAGGAGACACGTAAGATGATCTTGTGCTCTCCTCTTTTTAAATACTTGCCACATTTTGTTGTGATCCACATAGTCAAAGGCTTTAGTGTAGTCAATAAAGCAAAAGTAGATATTTTTTCTGGAACTCCCTTGTTTTCTCCATAATCTGGTGAATACTGGCAATTTGGTCTCTGGTTCTTTTGCCTCTTTGAAAACCAGCCTGCTTTTCTGGTAATTCTTGGTTTACATATTGCTGAAGCCTACTTTGCAGAACCTCTAGCATAACCTTGCTCGCATGTGAGATGAGTGCAATTATTTGATAATTTGAATATTCTTTGGCATTGCCCTTCTTTAGGATTAGGATGAAAACTGATCATTTCCAATCCAGTGGCCACTGCTGATTTTTCCAAATTTGCTGGCATATTGAGTTAAGCACTTCAACAGCATCATCTTTTAGGATTTTAAATAGCTCAGCTGAAATTCCATCACCTTCACTAATTTTATTGTTAGCAATGCTTCCTGAGGCCCACTTGATTATTCTCCAGGATGTCTGACTCTAAATCAGTAACCACATCATTGTGGTTATCTGTAATGTTAAGATCTTTTTTGCATAGTTCTATATGTTCTTCCCACCTCTTCTTAATCTCTTCTACTTCTGTCAAGTCCCTACCATTTTTATCTTTTTTCATGACTATTTTTGCATTCAAATTTCCCTTGATATAGCAAATTTCTTGAAGTGACCTCTTGTCTTTCCCCTCTATTATTTTCTTCTGTTTCTTTGCATTGCTCATTTAAGAAAACTTTATCTCTCCTTGCTATTCTCTGGAATTTTGCATTTGGTTGGGTATATCTTTCCCTTTTTCCTTTCCCTTTTGCTTTCCTTCTTTTTTCAGTTATTTGTAAAGTCTCATCAGACAGTCAGTTTACTTTCTTGTTCTTTGTTTTGAATTTTTTTTCTTCTTTTGCTGCTACCACCTATATGACATTGTCAATCTCTATCCATAGTTCTTCAGGCCCTCTATCTACCAGAACCTTTGAATGCACTTTCTTTATATCTCAGAATTCTTATCTTTCTTAGGGGCTCCTTTCAACTTCAGATTTCTTGTGAAGATTTCTCTAATTCCTACTCCCTACAGAGGAACACACACACACATGCACACACATACACACACAGAGTTGCTAGAACTTTTTTTTAGGAGTGTGTACATCTAGTAGCACCAGCCTTTTTGCTGTTCCTCACCCAAGACATCTCATGACTCCAGGCATTTTTACTTATTGTTCTCCATGCATGAAACACTCTCTCTTCATCTCCCTCTCCTACCTTCCCTTGCTTCTTCCAAGTCTCAGTTAAAGTCCCAGCTTCTTCAAAAAGTGTCTCCTAGTACTGTATGATGTCAGTGCCTTCTCTTTGTTGATTGCCCCCAATGTGTCCTGTACAGTGCTTGTTTGCACTTAATTGTTTTCATGTTGCCTCCCCATTAGACTGTGACCTTCCTGAGGACAAGGGTTGTTTTTGCCTCTTTTTGTATGTCTGTTGTCTAGCACACCACCTACCGCAGAGTAGGACTTTATAAATCCTAGTTGACTTTATCCCATCTAAAATATAGTGTTCCCAAGCAAAGGCAACTATTCAGTTTCCACTTTTGTGTCCCTATCACCTATGTAGTACCTAGCACTTTGTAGAGACTTAAATGTCAGATAAATTGAGTTAAATCAAACAATGCTTTAAAATACTTACTTAGAGAACATCACTTCACGGCATTTAGAACTGGAAGCAATTTTAGAGATCACCTACTTCCCACTCCTTATTTTCTACATGAATAAAATAAAGCTCAGAGATATTAAAGAATTTGTATATGGTCACACAGGAAGCAAGAGGCACAGCTGAGTTAGAGGCAGCAAAGCCCTCCAAGGAAGGAATCAGGGTTAATTGAATAGCCATGTGTGGCAGAGCCAAGATGGCAGAGTAAAAGCAAGAACTCACCTGAACTCCTCTGTGAATTCCTTCAATTGAGTAGCCATGTCAAGAGGAGTCAGTCTGTAAAACTGCCAACCTGGATTTGATTGGACTGTCTCTTATCAGCTATATAGTATGCAGTGTCATTTAAATTCTATTCGTGAACTACTAAATATTTCAGTTAGAGAAAGCACCCCAAATTACTTAATTTTATGAGATTCTCAAAAATTATTTTAACCTCTGTATTTTTATTATGTGTATTCTTTCTCCCACAAGTTAGTTGAGAGCTTTTATTGGTTTCTGGAGCCATTTGGTATCCAGTTTGTACTTGACCATTATTTAGAATCCATGAATTATATAATTGCCACATTTCTGTCAGTCTTCCTGAACACTAACCCTGCTCCCCCACAAAGCTTTTAGATTTTCTTCCTTTAAAGAATTATTTTCCTAGTTATTCCTCTACCCCCTTTTTTCCTTCTTATCTCACTCCTGGTTCCTTGACTTGAGTGGCTCTGAATTAAAATATAAAGGTATTCTAGGCATGCTATTAGTCCAATTTTAAAAGGACTAGTGAATACTTAATATAGTTATTTAGCAGTTCCATTTTGGAGACTCAGAACTAATTTATCTCGAAGAAAAATTGTCATATCTATAGAATGATTGTAAGATAGGGTGAAAATAGCTAACATACCTCTACAATGTCAATCTTACAAGAATAAACATGAGAATATGCTATAAAAGCATGTGTAGAAGTTGTAAATGCAATGCAGATTCAAAGTGTCACTTTTAAATTTTCATCATCATAAACTGAGAGATACCAGAATCATAAAATGTTAGACCTGGAAAATGTCCAAGATCCTCATTTTAATAGTAATAACTATGGTGACATTTATGAAGTACTAATAGTTTACAAAGTGCTTTAGCATCACAAATTGTAGGATAGACTGGGATCTTAGAGACTTTCCAACACAACCCCTTACATTTACATATTAGGAAACTGAGGCCAAGAGAGATGAAGTGATTTGTTCAGTGTCCAACAAGTTGTAAATAGCATTTAGAAAAGAATGAGTTTGGAGCTCATTCTCAGAGCCCTACAGTCCCTAATCAGTGATCCCTAAGAGCTAGCTTATACACACAAAGAATAAAGCAACCCAATTCCATGAATTCTAACAGCCTCCCTTTTCAGTAAGTCAGCCCTCACAAACGCCCTGTAAAGTTGATAGTAAACATATTATTACCCCCTCTGGAGTTTTGGAGAGGATAAAGGCACTTGTCCAGGGGTCTCCCAGGCTCTGAATGAAGGTTCTCTGCCTCAGAATCCTGTGCTCTTTCTCTTATAAGACCAGTGTTCTTTCTACTGATCCCAGCAGTGTTTCTAGATGAAAAAATTGAGAGTGGCAGCACTGTGAATCTTTGGGATCATAATCTTTGGCATTAGAACCAAAAGAGAGCCTACTCAGGCCACTGAATTGCTGACTCCTCTAAACACGAAAACATTGAGGTGTGCTAGGAGATTTGGACTGATACAGAGAGATTTTGCTTACAGATGCCCAAACCTACTAACTTTTGTTGTTCATAGAAATAGAGTAGGACTACCACTAACACTTTGCACCCAGTGTTTCCAACTCAACATAGTAAGATTGACATCATCCCAGCAAACAAAAGGAGAACATTTGGATACTGAGACTTACGTCAGCTGCAGGGATCTGGGTGACAGATTAGAGATTAGAGCAGGGTCATGGGAATAGTGTTTTTCGACTCTGCCTCTGCTTTACTATATTATCTAGGACCAGAACATTTTATTGGCTTATTGGTTTATAGATTGCTACAAGCTATTTTGTTTCTTGAAGCTGTTCTAAGCTAAGAATTCATTGTAGTGGTTCTGTGACTCCATAAATATACTAGTTTTATGTGATGTGTATTTAATCCAGAAAAAAAATGTTCATCTCCTTATTTGCTTATTTGTTAACAACTTTTAGCTGCTTGTTAGAGATGTTGTAGAAGCGATCCTACTTCAGTTAGTGATTTGGATTGATGATCTCCAAAATCCCTGTAAACTCTTAAGATTTCATGATTCCATGAATTCTAACAGTTTTAGGAACAATTAAATTTGAGAGATTATGAGTTATGGAAAGAGAAATATATTGGGTATTAGGAGTCTCAGTATAATAGGTCCTGCCTTCCCACTTATTAGCTGTGTTCCCTGAGAAATGCTACTTCATAAATATCAGAAACCAACGTCCTCATCTGAAGAGTAAAAGAGTGCAATTGCATCTTCCCCTCCAGCTCAAACACAGAATTCTATGATATGTATCACTAGCGCTTTTTACTTTGTTTTATTGCCTAGCCATGTCACATTTTGCCCTTACAACACTGGAAAGTAACTTTGGAAGTTAATGTTATTCCTAATTTACCAATCAGAAGAGTAAGGCTCAGAGAGAATAATACTTGACAAATTTCACATAGCTAGTGACAGAATGAGGACTGCAGCCTAGGTCTCTTGACTCCTAGCCCATTGCTTATTATTTTTATGCAATTATTGTTCAAATCTCCTAGTATGGTGATTCATTCTATAACCTTTCCTGGTGTCTGCCCCAGGGTCCTTTCAGTTTTAAGACACAACAAATTTGTCCTTAATTTTAATTAAGCTTCCTGATTCAGAACATTGTCATGATAGAGAAAAAGTGGATCATCATTTACCTAAATGATTTCTAATATCAGTAAAATTGGTTATTATGTCAATTTATCACATTCTCTTCTGTAGTATAAATAGTTCTACTTCATTTTACCTTTCCTCAAAAGATCTAATTTTTATTCCTTTGCAGAAATGGAGATTGTATGCCCTATATTTTGCATTTGGTAACACCTCACAAAGTTTAATGTAAACAAAATTTGTGTCAAAATAAAATTTCTGATATACCAAAGAAATTCACTATATTAAGAGAATCTGTTTGTGAATTCTACTGTAAAGAAAATTATCACCCTCTACTTTTATTTATACATCTGGATTTCCATGTATTATATTTACTTACAAAATGGAGCATCTTGAATTGGTTTGATTTTTCTGGACTCTCCCTTTTTCCAGGTGACATTAAACCATGCAGAAACCTAAATGAGTTAGTGTAAGAGAGACTATTTGTTATTCTTATCTGTCATGTTCTTGTTTATGTGTCCTAAGGTTATGTGTTTGCTGTTTTCTGTGATTTCATTTACAGTGATCCTCAGATCTTTTTATTCTGTATTTAAACTTACTTTACCCTATCAGACATGGGGTCAAATGCCACCTCTGAAGTTTACTATTTGTGACTTTGAGTAATCGATTAACAAGCCTTTAGTAAGTGACTGTAGTGTTCTGGGCTCTTGGCTAGATGCAGAGGACACAAATACAAAATTGAATCCTTTCCCCAGCTCTCTTCTAAATTCCCTTGTTTGTATTATCTCCCTCTATTAGAATATAAACTCCTTGAGGCCAGGGGCTTTATTTTCACTTTTATTTTCATACTCAATGCCTGGCACATAGTAAGCACTTATAGATTCTTGTTTCCTTCCTTCAAATATTCTCTGCACTTCGGGGAGCTTATGGCCTAATGTAGGGACAAAAATACATGGACAATACAGATATAGGCTAGTACTTCACTTCCCTGGCCTTCTCCTTTTTCATCTATATGGTGATGATATTACTGACACCCCTTCTAGCTCCAAACTTATGATCCTAGGCTCCTTTCTAATGCCAGGAGTGGTGTTTGGGGCTGAACCTCAATATTACCACTTTGCACAGACTTTAGAGATTTTGAATTTTGAGTGGTGTTAGACTGGAGAAGTCGTAAGGTTCTTTCTGTTTCTATACTTCAGTGATTCTATGAATGACTACCATTTAAGTAGTCTTCTTCATGCATCTTACCTGTTCTTTTTGTGTTTCCATGTATTGAATATTGACATCAGTTTCATCTGAGTCTGTATTCATTTGCAGTTCCTGAAAAGACTCACACAAAGTTCATCGGCTTAACAGTCTGGATAGAATCTATCAGGGTGTCATGAAAAGACTCTGTGGGGTACTTTAATCTGATGATGATGAGTTTAGAATTACTATATGATCATCTTCAATACTCATTAAGTTGTCATCTTATGTTTAGTTGTGAAGGGTTGTGAATACCTCTGGGGAAAAATATGCATAATCCTCAAATTGACCTTGATAAAGGTCTCCTTCAGATTGGAGAGTGGAGGGGTTGGGCACAGGAGAGATCCTTTCTGATCCTCCACCATTTAGGGAGGGCATGCAGGGCATTCACCTCACCCTTTCCCATACTACTGACCCTCCTGGGTTTCGTGGTCTCCAGAAACTCATCACTCTGAAAGATAAAATCAACTCTGCAACTCATACCTCCTCAGATCATTTTCCAGGCTGACTGCAGGACTGCAGCGTGCCCTACCACACTGGGTCCTCCTCCTGTCCATTTCAGTTTCTTTTTATGGGTTGTCTTCCTCATTAGATTATCAGTTTCTTGAAGGCAGGGACTTTGTATCTCCAGTGCTTAGCATGGAGCCTTGCACACAGTCAGTGCCTAAGCAGAATAACTCTGTCATTTAATAATCCTTAAAATATTTGAAGGTTACTCTGCCCTACCTTCCAGCCATCTTCCCCTCCTTCCCACCCTCATGCCTTTATTCTCTGTACTAAACACATCAGATGTCTTTAGCCACTATTTACAAGCCAGGTTTCAAGTCCCTTGCCATCCTGCTTTCCTTTCATTGGATATATTTAAATTTCTCAGTGTCCTTTCTAAAATTGGATACTCAGAACTAGATGTGGTACTAGGGTAAAGCACTGGCAATTTTTATATCCAGACAAAATGGTTCAAAATTACCCTCAGTTTCATTGGGAAAGGTGGAGACCTCAGGATACTGTGAGGCTGCTTTGGGTATGGGAAGGAACATAGTGGGACTGGGACAGGAAGGGGCTCCCTGGAGGCAGGGGGAGAAGAAGCTGACATTTAGTAGCTTCCTGTTTTAACTAATTATTCTTGCTAACACAATGAAAATGACATTAGTACTGCTGAAAATTTTAGTGCACTGGCATAAAACTCTAATTACCTCTCCCTAGTTATGGCTCCAGACCAAACCATAGTACCATTGAATTGTCACCTGAATTATTTTGGGTACTTGCTTCTACTAATGCACCTTAAGATCAATTGGCCTTTTGGCCTGACACATAACACTGCTGATTTATTATAAGCTTGTTTTGCTATCATGTCCTCTGGACTTCTCAACCATGCCATCATGCCCTCTAGAAACTTGGACCTTGTTGTATGCTATTCTTCTGTTTCTTTGGAAGCATGGGGTTTTACCTTCTACTCTACTCTCAAGATACCAGGGCTACTGGATATCAAAACCTAAAAACTTCCAGGCCTCGCCATCTGACTTGTAGCTCCACTCTCCTATATGCATGATTTCTCCCACTAGAATGTGTACTCCTACAATTTAGGGAAACCGTTTTGAATTATGTAAATAAAATGTCAAAAATGTCCCTATTCTTTGATATATTTTCTTGCTAGGAATGTACCAGAAGAAGGTTATTGACAAAAAAACAAAAACAAAAACAAAATCCATATACACCAAGATATCTAAAGTAGCACTTTTTATGGTAATAAAGAATTGAAAACAAATTATTTGATGTCCATTGATTGGGAAGTACCTAAAATGAATTATGGCTCATGAATGTAATGGTATATTATTGTTATAAGAAACAACAAACATGATAAATGCCAAGAAAGAGGCCTCTTATCATTCCATGGGTACCACTCCAGTGCTCAAGTTAAATATATACTTGTTACCCCTCATATTCATTATATTCGTTGTTGATTTCCTTTACTCATCACACTTTTCCTGGATGATTTATATCAGTCTGATTCTTGGGGGCAAGTTATCGCTGGTAACATGCCATAGCCTACTTATTCCCACCATGTCTTTCACTATTACCACTTTGTACATTTGGGAAATGATTGAGCGATGTTTTACTTCAAGGTTATTCAATTGGTGTGGGAATATCAGCTGTCAACGTAGATTATAATCTTCTACCTCTTTGGTAGACAATTTCCTGGGTTTTGATGTAGCTGAAGATACTATCACCTTGTGCCCAAATCTATCAAGGTGAATCTCTCCAGAGACAGATAATGTCATAGAAAGGGATTTCCACTTGGAATCAGGAGAACTAAGCTTAGATCTTGCCTCAAACACTTATAAGTTATGTGACCATCTGCAAATCAGTTTCCTAGAACCTCAGTTTCCTCATCTGTAAAATAATGTAATAAAGCTTACACTACCTTCTCAGAGTTATTAGAAAAGCCTTTTGCAAAGTTCATATAGGGCTACTCATATTTCTCTAAATTCCTTATATGTGTAATTCTTTACTGTACTTAATTATCCCAGTTAAGTGATTACCTAGTCAATGGGTGCCCATTTTATTTTCGAGGTTTTTTTCTGTTTGTTTGTTTCCATAAAAATTGCTGCATGATAATTTTGGTATATATACGCCCTTTCTAGCTTTGGCTTTCTTGGAGCAGAGGCCCAGTAGAAGAATCATTAGGTCAAGTAGTATAAAAGTTTAATGATTTTTCTCAAATGATTTCAAATTTTTGCCCAGATTGGTTAGAACCACACCAGTATTCCCATAGTCCCTTCCCCCAGTGTTGAAAGTTTCCCTCTTTTATGATTGTTGCAAATTTGATGACCCTCAGGTAAAACATGAAGGCCCTTTTAATTTTCATTTCCCTTGTTTTTGTTGATTTAGAGTACTTATTTCATTTGGTTGTTGGCAATTTACATTTCTTTTTTTTTGAAAACTGTTCATATCCTTTGACAACTTATCTTTTGGGGCATGGCTCACATTATTATATATATTTTGTCAATTTCCCATATATCTTGCATATTAGATTTTTATTTAGAAATGCTTAATAATTTTTTTTTCACACCCAGATTACCTTTTATTAAAATTCTGTGACCCACTTCAGGCCTTGTCCATAAGTTGGTTGTATGTACACATAGTTTTTAACTGGTCTAGACAATTTCCCAAGGAATTACCTACATAATTAAGAAGAGTGCTCTTTCTGCTTGTCACACATCATTTGCTATAGGTCATCTGCAAAAGAGTAACTCTTCAAATATGCTGAATACAAGTGAGCAGATTAGGGAAAGAGTGAAGAGGTAGAGATGAGGGTGAGAGGCAATATGGTTACCTAGTAGCATAATACACAATACATTGCTTGAATGGAGCAATAGCAGTGATGCATTCTTGGAGCTTTCCAGGTGATATGTCCTTTATACAACAATCTAATGTCCTTTTTGACCAGTCCAGGTTCAACTGTGCTTGAAATCTTCAAATGTTTCTAGGCTGTGTCTATCATGGCCATGGCGCTAGGACCCTTATTACAGAAACCAGGTAGATGGAACCCATTGGTTTTCCAAAGAAAAATACCTGAGAGTCAAAAGCATATACTCAGTCTTTCAGCAAGGCCCTGAAACTGATTACTTAGTGATAAGGCCTTGGCCCTATTTCATACATATCTTATGCTTTACACAATCTCTCCCTCTTTTTCATTCTCTCTCTCTCATATATGCATATATATATATATATGTGTGTGTGTGTGTGTGTGTGTGTGTGTGTGTGTACATATATATATATATATATATATATATATAATTTGTGTGAATGTGTAAATATATATGTGTATCTATACATATATAAGGGTTTATAGTCTAATAACTATGTGTGTGTATATGTATGCACATATACCTACTTATTGGACTATAAACCCTTTGAAGACAATAAACAATTTTGTATTATTTTTACTTTTTATCTCTTTATTATAAATAAATACAGTTATTATTTATATCTCTCCCAGAACTAGCCAAGTACTCTCCATACAGTAAATTGTTAGTGAGCCTTATAGATAGTATAATGATCAGTTTCCATTTGTTAAATGAATATCAATTGTCCTTTTTTAACTCTTCTGCTTTCAAGGCTGAATGGTCGAAGGAGGGGAGGAATGAGAAAGGATTTATTGAACAGATTTCCAGGAACTGTGCTAAGTTTTGTCAATACAGATACAAAAGTGGGACAGTTTCTGGTATCAAGAAGCTTATATCCTGGTAGAGCATATAATACTTATGTGTTATAGGGGAATGATTCTCAAGGCAGGGAATTTTGCTTTTTTTTTTTTGGAGTGGGGAAAGCAGGGCAATTGGGGTTAAGTGACTTCCCAAAGGTCACATGGCTAGTAAGTGTTAAGTGTCTGAGGCTGGATTTGAAAAGGAAGGGAATTTTGGTTTGGGAAGTCACAGGAACAGTGAGTTAATTTCCAACTAGCCCTTTCTAGAAACAATGGTAGTATTGATTTGGTTTTTCTTTTTTAGACTAGATTTGTGTTTTCATTGGTATAGGGAACTCCTGGTAATGGCCTCTTTCTACTGCAGCAAATCAGCACCTGCTTTGAAATTTATGGTCCTAGAAAGTTATGTGGATCACTGAGAGAAGGGACTTAGGGTTACACAGCCAACATATGTCAAAGATGGGACTTGAACCTAGTACTTCCTGACTCCAAGGCATACTCACAAGCCATGATGCCAAACTGCTTCTCAATTGTTTACCCTGCCAAGAGCAAGAAATAGAAAGTAGCTGGGGGTGGGGGTGGCAGGCAAAGTAGATAGAAAAAGGAATAGGGTGGATGGCCAAATAATATGTAAAGTCTGTTTTTTGTACCATTTTGTTTTATTTCATTTCCTATGGATAAAAATGTTATTTTGGGGAGTAGTGGGAGATCAAATGTTAGTTGCTCCTCATACTTCCCTGACTAAATCAATGAGTGAGCATGATGATGTCATAAGGATTATTTAAAATTATATAATAGACACAAAGCACTTTTTAAACCTTGGCTGTTACAATGACCTTCCTTCTTCAAGTCACTCCCCACTCTAGTCTGTCTTCCTCACAAAGTCGTTTTCTTTAACAGATCTGACCAAGTCATTCTCCTACTAAATAATCTCTATTAGCTCTCTATTACCTTCAGTGTAGAATATAAATTCCTCTGGTTTTTAAAGCTCTTCACAATTTAGCTACCTACCTACCTAGCATCACTACATTTTACTCCCCATATAGCACCTTGTAGTCCAACTCAGCTGTCCTTCTCTTTCCTCCCCATATGTGGTACTCCATCTGTCATGGCACCATTGACAAGCCTCCATGACTGGAATGCATTCCCTCCTCACCTCTGCCTCATAGAATTATTCCTTTCTAAAAGTAGTTCAAACACCTCCTACACAAAGCCTTTACTAATCTGTACCACTGATAGCGTTCTCCAGTTATAACTGGGAAGTAAATAAACACTTATATAGCACCTACTGTGTGCCAGCCACTGTTCAAGAGCTGTACAAATATTATCTCATTTGACATGATCCACACAACAACCCTGCAAGGCAGATGGCATTATTATCCCCATTTTACATTTGAAGAAACTGAGGCAGGTTAAATGACTTGCCTTGAGTCACATAGCTAGTAAGTGTCTGAGACTGGATTTGGACTCACTTCTTCCAGACTCCAGGCCCAGCACTCTATCCACTACGCTTCCTAGCTTCTTTGTATTTAGCTACCTTGTATTTATTTAGTATATATCCATCCTATATCACTTGGTGATCTCAGCTCTCATGGGTTCAATTATCATCTCTATTACATATGGTACCCAGATCTGTATATCCAGTTCTAATCTCTACTGATAGCTCAGTAGACACATTTTCAACTGCCTCATGGATATCTCAAATTAGATGATTCATAAGTATCACAAATTCAACATATCCAGAAAAAAAAAACTGGTGATATTTATCCCCAAACCCTCCCATTTTAAATTGGCTTCCCTATTACTACTGAGGGCACCAGCATTTACCCAGAACTACAGCTGGGATGTCATTTTTAAGTCCTTACTCTCAACCCCCCTCCCCCACAGAGGTAATCCATTGCCAAATCTGTCTTCTACCTTCATGTTGCTCACGTGTATCACCTTCTCCCTGCTCATATAGCCACAACCCTAGTTCATGACCTTATCCCCTTTTAAATGGGTAATTGCAAAGCCTTTTAGCCATTCTCCCCACCTCAGATCTCTTCCCACTCTACTGCATCTTGCATCCAGCTACCAAGGTGATTTTTTTTTAAAGCCTAGATCTAACAATGCCACCTCCCTGCAACAAGCTCAGTGGTTTCCCTCAGTTCCTTGAAGACTGAGCTCAAATCCTACCTTCTGCTAGAGACCTTTCCTGGACTTCTTTCCTCTCAGAAGCTAGTGCTTTCTCCTCCATCTGCTCTGTGTGTATGTTCTGTACACCTAGTCACTGAAATTTGTTTCCCCATTGGCATGTATACTCTTTAAGGACAGGCCTTATGTTTTGTCTTTTGTTTTTTTTTTTTTTGCATCTCTAAATGCATCTTTTTGCAGCTCAAAATCCCTCTCATAATAAGTCCTTAAGCAACACTTAGTGACTACCTCTGTGCCTCTAATGTATATATTTTGACTCTCTGATATAGAATATAAACTCTTTGAGAATTAGGGTTCTTTAATTTTTGTCCTTATATCCCCAGCATCTACCACAATGTCTGACAAACAGTAGGTGTTTAATAAATGCTGTTGATTGCTCAACATACACTGTGATCATATGTATGCATAAGACAGGAAATCTGGAGCTTCTGTTTTCTTTTTAGTCCTCAGGGCTCCCTAAATAGGTGCAGCAAAAGGTAGGTTTGAATTCCTAATTATGCTTGGGTTAAACCAGAAGTTTATTAGTTTTGCGTCCTTAGAAACTTTAAAAAATAAGTGATTCTAAATCCTTATAGGACACATATGCCATAGATTGTCGATGCCAGGGATAGAAGTAAGAGGACAAATAAAGACTGAAATGGCCTCTTTGTCCCAGTTTGCTTGTAGAGGTCAAGGCAAGAATTGCATATAGGTCCATCTAATTAGAGTTGAGCAGGACTGTTGGATTCAACCTGAGAGAAAATTTTCTTCTCATATGTCTTTTCCGCATAGAAAATGACCAATAGTTTGTCTGTTTTGTACTAAAGTGTTTTTTTTTGGGGGGGATTAAACCAGAATTCAAATTCCTTAATGCTAATAAAAATAAATCTTTTTACAAAAATAATTCTGTATACAAACTGTTTTGGTAAATACAGTCCAGTCATCTTTTTGATATCTGTATTCATAGAATGGAGCAGATCTTATTTCCTAATAATACCTTACTTAAGTTAAAAAATTAAATAGTTTGCAATCTCTGAGAACAAACCAATTCACTTAGTATTTTATGTTACATAGGGACGTAGGTAGCTGGTGATGATGGGATAACTGGTCCAGCAGTAAAGATTTTTAGTAAATAAGCTACAATATGTATAATCTGAATGTATATAATCAAGAAGATGAATGATCATTTTTATTTTTAAGAATTCATATCTTATGGGGTATTTACTTGCTTATTCAATCCTCTATTAACTCTGCCCACCGTCCTTTGTTCTGTAACACAGTAACAGTCTAAGGTCAAGATTAAACAGATACCAAAATTTCAAAATCTTACAGATGGAGAAATGGAGTCTCAAAAAGATGTTAAATGATTTTTTAAATTGATTGATGTTTTAGTAAATAGTATTTCAGATACTGAAACTGATTAATGAATGATGAAAAGACCATACCATTTTTCCTTCTTATTGATGATTTGAATAATGAGAAAGCCAGTTTTCCTGCCCTAATTCGCATTAAGAGAGCTAAGATAATGAAGCTGTGATTAAATGGTTATTAAACTATTTTTATCAAACAGAGATCAAGTAAGTGTGAGAATCTTGGGAAGCAGAGTGCAGTTTTAATTCTACAAGACGCAGAAAAAAATTACTATAATAAGCAGGGCATGGTCTTTTCATATAACCTACATTTAAATATCATTGGAATATCACATACAGTTTTTTATTCCATGGTTGTCTCTTAAAGTAACTATTGAATATTGAACTATTTGTCTCCCTCATTAGTTTAGTTGATGAGTTCCTCTCTTCCTGTCTTGCTACAACTTGGGGGTAAAGTATTTTTATTACTGTTACTATCCCTAAACTTTCTGTTTCTCCTCTCTCTCTCCTCTGTCTCTCTCTCTGTATCTCTCTCTCTCTCTCTCTCTCTCTCTCTCTCTCTCTCTCTCTCTCTCTCACACACACACACACACACACACACACAGAGAAAATCTCTGGTTGCAACTACTCTGGAGTGGAATGGCCATAAATTTAAATTCTAATGTAGGATTTAAGAATCCCTTAAGAGTCAGAATTCACTCTCACATAGCTACATCCTTATAAGAGCTTTGAGGGACTCACTAAACTCCTGTGAGTTATTAATTTGATCATTATTCATTCATTATCCACTAATTAAGTACCTACTATGTGCAAAACAATATGCAAGGTCAGAGCATAGAAACTCAGTAGATATGAATGTTGTTAGTGTAAGGGTAGGGATTTCTATTCCAATTAACATAATCACAGGAAAATTAATTACTAACAAATTCTTAATCAATTTGAGAGGAATAAAGTATTTTGATCATTGAATGACAATACACAGGAAATATCTTGTGATTGGCTGAGACACACACACACACACACACACACACACACACACACACACACACAGCCCTGTGTATAATACAGCAAGCCAGCTCAGAATCCTGCATCTTAGAAAAGTAGTAGTTGAATCTAGTGATTAAGGACTCCTGGAAGGGAAAAGGTCTGTGGGAATAGTTTTTTTTCCTCCTACCTTCCACTGACCAAGAGACAGTCTTGTGAACTTTAGAAGATCAGAACTCCCCCCTGGCATCAGAAGGCAATATTTTCATCAGAAACTGAGAGGCACATCAACCAAACTAACCAGCTCTCAAAACCCATCAGTGAGTTACACCTAAGAAAATTTTCAAAAGAACTCCATGGAAGAATAAAATATTTCCAATAACCAGGAGCTGTGAATTTATTCTTTAACCACATATGATCTCTAAGTTAGAAGTTATTCTCTCCAGGGACATAGTTATTACAAGGACAGAGGCAGTCCTAATTTGAGATGGTAGGGGGAAGAGTTCTGTAACTACTTTCCTTACTATGTATGTATCTGCTTGATAAATACCTTTTCTGAAAGAGAATTTCTTCATTGATAACCATAGTGAGAACACTGATAGGGGCTCATTAGTGACAGTACTAGAAAACCCAAGCCTTCAAGAGTTACCCCTAGAATCCTAAAGTAAAGAATAGCTAGCCCTGCAGAGTTAACCCCTAGAATCCTAAAATGAATAGTAGTCAGCTATCTCCAGGGACCTGGCATTCTAGTTCAAGAATAACCCCAAGGAGGGTGCCATATTAGGACTTATCATTATTAGTTGTAAGGGATTCCTTAGTAACTATTATAATATGTGGTTAGATGATTTTATGATTGTAGACACTTCTTAACTCTAAATCATATTTATTATTGCTGAATAGTTGGTATAAACATAGCCATATTTATTGTTTGCCATTATAAATACTACAAACCTTTGCAAAAATAAAACTTTTATCTCAATAACATTTTGTGTGCATTTTCTGAGAATGCTGGAGGGCACAATCTCATTATTAGGTAGGCCTTTACTTAGGAAGAGAACAGAGTTTCATAGTACAAAGGAGAACAGGCAGTTGTATCCCAACATGGGAAAATTTCCCTAAAAATTGCAATGCTACAATGGGAAAAAGGTGTGCCATGCTATTCTATACCTTCACTTTGTCCTTCCTGCTTTCAGTGTGAGGGTTCTGATTCCAATATTGAGTCGGAGCACTATAACCCCCTGTATTATTGCCTGTTGTCAATTATAGTTTCTATCTCTCCTCTCTCGTTCTTCTCTTATCTTTGATGGCGCTAATAAGCATATTTCAGTTAAAGCAATAATTTGGGGCAATTAGAAGCAATAGCATAGTCAAGCTTTGGAAAGGTTATCTTGCAATGTCATTTTACTGACTAATGTGTTCCCCACTGCCATGTCGCTTGTGAACAGACATGTGTTCACAGGCCAGCGTGCTTCATCTGTGGTGACTTTGATTTATTTGCTCTGTAAATTGGGACTGAAGCAATAATAGAAAGTGACATTAATTGTTTAACAGAGTCCTCTTTGTCACATCCATTGCTTTCTCTGGGGTGTTTGATTGTTGAAACTTGTACAAAACTAATTGAAATTGCCATGATGAGGGCTAGTGTCCACTCAGTTTCTCACTTGGGAATGTCAGTACACTTAAATATCTGTTTAAACCTCCAACTTGAAAGATCTACCAGCAGATAACTAGCTTTCTTATAGCATTATATGATTAAAGAAAGTATTTAAGGTCTGAAAAAAGAACACGTAACTTTTCCTGTTAATTACATTTGTTTTTAACTGCAACCTCCCTACCCCTATTAAGTAAAAGAAAAGAAAAAGAAAAAAACCCTACATATAGTCAAACAAAATTTATTGTGCACATCCAAAAACTTCTCTCTTATTCTGTATATAAACCCATCAACTCTCTGTCATGAGGTGAGCAGCATTTTTTATCATTAATTCTCTGGAATCATGTTTGATTGCTGTGTTGGTCTTTTAAAATTGTCCAGTTTTTTAAAGAAATTATTGATGCCACAGTAAATAATCTTCATCTGATGTTTATTGATAACTATAATATAAAATCTTTATTTGGTTCTGTGAACTTCAGTCCACATCTGTACATCCAGGTTTCTTTGAAATTGTTTCTCTCTTCACTTATTAAAGCATAAAATTACATTCATATGCCATGATTTGTGCTTCCATTTCTCTTTTGATGGGCATCCCCTGAGTTTTCTATTCTTTGCCATTGCACAAGATGCTTCTGCAAAAAGGTCTGTACCTTTTGCCTTTCCTTGGATCTCTCTGGGGTATGAGACCTAGTAGTTGTATTGCTGTGTCAAAAGGCATACACAGTTTAGTAATTTTGGAAACGTTGTTCCAAATTGCTTTATAGAATCACTACAACAATTCCTAGTTTCACCAACAGTACATCAATAGGTCTTTTCCCCTCTAGTCTCTCCCAACATTTGTCATTTTCTTTTTTTGTCAACTTTTCTATTCTCAGAGATGTAACTTAGAACCTTGGTGTTGCTCTAATGTGTATATCTCTAATCATAAGTGATTTGGAGCATTTTTCATGGATATAGCTAGCTTGGATTTATTCCCTTGATATTTATCTGTTCATATCCTTAGACCATTTATCAATTGGAGAATGGATCTTAGTAGTAAAATTTTGAATCAGTCTTGAAAATGAGACTTTTACCACAGAAATTTACTGCTAAGATTTCCCCCCACAACTAGATATCCTTTTAAAAATTTTAGCTACCAGCAAATCGATAAACATTTATTAAGTACCTACTACTTCCCAGGCACTGTGTTAAGCACTGGGGATACAAAAAGAGGCAAAAGATAGTTCCTGCCCTCAAGGAGCTTGTAATCTAATGGTGGCAACAACATACAAATAAATGCAAAACAAGGTATATGTAGGATTAATTGGAAATAATTAACAGAGAGAAGACTACATGAAAGAAGAGTATGTATCAGGGAACAAGGTACAAAAAGACTAGAAAGGTAGGTGGGGGCTAGGTTATGAAAGTCTTTGGATATCAGAGTATTTTGTATATGATCTTGGAGTCAATAAGGAACCACTGGAATTTATTGAGTAAGAGGATGAGGGGTTGGGATGTGTCCCACGATGGGATCTGAACTTCAGGAAAATCACTTTAGCAGCAGAGTGGAGGGTGGATTGGAGTGGGGAGAGATTTGAGGTAGGCAGACCCACCAGTGGGCTATTGCAGTTGTGAAGGCACGAGGTGATGAGGTAGTGGTGTCAGAAGAGAAAAGGGGATATATTTAGGGAAATGTTGCAAAGGTGAAATTGGCAGGCCTTGGCAAGAACTTGTATGGGGGACGTAGGCTGAGAGATGCGAGGACCCTAACATGTCTTTTAGGTTGTGAACCTGAAGAACTGGGAGGGCACTGCTGCCCTCTGCAGTAAAAGGGAAGGAGGGTTGAGGGAAGAAGGTTTAGCTGCATTGGATTTGTTCATGAAAGACCTTTTTATTATTAAGTAACCAAAAGTATCCATTTTATCACCTGTGATCCTCTCTTCATGGCCACGAACTCTTCATCTACCTATTTATCTGAGAAGTAATTTCTTTCTTGCTCTTTTAGTTTCCTTCTAATATCACTTTTTATGTCTGTTATGTATCCATTTGAAATTTCTCATGCTATACAATGTGAGATGTTGCTCCATACCTAGTTTCTGACCAATTGCTTTCCAATTTTCTAAGCTGTTTTGTTTTTTTCCAAAGAGTGAACCTAGTATCTCAGATGTTGAAATTTATCAAACTCTAAGCTCGTGGGTAAATAGGTATGTCATGTAGATAATTTGTTTCCACTCATCAACTTCTCTATTTTTCAAGCAGTACCAAATTGTTTTGATGATTTCTTTTTTTTTGTAGTATAATTTGAGATCTGGTACTTCTAGTTTCCTTTCCCACTTTTTCATTATTTTCTTTGAGATTTTTTTACTTTTAATTCCTATAGATGAATTTTGTTATTATTTTTTCTAGTTTTATAGATTAGTTTTCTGGTAGTTTGATTCATATGACATGGTTAATTAATTTGGTTAGTATTGTCATTTTTCTTATATCAGTCTACTTATAAGCAATTAATATTTTTCCATTTCTTTAGATCTGTATTTTTATAAAGAGTAGTTTATAGTCATAGTCATACAGTTTTTCTTGTTAATTTCAAGAATAATTTTGCTGTAGCAAACTCTGTTCAAGGACTTCACAAAATCATCTCTCTACTGCTATACATATCACCAATATTTCAGTAAAAAATAGAAATAATTATGCTTAATCAGGTCTTAAAAATGAATTATGACACAATCAAATTCTAAGGTCTTTACCATTGTAATGAATATGTGGTTTTTCAAACTTGTTGGAAGGAACCTATGAAATACAGTTAATTTAAAAGTATTTTCTGGTGTATACTTGCTTAGAATTATACTACATTCATGGAAAACCATTTTAATATGTGACTGAAAACAAATAGCATTATAGCATACCTAGAATACCAAACATAAAATTTAAATTATACTAACCCCAAAATTTGCTTATTGATAAACATTATTAAACTTTTCCATGCAATATTTTAAACTCCAGGAGAATGAATCATATTTATACAATTATGGAAAATGCAGAAAAACCAATTTAAAAAAATTAATAGATATGCAAACTATATTTTTTTTCAAATATAATACAAAGACAGATTATTCTAGAAGAGATATTATTGACCTTAGATAAAACTAGCATTTGGTTTCATTGTAATTATGTTAAGAATAATTTTATAGCTGACTTCATGACTAGACTTTTTCTTTTTAATAAAAAGAAAATAACTCCAGGTACTTGAAAGGCAAGTTATATTCATGGTCAGAATTTTTTTGTTTTAATCTTAAACAGATTATAGGATTTGGAACTGGAAGAAAGCTTAGAGGTTATTGAATCTTACTCTTATGTTACAGATGAAGAAACTGAGAGCCAGAGAGAAATAATTTACTAAGGTTATACAGATGGTAGATAATTTGAACTCAGGTTTTCCAATTACCCTGCTCTTACTGCTAGATCATGAAGCTGACAGCCATATTCTGGTGGTCTTAAAAGTAATTTACATTTTAGAGGACCAAGTATTTTAAAATATTAATTTTTTTCTGCATAACACATCATTGTATAAATAAATTAACCCATCCAAATTTTTTAAAAATCAACATTTCCACCACTGATTAGATATTAATATACCAACTCACAGTATATGGGAACATGATAAAATTTAAATAACAGTGATACTGTGCCCCTTAAATAAATCATTGAAGGTCAACTTCAAGGACTACAGAGTTGAAACATTGATAAAAATCCAAAAGCAAACCCCTCAATATCACTCCTTAATATGCTGCCGGTGGCCTCTAAGATGCATAGAAATATGAACTCGACATTTTTGCTTTTGCCCAAAGACTCACCAGTAATGAGGGGAAACAATTTTTATATGAAAATAAAATGTATACGTGATAAAGACCTGCCTAATTTCTCTCGTAATACAATTTGATTTTCTGATTAGCTGTCTTATTCTCTAATTCTTGTAATTTTGTCAGGTCAATTGACTAGAGTTCAGTGCCAGCGAGAAAGGAAGTCTGGGCATTGCTGGCTTCATTAGATGTCAGCAACTTAGGTGCATTTTGTAATACAATCTGTGCAGGATAATTTAGCCTATAGTTATTAATGGTATAGCTTCGAATTGAAGGTGTGTGTGTGTGTGTGTGTGTGTGTGTGTGTGTGTGTGTGTGTGTGTGTTGTGTGTGAGAGACAGAGAGACAGAGACAGAGACAGAGACAGAGACGGAGACAGAGACGGAGACTGAGACCGAGAGAGACAGAGAGACAGAAAGACAGAGAGAGTGTGTGTGCTTTGACATTCTTTTGAAGAAAATCAAATGGGTCAAATAAAATGTTTGTGGCTAATGGTAGCCATCTCTACAGTGGGAGAAATGGGAGGGAAGAAAAAAAAAGAAAAAAGAAAGAAAATTGAAGGATAATTTTATTATATATTTAAAAGGAATAGCAAGTTGTACCAATAGATTTGGGTTTTGTGTGTAATCACCTTTTTTCTCATCTATTCTACTAGGAAGTGCTTTTTTATTTCTTGAGTTCAGTATAAAATAATTAAAATTTTAAGAAAAATGAATTGCAGGGTCAAGAAGAAGAAAATTGCCCTCCCTGAATTCAATTGCAAGTAAAAAGTATGGCATAACTTATTTGAGCCACAATTTCCTTACCTGTAAAATTGGAGTAATATTTGTAAAATCTACTTTCCTTTCCTGTTAGAAGAAAAGTGCTCTGCAAACTTTATGATGCATTTGAAACATGAACTCTCATCATTGCATTTATTGGACATTCTCTAAGTACCTAGCCCTGTGACAATGATTATAGGCTTCGAAAAGAAGCTGAATACATGGATTCTGCTCACAAGGAGCCTACACTTCAGAAAGGAAAAGTGGCCATATCCACATGAAACCATTTGTGAGCAAGGTCATATTATATAATGACATTCAAATTTAATAATGCTGATTTAGTACCAGAGTGCAAAACAAAAGTCAGTGGGGTACTGTAGAGAACCACCCTCAGAGTCAGGAAAAACTTGGGTTCTACTTCTATCTTTTACACATGGAAGGGTTCTTAATTTGTGGTCTATGGATAAATTTTATTAGGGCCCTGAAGTTGGATAAGAAAAAAAATACATCTCTATTTCAATTTAATTGGTTTTCTTTGTATATGCCTGTATTTTATCTTATGCATTTAGCTATATCTATCTGTGTATATCTATGTCTATCTATCTATCTATCTGGAAAAGAGGTCCATGGGCTTTGCAAAATTGCCCAAGAGCTCCATAACAAAAGGTTAAGGTGTGTATGTGTGTGTGTGTGTGTGTGTGTGTGCACACATGTATGTGTATGTTCAGTTGTTTTTCGGTAGTGTTCAATTACTCATGTTCCCATTTGGGACTTTCTTAGCAGAGGTGGACTTGCCATTTTCTTCTCCAGCTCATTTTACAAATGAAGAAACTAAGGCAAACAGGATTAAGTGACTTGCCCAGGGTCACACAACCAGGAAGTGTCTGAGGCCATATTTGAACTCAGGAAGATGAGTCTTCTTGACTCCAGGCCTGGTGCTGTATTCACTGCTAACATGTACTGGCTATACGACTCTGGGCAAACCATTTACTCTCATGGTGCCATGAATGTTTTTTTCTAAGACTGTAAATCATGGAATAATCGCTGACCTGCATTGCCAGATTCCTCTACCCCACGCTCCCCAGTCCTGCCATGTGCAAAGTGGCGTGCTGGTTATTTGGAGTTTAATTAAAAATTGAACACCATTCTAAAGGAATGTATTGTCTAATTATACAAAGACATGATAAAACTGCTAAATAACATGATTCTAACAATTAAGTGTTAGTTCTATACAATAAGGTTCCAGTTGTGTGGCCCAGACCATAAGAGGAAATGGGATTAGTGAAGGGAGAGATTAATGTGGGCTAATGTGGTCAGGAATTACTTCATATGCATTGGTACATTTGGTTAAACATGTGTTCATTCCATGCTGATTAAGCATATTCTCTTGCCCTCCCCTTCTCTCTTTCTGTTTCTGCAGAAGATAGATGAAGAGAATGAGGCAAACTTGCTAGCTGTCCTCACAGAAACATTGGACAGTCTCCCTGTGGATGAGGATGGATTGCCCTCATTTGATGCACTGACAGATGGAGATGTGACCAATGACAATGATGCTAGCCCTTCACCTATGCCCGACGGCACCCCTCCAACTCAGGAGGCAGAAGAGCCGTCTCTAGTAAGAACCCTTCCTACTGTTTAACAGGAATTGGAGTTGCCTCTGGCTACCCGCTGCATGGGTATGATGTAGCAACAATAAGGTTTGGATTCTTAATTTAGACTGAAACAACAACAAAGACCAAAAACCTGAGAGCATACAGAGTATGAAATATTAAGAATTTCTCTCTTTCCTGAAGTTCTTGTGTTTTTAAAAGGTATAAACAAACAAAAAAGTCACAAAAAACCTCCAAAATATGGATTGTCAGTATGAAAGGAACAATCTATAATATTTTGGATAATAGGTGGTAAATTTCATTTCTTCAGCTGATGTAATTTGGTTCATTCATTAAGCTGTTCAAAAATGAATTATTATATTCCTCTTCCTAGCATAGAGCTTTGCAAAATAGCATTAACTTAGTACAGTTATTGCAGTTTGTAAAGCTGTATGTTAGAAACTGAATATGATACAAATGCAAAAAATATGTAGTTTTCAGCCCCCAAGGGTTTTATAGTCTAGCAGGGGAGATAAGTCATGTGCACAAGTTACTATAATAAAAATAAATAAAACGATGAGTACCTAAGAGAGATTTTGGCAAAGAGAGAGTTTACTCCATTCATGCTGTGTGGAAGGTGCCAAAGCAAGAGTTCCTGATCTCACAAAACTTACATTCTGCTGAGGATATGAGGGACCAAATTTGTACACAAATAAATATTCTAGAAGAAAAATAAGAGAGATGACACTCATGCCTGGGACTAGCAAAGAGAGTTTCCCAGAGTCAGAGATAGGGGAGTTGAACCTTGAAGGAAGAATAGGATTGTGAAAGAAAAAGATGAGGATGGAGAGCTTTCCAGATACAATGGATGGGTGAAGAAATAGAAGAGATTTCAAGAACTGGCTAGTATTCCAATTTGGCTGAAACAAAGAGTTTATGAAGCTGGTTTGTAGGAAATACAGCTGGCCAAATTGTTTGGAACCAAATTGTGGATACCTTAAATGCCAAGCCTAGGATTTTTTTTTTTTAATTTTATCCTTATAATCAAAGGAAAGATTTTTGAGCAAGAAAGGGACACGGTCAGGTTTGTGCCTTAGAAAGATTATTTTGGTAGTTGTGTAGAGGATTGATTAGAAAGGGAAAAGGCTGGAAGCAAGGAGTTCAATTAGAAGGCTATTACAGTAGCCCAGGCCAGAGGCAATGAGGACCTGAATTAAAGTGGTGCCTATGTGAGTGGAAGAAGCGAACAGATGCAAGACATTCTGAGGAAGGTAAAATAAAGACTTGTCAACTGAATGGACATGGTGGGTAAGAGAAAGAGATGAGGATGACTGACTATAAGGTACAGGAAGGACCATGAACAGAAATAGCAATGTTTAGAGAGAATATGTTTTGGACATGTTGAATCTGAGATCTGCTTTTGTAGACAATTCTGTGTGCTGCTTGTAATTGATTCAGGAATGACAAATATTTTCCTGTCTTAAAAATATAACTAATTTTGTCTCTGTGATGTTATCTGGTGTTCACCTTGTGAGCTTAAAGAATCTCAGAATTAGAGCTGACAGGCCCTTCAAAGTCATCTGGTCCAGTTCCTCATTTTACAGATTAGAAAATTGAGGGCCCTAGAGGTTAAAGCACCTAGTGAAGGCCTCATAAGTAGCTAATGGCAAGTCTGTGATTTAAACACATGTTCTTACTATGAATCCAGCACTCTTTGCACTGCCCCATCATCCTGCTCTCCCTAAAAATGTTCCTGATCCTTCTGTTTTACAAGTCTGATCACTCTCATTCCTTGTTCCTGAGCCATACTTTGTAATATATTTCTCAGTATCCTCACCCATTCTACCTTTACGTTGAAGTCGGAGTAGCACCTTGAATTTGAATTAAATTTGGAGATTCCTATCAAATTCTTCATAGAAGTTTACTGCTCCTTCATCCTCTACAGCCAGTTTTGGTGTATTTGCTGCATCATTTTTCAAATACTTATCATAAGTATTGCAATATGAGATGACCAGTATCCCATGAAATAAGGACTCTTGTTACCAGTGGATGCGCAAGAAAGCTATCTCACCCAACTCCTTTCCTTCCCCTTCAAAGATTATCTTTCAACCCAGCCAGCTATGTAGGCACGACCTCCTTCTTCTGGTTCTTCTAATTTTTAAAGGATTTAGTGAGAGATTCAGCTGAGAATTATTTTACTGAGGTCATTTAAGGGAAAAAAAATGTAAGGGGGAAAACAAAGAGAAGAAAACTGGAGAAGATCTGCAAGGATTTTTTCAACAGAATGATTTCAACATTTCACATTTTATCATCAAGAACAGAAGAGTTATTCAGACTCTAGCATCAGAATGATGGATTTGTTTATAGAGTAGATAGAAATTACACTAAAGAGAACAAAGGTAGAGAAAATAGCCAAATTGCAACAAATGTCTATAGTAGAGATAGATGCTTAAAGGGACACAATTGTGAGATCATTGAGGGAGCAATCACAAGGTATTTAAGGAAAGAGAAGATTCCAAAGGCAAGAGGAGAAAAATGAATATTTACTTGCAAAGAAGTACCTGTTTAAAAAAAAAGGGTTTACAAGTGATTGCAATCCAAAACTATTAATACTGAAAAAGTCAGCTGAGAAAACCTCATTAATCCACTTATATGTCTCATTTCCTATCTTTGCAAAGTCTTTCTGAAACATATTTATTAATCAACTAATAAGCATTTATTGGACACCTACTATGTGCCAGACAGTATGCTAGGTTTCAAAGACAAAGTATAAAGGCAAAGATGAAATAGTCTCTGGGACAGACAGTACAAATGACTCAGAATTAAATAACAGGAGGAAAATTATCAAGCTCTTTTACCATCCCAGAGATAATGCCTGACTTTCTTAATGTCAGACTTCTGTCAGTGATATTGTATGACTGTGAGACATAAAACATAGCAGTCTCTGAAGAATTTAAAATAATATCAGAGAGAGTAGTAGAGAGACACATGGTAGCAGCATGCAGCTGCAACATGTAACCAATGAGAAACTTTGAGAAGAAGAATAAAAGTTGTAATAAAAGAAATGTAAGATAGGAAGAAAAAAAAAAGGGCTGGTCACAAGAATGAGTAATGATAGATAGCCAGGCTGCTCTGCTTGTCTTCTGTCATTGTCATGAGAAAGCAGGGAAGGCCTCAAGCACATTGAGTGGACTTGGACAAGAGACCCATGGAATTAGCAGTCATGGATGAGTTGAGATCTATGTCATTGAGGAGAACATCCAAATTTCTTAGAGATCCATTTGAATCTTTTGAGCCAGAATTTGAGATGCCTACAAGACATCCAGGAGGTGATATCTAGCAGGCATTTGATAGTTTGACTGGATTATAAGAGAGAAAGTAGTGCTGGATTTGTGAGTCATCTAAATGGAGATGGTACCTGAAACCATACTGATGAATTCTCCAATGATAAGAGTGCAAAGAGATAAAGGAGGCTAGGAATTAATGATGACCCAGCAAAGCAGAATAAGGAGTGATCAGAAAAGTAGGAGAAGGAAGAAAGGAGAGTGTCATGAAAGCTGAGGAAAGAGTAAGTATCCAAGAAGAAGGGGTATCCATCACTGTCAAAAGTTGCCCGAAGAGAAAAGAGGATAAAGACTGAGAATAGGCTAATGCTGCTTACCATTCAGATCTCTTTAATAAACATTAAGAAAGAGGTTTTGTTGAGGTCTAGGGTTAGAAACCATATTTCAAGGATTTAAGGAGAAGACAGTGAGGAAGTGGAACCAGCATAGTTGCTGGAGAAAAAAAGTGTAATTTTTTGGAGGAATTGGCATTTTCCTGGTCCTTGAGGCAAAATCAAATTTCAGCCAATTCAGGTAGAGTGGAGAAAGATGCACTAAATGATGCCTGGCATTTCTGTGATGTTTTATTGGCATACATGACTTCCTTTCTCATCAACCATAGCCATGTTTCATTTCTTTGTCTCAAGTTTCGTATTTGTTTCATTTGTAACACAAGGGCATACTGTATACAGTAATTGTTCATGTCCTACCTATGCATTTTTAAACACCCCAGAACTTTAGGAAGCAGACTTTGTATTTGGAGATTTCTAATCTGGAGATGGAGATGATGACATAGGAGGTACTTCAATTCCGAGATCTCCCATAGGTACATAAGTGTACATTCAACTTAACACATGGTGTCTTAGCAAGGGGCACTGCATTTTCATGTTAAATGCTCTACTCCATTCCTTTGATGATAACTTGTATGCTCAGCATTAACTAAGTAGTAAGAAGATGACTGACTTTGTTGTTTTGGGAGGGAGGCACAATGACCTGGTAGAATGAACCCTGGGATTAGAGTCATAGGACCTAGGTCAAAATCCTACCCCTGTCACTTACTACCTATGTAAACGTGGACAATTCATCTAATGTCTCTGTTCCTCAGTTTCCTCATATGTAAAATGCAGAGGTTGATCTAGTTGGCTCCTGTCATATCTTCTAGCACTAAATCTATGATCTCATGATACTTTCCTTCTTTCTACTAAAAGTAGATATTCCAGGGGGCAGCTAGGTGGCACAGTGGGGGCAGTTAGGTGGCACAGTGAATAGAGCACTGGCCCTGGAGTCAGGAGGACCTGAGTTCAAATCTAGCTTCAGACCCTTAACACTTACTAGCCATGTTACCTTGGACAAGTCACTTAATGCCAATTGCCCTGCCTTCCCCCCTCCAAAAAGAAAAAAAAAAAGTAGATATTCCTACCCCACTGCCTCTTCCAAAGTATCTTATGGCACTCTAAGTTTTAATAGTACTAGTAGACATAGCTCAAAATAATATATTCCTCCATTCAGCAACAAGCCTCTCAATTGGATAATTTAATTTTTTCCTTAATACTCAAATCCTTACAATTATCATAAAAGCTTTTCTCATTCAAGTGAACTATAACCTAGTGGTAGTGGGTGGAGAATTCCTTTGGGGGGGGGAGTCTATTTTTGCCAGATCTTACAAGAAAAACAAAACAGAAACAAAGAGATTCACCAGTCACCCATTCCCTTGTACCACCTAGAATGTCAGAAAAGGAAGCACCTCCATTCATTTTTAATATAATTTCAAACCCTTTTACTTAAAGGTTGGTTTTTTTCATTCCTTTTGAGCTATTTGTGCTCTACTTGTTCAGATTGATGTAGCTAATTTTAAGTAAATATGTAAAAAATTCTAATAAAGTATTCTAATCCTTAAAGATGCATAACTTTTCTTTCTTTTCCCCTTCCCTGATATGTTTATAGCTTAAGAAGCTCTTACTGGCTCCAGCCAACACTCAGCTAAGTTATAATGAATGCAGTGGTCTCAGTACTCAGAACCATGCAAATACTAATCATAGGATCAGAACAAACCCTGCGGTTGTTAAGGTACAAACTTAATCTTTGTAATAAGGGGAAAAAAGTAACAAAGAGTTTTATGCTTTCAGTGTAGAGCAAGCAACAGATCTATATGTATTAATCTGGCTAACATCCTGCAAGGATTTCAAAAATGTCAAACATGAAATGGAATGGGTTCCAGAAAAATCACTTAAGCTACTTTAAACTGTGAATAGTTTAATTTTGCTTCAATTTGGGGGTGGAGTAATGGGGAAATTTCGTTGTCTGTTACTCTTTATCCTTATCATTAGTACGTGGACTCATACAGTGTATAATAAAAATTTTCTGATTGGTTGGTCTTGTTTATGAGCAACTCTAAGATATAGGATTATCATTTGACCAGTTGTCTAATTTAAGAAGGTAAATCTAGAATCTCAGGAAAAGATCTGTATCAGTTATTAATTGGATGGAAAGCTGGCAATGACATAATTCTGTGAGCTGGCTGTATTAAACAATGTTTGTCTTGCCATTCACTGTAACTGAAAACGGAGCATTTAGGGGTACTTAAGAGAGTTGTGAATACTGGGCCCAAGCAATCAGCAGCAAATTAAGGTTTAAACCAGCCTCTCTTTTTTGGGTTCACAGTAAAGGCGCTGTAGGGTCTTGTTAGTTACATGTTGCTGAGTAGGAACATTGAAATGTAGGAGAAATGAAATAAAACGCTGCATAAATGTCATTTAGGAATTTTAAATGTAATTTTCTTTCCTTGTTCTGCAAACAATTATTCACAGCTCATAGATCTAGTACACTTAGACTGAACACTTCATTGAAAATCTCATCTCTTCAGAAAACCTATATCCATTCTGATAAGGTTCAGTTCACTAATTTTACTTTTTTTTTTTTATGCCTTGTTTTTAAGACCGAGAATTCATGGAGCAATAAAGCGAAGAGCATTTGTCAACAGCAAAAGCCACAAAGGCGTCCCTGCTCGGAGCTTCTCAAGTATCTGACTACAAATGATGACCCTCCTCAGACCAAACCAACAGAGAGCAGGAACGGCAACAAAGACAAATGCCCTTCCAAAAAGAAGCCCCATCTCCAGTCTCAGTCGCATCATTTGCAAGGTAGGCTTGGGACTTGAAGACAGAATGTTGGCTGAAATGTCAGTGATGAGGCACTGGAACTCAGCGACTCTGAAAAGCCTTGGTGCTTCTGGTGTTTGTGCTATTTTATTATCAGTGTACAGAAAAGTCAGAAACTCTTCACTGCAGAAGGAAGGACCGGGAATAAAAGACAACTCTTCCTTGGAAATTATTTTAACATAACTTTTTTGAGCTAATACGCAGGCTAAATCACAACTCAAAGAAGGAAACTGAAATGTACTTTGGAGCGCTGAAGGTGGTGGGGATTAGGGGTGAAGGATGAAGTATTGACTAAGAATTATAATGTCGGATGATATTTATATGAACATTACTAAGATGACTGAAGTCTGAGCAAGCTGGTCCTCCCAGCTCATTAGTGGGCTTTTTTTTTCCACCAGTGTAAAAATGGAGGGAGGCACAGTTAATTTATCATATATTCCTCGAGAAATAAGAAGTAATATCTTTGTAGTTCGTCTCCTGAACATAAGTGCTTAATTTCCATTGCCTTTTGCATTGTATATATGTTTTCTCCCTTGATAAAATACAAATCCTTGAGTTTAAGGACAATTTCATTTCTGTCTCTGTATTCTTCACACTTAGCAAAGTGGCTGGCCTGGAAGGTGCTTAGTAAATGGCTGTTGCTTGATCGATTGATGCTAATTGGTATGGAAACTTTAGGAATGAGGTTTTCAAGCCTTCATCTCCTCTCCCCTTTCTTTCTAAAATGCTAATTGTCCAGACTAAACTGAACATTTGATATCAGTTGACTTTTCTTGTCTAGCCCTAGGTTGGAAGAGTTAGTAGTTCAAGTCAGACCTGGAAGATTTTTTGAATCTCTGCTAGTAGATTTGACTTAGATTAAAGGGACCTAGGTTTCGGTTCTGGCTCTGACACTTACTAACCACTCTGGCCATGGGCAAATCATATAAGTTGTCTTAGTCTCAGTTTCCTAATCAGTAATATGGGTATAAAACATTTGTACTACCCTACCTCACAGGGTTGTTGTGAGGAAAACATTTTACAAAACTTAGAGGATGATAGAAATGCAAGCTATTGTTATCATGAGGGATTTTCAAATTTTTCCTTTATTGCCCTAGACATAGTATAGGTTTGTAGTCCCACGAGAGCTTATTTGAAGTTACTGTTTACTTTAAAATATACCTGTTTCCATTGTGACTCTACCTGTAGAACATGTTACATTACGGTGGAAATAGGTGTGTTTTGAAGTGGCAGGTGTAAAGATACCCTGTTTTTCTTTTGTTTCCTATAACTTCCCCTTCCAGCTACAGGTTCCCAACCCCTGATCCCTGTTTTGAACCATGATAATTACATACAGGTATGTTAATTGTTTGGGGGTGGTGATGGTGGTGGTTGTTTTGTTTTGTTTTTCTTTTTAAGTAAACATCTTTATTCCCAGATTACCAAATTGCAATTCCTTTCCCCTTTCCTTCCTTATATAAGCATAGCATCTTGCGAGAACACCTTTTAAAACTCTAAGTAACCTCTTCCTTTGGCTTCCCATGTTGCTTAGCTCCTAGTCACCCTCTATGCATCCCTGCCTATCCAGATCCTGAAACAGAGTTAACATTTCAGACTCCTTTTTCCCACTGACCCATCTCCATGTAAACTTGAAGGTTTACCTGCTTTCCAGCAGACAAAGCAAGTCGAGCAGGGCAGAAGTCATCAGATGAAGTCTGGAATGGGCAAAGTGAAGGGTCAAGGGGCATGATTTCTCATGGGTTCATTGTTCCAGTGTTTGGTTTTGCATCCCATCTGAAGTCGTTCCATGTATCCAGGAAAGCAAACCTGACTATAGGCTTTAAGGAGTGTGCTTTCTTGGCTGTTAATCAGAATCCAAATAGTTTCTTTCCCCTCTTTCTCTTTAGAGAATAGTTGGAACTTTATAAAGTGATAAGTTCATTTACTATAATATAAAGGACTATTTTGGGAGAGAAAATGTTTCTTGCCATTGATGCCATTAGCTTTTGCATGATTGTTTCTCTCCCTGTGTTACTTGAATTCAGAGTATCTGAATCTGTCAGCTCTGCTGCTTACAGGTGTGACCTGGGGCTAGTGACCAAACCCATCCCATCTTCAGTTTCCATATCTAAATTGTACAACACAAGGTCTGGACTAAAAGAACTTTCAAGTCCCTTCCAACTCTAAATCTTGGCGTCTGAGGAAAAGGCATTCCTTTCCAAGTAACATATTGTTGATGCCTATTAGCCAGTAAGGAATTGCCCAGCCCTCAGGATTTTTTTTTTTATCAAGCATGATAGTGAGTACAAAAGAGTGAGGGAAAATACTGAATAAGAACTAGAGCTGTTGTTTTTTTGAAGGCTACAAAATTTTATGCATGATTCTCCTACTTACCATTTGATAAAAACCCTGAGATTAAGATTGCCTTTGAGTTGCATGTAGCTTTTGGTTTTTACCTTAGCCTTTAGCTCTATGCAGCTGAGACTGAGTTCTTAGCTCAACTGCAGGCCAAGTACTCACCCAGCAGTTACTTCTATGAGGACTAAGGTCGTTGATAGATGAGACACTAGATAGAGGAGAGGGCTTAATGTAGGCAGCATTCTAACTTTTTACCATTTCCTGTTAGATTTTGATCTAGTTAAATATGATTTTCCTTTCTCTTGTCTTACATTTGGAATTTTTGACCAATATAGAACTCCCTGAGAAATATAGTGAATGGTGGAGTAGTGTCAGAGACAGTAAAATGTGGGTTTAGGTTTTACCTCTCACACTATTGATATGAACATAAATGAGTGACTTAATCTTTTAGTGGACTAATCAGATCTCAAAGACCAAATTACCAAAAAAAAGAAAAAATGCCAGTCTGCATCTAAGGAACAGTTTCTTATACTAAAGAAATCACAGGTTTGGAACAAAATGTAAGTGAAATGAAATAAGACACCTATCTTTTATGTTAGCATTTCAGCCATTACAAGCTAGTAGGTATATTATTTTGTTATGTAGCAAAAGGAAATGCATAGTCAATTTTGTTTTAGAAAAACCCATTCTCTTCCTTATGAAGCTTTTGAAGTTTATTACCTTAAAAAAGGCCCATTTATAAATATGTTAAATGATTTTAAGGGATTTGTTATATTGAACATACTCAAACTAAAAATAAAGCCGGTTCATTAATCTATATTTGAAAAACCCAATCAATCAAAGTAACTAATATATAGAAGGAATTGTGAGGAATGGTATTTCTTTCTGCATACTCCATAGATGATGATGTAACATTTGCTAATTTTAAACATAAATCTAATCTCCTGACTTGCAATGTGTAAATAAAATTTATCTTTGTAAAATACTTTGTTTCAGATTTTAATTTGGAAACAGCAAAACAGTTTCTATCTCTTTTAGCAACTACATTTGATGGATTGAATTACTTGAATTTCTGTTGAATATTGTCCATGTATTTAGACAAGCAAATAAAGGGGCTAAATTTTAGCTTTCCCCTAAGGCAAATACACCCATACATACTTTTTTGATGAATCTGTTTTTTTTTCTTCCTTTTCCTCTGTTCATTGTACACGGCTGCCAAAGGAAAAGCAATTGTCAGTTATGTTTGGGTGAGAAGAGTTATCTTTTATCTTTCTAATTTAGGAAGAATTCCTGTAGGAGATAAAATTGGAGATGAGCATTGTAAGAGGGGAAGAGACTTTGCACTGGAACTCTTATGGGTGTCACCAGATAGAAATGCAATATTTTGGTTTCGTTTTTCCTCATACTACAGTATTGGAGGAGTTTCAGGCCCTTTATAAGCCACCTTTGCACATACCCATCATATTCCAGTATCTATAATCCAGCAAACAATTTCCTGTAACTTGGATCATTCTGAACTGAGTTTTGGCCTCATAGAAGCAACCTACTCTCAGAGCTAGATATAAAATTGTACATTGTTGAAGTAACATCAGCTGAATATTCATAACGTTCTGTTGCCTTGTAGTTACTCCGCTGTTCTCATTTCTAGACAAACCAAATCCTATATTCTCAATTAAATGAGAAAAATCCAATTTCCTGTGGTATTGTGTGAAATTTCCCTCCTTTAACATGGATCACATGTCTTGGGGATAGTTTAAGTGTTCTGTGTTTTCAAATGACTATCAACATAATGCCCCCATAAACAGTTGCTCTTCGACTTTGACCAACTATTCTAAGATTTCCCCACGAACAACTTAACTCAGTCCATGGATTCCCAGGCATACTTCAAATTCTGCTATTGGAAGGCACCTGGTAGAAAATTTTAAAAACCATCTTCATCATTTTCAGTATTTCATAATAAGTTTCTTTTTTTCCCCCTTTAGCCAAACCAACAAGTTTATCACTTCCTTTGACACCCGAGTCACCAAAGTAAGTATTAAGAAGGGTAAACAGTATAAAAAGGGGGAGGGAGTATTGATACATTTGGCTACAGCAACTCCATTTCAGCTTGTTTTTATAAATGTGCCCTATCTTCCAGTGATCCCAAGGGTTCCCCATTTGAGAACAAGACTATTGAACGAACCTTAAGTGTGGAACTCTCTGGAACTGCAGGTAAGACAGGTGTTTTAAGATTTTTTTTTAGTGTGGTTGTTTTTGTGAATTTCATAGCAAAATATTGCAATGATCCCAAAGTGGCTAAGAGAGCTAAGCATAGGTAGTAAAAAAAATGAAACCAAAAGGAAAACTGAACATCTGAGTATACAGAGTGTCCCAAAAGTCTTAGTACAGTCTTAAGGTGTTAATGTATTAAAACTTACCAGTGCACTAAGACTTTTCAGAACACCTAGCATTTCTATATGTGTGTTTTAAAGAAAGAAAATGTCTATTTGTAGTACTTACACACCCACTTGTGACAGTCACATCACAGAATATCAACAAGCTGGGAACAACATCTTAACAAAGTAGAGAAACTAACAGGTTTCTATCCACTGAGAACAAAAAGAGATCTTTTTTTCATATATATATTGGAAGAAGAGTAAGTACCTCAAACATTTTGGGCCCCTGGCTTTACTTGGTCAGTTTTAATTTGATATTCTAAGCCTCATAATGTGCCCCCCCCCATACCAAATATAATATCTCCTAACCTCCCAGTCACTCACAAGGATAGATTGTACAACAGTGTCTTTTGGGGTTTGGTGTTTGAATTCCACCTAAAAGTGACTCTCCCAGCCTGTCTGAACAAGAACAACCCTGACTCTGGTTATTACTGATAAGAGTAGAAGACAAGCAAAGTGACAAAGAGACTTTCAACCGGAACTGTGGTGCCTGCATGCACCATGGTCATTGTTCCTAGGTCTAATTTCACAGTTCAGGTTTGCTAAATTACCTTCTAGGGAAAGGACCATTGCATGCTTTGGTAAAGAAGCAGAGAAATTAATCTTATATGGCATGTCCATTGAGATATATATAGGTCTAAATATGTTGTATACATATATAAAATCCCTACGTATGTGTATAGTGTATGTATGTGTGTATATATACACATATCAATTATATATGTAACACATTAATGTTGTATATATTTATAAAATTTGTCCACATATAAATTACATACCTATTTGTCAATTCTATTCATTTTATTGGGAGAAGAACATCTGGTATCCTAAAATAGCTTCGTGGTTTTAATTATACTGTATTGGAAGACTGAACATTTCTCTGTAACTTATTGTTCAGCAAACATTGTTCTATATCGTTTAGTTATAAGTTTACTGCCATACACTCTATGTGTGAGAAATTAGCAATTCTGAAAAGCAATTTCATAGTTATCTAGACACTTTTAAAGCATCTATAACAATATTTATTTATATCAGCAATCCAGTATTCATATTATTACTGAAGTATATTTTCTTTTGGACATTGCCAAAAATCTCTTAGTTAAAATAGGAACCAGTGACCAAATATTCATTGAGTCACAAGTATTCATCTTTGTAAAGCAAATATGCTAAGTGCTATGAAGACACAAAGAAGCACAAAATAGTTATCTCTGTTCTCATGGAGCTCACAGTCTAATTGGAAAGGTATATACAGACATATGAAACAGTAAACAACAATAAAAGAAATAGTTATAGTTCAAATTCACTTGCCTCCAAAGAAGTAACTTTTTCTCCTGAATCCCCTTCACTCCTCCTCTGGACGTCCTTGTTTCTGTCGAGGGTACTGTTATTCTTTCAGTACAGTTAACAATCTCAGTTTTAACCTTCATTATTTCCTCTCCTTTACCCTTCTACATTTCTTTTAACCATCCCTCCTGTCTCTTACATGCTCACCATCCTAGTGCAGATCTTTGTTGCTTCTCAACTAAACTATTGCAAAAGCCTCCTAATTGGACTCCTAGCTTCCATTCTTTTCTTTCCCTAAACCATCCTCTACGCAGCCACCAAAATACTTTCCCTAAAATGCTAACCTGACTGTGTACCTCCTGTGCTTAGAAACCTTCACTTGGTTTTCTGTTTACTTTACAACAGGGATTTTTAGCCTTTTCATGTAAAGGACCCCTTTTGGCAGTCTGATAAAGTCTGTAGGCCCCTTCTCAGAATAATGCTTTTAAATGTGTAAAACAGCGTGTATAGGATGGCAAAGGAAATCAATCATATTGAAATACATCATGTATGTATATATATATATATATATATAAATATATGTATACACACACATACACATACACATGCACACACGCACACACACACACATGCACATACACACACATTAATTCACAGACCCAAGTTAAAAATTCCTGCTCTAGGATAAAGTATAAACTCTTCAGCTTGGAGTTTAAATTCCTCACAATTTGACTAAAGCCTATCTTCCCAGCCTTATTTCACACTATTTCCCTTCACACACTCTATGTTCCAGCCAGATGGGTCTATCTGCTGTTTCCTAGACTCAGCACTCTCATCACTTGCCCTTCTGCCTTTGCATAGCTTGGCCCACTTCTGGAATGCAATATAAGAAATATCACAGTGTGCTATTAATTGTCAAGGTGGTGGTACAGACAATGAATACTATAGGGGTCCATCAGAAGGGGATTACTGAGTGATAAAATAGTCTCAGAAGGCTTCATGGAGGATAAGAGAACTGAACTGTATCTTAAAAAGATGAATAATTTTTATATAGGTGAAGAAAATGAGTGAGCCCATTTAAGGTGATGTCAAAACTAAGCAAGAGCATTCTGGGAGGAATATGTAAGAAATATTTTATGAAATAGTGAACATATACCAATTTGAAAGTAATAGAGAGATCACAAAATGACCTGAATAATGGAATACATACCTCTGATTGGAAGTTTTCCAAGGCTCTTTCCTACCACCTTCCCTACCTCCTTACCCCCTCATATTAAAATAATTTAAATGACCTAGAGCTCTTCAACCTGTTCTTATCCTCTATGTTGCTTTTTATTACTTGCTCCTAATAATTTTATTATTGTTGTTGTGAATAATCTTTTGCTTATCTTTTTTTAAATAGAATTCATTATTAAACAGGCCCAAAACAAATTGCTGTCCTGCTATTACTTTTTGATATTTATTCTTCTATGGACTTTGACCAGATAGATAAAATAACTGGGGTTTTTTGTCATTGAAATGTCTCATCCTCTGTAGACTCTCTGAAAACATCCTTGGTAGAATTCTAGAAGCAGAGAGAAAAACAGTAATAATATGCATCTTATCCTGTTCCCATATAATCTTGATTCCTGCTTTCTTCTGCTATGTCTCTGAATTTTGAAACTTAGCTGTCACATGTAACCTGATAATGATGAATATTTGTTATGATAGCATCTACGAAAAACATTGTTCATAAGTTTTTCATGGATCAGCGTTATTTCAGGGAGATGGTAAATAGTGGTTTGGTCTGTGACAATGATTCAAGTCCATTGTGGTTTAGTGATGAGGGAATGGGGAATGGAGTGGGTGCAGGGAGTGGCATGTATCTCATTCTTATCTTTCAGTGAAGTTCAGATAGAAACACTCCTGGGACAAATTGCTGTTGTGTTAATCTTTTCTATCCCTGTTCCATGGATTGTTATTGTAAAGATTTTTTTTTGAGGTATAGGCTGGTCTCTGAGATTTTGCACTTTTTTGAACTGTTAGAAACATTTTGTATTATTATTCCTGTTTTTTCAAGTGAAGAAACTAAGGCACAGAAGTTAAGGTTACAAAGCTGGCAAAAGTCAGAATCAGGATTGGAACCTAGCCCTTAAGAATTCAAGTTTGATACTCCATCTTCCACACAGAAATCCCTCGTTCCTTTCTCTATGGGATAACAGATTACCCTAGATAGAATCACAAAATTGCCACTGGAAAAGAACTCCAAGGTGATATAATCCAATCTCTACCTAAAGGAGGAATTTCCTCTTTAAACATCACTGACAACTGGCCATCCAGCCTTTGCTTGAAGAATTACAGAGGTGTGAAGCTCACTATCTTTCTAGGCAGCTCATTCCACCTTTGGACAGCTCTAATTATTAAGAAGTTCTGTATCTCTGTAACTTTCACCCACAAATCCTAATTCTGCCCTCTTGAGTCTAGTAAAACACATCTAAAATTTTTTTCTTCCTTTTTTCCACATGACAGCCCTTCACATATTTTAAGATCACAATCATGTCCCCAATAAGTCTTTTATTTTCAGCCTAAACATTTCTGATATTTTAAGTGGCCCTTTTTATAACATGTTCTTTAGTCTCCTCACAAGTGAGGCCTTATCAATATTCTTCCTACTCCTCCAGTCATCTTCTCAACAGCATTACCAATAGCCTTCTTGATATATCCTCTTCTTTCACCCTGTGAGCTCTTCTTTATGATCAAATCAACTCTGCTATTTTTCCTGGAAGGTGGGTGTCAATTCATCTCCTTAAAGCTCCACTGCAACATTTTGGAACAAAGTGCCTCTCCCTGATCACCATTCCCCCGTTGTTCTTCCCTGTTATAATATAAGCTTCTTCACTTTTGTATTTGTTCCCCTCCTTCCCTCCCCTCTTTTAGCACAGTGCTCAGGATATAGTAAGCACTTAATAAATGTTTTTCTTTTTCATTTTTTCATTCACTCACCTTGAAATCTGGTGCCCAGAAATATTCTAGATATGACTTGATCAAGGCAGATTAGAGGGAACTATGACTATCAAGTTAACAAGCATTTACTTATTCTAGAAACTATGCTTCTGTTAACAGAGCCTACAGTTATATTCGTTTGTTTTTTTCTGGATCCATTCACAATGTCAAACTCATATCAAGATTGTGGCTGTTTATAATTCTAGGCCCTTTTCACATAAGGTGAAATCTATCTAGCCATAATCTCTGTCAACCTGTGCAATCAATATTTTGAAACCCAAGTGCAGGACTTTCTCTATATGCCTATTAAGTTCCATCTTATTAGATTCAACTTATTGGATCCTGATTCTGTCGTCCAAGGTATTAGCTACTTCTGCCAGCTTCATGTTGTTGACAAACATACCACATATGTTTTCATCCAAGTCATTAATAAGAGAAAATATACAATGGTACAGAACCTTGCAACACTTCACTAGGTACCTTCTTCCAGCTGTATATTTGTATTATTTCAAAAGAAAAAGTACTAGTCAATACCTTTAATATGAAAAAGACTAATTTCTACAAATGAAAAATAATGTTTATTTTGTTTCAGAAACTTCTTGTAGAAGTGGAAATTATAGAATCATAGGCTGAGGGACCTTAGAAGAGGTTGCTTAGTGCAATCTCTTCAATTTATGGAACTTAAAATGTAACAAAAAATCAAATCAAATTAAAAATAAAGAAACTAAAGGCAATCATTTAGTAGTAAGTGGCAGAACCTAGGTTCTCTGACTTCAAATCCAGTGCTCTCTTCACTCTACCATAGTGATGGGATAGTCAACAAGATTCAGATGCCTCTGGAACAAATAAATGTTTCCTGCTCCATCTGTAATACCTTTGGAAGAACAGGAGGAATGGGAAAGGAAATTTGCTTTATTGGCTGATGCCATCTGGTCTGTTATCTTTGAGATTGTCCTAAACTAGCTCTTTTTAGCTAAGAAAAAAAAAAACCACTTCACTTTACAGGTGTAAAACTAATTTGATTTCAAAATGTCTTGAATAAAGCAAGAAGAGAGTAAAAGGAAAGCTCACTTGGCAGAGAGCATTTAGAACTATTGCATGCTCAAAGTTCTACACTTTGCAACTTGAAGTGCTAAGAGGAAGAAAATGCCAGTTTAGCAAGTGTGTCCATTTCTTTCTGTTTGACATGAATAAACATAGCTAGAAACTAGAATGACAAATCTCCAGGTGACATAGATGAGAATTTCAATCAGTATCTTTAACAGAAGGTTTCGATGGCTTCTTTCTTTATAAAAATCCTCAATTTGCCAATTTAATTATTTTCTTATGTGACCTACTACATAATTTTACTCTTGATAATCCTGTGTTCAGAGGCTTTTGTGATGAAGAAAAATTCTTAATAACTTAGTGTGAATTTGTTTCTATGTTAAGTTTAGTCATTTCCTCCTTAAGTGATCTACATTGCTGTACAACTCATTGAACAATCTTGTACTTATACTGGGGGCACAAGGTTTTACCAAGAGTTCTGGATTTTATAAGCAGAAGCCATGCACTTTAAAGTTACTTCATAGAGGTCACTTAATTCACTCTTGTGCCCATAGAACCCCAGAGAAAGAAATTCAACAGGTTTACTTATTTGACAACACTTGCTATCAAGAATTTTTCCATATGTCAAACCATATGTTGTAGTTTCAATAAGATTTCTCTTTTTTTTTTTCCTGTCCTCAGTGGAAATAGATATTTTTATATACAGAACTTGGAAGTCATGGTTAAATTGTCCTACGGTCTTTTCTTAAATAAACTGAATCAACCTTAATCCCTTTAAAATTTTCCTTATAAGTCTTTCCCATTCTATATTCATTTTTGTAGCTCACTTCTGAACTTTCTTCAAGACCTCTACATTTATAAAAATCCAGACATGCCAATACAATTGTTCCCTCATTCATGTAAAAGAACCTCTTGTCCCTTGGATTTCCAATGGACAACATGAGGATAGCCTTTATGTTGTCTATTAGAGAAGACATCATGTTTGTAGGTAAAAGCTAAACACTGGCGTCCAATTTCATAGTTTTTTTTTTCCTACAGAATACATTTGAAATTAAATTCAACACATTTAGAAAGTTATTGATGATTTATTAGTTGATGTTTAAAATGACATAAACTATTTTAAGCAAACAAAAAAGTCCAAATCAATGGGTAGATAGTAGTGTACCTCAAATAAAACACAGAACTTAACATTTTCCAGAGTCATTCAATTAAAAAAAAAGAACCCTACAAAGAAAAGGGGTTTACAACACGTCATGAAAAAATACTTTGTCTTTTACTTTAAAAAAGACTTTAAAAGGATGATTGTAGAGTGTGTACCACTTCTCTCAGATTTGCTGTGCAGAAGTACGTAAGTGTGAGTGATATAGAGGTACTTGCTTATTATAGAGCACATTTCAATGCAGTAATCATAAATATTGCTAAGGTTGTGCTCTGTTGAAATATGACCTACATACTCTTGATTGTTTGTGTTACGTGATTTGTCTGACACCCATTACATTCTGGGTAATGGCAGCCATTTGTTGCTGTGCACAGCAGGCTCTTTTGACAAAAGAAAATAGGCAGCAATAAAAAAGCTATAGTCTGAATTACATTCTGCACAGTGCTGCACTGCTGAGAGTTTGTGCGAGTGTGTTAACAATGCTCTGAACTGCCTCTTGTCAGCCTTCAGCCTGTAATGGCCATCTGTCCTCACATAAATCTGTCAAAATCGGCTAAGTTCAAGAGAGAGCAGGGTATATACCTTGTACTGTCAACACCAAAATGTACACATTCACCAAGAAATCAGGATGCAGAAGGAAAAAAATCCAGAGGTTATGGAAGGCATTAGCACTATTGATTTGGGCTCACGGCATGAAATCAAGATTACCACGATTATGATGAAGATGACTACAGGTGTTGGTGTTCATGAGTTAAGTAGTAAGCTCTTTTCTCCTTCGCCACCTCATTCTTACCTTATGCAAAAAGATTTCTGTGCTCAGTCAGATGGGTTCCTACCCGAAATGTTCAAAAGGTATGAGGGTTTCCCTGTTCGTTAGGGATTTTTAAAGTTTGACTCTGCTTAGAGAGAGAAAAAAGCTTCTTTACCTTCTGCTCTCAAACAATCCTGAGAACCATAACTCAAATAGGCAGCACACAGGCAAGAAATTCTTTCCTTCCAGGATTTTTCCTCATAGCTCTATCAAACTGAAAAGATATCAGTCAATGTCAAAAAGTTTGGAGAGTTGTCTGAGGTGCACTATTTTTGTTGTTGCTTTGCATCATTAATTTTAAAATATACTAAATTACTTTTATTATTGACTTGTTTGTTTCAATAAGTAGACCTAAACTTATTGAAGACAGTGATTCACAACCCTGCTTGTATGACACCCCTATCTCCAGTTATCACGTTGCTCTGCCACATGAAAAAAGTTTTCATTTCAGATAATTATTGGTTTTATATTTGTTTATTGTATAATATGTAATACTATGTTTACACACATACACATATACATATGTGTGTATATACACATATATATATATATACACATATATAATTATATAATGTGTGTGTGTATATGTGGCAGTTTAAGTAAAGTGGTACTTGTATCAAAAAATATAGCTGCAATAAGGATTGTCACAAACTACCTTTCCTACCCCCAAAAAAATTGTTTTAGAGGTTTGATGTGACTTTTAAACTCAATGTGAGGCCACAGTGTATTATGGTAGCTACGTCTGAGGAATATCATATTGAGAGCAAAGAAAGTAATAGTCCCACTGTACTCTGTGCGTTTGGGGGTACCATATTTTAAGAGGGACATTAACAAGCTGGAGGGCAGCCACCATAGTGAGGGGACTCTAAACATGTCATATGAAGAACTGTTGAAAGAATTAGGTATGGTTAGTCTGGAAAAAAAAAAGAAGACTCAGGAGGGATATAATAAGAGTCTTCAAATAGTTGGAGGGCTGTTATGTGCAAAAGGATTAGACTTAGTCTCTGTGGCTCCAGTGGATGTAACCAAAGAGTAGAAATTATTTCCATCCAAATAAAGAACTTCCAAACAGGTAGAGCCCTCTGAAAATAAAATAGGTTACCTCATGTGGTAGCCTATGGGATTCCCAGCCACTATAGAGATAGTGTATTCAAACCTTGACTGCTTCTCTGTTTTCTAGGGATTTTGTCAAGTGGATTTATGTTTAAGGTTCAACTAGATGATCTTTAAGCACATTTTTAGCCATATAATTTTATTATTTTAGAAAGTTGGGAATCATTTAAGAGGTAATAGACAAAGAATTAAAGTTTTTAAGACTGGAAAGAATTTCTAGGTTTTTAGGGATTCCTTTCCTTGGATTTTTGTTGTTGTTTTGGACTTAGTTTCTTGAGCCTAGGAAATTATTAGTGGAAAAATTCCCTCCATATATTGGCAATACGTCTGTAATTTATAGATTGAGCGGTTAAGGAACTTGTCCATAGTCACAAAGGTAATATTTATAGATAAGACTTCATCCCAGGTCTTCATGACTCCAAGGTTACTAATCTTCCTTCCATTATAGTCACACCACTAGAACTCAGTTTCCTCATAAGTAAAATGAGAGGATTTACCTAAATGGTCTTCAAGTACCCTTCTAGTTCTAAATCTATGATCCTAAAATCCATTGAGAAGCAACGCTGTTTCCATTTTTAAATTGCTGATTCTTCTATTATATAAGAGACTAGATTCTTTTTAATAGTAGCCTAATTTCAGTTTTATAAAATTCAGGGTTTCTTTCTTTGAAGTCCAATTCAATCAACAATCATTTTTTAACACAAAACACTATGGCTTATCACGTCATCTAGAAGATCTCTGCCCTCAAGGAGTTTACAACTTGTATAGTTAGAAACATATGTATGTACATAGAATAACTAACAATGCTACTATGTTCTGTATAAGTGCCAAGTGACTCTTACAAACTGGAAATGATATAGAAATCGTAAGGAACTAGACATGACCCATGGCCCAAGATGATTGGGGAGAACATTATGAAGGAAATAGACATTTCCATCATTTTTGCCCATGACATTTTGCTATGAAAAGTCGGATTCCTAATTTGTAATTATGTCACTTACATAGTGCTCTCTTAAGAATAATTTTATCTTGCACCAATCAGATAAACAGTAAGGCTTTATTTTTACTTCTTTGACATATCCTCAACTGTCTCTCCTTATATTCATACCCCTTAGCTCAACCACTAAATGTATATTGACTTAATCTAAGACATAACCAGCCCTCTTCCCACTGTCTGGATAATAAAAGACCAGTTCAAACAACCTCCACGTGAATCAGTTGTCCCCACACCAAGAAAAACATCCAAGGAAAATTTTTCTAAGCTAACTGTGCCTTCTTCTATCTTTATGCCCCATTTCTCTTCATTCTCCTTATTCTAAAACAGGAAGATTATTAAATACAATTTCCTAATTTCTTTATTCATTCTCTTCTCTTATGAGGAATGTCATCAAGATTCTTCCCATTTTCGGGGAAATTTTACTTTTGTGTCTGAATGTTTTTTTTTATATGAACTCTGTATTCAAGAGAAATTTAAAGTAGGAGCCCAAGTATTAAGTATTAGTGCCTAAGAAAATGTGGATTGAATGAGGAAAGTGTGCTTTCAAGAACGAAACTTAGAAACATTTCAAATTTGACTTATTTGCAGATGAGAGATTGAAGGATAATGTGCATTCCTGACAGGTGTTCTATTCTGAAAAATAAAAACCTATCAACTCTTGTTTATCCACAAATGGATCTACTGCATTCTATTTTATCCCCCAGTAAACTGGAAAGCCCAAACCCAGACTACTGGAGAGAGAGACTGGCAGGGTATCCCAGCGAGAGATGGAGGGATATAAGTATATAATTCTTGAATTTTGATGTGTGCAGTGCCTCATTGAGTATATTCCTTTGGCTAGACTCCAAAGCCCGATATAAAAGTGTTTGGGAGTAATAGCTAATGTAGTTTTCTGGGCCTTTTGCCCCCTCAGTTGGACAGATTGTACTGAAATACCAAATTGTTCAAATGGTGAAATAAAATAGGGGAAAAAAACTAACAACAGTTTCCTCTATCCCTATGCCCTTTTTAAAATGGCTAAAGCTGGAGATACGCTTACCGCACAATTCCATGTGCTTTTCTATGACCTACATGGTTTCTTTATACCATTTTTGAAAGTAAGGGGAGATACTGCTTTTCCTTGAAACATGTAGTTGCCTTGAGTCTGTCCTCAGGCATGTTAGTGTACTTTAGGTTCTTTTTGCTGAATGCACATCCTCCTATGTGGAGCTAGTATATTGTAAACCTTCATATTCCTGCATAAGCATAAAGTCTGTTGGACGGTAGCCTTTTTCTTTAGTTATTTGGTCTCAGGGTCCAATTCACTGTGACTTACAATAAAGTGTGTTCATATAGGATGACCTGTGCCACTTTGGCGTAAAGAATCTCCTACAGAAACTGGCCACTTAGCTTCCTGTCATTCTGTGAGAAAGTTAACATTCTGAACTGCTTTTACCCCTTTCCTAATTCATTCATTTATTTATGTAATTAGTCACTGAAGCTCAGATAAGTTTCTATCCCTCAGCCTTACAATTACTAATGTTCAGTTCTAAATAAAATGGCTCAGTGCTGCTGCAATATTTAGTGTTACTATTCAGTTAGTTTTCTGTTGCAGAACCATATTTTAGACAGAATGTATTAGTTATGCTTACAAGAATGTATTATACCTACATTAGCCATGGTTTACTAAGTTAATGAACTGTGGAGACAAAGAATCATTGCCTTCAAGTTGTGGAGTTGCATTGGTTCCCTGTATTAGTACACCGTGTATTACAGAACTTATTTTGAAGGTGTCTGTTTCATTTTTTTTCCTACTAATTTGCTTTCATACAGCTATTTTCTTTCTTTCTTTTAATGTACTCATTTCTTTTTTTTTTTTTTGGCTGCAAGGGTGGATTTTCTTGATTTGACAAAGAACCCTGAGCTTTGAGCATCTAATGCAATATCTTTATCATGCCAGCTCCAGCAAGGCTGTTCTGTGATTCTCCTCCCCTGATCCTACCACGTTTATTTTCTGTGTCACAGCTTGTAGAATGTCCTTGACCAAATAGCACGAGTAATGCTGTTGAAGAAGCCAATGGCAATACACTAATTCTATGGACTTGCACTGTTAGCATTGGTGTTTGGAGTATGAAATGCCATGACTCTGTAAATTTTAGATCTATCAGTTTTTGGTGAAAGTGGATTAGAGCAAAAGGTGTTTGGTTTTATGTTTTGTTTTGTTGTGTTTTGGCTGTTTTTCCCCCAGATGATGTCATAGATTTAGTTGCCACCCCTTTATATGTTTTGGACTCTTATTTGAATCTTAAAAAAAAGTTACAAAAATCATTCTGCACTTCAAAAAAACACATCTTTCTGTCTCACTCTTTTTTTCCCTCCCTAGGCCTAACTCCACCTACAACTCCTCCTCATAAAGCTAATCAGGATAATCCTTTTAGGACTTCTCCAAAGCAGAAGTCATCATGTAAAACCAGTGTGCCACCTTCAAAGAAACCCCGCTATAGTGAATCTTCTGGTACCCAAGTAAATAACCCCATTAAGAAAGGTCCAGAACAATCAGAGCTGTATGCTCAGCTCAGCAAGACTTCAGTACTATCCAGCAGACACGAGGAGAGAAAGGCGAAACGGCCTAGTTTACGGCTATTTGGCGACCATGACTACTGTCAGTCAATTAATGCAAAAACTGAAATACGCATTAATTTAACACAGGAGCTCCAGGACTCTAGACAACTAGAATATAAAGATGCCTCCCCTGGATGTCAGGGGCAGACTCGTTCTTCCACAGATTCAGACCAGTGCTACGCAAGAGAGGCTTTTCAGGCAAGCAAGCAGGTTTCCCCATGCGGCCACAGAAAACAGCTCCAAGACCAGGAAATCCGGGCTGAGCTGAACAAGCACTTTGGTCATCCCAGTCAAGCTGTTTTTGATGATGAAGCAGACAAGACCAGTGAACTGAGGAACAGTGATTTTAGTAACGAACAATTCTCCAAACTACCTATGTTTATAAATTCAGGACTAGCTATGGATGGTCTGTTTGATGACAGTGAAGATGAATGTGATAAACTAAGCTACCCTTGGGATGGGACACAATCCTATTCATTGTTCGACGTGTCACCTTCTTGCTCTTCTTTTAATTCTCCATGTAGAGATTCAGTGTCTCCACCCAAATCTTTATTTTCTCAAAGATCCCAAAGGATACGCTCTAGATCAAGGTCCTTTTCTCGACACAGGTCATGTTCCCGATCTCCATATTCCAGGTCAAGATCAAGGTCACCAGGCAGCAGGTCTTCTTCAAGGTAAACTAAGTTAGAAACAGAAACAAAATACTTACAAACTGACTTCAATGCAGAGTCAAAAGCATTCTAAATCCATAGCTATTCAAGTTCTTGCAGTGAATTTCAGAGAGAAGCCAGAGCTAACAAAATTGTTGTTGAACTTACAATTCTCCTCCTCTTCTCTTAAATCTTCCAGCCTTGAACATGCCACATAGAGCCAGTCAGATCAGAGAGAGCAATTTGTAAGAAACTTGCTCATCTAACTTTTTCCATTACCTGGAGAGCTGCCCTATGCCAGTATAGTTGAGATCCATGCAGGATAAAGCTGACAGTGTACCAGACCCGGTGCTCAGTGTTAACATCAATAAGAGACGCGGAGAGGGAACACATCACTCCAGACCTTTAAGCTGACTAGATGATCACAAACTGTCACTAGGAAATCTCCCTGGTAGGGACGAGGAAAATGCCCGTTTATGTAAGATGTAGCTCTAGAGTCTTCCAGAGTGCCGATAAACTCAGGCTCAGTGGCAGGTGCAATTTTTTTTCCTTTTCAGTTTTGTTTTTCTCCTCTCCTACAGATCTTGTTACTTCTATGAGTCCAGCCACTGCAGACACCGGGGACATCACAGTTCTCCCTTATATGCAAGGTCACGCTCCAGATCGCCTTATGGCCGAAGGCCCAGGTGATAATGCCTTTGGTTTTCTCCTGCCTCCCTTTCCTTTCTCTTGATAACAAGATGTCCAGAAATATATTCTTCATTTTGCACTGGCAAATTAAAGTGCTTGATTTAATGATTAAGTTGTGTTTCCCAGGTATGACAGCTATGAAGAATATCAGCATGAAAAGCTGAAGAGGGAAGAATACCGCAAAGAATATGAGAAACGGGAGTCTGAAAGGGCCAAGCAAAGAGAGAGGCAAAGGCAAAAGGCAATTGTAAGCAGCATGGAGATTATTTTCATTCTAAATGAATTTATTGTCTTTTATTTTTCATTTTGTAGATTAGAACTAAATCCTAGGTGAAACCTCTGGTAAACTAACAATATCTTTTAGCTTTAAAAATCATATAAATCTATCTTCAGCTTTATAATATCGTTTACCTCTAAGCAAATGCCAAGTTCTTATGTCTTCTTCACCTAAACTTTTAATTCATGTTTTATGCTATGTATTAAAACATTTAATCATCATTGAAGAAAGTAAAGATATATTGAGCAAGAAAAATTAGGTTTGTCCCATCCCAGGATGAGTTCCCAGTTATTCCCCTGTTACTTTTGTACCCACTATAAGAGCCAAACAGAAGAGACTCAGGTGATATTATTTGGTTTCCTTATTAGTCTTATTGACTGAAATCCCAGAGATTGAGTAACCATTGCAGAGATGGGTTTAAGTCAAGTTTTGGGAAGGTGAAGCTTGCAGGACAAAGAGAAATTTTAGGGACAATTGCCATTCCTTGACATTTCTATGAATATACAATCAGATTGTTGATGTACATTCATCCACATCTTCCAGCCATTTTCTTTGCAGAGCCCATTATATGCTATAATAGCATGTTTTCAAATACACTCCATGGCCTAGGTCTCGAGGTAGTAATAAGTTTCTCTTTATGAAAATTCAATTTTGTCCTGTCCTCACAGTCTAGGCTAACTCATCCATCCTTTACCATCTGTAGCCATTTGGCCACAAGGTTTTCCCCCTAAATAGCTGCTGAAGCTGTTGACAATATGTATCTTCACCCCAGCAAACCAGCACAGTTCCCTAGCTCATTAGCTAACCATTGCTTGAACAATCATGGTAGCTACTTAAGTAAGTCTGAAGGAGGTTCTCTTGCATTTGACTATAGGTACAAAGAGCCAAGTGGGAAAAGTTCATTTGGTTTTCTTAGTAATAACTTATATGAATCACAATTTAAGGGAAGACTGCTATATTTACTCCTCCAACATATATATATATATATATATATATATATATATATATAGAGAGAGAGAGAGAGAGAGAGAGAGAGAGAGAGAGAGAGAGAGAGAAAGAGATAGGTAAATGGAAAGAAAGAAAGAATGAAAGAATGAAAGAACAAAAGAATGAAAGAAAGAAAGAAAGGAAGAAAGGAAGGAAGAAAGAAAGAAAGGTCTGTGACCATATGACCAAGAAGAAACATGTGAGAAAGCTGGAAAAAAATAATCAAAATCAGACTGTAGCCTATCCATTTATAGGCTAGATAGAAGATGGCCAAAGATAAGGAAGGGATTGGTCAACAAGAGACATGAAAAACAATTGTACTGAAATTTGGAATGAAATCAAACTGGCCAGGTGAGAGAGTTAGTAAAACATTAAGGGTAGTTGGGGCTCAGGCATAGGTTGTGGGACTTGCAGACACTTGTCATAGCTCTCATTCTCATTTTCCCTAGCTATGAAATGAGCTGTGATTTTAACAGAGTTTAGTTCATTAACATTTGTGAAGACTAATGAAAATTTTAAGTTCCATTTGGGAAGATTATTGGAAGTATATTTAAGAGTGACCAAACCAAGACCTTTTTTTTAATAGATAGGAAACATATTGGTGACCTATGTGGAAAAAAAGACACATTTCTAGTGTTTTCAGATTTGTTTTTTTATTACATATATTTTTAAAGAACCCTCCATTTTATTACCTCATGGACATTGCATATCTCCACAAAACAGATCATGTTTTAACTGATAACTGATGATTGACTAGTAAGCAAGTCAATCAAAAAAGGTTTTTCATACAGACAGCTGAAAAACTAACATTAAAATATAGTTCAAATGTACATAATAGCCCATGTATGGGAAACGTTTCCATTTTCAGGGAGATACACCTATATGTCAGTTACTGGGTGGGCCATATTCTTGCAGAGAACCATTGAGGGCCGTTAAAAACTTTTGACAAATTTTAAAGAAAAATTAGGGAGCTGTGGTTTGAAATTTTGTAGGTCTTTCAAGGTAAACAATAGACAAACTTAAATGATTACTAGTTGACATATACCATATCATAGACATATATAATTAAATTGTTTGTTACTGTTGTATTTGTTTTGTCTATCCCAAACACCATCCTAAGAACCACCAGGGTCTTTCTGTAAATCATTCCAAGCTCTGTCTTCTAGATTTAAAAAGATAAATTCATTTAAGATATTTTAATGGAAACTTGTAAGCCAAAGCTCAGTATTTTACATCTAAACTACAACTGTTTTAATTTCCTATGGAGTTTTCAGTCCAGTCTATTTGCAGTCTGTACAATTTGCTGCCAAAAAACCATGATAATGAGATGTTAATTTAAAATACAAAAAAAGAAATTATGATATGATCTGGCATTTAAAACCAAATCTTTAGTGCTTGGGCAATGACTCTGATATTTTAATTTTGCCAGGTCAACTGTGCCCAAGTTGACCTAGCAAAACAAAACTCAGATGATGCTTAGCCAATGACAGACCAACAGCATCATGGAGTCTTGGATGTTGAGGTAATTATGCCATATTTCTGGTACTCATTTTTATAGGGAGGAAACAATTTTTTTTATGTGTAGTGGTGTTATAATCTGTGACTAAGAGCGTCACCAAACCAAATGTAATCCCAAACTCTTCTTGGGTCTAAAGGTTCATCATGAATGCCTGTATACGTGCAGCTTTCTTAGGCAACCTTCCATTTTTTCTCCAGGGACTATTTGTTTCTACCCTAACTCAAATATATACAGTAGTCTTGAGCCTGCCTAATCTTAATTGATCTCAAAAGATAAGTGAGACAAGTTCTTGTTAGTACCTAGTTTGGAGACCTCCCCTTGAAATAATTAGAGCTTTCTTTTCAAGATTTTAAACATAAATTTAGGACTCAGTAAACACCAGTTGAAGGAATTTATGTCCTCCAGGCTCAGCTCTCTGAGCTCACCACCATCATCATCATTATCATCATTTTCTTATTAAGAAGAGTAATATCTTTTAAACTAGGAGTGGGGAACCTGTGGCCCTGAGGATTCATGTGGTCTTCTAAGTCCTTGAGTATGACCTTTAGACTGAGTCCAAGTTTTATAGAATAAATCCTTTTATTAAGGAGATTTGTTCTATGAAGCTTGGATTCAGTCAAAGGGCTGCACTTGAGGGCCTAGAGGGCTGCATGTGTCCTTGGGGCCACAGGTTCCCCATCCCTGTTTTTAACATTTCGTTGGAGGTGTCTGGACAGTTGTTTTTATCTCTCCACATGTTTCTATTCTCTACTATCCCCTTCTCAGACTTTTGTCCATGGAATCAGTTTCTACTATAGCAGTGGTTCTCAACCTGTGAGTCACAACCCCTTTGGGGGTCAAATGACCCTTTCACAGGGTTTGCCTAAGACCATCAGATAATGCATATTTCCAATTGTCTTAGGAACCAAGACACCGCTCCTCTATCTGTCTCCAGGTGGGTCCACCCACATGCAGATATGCCCACATATGAGTATTAAAGGGTGGCATTAGGAAGGTTGAGAACCACTGTACTATAGGATTCCTTTGTTCCCTTCATTGGTAACATTACATATTTGAATTGGAACTGTTAGGAGGTATCAAATCACCTTCAGCTTGGAGAATGAGCACAGGAGTCTTTAATTGTTTGGATTGGAAAGTAGAAGGATTTTCATGTTATGTGTTTCTTAAACAAGTCTGGAAGCGAAAATCAGAATTTAAATTCATCTTGTCTTTTCAGTTTTGTTTCCCAGCACTGCAAAAATAATGTTTAATGATTTAGACTTTAGCCAGATTCAACTTATTCTGGGTAGTTGATAATTTGAAACAACAGCTTTTCCCCAGTTTACTAATTGCTCTCATACTGTTTTTGATATTAGATAATGCAAAGTCAGTTAATATAAGTCTGTTTCTTTCTGTATTTGTCCCCTGTGTTTTGACTTAATGAGGATTTACTATTCTTGTTAATGCAACACAAACCTTAAGTTTTATTATATATCCCAGCAGTAAACTATAAATGTAAAGGAATTTGAGGATAGAAGATATTTGTCAAATGTTACATACATCCTTATAGATTATAAAAATCAACCAAATACTTTTTAAAGAATTTTTTTAAGGGGTTAGTACTTCAGTTCTATAAGGAATTGTTTTTGCAAATGTCACTAATAATAATTCACATGCATGTAGTACAAGTTAAGTTTTATAAAGCACTTTCCTCATGTCAGTGAAGACTGATATCTTTTTGTCTTCAGAGAGATAAAATGGATTTCCTCTAATCACATAGCTACTAAGTACAAAGCCTTCTTGATACTCCAAAGGCCAGGCTTCTTTCCATTCTACCATGGTGTCATGGAGCTCCCGTGAAGTAGCCCTTTTTAACATTTGCAAATATGGCCTATAAAATTTGCTTGCAAATTTTGTTTTAATTTTCAGACATACTTCTCTGTCTGCCTAAAATATAAATTAAGAAAACTAAAACATAATAAAAATAAAGGGATTTAGTAGTTAGCAATTCATTAACATTCTGTATTTGTGCTTTTAAGTCCAACAGGAGACTCAAGGGTTTCATTACATATCCCTGAAATTAGGAGAACCAAATGCTTTTTCTTATATAGTACTCCACAACAAAGATTTCAGCATGAGTTCTAGCAATCATTTTTCTCTGGAGATAGCAAAGATCTTGTCTCCTTCTTACTTTTTTTAGGAGAAGAAAATTAAGGACAGATAGTTGAAGTGTTATGCTGTTCCTTAGTGACAGAGAGGGACTGTGGTAGAGCCATAATGGATGAGAGGCAAGCTTTGGATTGGGAGGAAAGAAAGGTAGTTTCAGGGCTCAGTTCTTCCCCTTGCCTGTGTGACGTTGAGAAGCCACTTGACTTGCATGAGCCTCAGTTTCCTCACAGTGTAAATGATTGGGGGGTGGATGAAATGATTTCTAAGATTCCCTCCAGATCAAGAATCTGTGTTTTTTTCTTTTCTTTTCTTTTTTTTTTTTTTTGTATTTCCAGCTACAACTGTTTAGGTCCCTCCTGTCTTTTCCCCACTTCTTGGGGCTCAGTGTGACACCTGAATCAATCATTGGCTCTCACCCCTTGCATTCAGCAATGCTGGTAATGCTTTATAGAGAGCTTCTGAACCTGCCCAATTCTATTTAAACACTTATGTGAGGTCATAGGACTGAGGACTGGAAGGGATGACCTTACACATGATTTTGTTCATCTTCCTCACCTTTGCAGGAGAGGAAATCTTATCTCAGAGGTGGCAGAGTGCCTTGACTGGGGTCACACAGAAACATAAGTAGCAAAGCTGGAATTTGAAAGGGAATCTTTTCCAAATTCAGTGCTCCTTCTTCCCTCCCATTCCCCCTTCACCCTCTCCAGTGCCATGAACTTCAGTTTAATTTCTGAATTCCCTTAAGTTTATTGAATTCCTTAGTGGTAATTCATAAGATGAAAGCATCATAGATTTGGAGCTGAAAGGACTGTAAAAATCACATAGTCCAGTCTTCTTTTTTTTTTTTTTAAAGGTAAGGAAACTGAGACCCAGAAAGGGGAAATAACTTTCCAAGATGACAGTCAGAATCTGAAATCAGGTCCTCTGACTAATTTTCTTTCTACTGTAGTGTGACTCTCAAATCTGAGTGGTTCCTTTGCAATTCAGTTTCTTATATTTATTTCTCCCCATTTTTCTTTGGTAGTAAACCTCCTAAAATATGTTTTTTAAGCATATACCACACATATATGTACATACTGTTGAAAAATTTACATGAGTCAGTCAATTACACTGTGCTGTTTTTGACATTCTCTGTAAGTAAATAAAATGTGGTGTTATGATCTCACTGCCAAAGGGGATGTAATAGAGTTCTGCGGTTATGATCACTAGCCACTTAACATTTATTGACCTACTCAATGTCTGAGGTGCTGTACAGTAGCCCAGCTACATTTTGGGAGGGGGATTGGTATATACACATGAAAATGAGTCTAGCAGCTTGCTCTACTTCATCCAATCACCTCTTGTGGTTTAGTAACTAATATAAGGGGAACTGTACTTCATCAACTATTTCAGCCCAGTAAAAACTTTGATTTGCTGAGACACTCTTTAAGAGTGATACCTGTGTACATTTAACCCAAATTATAAAACTGTAGAAATTCCAAAAAGCAACCCTTGTTAATTTTTCCAAACCTATTACCCATATAGGATTGTTACTACTAAAATCTAATATAAATTTGTGAAATCCTAGAGAGTTAAGGCAGGGGGTATATCTGATGCATTTCTTGGGTGTCTATGCTAGAGTAACTAGAACAAGATTGCCTGATAGACAGATGAGGAGATCTCAGCAAGGCATATTGTTTGCTCTCCCACTACTAACTTGAATTACTTCTTATAATTTTATTTTTATTGTGAATTTAACAACAATCAATGAACATTTTAATATAGAAGAATATGAAATAAGTTTGTATAAGAAACTGAACTTCAGTTGAGTGCTGTTTGTTTTTAAGAAGTACATATATAATCTATATGATCCACATATATGTAAATTTAACAAAGTAAAAATAAAACTGCCTTATTTATGGCCCCTTCTGCACTTTTTTTGTTTTCTGTGCATTTTAAATAATGTCTTATGGATGCCTTTTTTGGGATAAGAGGACATCTCTCACTACCCCCTAACTCTTTCCCCTCTTACAGTCCTCCCTTTTAACAAACATGTGTAGTCTAGCAAAACAAATCAGCCCATTGACCTTATCTGTAAATACATAACTACTTCTGCATCTCTGTCTGGCTCATTACTTTTCTATCAAAAGGGTAGGAAGTGTTTCATTCTTTTAACAAAGAAGAAGAGAGCTGTTCTGTATTTAAAATCATTTAATTCATGATTTCATGTAAAAGGAAAAAAAATACAGTTCTATGACCAACACCCAACTTTTGCCCTGCAGTTAGCCATCCCTCTTTGAGTCTAACCTAAATCTCAATAATTTCATTGCTTTTCTTTTTGATCTGCCCTCAGTGGAGACAGAGCACAGTTAGCCCCTTTTAAGGTACCCTTGGAGTATTCTTGGAGACAGTTTTCTAAGACCTCCATCTTTTCTGATGACCAGATTACACCATTACCTTTAACTCCATTAGAGTTTCACACATGTGATTGCTTCTTTCCAAAAATCAAAGAATCATTTGTTATTTTTTTAAAATTAACCTCAGGTTATAAAATGTGACCTTCCTATTTTTGTAAGCTTATAAATTGCTAATGATATTAGAGTTTAATAATATTAACTCATATTGGGTACAAAAGATGAGGTTTTTATAAGTAGTCTAGTTTGTGATTAGACATAGGGAAAAAAGAAGAGCTTTATTCCCCCTGGTTTTTAGTTCGTATTCCCCAGGGCTCTATTCTGATGGGAGATATGAGTATCCATGGGCCATGTTTTCTTGATTTTTTTTTTTTTTGGCTTTTTGGAGGGCACTTGGGGTTAAGTAACTTACCCAAGGTCACACGGCTAGTTTTTGTGTTAAGTGTCTGAGGCTAGATTTGAACTCAGGTCCTTCTGACTCCAGGACTAGTGCTCTATTTACAGTACCACCTAACTACCCCATCCATGCCACGTTTTCTCAGTATGCTAAATTGATGATGAACTTTACAACTTTTAAAAATGGACATTTTCTTTATCTATTTCCTGATTAAAAACAAGCATATGGAGCCAACTTATTTTTCTTCAGAGAGGCCTTTAAGCCGGTAAAGGAAGAGTTGTCAGTCAGTGTAGGGTTTTTGAGATCTGGCCTTGTTCTTTATTTGACCTGGACTGATCATTTCATTGGCATTGAGAATTCCCATTAATGGTGGTTGCTGCTCTGCAACATACAATCTTAAATCATTTCCTAGGGGCATCTGAGGGTTAAGTGACTTGTCCAGATTACTCACACAGGCTTATATCAGAAGGAGGACCCAAAGCCTGCTTTTCCTGGTTGCAGGACTCAGTCTCTCCACTTGGCTGCCTCTCTAGTCTTTATCCAAGATTAAACATTCCTCTCCAGCATAAAAAGGTGATATCTAAGAGAAAAAAAGGAGATAGCAAAGAAGGGGAAAGAAATACATTGGGGAAATTAGAATGAGAACAATATAAACATAGTCAAACCATGGAAGGTCATGCCTACTTGACTAGAACTTGCCTTGCCTGTAAGTTTGTGTTGTGCAAACTTGTATGTTTGTCTCTAGGTCCACATGTAGCTACAACTTCTCTACCTCTTCCTCTTCCAGCACTAACAAGGATGCTTCTCTTGTTTTCCCTACAGGAAGAGCGTCGTGTGATTTATGTTGGTAAAATCAGACCTGACACCACCCGGACAGAACTAAGGGACCGTTTTGAAGTTTTTGGTGAAATTGAGGAGTGCACAGTAAATCTGCGGGATGATGGGTGAGAAGCTTCAAGATTATTTCTTGTTTAGAAGCTGACGTTATGTAAAAAATTATGGCCATAAGATTCCTGGTATGGGAGTTGCCAGTGTAAGTGCTTTGAAAGATGACATGTTGAGTTCAAAACCTTATTTATTTTCTTTCGTCCCTATTTATTAATCTTTCTAGTTGAGATTTCCTGTCCCAGAAATAAGTATTTAGCTGCCTGACAGGACAATCACCCTGATAAATGGAGGCAGAGGTTTAGGTGTTGCACAAGGAAGGGGCCTCTCCAAGTAGAAGGGGTTACGTTTATATATGTTAATGCTTCTCAGCGGTCACTGAACTTTTCCCCCTTTTTGTCCATTACAGAGACAGCTATGGTTTCATCACCTACCGCTATACTTGTGATGCTTTTGCTGCTCTTGAAAATGGATACACTTTGCGCAGGTCGAATGAACCTGACTTTGAGCTGTACTTTTGTGGACGCAAGCAATATTTCAAGTCTAACTATGCAGACTTAGGTATGGATTTTTATTGTACTTGGGATGAGGACTATAGAATATAAAGATCAGAATGGGAGCAAACATAATCCATATGCACCTGAGGTTGGACTTTAGTTTTGTCTCATTGGAAAGAGTATTTGAATACAGATTTTATCTACAAGGCAACCTCAGAGGCAAGGGGTTTAGGAAAGAAGTCTAGGTTCAGGTTTTTATTTTCTGTGGATGTGCATAAATGTTTTTTAAATTAATAACGAATGCTGAATCCTTCTGTGCAAATATAAAATTGTAAGCATTATTTTGTTGAAACAACTGTATAAAAATCCTTGTTTCCTCATCTCCCCTATTCAATCCCATTTGCTATGAATTGCAACTCATGAGGGAAAATATTTAGTTTTGATATACATATTCTCCTTTTCACTTTATAAAGTTTAATTTTTTTCCTGCAGCATGTAAATCCCTACATAAAGGGGATTTTATGAGACTTATTCGTCTCTGAGATTATTAAAAAAAAAGTATGCTACTACCGAGGCGTCTCGCATATAATTTTTTAAATGAATTAAGGGCTATATCATTAAAATTATTACATAGTCCTGCACTAGGACATTAACAACTTCTTGTTTATATAAAGCCCTAGGCCTTATATAAATGAACGAATGAATACAAAATGTGTTTTCTTTTCCCAAACCAAGTGTTGTCTTCTTAGAGTAATTGACATAGGTGATGTGCATTGTTCAGAGTGAATATGCCATAATTCACTTCACTGGCTAAATAGATGGTTTAAAGCAGGGGAAAGGTAGCTGACTGTTAGAGAGATAGAAGGCTGGTGATGAAAATATAAAAGGCAGCAAGTCATTTGTTCAAATGTTGACTGATAAAAACAGCCAAGACAGATTGAAGTCTCAAGTTGATTTGACTTATTTTCTTCAGTGATGAAGGCCAAAGTGTTTCTAGTCTCTCAAAGCTTGTAGGATTTCAAGTAAGCTATATAAAGGGATTCTTTAGAATGTGATTCATCATTAGGAGGAGGAGGTTTGGATGGTATTCCCAAATTGAACTTGATTGTCCTTGAAATATTTCAAGAATAGAGTATTTCCTAATAGTCATTATCCCTTTATCTTCCATGTAATTATAGAAATTAAACCCTTTATAAACTAGATCTTTGTTTTTGGAAAAGTATATTTGAGATGCATCCTCTAACTCACAGCTGCTTGAGGAATAGTTTTATTAAACATAAACATTAAAGGTATTTTAAAAATGAAAGAAACACATTGGATATCATATTTGGGACTGATCAAAGTATACCTGTGTTGGGGGATTTCAAAGATAAATATGCTTGCACCAGCTCTATTGCCTATGGAACAAAAATCATATTAACAGTAATGGAGACGAAAAGCTCTCAAGTGTGTCAGAGGATAATAAAAATGTAGTCAATCAATAAGCATTATTAAGTACCAGTGCTACACACAGGAACTGTTCTAGGTTCTGAATGTACAAATAAAGAAGTAAGACAGCCCCTGCTCTGAAGAAGCTTATATTCTACTGAAAAATATACAACACATTCACAGATAAATAAACAGAAGTCTATACAAAATAAAACACTGATAACCATAATTCAACTAATAAGAACCTTCGACCACTGTTCATAGAGGAACAAGGTGCACAAAGAAGAAAACCCACTTATTATTAATGTTTAAAGAAAGATCCAAGGAATATCCTAAGATCTGTAATCATTGAAAGCATTCAGTCTTATCCAATGAAAATTCATATTCAGAATGATGATGTTGAAATACCACCAGATCCTAAATTATCCACTCAATTTAATTCATCAGACATTTATTGAACACTTATGACTATTAAATGTTGGGATTGATAGAATCAAAACAGTCCTTGCTTTTAAAGACCTTATGTTCTACAGAAGGTTTATTATATATACATATATACACATATATGTACATATATATGCATATATATGTACATATATATATGCACATACACATAAATATGTAAATATACATATATAGTAAATTAAAAGTAGTTTGGAATATGGCAGGGGCAGGACACTAACAAGTGAGGGTAACATCTGATCTCAGGTAACATCTGATCTCAGCCTTCAAGGAAGCTAGGAATTCTTAGATGAGTAAGGAGAATATTCCAGTCTGGGAACAGAAGGCAATAGACCCATAGGTGGAAAGAAGATGGAAAGTTATGTACAAGAAAAGCAAGCAAACCATTGTTTATGCATGAAAAATATGAAATAAAACTAGAAATCTAGACTGGGTCAGTGTTGAAAGGGCTTGAAATGCCAAATGAAGAAGTTAATTATTGATTTTAGAGTCAATTGCGAACCACTGAAACTCATTGAGCAATGTGATGATGGTCATACCTGTGCTTTAGGAAGATCTATTTTAGCAGTTGTATGGAAGATGAATTGAAGAACCAATTGGAGACAGAGGGTCAATCAGGAAGATGTTAGGGTAGAACATGTAAGAGATGATGTTAGCCTAAAATGTAGTGGTGATTAGGTAAGTGGAAAGACAGGGATAGATACCAGAGATGTTGTAAAACTACCGTTAATAAGACTTGGCAATTAACTGGAAACAGGGAATAAAGGAAAGTGAAACAAAGATAGTGACTCGAGGTTGTGAACCTGGTTAAAAGTTAATTATTCTTTGAAAAGAAATTGAGAAGTTAGGGAGAAGGATGGCATAAGTGGAAAGATAATGAGTCCCATTCTGAACATGTAAAGATTGAGATGGCTATGGGACATGTAGGTGGAACTGTCCAACAGGTAGTTGATAAGAGATTGCAACACAGGAGAGATGAAGGGTAGATGTAGATTTGGCAGTTATCTGGATATAAATGATAACTGAGCCTATATAGAAATTGATAGCATTACTAAGAGACATTGTAGAGTGAAGGAAAGAGGGTCAAGAACAGAACCCTGAAGTGTCCCCAAGCTTAAGACATGGGAAACAGGTTGAACAAAAAATAGACTGAGGAAGTACAGTAAAACTAAGAAAAAGAGAATCAACAAGTAGCATTTTCACAAAAACCAAAAGTGGAGAGGATATCCAGTAGTGGGGAATGGGGTTGAGGGGATGTGTCAGTCATGTTAGATGTTGTCCAAAGCTCAAGAAGGAAAAGGATGATGGGAAGGCTGATGGAATAAGCAATTAAGAGACAAATTAACCTAGGAGAGACTAGTTTAAATGAAGTGGCTAAAGTGGGCATGGATATACCCCAGCATGTATTGGGACAAACTTCCATTGCTAAGTAAGAACTAGTTTTTCCAGGCCTTAGCTTCAGATGTGAGTGTATAAAAATACAATTCTATCTTTATAGAATTGTAATGTTACAATTATTACACATCAAATGTGAAAGACTTGTGAAGGAGGGCAATAATTTCAAGTGATAGAAAAAAGTGCAAAACTAGAAAGAATGACATTGCATTTAAATTTTGTGCTAAAATGATTTGAACAAAAAAAAATCAGAAGGGGAAACAGATGGGCCAATTTTCTTATGACCTTGGTAAATTTAATATTTAGATCAGAAGCTGGATTTCAAGAGATTGAGAACTGGGTGAGGAAGTAAAGGAACAAATGGTAGGTGACTTTTTTTCTGGGAAATTGTCCATGAGGGGAAGAGGATATAGGACAATAGCTTGAGGGGATGGCTAGGTAAAATGCATTTATTTTAAGAATGAGGAAGGAAAATGCTCATTATATTGCATTTCCTGAGGAAGAAAGGGGGATTAATACATTTTAAAGAGATTTCCATGAAGAGGTTTCTGGCAACCACATTAACCAGAACATTTAATTAGCTATTATAGCCCATTACTTCAACTTACTGGTTAATTGAGGTTTTGCTGTAGTGATGCAAGGAGTTGCCTATAGCTTTCTGAGGATTTTATTGTAGTTTCTTCATAATGTTATATAACATGACTTGCTTTATCAGCAGTTTATAGTAGTAATAATAACTATCAATATGTAGTTTGGGATAATAATGTTTTTCCCTTCACCATGTAGCAAAAGTTAGGGAGATTTACCCCTCACTATCATGAGAGAAAATGTGGCCTTTAATGGAAAATTCAAAGTGTTGGAATAGGCATATTGTATTAGAAATCTTTGAAAATTAATATACCAGGGCTGCAGAGAACTAGAAATAAAATAGGTGCCCATCAATTGGAAAATGGCCAGACAACTTCTAATACATGAATATAATGGAATATTATTGTACCATCAGAAATGTTGAGTATGGTGGATTCACAGAACCTTGGACAACCTGTGTAAGTGAACGCAGAATGAAATAACCAGAAAATTATTTATGTGAGTGTAATAGTAATTAGTTTAGCAGGATACTTAGCACTTAGTACTAAGTGCTAAGTGTGGAAGGTACAAACTCTGTCCCACTATTGAGAAGGCATGAACTCCCCTGTTGATGTGGAAGAAGGGGATTGGCTGAGCCCCTGTCTATGTGGAAGAAGGGGATTGGCTGAGGTGTGTACATAAGCAAGAATTCCAGAGAC
>CM053583.1:77852984-77948559 GCA_028627135.1 Pseudochirops cupreus | reverse complement strand
TATTATAATGTTTTGAATGTTTGTCTTGATTTGTAATGGAATAAACAGAGTGTTCACTATATTTTGTAATCTGAACTCTAAAATCTGTTCACAGTAGCATTCCTTTGGGAATCTGCTGGTGCATGGCATTACAGTGAGGATCACAAGAATGTGTAGTGAAATGATTTTTAAAGATTTTAAAAATTTGAAGACCTTCATCCCCATCAAGGAACTTGAATTCTGCCCCAGAATCACCCTGGCCTCTGATTGGTGGGATTTCATTTGATCTTGCCTGAATCCAAACCTTCTTTTGCCTCATTTGTCAGCCATCTCCAGATGTCTACCCACTAGTTGCATAATATCCTTGCATCTACCTTTCCAGTGCCCCTTTATGACATGTCTCCCTCCTTGCAGGTTGAAATCATCTTGTTTGTTTTTGTTTTTGTTTTTGTTTTTTATCACCAGTCTGTAACTGTGTCTGATGCATAGTAAATATTTAATATATATTTAATATATGTAATATATATCTATCTGTCTATCCATCTGTCTGTCTATTCATCCATCCATCTATCATCTATCATCTGCCATCTCTATCAACAATCTATCTATCTATCTATGTATCTATCTATCTACTTATCTAATCTATCTATCTTTTTATCTTTCCACCTACTTATCATCAAAGCAGTGGCCAATATAAATTCAAAAGACTAATGATAAATTATTCCTACTACCTCTTGGCAGAATGGTGATTACCTAAGAATATGAGACACATTTTCAAAAACAGTCAAAATGTTGATTTGCTTTGCTAAGCTATATAAGGAAATATTATAAGTGAGGGCTTGAATTTGAGGGGTGGGCATTGTTAGGGGGTTAGCTAATGGATAATGTTAGAAATGCAAGAAGGAAGAAAGGAAGAAATCAAGGAAGGAAAGAAGGAGCATCAAAACTTTTTAATACACAGAAGAAAACAAAAACAAAACAGTATAATTTTGTTACCACCGTGTTGAATTTAATATACACTTTAAAAGATCTATATTTAGAGAAGTTCAGTTTCCTATATAATGTTCTTGTTTGTTCTTCTGTGTCTATTGAAATATTCATGTTCGTTGATGACTTAGTTATTAAACAGAAAATTAAAAAGATAAATCAACATCAGGCATGCCTCAATTGATAGAACTTTACATTAAAAACTTTAAACTTAACTAATTTGTGAATTATTATAGATTCACTCTAAGGAATTTGATGGTCTGGACTTTCAGTACTTCAAATCCTCCTCTGCCATTTGTCATATGTAAGGGCACAAGTTGGAGTTGTTGGCTCTTTCAGTCTTTATTACAGCTAAATTCGGATAAGTGGATAACATTTCACAGTAACCAGTATTGACACTACACCTGCCATTTTGATTTGTTAACAGCTCCATGAATACCAGCTCTCAGTTGAATAAGGAAATCATTCATTTGGGACTAAAATCTTCAATTCAGTTTTTCTTCACTAATTGCGTGTCTGTTGGGCTGGGCATGTAGGTTTGTAGAAATGCCACAGCAGACATTGGGACAAATTTCCATTGCTAAGTGAGAACTGTTTTTCCTAGTCCTTAGCTTCAGATATGAGGACCTGTATAAAGAGACTGTAATGATACAATTATTATGTCTCAAATCTGACTCAAAAGAGGCCAATAAATTCAAGTGATAGAAAAGTACAAAAATAGTGAGAAAAATGACATTCTATTTAAAGTTTGTGTTAAAATGGGTTGAGACTGATTGCTGAAGAATTTTAAAGATTATTCCTCACCACAGTGGACAGCATGTGAGTCAGTCAATTACAGCACTAGAATTTCTGGTATTATATTTTACGACTTATGAATAAAACATAAGTGTTTATTAGTATGGTTGGTTGAAAAAATATTGTGGTCAATGTTTTATCAGAATTTTTTTTTTTAAACATAAGACACAAATGTGAAGTAGATGGCCTGGTGGGATGTATTCCATTCCTTTCTCTGTGTCAGGTATTCTGATAAGCTAGATTACCCCTCACTGTCATGAAAGAAAATGTGGTCTTTCAAGCTTCAAAAGGCTGATGTATATAAATAAAAGACTGATATATACATATGTATATATATATATATATATATATATATACACACACACACACACATATTTACACACATATCATTTTATATATGATACTACATTATTATGCTATATTATGCTATGCTATATGATATTATCTGATATGATATTATGTTGTTATGCTATGTTATGTCATATCATATGTCATATATCATATCATGTATCATATCATGTCATATCATATCTTATTAGTTACATCATATCCACAGGGCAAGTGTAAGGGAGACAGCCCAGGCTGATAGGAAGAGTATCAGAATAGGAATCAGATCTGGGTTCTAGTTACATTTCAGCCTATAATATATTTCATGACTTTAAGCAATGATATTGGGTCTGATGATGATAAAGTGTACCTGGAAATGTCTCCCTCCTCATCTTCTCCTCTTGGCTTTCCTGACTTCCTTCAAGCCCCAGATAAAATCCTACCTTCCACAAGTAATATTTCTTAATCTCCCTTAATGCCAGTGTCTTCCCTTTGTCAGTTACCACTAGTTTACCATAAATAAATCTTATTTGTTCATAGTTATTTTCATGTCTCCCCCGTTAGTCTGTGAGCTCCTTGAAAACAGGGATTGTTTTTTTACCTTTCTTTGTATCCCCAGTGCCCAGTAATTGGCAAATAGTCAGTAAATGCTTACTAAATGACTGGTATGTGTGTAGCATTTAGAGGTTTATCTAATGAGTTTTTCATACAACCCTATTGTGGTGTAAATGTTCTTTTTATTTTATAGGTGGAGCTTTAGAAAGAGGTTAAATGACATCTCCAGGGTGGGGGGAAGGGTGAAAATGGGAACAAAAAATGTACATGATAAAGTTATCATATATTTAAAAGGGATGTCAAGTTGTACTTAATAGATTTGCACTTTCATGTGCAATTATCTTTTTAAAAAAATTTTACTGTGTTATGGAAATGCTTTCTTCCATAAGTTAAAAATAAAATTTAAAAAAATGAAAAGTCAAAAAAAAAGAAAGAGGTGAAGTGATCTGCTCAGTCACACAGCTGATATCCAAGCTATGCCTCCATATCCAACCTTCTTTCTGTTATACCATAGTGCTCAGCCTTCTAGAGTAGGAATCATCATTTCATTCTTAGTATCTTTTAACACAGTCCCTGGCATATGGTGGGTGCCTGATAAATGTTTGACAATTGATTAATCTGTTTCAATTGCCTCATTTGAAATACAAGGAGAAAAAAAAATACTTGCTTATCTTGCAGAAATGTGACAATCGTAAAAGGAAATGAGTTAATGTGTTCTACCTGTGTCAAATACCATATTATGCTTTACACCTAATGGCTAATAGGTGTTTGTGGAGTTGAATTAACATTATGATGATTGTAAATTTCCAATGAAGCAAGTCTTCTCGTTGTGTTGAATGAGCTTTGGACAGTTGTCTAGGAAAGCTGCTTCTGACTTGGCACTAATTTTGTTTCAGATTCACACTCAGATGATTTTGACCCTGCTTCTGCCAAGAGCAAATATGACTCTCTGGATTTTGATAGTTTACTGAAAGAGGCCCAGAGAAGCCTGCGCAGGTAACAAGCCCACAGGCTGAGGATAATGGAGGGATGGTGAATACCTCACAGGACATCACGTCCTTCAATACGGACTCTTGAAAGTCATACTTAGGAATTTATCCTACTTTACACTCTCTGTACAAAAATTTTAAAAAAAGGTTTACATGAACACGGCTGCTGATGAGGGAAGAGGCCAAAGGGACATCCAGTAAGCACATGTTTATCCATGGGGGTCAGCTTTGCTTTCCTGTGATGACAGTGGTGGTTGTTGTGTGTGTGTGAGCACACATACATGTGTGCATGTGTGTGTGTGTGTATGTCTTTGTGTTGGGGGGGGTGAGGGTACAAGCAATGGCTGGTGAGAGTGCAAATGCGAATCACTTGAAGTGACAGCAGTTCCATAGAGAGACACTTCAAACCTAGAACTTCAAAATGTCTGTGCTGTATCTAAAAAGAGAAAAAAAAGGAAAAAGCAAACAACCCACAGATCACCCTATACTGACCACGGGTGATGCCTGGGCTTCAGCTGCTGAGCTCTTGTCTTTTTTAGAAAGAGAAAACACAAGCAAACACAACCTTCTCTGGTATTGTAATGATGATGTGACAATCCTGAGGAAAGGACAGGTCCCACAGACCTAACATCCTCTCTCTCTCTCTTTTTTTTTCTTTTTCTTATTTCTTGTTGACCTTGGAGCCTGGATGGAAGCATAAACAGTGGGCACCGGAATATTAAACCTCTTAATATTTTGAAGTTTCTGTAGTTCATCCTTTATCCTGACACCCATGTAAATGTCCCAAATGTGGATCTTCCACAGCAGATTTTAAAAGCCTTGTCAATGGTCACACATGCAACTTGTTCAGCAGTCCTTTCTGATGAGTGGACACGATGTTACGTTATTAATGAGAGTTGGGTAGAACTATCTGGGATGTGTTCAGATAGTGAGTGTATTTACTACATTCTCCAATGTAGTTAAGTATTTACAGATGTTCAATGGAGTATTTTTATTTTGTGTACATACTCTATGACGATGTTCTTTTTTTGTTACAGCTATGCACTGTAAATGCAGCCTTCTTTTCAAAACTGCTCAATTTTTCTTAATCAAGAATATTCAAATGTAATTAGGAGGTGAAACAATTATTGTATACTAACATATTTAGAAAGCTGAACTTATGCTTATATATATTTGATTGTAAAAAAAAAAAGACAGTGTGTGTGTTTGTTGAGTGCAAAACAAAAAAGAAAAAAAAACACAAACCGTTGCTTTATGCACATTCATCCCTTCTTCGGTGAGCTTTGATCTAAGCTTCTTGTCAAGGAAAATCCTAGCCCCCAAAAGGTATTCACCACTTCTGCGATTTTTCCCCACATTTTCTTGTTGCTTGTTTTTCTTTGAAGTTTTATACACTGGATTTGTTAGGGGGATGAAATTTTCTCATCAAAAAATTTTTCTAGAAGAGATCATGATTTTATGTAAAGTCTCTCAATGGATAATCATTAAGAAATGTTTTTATTTTCTGTATCAACAGTAGTTTTGAAACTAGAGGTCAAGAATCTTTTTAAAATGCTGTTTTGTTTTATTTTTCGTGATTTTAATTTGATACAAAATGCTGAGGTAATAATTATAGTATGATTTTTACAATAATTAATATGTGTGTATGAAATCTATCTTTGAAGCCAGTATCTCTCTTCATTGGCAGAGTTCGAGAATGGTATTTATCTATATTTTTTACAGTTATGCATCCTGTATAAATACTGATATTTCATTCCTTTGTTTACTAAAGAGACATATTTATCAGTTGCAGATAGCATATTTATTATAAATTATGAGGTGGTAAAAATAAGAAAGCCAGTGGAAATGTTATACCCAGGATGCATGACACTTGTCAGGTTCAAATTTTAAGCACTTCATTTGGGAAATTCAGCTTTTGCAGAAGCAATGTTTCTCCTTGCACTAGCATGGCCTCCCAATGTGACCATGACATTGTTCTTGATAACATTGCTTCTTCTAAATTAAATGGAAACTTCTGAAAATCTCCATCTCGAGCATCCGGATTTCATCTTGAGTGTGGAGTCCCTGGAGCTGAATCAGTAAAGTCTGGAGAATGTATTCAAGTTTATAAATTGATATTCGATTACTGTTTGGCATTCATGACTTCGTTTTAAAGATACAGTATACCTCCCTACTTAATCTTTCTGTTCTCTCCCCCTCCCCCAATGCAATCTTATAAAACTGATTTCACCCCCAGGCTAATGCAGCGGATTTTGATAGCTGCATTCATTTATCACCAGCAGATTGTGTTCTGAGAGATTCCACTGTCTGTCCTGTCGGATGCTTGCTTGACTTTTTGGCTTCTTATTTCTAAGTAGATAGAAAGCAATAAAAAAAAATAAAAAAAAATAAAAACTTGTTCACTGGTTCTGCGTTACAACAGTAACACCTTTAATCCGCCTAATTCTTATTGTTCTGTAGGTTAAAATGCAGGTATTTTAACTCTGTGTGAACGCCAAACTAAAGTTTACAATTTTTCTTTTTGAATTTTGAGTATCTTCTGTTGTAGAATAATGATAAAAAAACTATTAAAAGCAATAAATTATTTTTAAGAAATCAATATTTAGTATATCATATTATGTGTTCAAGGACCACCAGATGCATTACCTATTTTGCCTTTAAATTTTTGTGATCCAATTTTAAATACATTTTCTCTTTTGCCCTGAATTGCTGACATAACTATTTTTTTTTCAATTTATTAAAAGACAGCAACACAGACCTTATGTCATGGTTTAATTTTTTTTCTCCACTGGCCTGATGAATATTCTTTCCATGAAGATAGCTTTCCTCCATGGACTTCAAATTGCCTATAAAATTAGCGCAAAGAAAGGATCACTAAACCATCTGAATAGTGCTTTTTATATCTTAAGCAGACACTGTGGGTAGCCCATCAAAAATGTAAACTGTGTTCCCTTTATTTTTAAGAGAACATTTCAAATGAACACATGCACCACATCATTATTGGAGGCCCATTTCAGCATAGATTTGTATGTCTTTTAGATGAACGGTGTGCTGTTGCTTTCATGCTGTGGTAAGTATTCCATCTGCAATATTGGTAACTAAACTGGTGCTTTATACATGTGGGCCTTTTAAAGAGTCATATAGCAGAGTAATTCCTCCCTAATGCAAACTGATTGAGACTCCAAAGTAAGACATCTTCAATTTGAGGGGTTGAGGGAGGGCGGAATCAATCTATGCTAAATGACTAAGAGCAACGACTGGGCTATCAACACCCAAGACTGCATGGTAAGGAGGGTCTACTCTACTAGGACATGATGGTTGGGTCAGTTGAAAAAACAAAAGGAAACCTCGTAATGCCTTTAGGTGTAAGTTTACAGTAAGTAATGATTATATGTCCTTTGTGATGGCTGTAATAAGAACTTCAATCATTGTAGTCCAAGACCTGATCTATAAATGACCTAGAATAGCCATGTAATATAATGTGATGATTCTAAATTTGTACCTCTGTGACAGACATTTTCAATAATGTGAACCACTAATTGGATGGAGCTACTTAAAGATTTGTAGGTGAAAGTGTTATACTGTTGGTTGAACTATGCTGAACGGGGAAAGTGAACTTTTAGTTTAGCCCTCAATGGGCTGTTTTCCACCTGCCAACTCTACATGTACTGTTGTGGTTTTATTCATTGTATGGAAATTCCTGTGATTTTTTTTTTTAATGTGCAGTACACATCAGCCTCACTGAGTTAATAAAGGGAAACGAATATTTCAAATCCATTTCTGTTTTCTTATTTATCATAACCAACTCCCTGACATGTTTCTTAGATTGGGGCATGTTTACTCCCTCATTACTATTCTACTTCTCCTTCCTCTCTCTGTTTGCCTCTTTCCCAGATTCATAGTAGGACTTTAGCCATAATATAACATAAACCTTGTGGTTTGCCTTTTTTTTTTTAAGACAAAGAGCAAAGGTAGACATAGAAATTCCTAAAATGAAATATAATAGGTGAAAACCTGCCATGTGATATTTTTCTAGGACTTAGTCCTGTTTTATTATTGTAATCTGGGCAAAACACATTTTTAGGCAACAATCATTGCCCCAGGGGAGAATATAGCTTAACATTCAGTGTAGAAAACAATTCTACTTAAAACATACAGAACTTCTCTTGGGCACATTTGTAATGTACCTTAGTCTTTCATTCTTCTGTCATCAGGTTGAATCTGGGACAAGTTAATAGCTACTGAAAGGCTATGGTTATGATGATTCGACCCACATGTAAAAGAGGTATCTGTTGATAGCAGGGAAAATAAGCAATGTTCTTATCCTTCTCCTCTGTATTCCAGAGTTAGCCCTTTGGAAATAGGGCTGGGGCTGACTTCAATCAGTGTGGCCAACTGCATTTTCTCTAAACAAAAAGAGGGCCTTTAGAGAACATTATAAAATTGACTTGCTTCCTTTCCTGACCTGATAACACAGATTTCTAAATCACACATAGTATCTCATCCTTTTTGTTGGCATCCTAGTCGGACTTTTCTTAAGGTGTCATTTTTCTGTCTACCTTAAGCCCCTTGAGGGAAGAGAGGAGAGGAAATAAAGGCTCTGAGGAAGCCTTAGTTATGTGGAGAGGTCTTAAGACATTTTGCCTAGAAATAAAGATAATACTAAGTTTCCTGCAAAACATTGTTGTTTCTGATGTTTCTAATGGCAAAATTAACACTGAAATCAATGTTGGGCAGGTAAAGTAAATAGGAATCTTTGATACAGAAATAGATCTTGACTTAATTTAGAAATTCCTTAAAATAAAACAGCTGTCAAAACCAATAATGTTATGTTAATATTGAATCCAAATACTATTTGGGGGTATAATGAGGGTTATCATTTTTATGGGCTCATTAGATTGTACTGCATATTATTTATGAGATTTGATTTGATTTTATATTGGTGTTACTGGCTGTCTAGGTATAACTCAATATCAATTATAAATACATTTTAGCCAAACTGTACTCAGTTGCTGTATTTATTATACACCTGAAATTTAAATAACACCCACATTGATATCTCTTATTTTCAAGCAAAATACACAGCATTATAAATCAATCTTCTCTACTTTATCAAACAGTAGAAAGCAATAAAGAAGGTCACAAATAGTACAGTAATTCCTTGGAGGTTTGTAACATTATGATTTAAACCTTAGAAAGATTTAATCAAAAGCTGAATTAATCCCTAGAGGGAAAGATTCTATATAGATTCTATTGATAGACTCACTGCAGCCCATTTTAATTTTGCTAGAATGTGTTTGTTAATATATTGAGACAAAAGAAAGCTTCTCCAAGAGGAATGTGAAAAGTACTTCTTTGTGGGAAAGGAGTGATAACATGCAATTCACAACTTCTTGTATATGTTCTTCTCTTCCATTTAAAAGATCCTGTGTCATTGAACTTGATTATGGTCTCTTCTTTTTAACCTATACAATATATTTAACTCTCTTTCTTTCTCTCTCTTTCCTTCTCCCTCTTTCTCTCCCTCCTTCCCTCCCTCCCTCTCTCTCTCTCTTTTTCTCTCTCTTTCCCTCTCTCTCTGCATGTGTGTGTGTGCGTGTGTGTGTGTGTGTGTGTGTGTGTGTGTGTGTGACTTCATATGTCTTTGGATACATCTGCTCTCTTCCAGATGCTACACTTTAGTCAAACCCTTGGAATGTAGCACTCTCACATATTGGTTTCTAACTTGCAATGTTGGGTTCAGATGGTCTTGTCTTAATAAATTTCTTAGAATTTATATTCATTAGAAAATTGAGGATAGAGCTGACTGAATATTCAAATTGACAGACAGTTATTCCTAGAAGCAGGGGTGCATGTTAAAGACTAGGTCTGGGGTTGACATTGCTTCTCTGTTACCTTCCCAAACCCATTGAATTGACAAGACTCATCCCATCATCACTGCATTTGCAGGAGGAACAAATTTTCATTAATTAAGGGAAAAGTGTGAAAAGTTTTAGAGAAGACCAAAAGATCCTATATTCTTTTTTCATGATTAAATAAAATGAGAATGATTACATATGCATGCCAAGTCTTTATTATGGGAAAAACTTAAAGATTGTTTTGTCTTTAATTTATGCATATAGCACTTACTGAATGTGAGTATTTAGTGTGATGTTTAAATCTGCATATTGTCCATTTTCATACATTTTCATATATTAACTCCTATTAGGGAAGAAAGTAAATTATTAGAAAAATATTGGGATGACTTCTAGGAAGATACTGTGCTTCAACTTGGTTTTGAACAAGGACATTTTGCAGAATTATTATTTTTTCTACATAGTTCTTCTCTGATGGATTTTCGATGAGATGATGTCCAAGCAAAATCCGAAGTTAAATGGGGAGGAAAGATATGTTAAATGGTAAAATCCTAAGAATCTTATTAAATTATTTAATTGAAGGACATTTATTTCTGCTACTTAAATATAAAATACCCCAACTTTTCTTTCTTAGTGTTACTACTTGGTAAAAACAATAAAAATTATTTTAGTCAAAAAGTTTTTGTGCTATACCCCAAAGGACGACATTTAAGAACATTCCACAGTTTTCCTATATGATTGACTTTGACACTGGGGAAAACAGGTACCTGCCTCATTCATACTAATGCTTTCTTGTTTTGCTTTCTTACTTATTCTTACCATTTCTTGGCAGTGAACTGTAAAGACTCCCTCAATCTTAAAACACGATGTTTTGCTTGTTCTTGGTTTGACCATTTAGCATTATTAAAGCTTGGCAACTGTACCTTTTAATCAACTGCTTGAGTCATGTATCATGTTACCTAGAGGCATTGCCCTCTGCTACCACTTCCCTACTTGCTAAAGGGAGTGTCAGTGTGTGCATGCTATTATGGGATAATGATTAATTACTCACCTTCCTGAGGTAGTCTAGGTGACCACACTGGTCACACAGTCTATGATGTGAACTTTCAAATCAAGGAATTTTACAATCACGTGATAGCACCCTATTAATTCAACTATATTGGCATCCTAGACTGACAACCACTCTGATGCACCTCTTTTCTAATGAGTCCTCACATAGAACAGAACTTGCTCTTAAATTTAATCTCAGTTTTGTCTGCTCAGCACCAGTGCATCTAGACTAGAGGGAAAGAGAAATCCAGTCAACTCTCCAGAAATTGTATCTGCATGATAGCCAGTGCCTGAATTTGGATCAATCACATGAATAATAGAATTTTTCACTTTTTAACGATAGGTGTAGTACATGTTGATGGAACAATAGCATGAACCTGTTAGATAAAACAATGATTAATGAAAGTAGAACATTTTTGTCCCATGATGCTACTGGTTCACTGACTTGCCTTTTAGCATAATGCATTCTGGTAGTGGTGAAGACAAGAATGATCAGTAAAGCAAAGGGGAAGATGGTCAATTACTCATCAGATAAAATACCAGTTTGGGACAAAGTTTTTAGATTTAATATGCCATGCCATTCCACAGGGCTTTGCTAAGTTCGAGTAATTGCAGTAGTCAAGGCAATAAACCTCTCAGAAAAAAGGATGTCATCCTTACAGCACCAGGGTTCCTGACTGCAGATCCACTATGGAAGCCATTCAGCAGTAGTTAGTGGCTTTGCATTTGCAAACAGGGATTGGCCAGATTAATGTGTTTATTGCCCAAACCCTTGGCAGTCTCCTGGACACTGGTAACCCCATGGATTAACAAAGGCAATTTTACTTGTATATGCCATAATTACTTAGCTCTAGGTTAATTATCTTCCTTGATTCATATATTTAGAACTTCAGTGATAAAAGGTATTAACTCCTGACTTTTTCTTGACATCTTCCCCGAGACTGAGTTTTCTTTGTGATACTCCAAACCTTATCCTTAATGAGAAAATTCTCTACCTTCCTAAAATTCATCAGATTCCAGGCAGTGGCATTCCAACCCTCCCAGGCTCCTGCAACCTGCATTTAATATCCTCTTTTAAAAATGTACATGAAATAGATCAGTACCCTGTAGGTGGATCACATGGTCTGTTGTGCTCAACTATTGAAAAGGTTTGGCTGTGCTTTCCTGGATGGAACCAGGCTTATTTTTTTTTTATCACTCCTTGCCTATGGTCTTTGAACAAAAGGGAACCTTGACTCCATTAGCAGGAATGTACATCTTTGTGCATTGTTCTTAATGCTACATACTGTTATTTAAATGGCAGTTGAAACTAGTCTCTCTCTAAGATCAGAGATCCTGACAGATTGGTGATCTAAGCGTCTTAATCTAAAATCCCTGTGAGTGGTAAATGGACACAATACTCCTAAAGGATTGTAGAAATTTCCCCCAGATTGCAACACAAATATAGAAATAAACACTGGCACCCATGTTATCTTCTTTCTTCACCATTGGTGTGATTTCTGTTTGTTTGGGAGGAAGCATTTCATCTAAGATGGTTGCACTATGTGCCAAGCTTTTTGCTAAGCACTGGAAACACAAAGATAAAAATGAAACTATCCATTTGGCCTCAAAACCAGGCTGCACCATTCTGGCCTGGAGTCACACTCCATGTGGCACTGCTTACAAATCAGAATACATGTGGAGTGTGGATGGCTTAATACAAATCCATCCACCATTACCAGTGAAACAACTGAGAACACATGTCCTTCTAATGGTGATTTGGTAATTTAAAATAAAAAAAAAAGTTTTCATTTGACAGTGTAACCAGTTGGTAAGAGTGAAAACTCTAAACACTTTTTAGCCTATGAAATAAGAATGACCTATCACAGAACTAAGGAGCACTGAAAAAAATAGACACAGGGTCAATGCTGTCAACTGCATTGTAATCTCATGTACTTGATAAGTTTTTAGAACTTCACACCAGATTGAATCTTGGACTATTGGATAGTTGCTGACATCCTTGCCCAAAATTTGAAAGGCACAGAACAATGCATAACCTTCATATAAAGAGAATAGTGCAGTGTAGTAACATTGTCATGCCTCCCTCCTTTTGGTATGACATTACATTTTATATTATCTCAAAGTGCTGGTTTGACTTCTGCCTATTAAGGGTGAAAGTCCTAGGTAATTTCACTGAGTAAATTTGTCTGGTTTTCTTTCCACAATTCTGTTCTCTTCATATCATAACTGCCAACACCATCCTCCCCACCCCTCCACTTCCTCTTCCCTTTCCTACCTTGCCTAAAGACAGAAGACCTTAGCTTTTCCTTTCTAATATATTACCTAAATCCTGTCTTTCTTTTTCTAGTTGGGTTGGCCTGCTTGACAATGCCCTTGATGCCACTTAACCAGAAAGAGTTATTAATCAGTTGTCAACTTTACAATGAGCATCGGAATATTCAGGAGAGAGAATCACTTATTTTTCTGCAGCAACTTTGTAAAATGTAGAAAGTGGTTCTTAAATGTCCTTCCCTCCCCCTTGGCACTTCTCTGCCAACCCCTAGATGGTTAATGCTCCCTAGCCCCTCCTATAGATTTCCTGGATCCCTAACTACAAGAATTCCAGCCTCAGCCTCAGGGAACTATTCCCAATTCTAAACTATCCCAGATTCCTTCTCTGCCTCCATTCTAGTCTTCTTCCAGTGTCCCAACCCCTTGATCTATGGGAGATCAGGTAAACTAATTAGTTGCTACTATGAGTCACCCCACAACTAACACATTTGCATTTTAATGAGTGTTTTTCAATGCTATTGATAACCAGAAGTCGATAGGACCTAACTAGTATTTTTGCTCCAGGGAGAAATGCCTGAGTGGCTTAAAGTGACAATCTAATGTAATATAATCTTAGCTTTTTTAAATGTTCGGGAAGATGGGATTTTTGCAAGTCACCTAGGGAGCCGTATTCTCAGAATATGGCCATATCCAACAACCCCTAAAACATTAGCCCATTAATTAGAAATCTCTCTCCCTGTCAGTGTTTGAAACATTGAGAAGACAAAGGCAAGAGGCCTAGAAAATCACCCTTTTTGGGGGCTCCTGGTAGGCACTTTAGTTTCATACTTATCACTCAAGCTCAAGGAGAAGTACATTTATGTAATAACTTTTCAAGTCTTCAACCCTTGATCCACTCCCTCACCTTGCTTATTGAATGGTTATAAAAATTGTTACAGGGAAATGGGAGGTTGTAAAAATCACAATGTCAGATATAAACTCAGCTCAGTCAGTTTGGTAGTTCTGATTTTTTTTTTTTAGTGGGGCAATGGTGGTGTTAATTTAGAAGGAGACTTTCCCTCCTTCTCTTGGAAAGCCAGGGATCATACCTCCCAACTTCTCTGAACCTTAGGGCTGTTTGCCTTTCTTTCCCTTGCACATACCTATGCAAGGATATGTCCTTTCCAAAGTGGGGTTTTGCTAGCCCCTAGCACTTCAGGCATTCTTGTCTTGTAATAGTAACCGATTAAACTAGTTACCAAGAATGGAGCATGTTCCAGCACTTAAGTTAATTGAACTGTTACAGACTAAGTACGATTTTAAATTGTTTCGGTATTCCAAAGCACTTCATGCATGCAGATAAAAATGAAAAAAAAAAATACCAAATCAGTTTGAAATGTGCAAATCAGGCATACAACTCTGACATTTAGATCCATGACCTGATAACAATGCAGTAAGTACCTTGAACAACTTTGAAGCTCCTTCCCCGCTGCGCCCCCCTCCCCCACTCTTCTCTGAAACCCTTGAACCACTACTTGATGTGATATTCAGTAAGGGGAAGACAGGCTGCAATCAGACCAGGAACTGTCTGCATCAGGGTTTTACTACCAATTTGCCCAGAATAATCTCTCCCTGATTCTTTGCATTGGCCAAGTAAGAAAGAAATTGTTCAAAGGAGTCTAGGTTTAGTGGAAGAAACAGTGTGATTCATTTTGGAAGACCCTAGAAGACATTCAGTTTGGGCTAATCCCACGACTCCACACTCTCCACATCCCAGTGCCAGGAATCAGATGGGCAGGTTCAGACTGACTTAGCCTGTAGGTTGTAGGGTTTGTTTTAACCTTCACATTAAATTTCTCTCTTTTTTGTTTTTCATTTAAAAATCATCTTCTCTCCCTCCATGCTGGGTCAAGCAAACAAAACCAAAACCCTGGTAAAAAATATGCATAGTCAAGTAGAACCTATCCCCATGGTTGCCATGCCCTAAAATGTGTCTTATTCTATACCCTGTATCCATCACATCTCTGTCAAGAGGTAGATAGAATTCCTCATTATTGTTACTCTAGAATCAGGGTTAATTTTTGTATCAATCTGAATTATTAAGTCCTTCAAAGTTGTTCATTTTGATACTGTTGTCATAAATTAGCTTTGTTCTGCTCACTCCACTCTATTAACACTACATTTAGTCCGTTCCATTCTTCCTATATTTCTCTGAAAACATTTTTTCCTTTTTTTTGTTCAGCACTGTAGTATCCCATAACATTCATATACTATAATTTATTTAGTCATTCCCCAACTAATGGACACTTAGTTTCTAGTTCCTTGCCACCAATAAAAAAAAGCTGTTTAAATATTTTTATACAGATAGGATCTTTTCCTCTTTTGGATTCCTTTCAGGTATAGGCTTAGTAGTAGTATTTGCTAGGTCAAAGAGTATACACAATTTGGTTATTTGGGGGAATGATTCCAAATTGCTCTCTAGAATGGTTGTACCAACTCACAGCTCTACCAATAGTGCATTAATAGGGCTGTTTTCCCCTAGCCTCTCTGACATTTATCATTTTCCTATTTTGCCAACTTTGAACGTGAAATGAAACCTGAAAATTCTTTTAATTTGCATCTCTATTAATGATTTTGAACATTTAAAAAATATGGCTATAGATAGCTTGAATTTCTTCCCTTGAGAATTGCCTGTTCATATCCTTTGACCATTTATCAGTTGGAAAATAGCTGTTATTCTTATATATTTAAATCATAAGCTATACTTTCAGGATAGCATTTCTCAGGAAGAGGAGAAAACAAGAATAGAAGAAGGCTGAGTTTATCACAATAATTGACAGCTGGTCCTTTTACTTTGCAGCTCTTTCTCTTTATTACGAACACAATAGGATCTCTCTCCTCCATTCCACTCCTCACCCCACATTCTAGCAAGGGGGAATTTGATGATCACTTGTGTCTCAGAGATTTCTCCACATACTTTTCCTTCTTGAAATGTGAGTAATCACCTCTTAATTGATGTTTGTGTAAACACAAACTTTTCCTTCCCTGCCTTTCCCCTATCCTAGCTCCTTGGTTTTTGTTGCTGTTATTGTTGTTTGGTTTTTGTAGGAAATGCTCTGAAAGCATGCGTTGAAATAAATGCCCAGCTCCCAAAGGAAAAAAAAAAACATACTAAAACTAATTTTCTAAGATGCTTATCTCGCCTCCGCCTTTAACTTACTCTGTGACCTTGGAATGTTGGTTATCCACACTAATTCTTCCTTTTCCCAATATGTAAACAAGATTTGGAATGTAGATGATATCTAAGATTTCTTTCCATGCTAAAAATCTATATTCTAAAGTTTCGCCCAGCTTTAGTGACCTATATTCTTACCTATATCTTTGGCATAAAACTCCTAACATCATTTGTAAAAATCTGATCTAGAGCATGAGTTTTAAACTAGACAAACAAATGAGACAGTGTACTGCAGGAGTATTAACCTATCAATATGAGCAAAATACAAGTTATTTCAGCAAACTCACTGTTCAGTCTGTACCCCTATACTTCAAATGTCCTCCCATAATGCTTTGCCACCTCTTTCAGGAAGCTTTGACCCCTTATTTTGGTCTTTGTGTTCTGGTTACTACTATCCCTTGCATGTAGTAGACACTTAATAAATGCTTGTTGAATTGAACCTCTGAGATGTACTTTATTCTCTTTCCAGCTTTACTTAGCCATTTGTTGCAATGGAGTAGTATACTAAAGCATTACTAATGACTCATTTTTGTGGAGCTTGAGAATTCTCAGAGTACTTTCCTCACAACAATCTTGTGAGGTAGGAAGTGGAAAATCTGATTAGTCCCATATTATACTCAATCTCTATGGTTGCCTCATTTGTAGATTCCTTTGCTGATAGCCTTCCACTGGTCCTGAAGTTACCTGAAACAGAGCTGCTAGACAGGAGTGGATATCTCTGTAATAACTCCTGGGCTATTAACCCCATGGGGTCTATCCTTTTGAAACCTCTCTTCTTGCCCTTCAGAATTTTTATTCTTAGAATTTATATCTTCAAAGCCTGCCACAAAGTCATTTCAGAAATGTTTGCTGATTGATTAGCCACATAATTTTAATTTCAGATTCTTTGGATTGTACATGATACAAGTCAAGTCTTGGTTTTCTATTTCTTCACATAAGAGGGGAATAAAAGCAACTAGTGTCCTGCAAGCCCAGTGGAATTTTACTAGAATTTGGGGTGAATTCACTGAGCTAAGGGACTGTTTTCAGTTCAAGGCTCTGAGGACATAGTGATTTTTGCTGGGCTTGTAATTCAAAGCAAAAATCAAAGCCAAGCTACCATGGACAGAACCTAGAGAGATTTGCTTGTCCTTTTCATATGCCCTGACTGTGAAATATGTCATTTCTCTTACTTTCACAGCTGCCTGAATTGTCACATCCACACGCATCCCCATCACCAGTAATCTGTTTATCAAGAAATAAGAGCTCGTTGCCTCCCAATTTTGCCTTTCCAGGTGACTGATATTAATTAGGTTTTCAGTAGGCCTGGTTTATCTCAGACTGAAACCAAAGCAGATGAAAATACTGCTTTGCAGTAAGATTTCTTTTCTCAAAACGATGAATGGGATGAAGATACTTATCTAAGAGAACAGGTTTCAGGTGGAGCTTCCGTCAGCAGAGTTCTGAAATGCATTGTTAGGCTATGGTTGATCTGAAGAAGGAATAAAAATAGCATGTCATCCAGTGACTACATTAACTCATTTTACACACACAAAGTTGGAGTCCCTGAGTGGCAGCAGGCTTGCTACACATGTAGAAACTACACAGATTCATTAATAACTGAATCCTATTCCAAAATGTTATTGTTTCTTAAAAAAGGGATGCTAATTCCTCCAAAGCCCTGTCTCTATTTCTGCATTATCAACCTGCCTTTATGATACACAATTACTTTTCTATTAAATTTAGCTCACCTGATACTTGCTGAATGCCTACCATGTGCAACTGCACTGTGTTATATATTAAGGGTACAAGGAAAAAGAAGCCTTCAGTGTTGGGGGATGCAACTATATACTGTACAAATGGACACAAAATAAGTTAAAAATAGGTTTGCTGATCTAGGACTGACATCAAGATCTTGAACAAAATTCTTAACTAACTTCAATTTGTAGTTGACAAATACCCATAGAGGTTGTGACTTACCCAGGGTCATGTAGGTACTAAGTGTTAGGCAAGATTTGAACCTAGGTCCTTGGAGTCAGTGCTCTTTCTACTGAATGTAGGAAAGAATAAATTGAATGAGTTGAAAAATTCAAAGGACTACCTCTAGCTTGTGGAAATCTGAGAAGGGGTCATGAAGGAAGGAAAAGAACTAAGCTTTGAAGAAGGGGCCTGTCAGCAAGTTAAGTTGAGAGAGTAGTTTGCTGAGAAGGCAGAATGAGATCAGGGAAAAGGAAGGTAGTATAGTCTAGCCTGAGAGCAAAATGGAGTTTTCTATAGGAGAACAATGGACATGGAGCCAGGATACTTGTGTTTATGTGGAACTTTATCTTGGAGATAGGATAACTGGGTTTGAATCCCAACTCCAACACTTACTAACTGTGTGACCCTGGGGAAGACTCTTCATCTCTCTGAGCCTCAGTGTCCTCATCTGTGAAATGGAGGTGATAACCTTTGTACTACCTGCCTCACAGGGTTGTTGGAAGGAGAACTCTTTTCAATTCTTACAGGTCTATAGAACTGTGAAGGGAAAAATAGTATGAAATAAGGCTGAAAGAGTAGGTTGGAGCCTGACACTGGATTTTTAATAGTAATAAAAAATAATATAATAACTAACATTAATATAGTGCTTTACATGAAAGAAAGAAGGAACAAGCATTCATTAATTCTCCACTATGTGCCAGGCACTGTCCTAAGTACTTAATAAATATCAACTTTTTTTAATACCCACAACAACCCTGGGAGGTAGGTGCTACTATTATCCTACCTTACAGTAGAGGAAACTGAGGCAGAGGGAGGTTAAGTGACTTGTCCAGGATTTATAAAGCCAGTAAGTTTCAGAGGCTGCATATGAAATCAGGTGTTCCTGACTTCAGATCCAGCAGTCAAAGAAATTTGTTTTATTTGCTAGGCAATGCGGAGTCACTGAAACCTCTTCAGAGATGATAAGATCTATGCATTAGAAAAATTGTTTGATAATGTTGTGAAGAATAATCAAAGAAGGGAAAGACTGTGGTCAAGGATATAAGGTTTTCAATGGTCCAAGTGAGAGATGACAATGTCATGAACTTAGGCATTATCAGTATGAATGAGAAATAGCTTCTGTTTTTGTCCCCCAGTATAAAAAAGAACCACAAGGGAAAGGGGGAGAGAAAATGGAGGGAAAGGATGTCAGAAATGCTGTAGACACAGTATAAACAGAATAAATGTAATGGGAGATTGGGAGAGAAAAGAGTCAGAAATGAATTTGAGATTTGAATCTTATAAGAGGAAAGAGGGTGGTACGAAAGCCTACATATCTGCATTTATGGCTTAAAATGCCTTCCAGTGCACAGAATGAACTGACCCTGCTATATATCCAAATGTAAAGAGTCTGTCTGCAAAGAGGGAGGCAATTCTTTTAGGGGCCACCTGTGCCAGGAAACTAACATTTAGAAAACTCAGTGCTGTACCAGATTGTTCTATAAAGTACAGATTTTGGAAGAAAGAAATACCAGTACAACATAAAGTAGGTTGGGACAAGGACTCTGGGATCTTAGCCATTCAAGAATGTTCATGGAATTCTGTTGCTATTTCCTGCTTGAAAAAAGAGGAGGGTGGAAGGAAACCAGAACTGTGGGGAGGGAGAGAGACAGAGATAGGGAGAGAGACAGATAGAGACAGAATGAGAGACAAAAAGAGAGAGGCAGAGACACAGAGACAGCGATAGACGGAGAGATAGAGAGACAGACAGTGAGAAAGAAAAACAGAAAGAGATAGAGAGACACACATACAATAAAAGCAACACACATCCAAACAGGAGTTACTAAATCTTCAAGGGACTAGAAAGCAGATTCTATGAGGCTACTGGAATCCCTAGCAAATGCAAGAACAAAGTGATAGTAAGATAAACTCAGAGACACTAGAGTCCTGGATAGGTAATATATGGATTTAAATGCCAAGTGAAGCAGTTGTCACAACTTATTTGACTACTTTTTAAAAGGTGCTAGAAAACTAACAAGAGGTTGGTAGGGAATATCTTCTTCCCCTAATCTTGAACGTCCCAAATTTCTAAATCAGTATCTTATTCAGTCATTGTCAACTCTTAGTAACCCCATTTGGAGTTTTCTTGGCAAAGATACTGGAGTGGTTTGCCATTTTCTTCTCCAGCTCATTTTACAGATGAGAAAACTGAGGCAAACAAATTGCCCAGAGTCACACAGCTAGTAAGTGTCTGAGGCTAGGTGAGTTATCTGACTCCAGGACTGGCATTCTATCTACTGCACACCTGGTTGTCTACACCAAAATTGCCAGGCTCTATTTCAAAGGGTATTTGTGATTGTCTAGCGTCCCTCTCCCTTTACACATTTCTCTTCCCTTCTCTTATATTGTTCAGTGGTAGCCCCTTCAACTTCATGGCACTTGTATCATGGATAGAGTGTACTCTTAGTGCACTAGACAACTCTTAGACTATAAACTACAGGGGAGGAGCTGATAATTTGCATTGGTTCTCATTTTCTCACCTGGTATTTCCCTTGACCAATGAAATCATGGGTCTAGTTCTTCTCCCTTTCTGATGCTGGAGTTAACATTAACAGTGTGGGAAAGTTACTTCAATTTTCTGAATCTCATTTGTCTCATCTGGAAGATGAAGTCATTGGAAGATGATCTTTAAAAGTACTTTCATCTCTGAAGTGTTAAAAGTATGGCACCTTTTCCACCATGCCATATGGAAGACTTTTAAAACCATGGCCTGCCTCCTCTTGGAAGGAACGTTCTCAGGTAGTTGAAAAAGTAGGGCCTGATGAAGGATGATTGCATTGGGCTTGGAAAGCAAGGGCTATAGGATCTGGGCTCCTCTAGTTCCAGCTGGGCTGACTCAGAGAACCAATTTGATAAATTTTCACAGTTTTCATTGTGAGCATTCACACCTCAGGAAATAAGAAATACTGCAAATCAGAGCTTGACTCACCAGACAGGTAAGAAGAAAACCATCATGGTAGCCATAAAGGAAATGAACTCTCATGATTGGGAAGCTTACCTCTGCTTCTCAAAAACTTATTGCTATCAATACTGTATTCAGGTTGTCCATTTCAACTCATTCTCAAATAATTGTACCATCTCTTTTTCTGACTGTGTCCTTCATGATGTCATATATGCAACCTCTTACATGAAAGTGTCATGGGCTCACTCTGTGTGTGTGTGTGTGACTGTGTGTGTGTGATTTACCATCTTTTGGGTTATTTGCAATTTTCATTCTTTGAGATTTCAGTGGTGTCTTGTGATTCATCCATAGAAGGTCATTGAGAAAAAAAAAATTACTGATCCTAGTAGAAAATGTCAAAACTGGCAGTAAAATGGTGTGCTTTGATGGAAATGTGGCATTACTATGCTGAGCCATTTCCTAAATGTGATCCAGCCTACTCTGCCACTCTTTGAATCTGGCATCAGCTATTATCTACCTTTAGGACATGTTTAGGGTGGTGTAATATTTAATTTTTTAAAAAAGGGCCATGCTAAAATTTGAACTTCCTAATTACCTGGAAGCTAGGTAGTATGGCGGATAGAGCCCTGGCTTTGGAGTCAGTAAGACCTGAGTTCAAATCCTGCCACAGTTACTTCTTAACTATATGACCCTAGGCAAATCATTTAACCCTTCAACCTCAGATTCTTCACTTGTAAAATGGGATCATCATAGCACCTACCTTATGGGGTTTCATAAGGATCAAAAGAGATAACATATTCCAAGTGCTTTACATACCTTAAAGGTATGGTAGCTATTTATTTATATTATTTTCAGCATTATCATCATTATCATAACTATTTTTAGTAGAGCTCCCCTGATCACTTGATAGGACTTATTCCCCAAGGGTTCTCATGTTCCTGCTGCCTTTGCTTTGCAGACCTCGGTGATACTGACTTACTAATTGCTAAAGGACAAACACCCCACTCCACCTCCTGCTGCAGCTGTCTTCTCCTTTACTCCCTACACTTCCAATCTGCCCTGCCCCTTCCACTGTGTCCTATGGAACTCCCACTCAATAATCAACACATTTCTCTTGATTTTAGAGCTCAGCCTTGATCATTTCTTCTATTTTCTAGCACTCATAGAGACCTGGCCCCTACTGGATAACATGGTATCTCTAGCCATCTTTCCAGTTTGGATTTTATCTTTCATAATGATAATAACAACAGCTACCATTTATATATGTGCCAGGTGCTGTGCTAAGCACTTTACAAAATTATGTCATTTATGCTTCATAACCATCCTGAGAGGTAGGTGCTATTGTTATTCCCAGTTTACAGATGAGGAAACTAAAATCCTTATTGGTCCTGGGAGGACCAATAGCTCTTCATTGATACTTCCAGACTCTCCCTCTAACGCCATCACATTGAACTTCTCCTTCTTTGAGATTTTCTCTATTCAAACTTATAACCCAATCCATATCCTAGAAACTATTATCTATTGACCCCTGAAATATTCTCCCTCTTTTCTCAATGAATTAAATATCCTAATTTAAAACTTCTCTAACCCAACAATCTGCATTCATATTAAAGGACTTTGCCATGCATCTTAATATTCCTTCAAACATCCTAATTTTCCACTTCCTCAACTGACTTAGTCTCCCCCTTATTCAATAGGAAATAGGAAACAATGAAAGTTTCTGAGTAGGAGAATTTCAAGTGGTTAGTACAATAAAAAGGGGCAGTGACTTCCACATGATACTTACTTGAACGTTTTTTGAATTGATATCATTTTTAGTGTGCAGGTTCTTTTAGTGAAGCAGTCAGGTAGGACAGTAGATAGTGTACTGGGGCCTGGAGTTAGGAAAACCTGAATTCAAATCCAGCTTCAGATACTTAGTAGCTGAGTGATCCTGAGCAAGTCACTTAACCTTGGGCTGTATCAATTTCCTCAACTGTAAAAGGCAGATTATAATAATACTTACCTCACAGGATTGTTGTGAAGATCAAATGAGATATGTGTAAAGCACATAGTATAGTACCTAGTACACAGTAGGTACTCCATAATTGTTTATCCCTTCCCTTACTTCTAGTGCCTTGTGAATCATTTTGTAGATAGTTACCTGAATGGAGGACCAACCTGGTCATTATTACTTTACACCCCAAAAAAGTGAGCCCTGGACCTTTAAATTTCTATACTTTCAATCTAGATTTCTTTCCCTTCCTCTTTTCCTCCTTTCTCCCTCTATCTTCTCTTTCTCCCTATAATCTCTCTCCTTTCTCACCATCCCTATTTCTCCTCTCTCCGCTTTCTTCTCTTTGGTCCCTCATTGGTTATCTACACTGCCATTCAGAAAGCTCTCCAGAAAATACCAAGTACAAAGAAAAGGCAGTAGAAATAAAAAAAAAAATAGAGGGAGATTAGTTTTAAATTGTTCATTTAGAATTACTAGTTTCAATCAATGACAATTTAAGACATTAAATACATTCTGGGGTAACTTGTAAAAAAAAAACCCAACACACACCTCCTGCAGTTGCTGACATTCTCTGAGGTTTTCTAATAAGATCAGGGTCAGTGACAGGAAAATAAGCAGGGAGATGAGTAGGATGTCAGAATGAAATTGAGTTCCAGAAGAGTTATCTCAAGTTTGTCAGTAAACTGTGCTTGCAAAACTGGGTCTCCAGTGAGAGGAACACTGCAGGTTTGGGCATTGCAGGTATGGGAGGAGGTTGCTGCTGCTTGACTCTATTGCCAGACTTTTGCATGGCATTTACCTTTGACCTTGAAAGGAAAAGTAGGAAACTGTCCTCTGAATGTGGGGTGGAGGGATAGAGTTGGGGGGGCCTGGCAAGAGGACTAGACTTGGAATCAGGGCACTTGCACTCGAATCTTGACCTTCTCACTCCTTGGGTCACCTTGGACAAGTGCCTTGAACTTCCTAAGCCTCAGTTTTCTCAAATATAAGTTGCTTTTATGATAATTGGACTGGATAACCTTTAAGGTTCCTTTCAGCTCTAAATCTATGATCAGACGCTTGAACTCCATCCCACTGAGACAAATTCTAGATAAATTCTATCATCTCAGAAGACATTAATATCATAGGATATTATTAAAGGTTGGGAAATCAATCAAGGAAAGGTAATTTTCAAGTGCCCTTATGTCCTTGGCTTAATTTTGTAAGGTATTGCTAACTCTTCTGTAGTGAGAACCAATATACACATCCTACTATTATCATCATCTTTGTTCATCAGATTTCCTCAACAGTTCTCTTTAATTCTCACTTTTAAACCTGCTTGTTGAGGGATAATTTTGTCTGTTGGTGTTACCAGGGTTATTTAGGGGAAAAGATTAGGCTAGGAGGTTAGGACCGAGGCTCAGCCCCCAATGTTGTACTTCATTAGTCATGTCTACAGGTTTAATTTTAGTATTGGCTGAAAAAATATCACTGGGAAGAGAACAGAAGAAAACATGAGAGCAATGCCATGGCAGGGCAGAAGGACTTCAGGTTCTCCCCTGACAGTGCTTTACCTGACCCCTTCTTATACAGTCCTGAGCATGTTTGGGGGCCTCTCCCACTCATCCAGTCTTTGGTAATGTCAGAAATTCAAAATGTGATCCCTGAACATATGGCACATTTTCTTCCAAATAATGGAAAAGGACTCAGGGACTGTATGCCTGGAAAGAATGTTTATCCATATTTCAGAGGGTAAATGATTCTCTATGAAATCCTCCCCATACCCCTACCCTTTATTCTCCTCCCTAAAATGCCCCAAATTTCAAACAGCTATAACACTGCTGACTCATCTCTCGTTTCCCAAGGAAGATCTGGGTTGATTTGTCATGTCTTATTGTATAATGTTCTACTTTCATGAGTTTCTCCCTGTATGACAAAAAGGTTGAGGAATGTATCAGGAGAACCCCTTCATTATAAACAAAGGCCATATTTAAAGAAGGACCCTGTAATTTTGTTTGTTTAAAAAAAAAAAGAAAAGCTAAGAGTAATCTATAATATTTTTAACAAAGAATTGTTCCTTTGTTTCCTTAAGGAGGAATGAGGAAAGTTAGAAGCCAGATTTATTACTTGCTTAGCAAGTTCCATCTCTAAATATGACTGATTATTCTGATATTTTGGAGGGCTTCCACAAGGTTTCATGGGGCTACTTGAGCCCATACAGGGCAGAAGTATGTCAGGTCTTTGACAAGAGCCATATTTTCCATCTCTAAGGTTACAGGGTGACTGTCTATCATCCAGGCCTCCAACCAGGCCAGGACCTAACTGTCTTATGTAACTGCCAGATTTTCCTGATTTGGTATAAGATCCGGACTGGATCCTTCTTTTCAATCTATATTTGTCCACATGCAATGGTATCCAAGAATCACAAATATTCTCCCTTGATTGACGTTTCAGCTTGTCAACCTCTTTACCTACATTCCCTAGCATGGTGACTTATTCATAGTAGTCACTTAATAAATTTTTGTCGAATTTAATTGAAATCTAGGCCTAAACCATTATGGTTTTGGATACCTTTCCTTTCTGTCAGGAGTTTGTGAACTGCTTTAAGACATATCCCTATGAGCAACATGGAGGTCAGGTACAGTAATAACTCATTCCTACGTGTAAACTTCCATTTTCAAGATGACAGGGCTGATTTTGATCACAGGAAAAGCAGATAACTGCTTCTCTGGTGTGATCTGGGAGGCATGAAGAAAGGATCTGGGATCAAAAATTCCTACGGTTAGTCACCACTCTGAGTTTTCTCTATAAGAATTGACAGGAACTTCACCTGTGGCTTCATTTTTAGAGAACTTCCAAAAGAAGAAATTATCTTTATTAATCCAGGTTGGCACCTTCTCTGTAATTTATAGTCTTATGACAGTGAGAGATTAAGTTACTAGTTTAGGGTCACTCAGTCAGTATGTGTGAGAAGCCACACATGAACTGGAGTCTCCTTGGCTTCCAGACCATCACTCTAGCCACTATGCCAAGTTGTTTCCTCTATTCAGGAGCTACAGAGACAGTTAATTTGTTCAGCTCAGTAAAAAAGATATAGGGGTCCAAGGATCTGTTGTAATTTAATCTTTTATGTTTTTGTGGGGCTATACATGTTGTGAAACCCCTTCTGATCCTAGTCCTAGGTATTACCAGAGACATACCTATCTAGGGCTAGGTGACTGGGCTTTGCTGAGGGCATCAAATTTTGAGGGTACATAGAAACAACAGAGCTTAACACCTAGTTTTCAGGGAGACCCAGTTAAAATAGGAACCTAGGAGTTGGTCCTGTTCTTTATCCTATATAAATACGTTCCACGTGGGCTCCAGCTTGATCCCAGTCCATCTCACACACACACACACACACACACACACAGACACACACAGACACACACAGACACACACACACACTGCATACTGTGTCAGCTTCAAAAATTGATTAAGGGCACATGTAGCTTCTGTTGCCTCTGGTACAAAACCTGTTAGTTATATTGCTGCCTGTTAATTGTCATGAGGTTGTGTTCACTAATCTCCTAAATGCCAGTATAGTTAAATCTTCCTGCCTTCAATTAATAAATAGATCTGGCTGCTTAACATTGAAACATATTCTGTTTTACCAGCCTTGTACTGTTTCCCACAATAAATGTAGAGAACTGGAATGCAAGTTTCACTCCAACTTTCTAACATTATCTAAGCTGGAGTAAGGGAGACATACTTAGTCTTCAAAGTTCACATCAGGATCTATATCTTTTAACTCCAGATAATACAAGAAATTCCCAACCAAAATTAAAACTTTTTTCTCCCTTCCTTCTTTTCTTCCTTCTTTCCCTCTTTCCTTCCTCCCCTCCTTCCTTCTCTCCTTCCTTCCCTCCTTCCTTCCCTCCTTCCTTCCCTCCTTCCTTCCTTCCCTCCTTCCTTCCTTCCCTCCTTCCTTTGTTTCTTCCTTCTTTTTTTTCCTTCCTTTCTTCCTTCCTTCCTTCTTTTCTTTCTCTCTTCCTTCCTGTCTCTATCTCTGTCTATATCTATATCTACCTGTACATAAATAGATGTAAACCCAGGACTTTTCTGACTAAATTCTGCTTCCTGCTTGGCCTATCATAGTCAGGTGAAGAAGTTGTGGGTGTTTATCCAAGAGAAGTGAGAACCAAGGGAACCACATGAGACCTGCCATCTTCATTTTTTCGAAAGGCTGTGATGAGGAATTATTAGGCCTTTTTGACTTAGCTTTGGAGGGAAGAATTCAGAATAATGGGTAAATATTACGACAAAGCAAATGTAAGCTTGCTGGCAAGAAAGATTCCCTAGCAATTCGAGTCATTCCAAGGTGGGGCCTAAGTAGAGTTGGAAGATTCAACCCAACAAGCATTCATTTAGTAAGACTCGGCGTATATACTGGGCACTATTCCAGGTGCTGGACATATAAAGACAAAAATGAAAATAACATTCTCGGCCATCAGGGAATTGATATTCTCCCTGGGGGAGGCAGATCAACATGTACGCAGATTTCAAAAGTACAAAACAAAAATTGAAGTAGTAAATGCAAAGTAATTTTAAGAGAGAGTGCTAGGAATTGTGTCTATGTGCGGGCATGTGTCAGGAAAAACTTTGTGGAGACAGGTGCACTTGTGCTAAGATACCGCAGGCATAAACAGGACAAGAGCTGGCGGCCACTTAAATATGAAAACAATTCAGAGATCTCTCAATCCAAAACATCTTTTTTGCCAATGCATACTGTTTTCCATAGTGCCTAGGAAATAGAAGGCACTTTGCCCATTGGCAGACAGATGTGACATCACGTTATAGAGCAGCGGTTCTCAATCTGGGGGTTATGTTCAATTTGTAACAATGAAAATACATCTCGCACATCAGATATTTACATTATGATTCATAACAGTAGCAAAATTACAGTTATGAAGTAGCAACAAAAATAATTTTATGGTTGGAGGTCACCACAACATGAGGAACTGTATTAAAGGGTCACGGCATTAGGAAGGTTGAGAACCACTGTTATAGAGTAAGCATTAGACTCAGAATCAGAAGACTTGAATTCAAGATGCAACTTTGTCATTTTTTTAGCTATGTGAATTGTTCCCTTTATATCAGCCCATCTGTAACATAGAAATAATAACACAGTCTATCTCCCAGGATTGCCATATCAAATAAGATACGAGAAAATGCTTAGTAAATCACTTGAGAATTAGATGAATTATGGAAGTGAGGAACAAGCCCCCAGTTCCCATACCTAAGTCTGGCCAGTCAATCAGCTAACATCAGTTAAGCCTCTATTATGGGCCAGATATAATGAGCTGTGTATAGAACAGGCTGCTTGCTCTTTGAGCAAAGAGGACAGAGTTGGAGTCTGAATGAAATATCTCCCCTTATTAGCCGTGTGACCTTGGGCAAGTCACTTAACCCCAATTGCCCTGCCCTCCCCCTCCAAAAACAAAAAAAACCAAAACAAAATAAAATAATAAAGTATCTCTAGGAAAACAAGATGATAAGAGGCATAGGGAGAAAATCCTGAATGTTTACATTGGATGTGTTGTTTTTGTTGTTTTTTTGATGAAAGAATTATTTTCCATCTATTTCCTATCCAGCATGTAAATGGATAGAAATCCTTCATTGGTCTTGTGTTGCTTCCCTGTTGAATTAAATCTTTGCCCATTTGAAAAGCCCATTCATCTCAGCAGCTAGCTATTCAGCAGCCGAGCATTTCCGCTCAAGGACCATTTCTTTGTCCACAAGACACTTCATGGCATGGACTCATTACCTCAGTGCTCTTGGCCCAGCTCTAATCACAGATCTGTCAACATTTCTGCCTCAGAGGCTTCTCATCTTTTGTCTTTTTTTAAGCTTTCCATTGCAAGTCTTTCCACTGAAACACAAACACAGGGAATAAGACTAGCTTTGCCCATAGATAGAATGAGTTCATGGCAGAATGAACAGACATGGAATCAGAGACCCAGATTCAAGGATGCTGAGTTGTGAGATTTTGAATACATCCCTCAACTCTGAGCCTTAATTTCTTTATCTGTAAAATTAAGATAATAAAACACCCTTGCCTACCTCACTGAATTCTCATAAGGATCAAGTGAGATAAAGTATAAAAGATGCAAATGTGTTGTGTAAATAATTTGAACATTAAATAAATATAAGCTATCATATTAATGTGGCTATAAAGTGATGAGACTTAAGAATATTTGGGAAATTCAGGTCCTCTTTCTCCTCACCAAAAATAGCCTCAAATCTTTCCACCTGGTCTTGTAACTGAAATGGCTGAAACTGCACCAAGCCCAATTCTTGGGGGGAGGGGGGGTGAAGCATCATTCCCTTCAGAAACATAGATACTCTTGTGAAGTTAGTGTATAAAGCTGTGAGTAAGTAACAACTCAATGTGTATTTGTTCATTAACAACATTTATTAGGCATGGAAAGGGCAAATATGGAAATGAGAGAAGTCTGCACTGAAGTGGCTCATGACATAAAAGATAAGACATCTGTGTAGATTTATATGGGGTGTATTAGGATAGAAGTGCAGAAGACACACAGTATGAGCTAAGAGCTCAGATAAAGGAGACATGGGGATGGAGATGTTGAATGGGTATTTTCCTAAAGACCAAGTCTGACCATGAAACTCCCCAGCTCAACTCCAATGACTCCTTATGTCTGGGGTTAAATCCAAATTCTTCTTTTTGGCATTGAAATGCCTTACATTCTGGCTCCAACCTATCTTTCTAAACTTATTCTATATTCTTCCCTTCACGCACCCTCAGTCGAGCTTAATTGGCTTTCTTGCTTCTCCTCATTGATGTTACCACCTTCTGTTTCTGTTCCTTTCCACTAATTGTTCCCAATTCTGGCACACACCCTCTCGACCTCTACCCCTCAGGAGCCCCTTTTTTCTTCAAAGCTCAGCACAAGCACTGCCTTCTGCACAGGGCCTTCCACAGATACTATGTTTTCCTCCCCAAAATTACCTTGTATTTTCATATTTACTTATATGCGTGCATATGGCATCTCCCAATAAAATAGGATCTCCCTGATGGTGAGCACAGTTTCATTTTTTCTCTCTGTGTTCCCAGTGCTTGTTGAAGTACCTGATATATAGAAGGTGCATAATAAATGCTTGTAGATTGATTAAATGGTCAGGATATCAATAAGCAATCAGGTGAGGAGGGCACATCTTCTATATCGCTATAAATTTTTATTTCTCATGGTAGTGACCCTAGAAATGGATTTTTTTAATAATCAGGGAGCTGTACAGTCATACCACTTGGTGGTTGTCTATCTTGTGTTATGGCCACTAGAAGACAGAGATAGGGACTGGACCTATGCATGTCCATTATAGAACCATTACATACGTCCATTTCTCTGTTGTTTTTCCCTCCCTCCCTCGACCCCTCCCCTCCTCATTCTCCCTCTTCCTCTCTCCCTTTCCTTCTCTCCCTTCCTCCCCTTCCTCTCACACCCTGTCTCCTTTTCCCCCAGTAGGTAGCTTATAGCATGACATGATTTGAGGAGGAGAAGGCCTTATATGCCCCAAATTCTCCCTCCCACTAAAGTCTTCTAAGGACAAATGAGAGAACTGTATTGAATTACTCAGATTAAAAATAATTTTTAAAAATTTAAGGTGATGATATTATTATAAGATTTGTTTCAAAATAGTTATCCTGTCTTCTCATTCAAAGTGTGTAATATCAAACATACAAAGAAAATGAGATACTTATTATAGGCATTTACTGATAAAATCCTAAAGGCAGTAGTAGCAGGAGCAATGGATTTGGGGTTAGAGGGCCTAGGACAAAATCCCAGTTCTGCTTCCTACTACTTCTATGACTCTGGACAAGCCATGTTACTTCTTTAGGACTCAACCGTAAAATAAGGCTGTTTAACCAGATGACCAATCTAAATCAATGACTCTACAATATTACTTCAATTCTTATGGCTAAAATAATTCCTTTTCACTGAAGCCCAAGAGGGGCTCTTTAACAGAGATGAAGGGAAGATGATACAGTTAAAAAGTTCTGGACATACACAGTAATAGCCACATTGTTCTATGACTGACTTCGATAGATTTAGCTTTTCTCAGCAATGCAAAAACCTAAAACACTTCCAAGGGATTCAGGATAGAAAATGCTATCCATATCCTGAGACAAAACTATGGAGCCTCAATTCAGATCAAAGCATACTATTTGCTCTCTTTTTTTGTTTTGTTTTTTCTTTCTCATAGTTCCTTCCATGTGTTCTAATTTGTGTATATATATATATATATATATATATATATATATATATGTATATATGTATATATGTATATATGTATATATGTATATATTCTAATATATTGTATATATATATATATATATTCTAATAATACACACACACAAAAAAATACATATTCTTTCCCCTTCCTTCCTTTCATCAGCATTAAGTGACTTGCCCAGAGTCATAAACCAATGTGTCTTTAGTCTAATTTGAACTCAAGTCTTCTTCATGCTCTATCCACTGAGCCATATAGTTGACTCATAGACATGTATTTTTGATGATATAGAGGATTTCCAGGTGAGGAACCTCCCTCTACCAATGAAATTTGACCCCTTCTCAAACCTAATGAACATCCTAAAGCCCTGAGAAGGTAAGTGATTTGTTTGAGGTCACAAAGTCAGTTATGTATTGGAGGCAAGATTGAACCCAGAGTTTCCTAGCTCTAAAGTCAGCTTTCTATGCGCTACACACCATCATCTTCTCAGTCATTTTGATTCAGAACCTCGGTATCATCTTTGACCCCTTACCCTCTCTTACCTTAAGTCACCCCATATCTAATCAGCTGCCAAATCTTGTCATATCTACCTTTATAACATCTGTGGCATATGCCCCCTTCTCTCCTCTCAAACAGCTATCACTCTCATGCAGGCCCTCATCATCTCCCACAATCTATTAAAATCACCTGCTGATCAGTCTCCACCCCCTCAAGAGTCTCCCATCCCTTCTCTTCTCAGCTACCAAATTGATCTTCCTAAAGTACAAGCCTGATCATATTATCTTCCATTTAGTAAACTCCAGTAGTTCCCTATTACCTCCAGGATCAAATATAAAACCCTCTATTTGGCTTTTAAAGCCCTTCATAACCTGGCCCTCTCCCACCTTCCCAGTCTCTTATACCCTGCTCCCTTCACATTCTCTTTGACCCAGTGAAACTGTCCTCCTTGACATTTCTCATACAACACACCCATCTTCTGAGTCCATGATTTTTCATTGGCTCTCCCTCAGGGCTGAAATTCTCCTCCTCCACATCTCTGTCTTTTGGTATCCCTCAGGTCAAAGCCTTTTCTGTTCCTCCCATATGCCAGCACCTTCTGTCTGAGATCATCTCCACCTCAGCCTGTCTAATCTTATTTGTACTATTCTCTATATGCTATTTCCTCTATTGGACTATGAGCTCCTTGAGAATAAGGAATGGTTGTTTTTTTTTAATCTTTCTTTGCATCCCTAGAGCTTAGCATAGTTGGTCACACATAGTAGGTACTTCATAAATGATTGCCAAGTTGTCCTATCTTGAAATCATCCTGCCTCCTTCATTTATCAGCAATAAGGATATGTTACTTCAATTTCCTGTCTGATGTGTATAAAGGGTGTATATAAGATACTGTTTCCTGCAAAGCACTAAGTAAGTTATTATTCATAGGTAATATAGTCAAGTCCATAAACATTTATTAAGCAGTTCCCATGTGTCAGGCACTGTGCTAAGGCGGGGGGGGGAGGGGGGGTGAGGAGGGGTGGGGGGGGTGGAGCAGGAGGGTTACAAAGAAAGATAAAAAGGAATAACAGCCCTTGCTTTTAAAGAGCTTCCATTCTAATGGAGAATGATAATAAAGGAAAGAACGAAAAGTGGGGGCTTGGGGAAAGAAGGTTCACAAGGTGATGGGGCTGTGCTGAAGAAAGAAGTACCAGAGAGTGAGGAGCAGAACCTGGAGAGGAGTGAGCAAGTGAGCATCCTGTCCTGGACACTTTCCTTGATGTGAAGGTTCTGGGAGGAACCGAATAATCAGAGAGCAAGGGACCACAGGGGCAGCAGAGTGATCTCCTAGGATAAGGAGGCTGCATATGAAAAGTGAACTCTCAGGGTAAGAAGGCCACTTTCTAATTATATGTCTACACCTAAACCGACCTTTGTGGATGGATCGTTTTGCAAAAAGATTTTCTTGGTGAGGGGAATGAAAGAAGATGAGGGTCTGGTATTGATAGATTCTCTCTGAATCAGAGGTAGAACTAAGAATAGGTCAACTGGGACTTTGTCCTAGGGTGAGAAACTTGGGTTTACTTCCTTCTCTGCCCATTCTACCCTTGAGGTGGCATCTCTGAAGCTTAGAAGCCTGTCCAGTGCCCCAAAATGCAATTCTCTCCTTCCACTTCCCCCAAGCAGCTGCACTATGGATGATCTTATCTCCCCCCATGACTTTCCCACTCATCTCAGGTATGAAATTTATTAGTCATCCTCATGCTCCAAAGGAAGGATTAGCTATGAGCAAGTGTGAGGAGTTGAATTTCACTAGAGTTGAGGAGTCATCCCTAGGGTCCTGGAGAAGTGACAAAAAGAACTGAGAGGGGAAAGGGCCAAAGGTGTGCCCCAGAGCTCAGTGCTGGCCTGGGAGCGTTTGCATATCTCTGACAGTTCTGTTCTCATGGGCAGAGAATGTCAGCCCTGCACTTTGTGCCTTCCTGAGGCAATAAACCTGGCTCTCCCAGCTAATAGCAGGGATAATTGCTGTGGGCAGCCTAAATCAGGCTGGTTAAGGTTTAACTCCTTTCTTGCTAGAGTTCACCCTGAAGCTTCCCCCCAGCCCCTGGCTCTAAAGACCTGAAGTATTTCTAGTGTGAAGTTGAGGATTATAGTGATGGCTCCTGGAGCGAAGGCAGGGAACCTAGGCTATTTATAGCAGGAGGCAACAAAGGTTCCTTTCACAGCCTTAAGCACGAGTTGTATCTCTCTGAAATTCTGCCTGTGTTGTGCAGAACTCCAAAGGGCAAGAGAACATGTTCCTCGGAGCCAGTAGAAAGTTCCTGGGCTGTTTTTAGCCCAGAGATGCCAGCTTTCAACCACCTAACGAGTTTAAATCAGCTTGATGGCAGTGCTGCGAATGGATGCAAATGAGGGTCAAAGCAATTTCCATAATGAAGAGCGCTAACTATTCCAGCGCTTCTCTGCTTGGCCTCAAAGTTGCTAGAGAACTGAAGGAGGGAGAGGGAAAGAGGAAAAGGAGGAAGGAATGGAGGGAGGGAGGGAAGGAAAGAAGAATGAAAGAAGGAAGAAAATAAGGAAGGGCAGAAAAAAAGGAAGAAAGGAAGGCTAGAGAAAAGAAAGAAGGGAGGAGGAAGAAGAAAGGATGAAGAAAAAAGAGGAAGGGAGTTAAGGAATGAAGTGGAGAAGGGGAAAAGGAGAAAAGGGGAAGGAGGGGGGAAGAAGGAGAGAAAGAAAGGAGGAATGAGGAAGGGGAAGGAATGTAGAAAAGAGAGTAAAGAGAAGGGAGGAAGAAAGAAGAAAAACAAGGAAAGAGGGAGGGAGAAATGAAGAAGGAAGGAGGAAAATGTGAGCTCTCAGAGGGCAGGTAACATGTTTTTGCCCTTCTTTGTATCCCCCACTGTTAGCACAATTTATGGCACATGGTAGGAACTTACTAAATGCTTGTTCACTGATTGGGGGGAAGAACAAAGAGATGGTGGGAAGGAAAAGGAGAGAGGGAGGGAATAGTAAATGAAGGAAGCTCAGACAGCCCAGTACAATGCAGCCTCAGCCAGTGTCCAGTTACTTGATATTTGAGGCACACCCTGACATAGACTTGGGTGTTTTCCACCAAAACCACCCCCAGAAAGGGTGAATTAACGATAGGCTCCAGATTTTCCAAGAGTCGCTGTCTTGAGCCAGTTCCTTCCCCTCCCTTTGCCATGCAGGTTCTCTTGCTGCCCCCTCCCCCCTTTCTTCCCACTAAATAATCTGTATGATTTGGCCTTTTCAAGCTACACCAGTATATGGACCATGAGCATCTTCTTTCCCAGAGGATTTCCATGTGCCTGGCTTGTTCCTTGAAAATTACATGAATATGTAGATAATAGTAACATGGCCTAACCTTATTACTCTTCCATTAGGTCTTTGCTCACTGTGTTCAGCTCCTGATATTCCTGCATTTCAGAAATTAGCTTCATGTCATTCCACTGACACTCTCCTCAGCTGACTTACATTTTAATTAATCAGTATTTTTATGAGGCACAATACAGAGGCAGGTTATTTTGGCTCTTTTGGCACAGTCAATGAAATTGCATATGGTTTACCCTCCTATCTTCCAGAGAAGGGATATAATAGATGCTTTAATACATATGGAATACATATTCCTCCATCTGAGAAACTCTTAATTGGAACAAAAGCAGAATTCAATAATTGATATGGATTCATTATTTTGAAGTAGTCTAGTCCCCAAGAGGGAATGAATCAGATAGTTATCTTCTGAACTCCCAAAGTGCCTTGAGATCCTCTGACCTACTACCTTCCAGTACTTCCTGATAGACTTCTAGTTAGTCATTAACCCTTAGCAGGGAGGGACTGAATGCCTACTATATTTTACTCAAATGCTTGACTCTGATTTTTTTCATTATATTAAGAAGATTTTGTGAATTTCCCATCCTTCAATCAACAAGGGAGGAGATGCTGTAACCCTTTTCCCTGTCTCCTACCCAGGAAGCTCATGGTCTAAAATTATGCAAGATAAATCACTGAGAGCAAACTCTCTATTATCCAGCATTCCATTCCTGGAACTCTGTTGTCTTGTGTTGTGTACACCATCAACAGGGAGGTAGCTCGTATTACCCTGATAACGATCCTAAATCACTAGTAGGAAGAGCTCTGAAATGCTCCCTGATTCTTCAAAGGAAGATTTCATTCTGGTCATCATCACTTTGATATTAAATGTGTTTTAAAATATTTAAGTTTTTACAATTGGACATTCCATTGTATGGTATTGATGAAAACTCTATTCCCAAGGATATATTATTAATTGTAGTTTAGCCATACTGGTTGGTAAAGGATGTAGTGAAGGTTAATAGGGAGAAGGGTGAATGGAGTGTGTGTCTAAAGACTGAGGCTCTCACCCTGGCTTAAGTACTGTTTAGCTGACTGGCAACTTTGATTAACTCTGGCTAGGGTTTTATTCCCTACTTGAAAGGGAATTTTCAAGTGGAGTGGGTCTGAACGAAATGATTTCCAAAATGTGTGTGTGTGTGTGTGTGTGTGTGTGTGTGTGTGTGTATGTGTGTCCAGCTCTTAGCACAATGCCTGGGATATTGTAGGTACTTAACAAATATTTAGGATTCTCTCAATGTGGTTTCCAGTTATTGTGCAGGACTCAGGATTAAGAAGGACTGGATTTGAATTCTACCTCCAATACTATTGATATGACTAACAGCAAGTTACTCAGTTTCTCAGTGCTTTGGTTTTCTCATCTATAAAATAGGGATTAAAAAAAAACAAAACCAAAAATAAAAAACCCAAGCTACTCTCCCTACCTAGTTACATCAGAGAACTGTTGTGAAGCTCCAGTGATAATATATGCCAAGTGCTTTGCAAACATATGAATGCCAGCTATTATTAGCCCTAAAATCATATACTAGAATTCTATGATACATATTTATATATGCATATATGTTCATATATAACATATATGACTAAATATCAGTGATTTTATTAGACTGGGAAACTCAAGATACTGAAACATTCTTACTGATACGAGTTGGCTGTACTTCTGTAACTGAAGAGTTTCTGAGAGTTGTCTGAGGCAGCACTGAAATATTAAGTGACTTACATAGGATCACACTGCTAGTATAGTCCAAGGGAGGACCTGAACCCAAGCCTTTCTGCCTCCAAGGTTGACCTTCTTTCCACTGCATCCTGCTTGTGTTTAAAATTCACATGGTTACATAAACACCTGTGCATATGGAAACATAGGAAAGCATTGAAAAGTAGTTGTTTATTAAGTGGCATTTATTAAGCTCCTACTATGTGCCAGGCATTATGCTATGGAGGAAGCTTTCTTGAAACTTGTTCCCAGAGAAGTTTAAGTGCCATGACTAACTCTGCTACACTTAGACATTTGCTGATTGTTAATTAACCACATGTCTAGGATCAAGCAGAGTTAAGAAGGCTGTTCTGGAAATGTAGGTAAAACTTTTTAGCAAGAATGTAATTCAGCACAGGATGGTATATCTGAACAGCTTTGGGAACAGGTTTCATTTTATTTTACCCACAGCAATTTGGTAACCCCGGGACTTGTGTTCCATTTGGAGGTCTCTTTTTACCTTGTGCTGTTTCTTTGGCCATGTCAGCCAACACCAGTTTAATCCAGCCTCAATGAAGACTCATATATGCCTCACTGGCATGAGAGGCTGAAAGTGTTAATAAGAGAAAGTTGGGAAAGTCTGTGAAGTGCTGCTTATCAGAAAGTCTACAGTCTACTGTGATAGGCAATCTACAAGTATGTTTGATAGATAGCAGAGGGCTATATAAGTACTAAGATAGATTACCTAGCACAATTATCTCTTTTCCTTGAAAGCGCTCCACTCTCAGGTCAATGAGCACCTATTTATTGGTGGGAGCCCAAGGTCATAAGAAACAAAAGCTCTCCTCCAGTATGATATCAAATCAATTAATTATATAGCAGTCTCTCAGTAGCAGCCTTCACAAGCACATGCTTGCCCTTGTAGCAACCCAGAAGCTACCATTTACACCAGTGCCCTCAACTCTTTTATATACAAATTTCCTTTCTAATGTGAAAAACCATACTCTGCCTCCTAAGCAGACATTTTGGGCAACTGAAGTACTGGAGACAGTGACCTGGACTGTAACAAACCCATATATTCCCTACTACTTTTTCTTTTTAAATGCTCACAAACTGCTGTTTTAATATTCCATTCTAGAATTTTATCAGATATCAATGTCAAAATTACTTTTCTATAATCTAAAGTACCCATTTTCTTCTCTTTTCTGAAAATCAGGACATCATTTTGCTTCTCTTAAGTCCAGTTGAATCCAGTAGCACAGTGACTGATACTTAGTGTTAAAAAAAAGAGCTCTCTCTCTCTCTGTCTCTCTCTCTCTATCCATCTAATAGATTATTAAAGATAATATTCTGTGACTAGAAGGGAGCTGATGATCTCTATGAACCAGCATGGGTTCATTGAGAAAGTCATTCCAGACTAACTTCATTCTATAGGATCACAGACTTAAAGCTAGAAGGAATCTTAAAGGTTATCTGATCTAACCCTTTCATATTACAAGTAAGTAAGTCATGGTACAAAAGGGAAAAAAAAAATGACCTGCCCAAGATCACATGGATAGTAAACTCTAGTGGCTGGACCTCGGTCCTCTGAGTCCAAATCCAATGTTCCACACCTTAGCAACAACTTAAATATTTGTAGAATTTAATTTAATTCATGCAGACAGGGGTTCCTTGAGGGATAAGACAGGGGAGTTCCATGGACAAAGTATATTTTTACTTCAGCAAGGCAACTGAATGGTTCCTCAGAAACAATTGATGGTGGCTCAGCAATCATTTCCAAAAATTCATTCAATGCCTTGCTATGGAGCCTCCTTAGGCTAGATGAAAGTAGATAGCTGTTCTCTTACCATTTTTGCTTGCCCTGAGTTCTAATTCTCTATTAACCATTTCAGTTTTATCCTCCTCAGTCTTAAAATAACTTTCTTTGATTAAAAAAAAAAGAAAAAGGAAGTAGAACAATAATTGGGGAATTTGTCTTTCTTCACATGTTATATCATCTTCCCATGCACTCCAAGTAGAGGTTCTATATCTTCCCTGAAATTCCTATTGCCTTCTCTCCCCTCAACATTTCTTTAAAAATCCAATTTTATTGTCTTTACCATTTGTCATAAGTCACAGCTTACACTGGACTTTAGCTTGGTAATATTTTTATAGAACTTTGCCACCATCTTGTATTGTTCTTACTTCCATCTCTTGTACTTGTCCTTTGAAGTCTGAGTTCTTTGATGAACTTCCTGTTTAGCCACATTACTCTTTTCTTCCTCATAGAAATCAATTGTAACTGAGTTACCAGAATTTTGTTCTTGAGAGCCTTGTCCCTCATTTAGTATCTGAAGCGTTGGAATCTTACTGATTCTACTTCTAGACACTTTGAAATCTGTATTCCTAGTATCTAGGGGTACGTTATCAGACTATGACTGGTGTTCCCTTCTTTATCTAGAACAAATTTTAATATGGCATGATTCCTAACTTCAAATGTTACCCTGATCCCCTTTTCTCTACTCTCAAGGCCATCACTCCCATTCCCAAACTCATCACCTTATGCCTACACTATTTCCATAGCTTCTTAGCTTTTTTCACTGCTTGTAGTCTCTTCTGTCTCCAATCTAGCCTCCACACTAGCTGCCAAATTGATATTCCTAAAACACAGATCTGATTGTAGCATAGCTCTGGGGCTCACTTTCCAAGCTACTACTTCTTTTAGCAGGCTGGTTCCCCAGAGCACAGATGTTCCCTTCAGAGTCTGGGGGGTATCTTTCTAATGCTGAATCTCATGTACCCCACTGGTATGCTTCCCCTATAGGCTATGAGTTAATATCAATTAGTCAACTAGACTTAATTAGATTTTAGTAAGGGGTATTTACTAAAGTTGTATAGTAAGAAGAATTGGTACAAAACAACCCACCAACTACACAAATCTTTCACATACTTTTCCCACCAGTATAAACAGTGTATATATAGTAGGGAATGGGGGAAGGAGAGGAAGTCAGCTAAAGCACATGTTGAAAAGGAATAGCTAGAATAATTTTCATCCCCTTTATGGGGGTCACTCAAAAAATTCCCCTTAGGCATGAATTAGTTAGGTATGAATGAGCTTTTTCTGTTGTTGTAGAGCTGCTTCAGGGTTTTTGTAGAGTCCTGAAATTGCCTTTCCTCATAAAATCTAATTTTTTCTTGCCTTCCAATACAGAGACTGCCTCTAGTCACTGCTTTCCTGAGGCCACTGCTAAGATGATGATAAAGAAAAGCCCAAATCTTCGGACCCTTCAAATTTTATAAGATCTTCTTCTGGTTGAAGGGTTTAGGGAGGAGACTGATATGATGATGGGCTTTTTCCTTCATCCCCACCCACCACATCTGAAGTGATTCTCAAGGGCTTAGATAGAGAGGCTTCCATCACTAAGCTTCTTGTTGCTGAAATCTCTGGGTCCCAGGCTAGTCTACTATTTTATAGGTCATTCACAAGGCATTACCAAGTTTCCTCTACAAATACAAACACATTTCCTGTGTGATACCACTCCAATTTACCCAGTGATTTTCAAGGACACCCAAAATGACCCAGAGCTTTTTTTTTTTTCTTGCATAGTGTCAAACCTATGACTGATTGATTCAATCAAGGAATGTCCTTTATGGTTAAGGTGTCAGAGTCCAACATTTTGACACTTACTTTAAGTGGGATAGGGTAATTTATTGGTCCACTTGATAGACTCTCTTTATGGAACTATTTCACCTCCTTCCTCAGAAATCTTTAATGATTTTCTCCTGCTTCTGTGATGAAATATAGACTGGCATTTAAAGCCTTCCACTCTGGTTCTTATGCCTTCCTTGTCTCTACTTAGCACAACTCAGGTGCCACATTTTATATCAGGTATTTCTTGATTCCTCACCTTCTAGCACTGTCTCCTTCTTGAAATTACTTTGTATATATGCTCTATTTACTTACTTGTGTACATGTCATATCCTCTCTCCTATTCCCACCTACCTGGAATATGAGTTTTTTGAAGGCAATTACTGTTTTATTTTTGTTTTTGCATCTCCAATATCTAGAGAACACTTTGCACATAGTGGGTTAATTAATGTTAACCAAATTGACTTTCCTGTCTCATTCATTTGGCACTTAGAAGATGCTGCTTATGTGACTTGCTATTCCTTTTATGTATGTATATGTCCTGTCTTTCAAACTACAAGGTTTTATTACTTTTGTTTTGAAATTTAATACTTTATTTTCCACCAATTACATGCAAAAACAATTTTCAACATTTGCTTCTCAAAATTTTCAACTTCCAGATTCTCTTCCTTCCTCTTTCTTTCCCCCTGCACCTAGATGAGAAGGCAAGCAATCTGATAAAGACCATATATGTGCAGTCATGCAAAAAACATTTCCGTGTTAGTCATGCTATGAAAGAAAACAGAAAAAAATAAGAAAACTAAAGAAAAAGTATTCTCTGATCTATATTTAGACTTTATCATTTCTTTCTCTGGAGATAGAGAGCATTTTTCATCTTAAGTCCTTCAGAATTGTCTTGAATCATTGCATTGCTGGGAATAGCCAAACTGTTCACAACTGATCATCTTACAACATTGCTGTTAGTGTATACAATGTTCTCCTGCTTCTGCTCATCTCAAGGGGTTTATTTCTTGTAAGATAGATATAATGTATAAAACCTCTTCATATTCATAACACCTAATTCAGTGCTCTGTACACAGTAGGTATTTAATAAATATTCATTGTTGATGATGACATGTTCTAATTTAATCATTTCAGACAGTAACCTAATCCATTGCCCTTTATTCCAGGTCCCAGTTTAAGGGTTTGGTGAGATGGAGTAAGAACAGGTATTAGAGAAAGAAGGGAACTAATGTAGCTGCCTACATGAGAGAGCCCTTTCTATAAATGAGACTTTGGCATCCTTTGGCATCTGTTGCTACCCTAATCTCATATTTTGTCTGTTTAGCACTTAATTCAATGCCTCACTCTTAGTAGGTCTGGGAGGTGAGCAAATCACTTAATCTCCCTGAGATGTAGGTGACTCTTTCAAACTATCTAAGGTTGCTCTCTGTTTGGGTGGAGAGTGTTTATATATCCAAAGATCATGGGTCTTTGCTATATTGACACATAACAAGATCTTTCCATACCTTTATAAGTTCTTTTGTTCCACTTCGTTCCATTCCCCTCTCTTGCTCTTGGCTCCCAGCCTTCTGGCCACAGATCACCATCTATATTAAGATCTCTGAGAGTCTGACAAACATGCTGTCAGAAATCTGTAGGGGATGAACAATTAATCAATAAGGACAGAATCCTCAAAGTCTTGTTTGTTGTTGTTCAGTCGTTTCAGTCATGTCCAATTCTTCATGACCTCATTTGGGGATTTCTTGGCAAAGATACTGGAGTGGTTTTTCATTCCTTTCTCTAACCCATTCTACAGATGAGGAAGTGAGGCAAACAGAATGAAGTGACTTACACAGGATCATACTAACTAGTAAATGTCTGAGACTGGATTTGAACTCTAAAAGGTGAGTCTTCCTCATTCTAAACTCAGTGCTCTATTTGCTGTGCTTCATATTAGTGAGGCTTTAAGCTTAAATGCCTTAAACTACACTAAGACTTACAGGACTCCCTGTATATCAGGCATTGAGGAGGGTACAGGAGAGCGTGATATGCTCCATGTCCTAAAATAGGTTATAATCTCACTGGGAAGACAACATCCATGAGACAATGAGAGAGAAAATACAATATCATTAAGTCTTGGATTGTATTGTACATATTGAAAGCTAATCACAAAATCTTGAAAGTTAAAACTCTCCTTCCCTCTTCACTTTCAAACCTTCTGCATTTTCCCCCACACTCGGAGACCAGCCCAACTAATTGCTGACTTGTTGATTTTACTTCGATAAAATCTGTTTTTTCACTCACATGACTACCTCTTTTAAGCTTTCTACCTTTCTGGCCCTAACTATGGCAGCCTTCTGGGCTCCCAGCTTCCCATCTCTTCCCTCTTTAAGTCTTCATGTTGTGGGCTGACAGGATCACGTTCCCATAGCTCAAGGCTGATTGAGTTATACCCTTTCCATAAAACAATAGCTTCTTATTGCCTTTAGGAGAAAAGAAAAACTCCTCAGATTGGCATTTAAAATCTTTCAGGAACTAGCAACTTGCTAGTTGCTTCAGACACTCCATGTTCTAGTCATACTGTTCTACTGGCTATTCCCAATATGCTGTACTCTATCTCTCATCTCCATACCTTTGTACAAACTGTTTCACATTCCCAGAATGCACTTCTTTTTTGACTCCCTTAGACTCCTTAATTTTCCTTAGCACTCAGTTCATCAGCCATACTCTCCAGGAAATCTTTACTGAAAATCTTAGCTGCCCGCATTCTATTCCTTTTCAAATTATCTCATCTGCACCTAGTAATTTTCATTGATATCCTGCCATTGCATTTGTTGGTGTTAAGTTGTTTTTCAGTCTTGTCCCACTATTTATGATGTCATTTGGTGTTTTCTTGGCAAAGATACTAGAGTGGTTTTCCATTTTCTACTCCAGTTCATTTCACAGATGAGGAAACTGAGGCAAACAAGGCTAAATGACTTGCCCAGTGTCACACAGTTGTCTGAGGCCATATTTGAACTCATGAAGATGGGCCTTCCTGATTTGAAGCCCAGTGTGCTATTCACCATTCCACCTAGCTGCCGTGTAAAAGTTATAGACATAAAAGGGTTTTTCTTGGGTTTTTCTCTAAATCCTTCTTTCCCACTCAACCCCTAGGGATATATGTGACATCCTAGATATCATGTGTGTGTGTGTATACACATGTATAATATACATATATATATATATACATATACATGTATTTTGTTATACATACACACACATATATATCTCCCTCATTAGAATATAAGAACTTTGATAGAATCAAGCAATTAATAAACATTTATTAAGCACCTGCTGTGTACTAGGCACTGTGCTGAGTACTGGCAGGGCATTGGTCCTTTCTTTGCATCCTCAGTGCTTAATAGATTTGTTCTAGATTAATAGATTGATTTTTTGAGATTTTTTTTTAATCATCTTTTCCTTTGAGATCTCCTGATTCTTTCCTTCAGGCCCTCAATCTTTTCTCTCTGGTTTACCTCTCCCCATCCCTAGAGGATGCTTGAGAGAAAGGGAAAGAGTTGTGAGACCTCCTTTCTCTTTTTCATACTTAAGCCTTAACACTTGCTGTATGTTAACCACATCCTGCGTGTTTCCTGAGTTTGCATGGTTCCTTTGGAAGCCTAGTGAAGAACTGAGGTAATTGTGGAGAATTCACACAATTTCTATATTTGAGAATCAGATATGTAAAGAACCCAAGTGTGCTGGAGAAACAGCCCTGCCTGTACCACAATGCCAATCACAGGCCCAACTTCCATTGAATACTAAAGTAGGAAGGAACTTCAGTGTTATATTGAAACAGAAGGAGAGCTTGTGTTTGCACTCAGCACCATAGGCAGGGTCTCACTGGCCATTCAGGGAGGTCAGATTCTTTTTCTTCTTCTTTCTAATAACTTGTGTCTGAATCTTTCTTGTGGGGGTGGAGGTGGGAGTGGGAAAAGAATGTGCTTAGATTATTAAATCTGATCTCAGCCCAGTGTGGCGAAATCCTGGCACTTCCTGTAACAACATAAATGTATTCTATTGAATAGAATGAACCAGAATTAGCCTGTATCTACAGAACTTCCTTTTGGGAAAGATGAGTATATTTAACAATTACATCTCAGAAATATTTATTGATCCAGACTTGCCATTTCACCAGAATGGGGAACTGCTGAGGTAGTAACATTACACATGTCCTCATGGGCAACTTATCTGAAAATTATAGTCTTAGAAAATTGACTGGTCCTGAGATGTTAAGTGACTTGCCAACTGCAGCCAGCATGTGTTCAAGGTAGGACTTTAACATAGGTTTTCCTGGTTCTAAGAGTATTGTCTTGTTCACTAAGCCATTCTGCCTCTCTCCTGGCCACATACTTGACACATGGTAAGGAGTTTTGGAATGGAACTAAATTGAATACCTTGTTCATTTCCACTTGTGTTCATCACCCATCACCCACCCATCCATCCACTCATGCCTTGTATCCTGTTATTCTTTTTACCTGCTATCTTGTTGAGGAAAAAAAACAAACAGCTATCTCTCATTTGTTATATTCTCTATTAAGTACTGGGATGATGTGGAAGGATACCAAAAAACAAAACAAACAAACAAAAACAGAACAGAAACCCAACAACTAAAGACAGGAATCCCACCCAAAGGAGCTGGCAGTTTTCACTGGGGAGACTAGACATGCACATGAAACAATTAGCAGCCAGCCAAAAACAGTAAATAATTAAGAGCCAAAAAAATGTGTGACAGAGATAAGAGCTGTAGGAGGTCAGAGGAAGGAAAGATCAATGTGGAGATCAGACAGTTCAATATAAGCGTCTTTGTCTGAACACCAAATCTGATAACTTGCCATCTGCTTCTGTTTGTTTGTTTGAGAATTTGCTTCCATTATGTGAAATACCACATCATGGGCTGTTGCTTGTATTAATGACTGGTTCTGCTTTGGGGGGCCAGCATCCTACACTTCATCCATCTTGGGCTGATCCTCCAGAGTCAAACTCTATTAGGCCTTCATGCCGTTTGCCACTTGGCAATCCCAATCCATCAGCAGTTGTTGGGGGTAGTGCACCTTTGAGCCGGGAGCCCTTGGAGGAGGTTGGATAGGAGGAAACTCATCATCTCCTTCAGAGAGACAAATCAAGGGCACACAGCTCCTGGTCCCATATTAATGGCTTACAAGGAACCCTGCTGGGTCACTCTAAGCTCTTTTTTTTTTTGCCTGGGGAAAAGAATCTGCAAACCCTGAAACTTCAAAATGTACACATTTTCCCCCAAATGAGATGTAGTTCCAGGGGAGTTAATTATCATACAGTTACTGTAATGGAAAAGAAAATCCTAATCAAACATGAATAGCTTGTCTAACCATTAACCAGGCTATGGTGAACCATTACTTAGCTCTGATTTTGGTGATCCATCATTGGCTTCTTGGTTCGCAGTTAAAAAATACCTTAATGAACTTAAAGTTATTTCTAGCTGAGAGGACTGGAAAAGCTCATCTCAGAAGTGATTAGTCATTAGATTTCACTAAAACCTTTCTCTCTCTAACCTTTCTGAGGGAGTGGTCACCCTAGACAACTAGGGAAAAGGCAGCAATTTCCAGGACTTTGCTGTAGTAAAATATGGTGCAACGGATAGAGCTTTGGAGTTGGAGTCAGGAACATGTGGGTTCAAAACCTACCTCAGATACTTACTAGCCCTATGAATCTAAGCCTCAGTTTCCTTGTTTGTAAAAGGAAGGATATGCATTTAATGACCTTAAAGATTCCTTCCAGCTGTAATTATAAGATACCATGACTTCAATTATGATCCTTTGAATTTACTAAAAGATAATCTTGGGTGATTCTCTATGTAAGAATTTTCTGTAATGTTCAATCTGAGAATTTTGCTGATAAAATGAATGTGAATCCATTGCCAAATTATAGGTGGCAGCAGGAAAAATCAGTCCACAGGGACTGTGTCCTAGATACTCAGTTACTTTACTTTTAAGCTACAGGGTAATCAAATAAAAAGGCAGTTGGATTTTATGTGCATTGAAGGGGACAGAGATGAGTTTACCTTTGCCAAGGAGGTACGTCACTTTGTCTATTCCTAGGTTACTATAGCCCTCCCTTACTTAAATCCAATTCACTTGCAAGTCATGGCATCGTCTTCCTGATGTCATGGTCCTCTTTGACAATGAAGGACAAAACACAAGATATTCTCGCTAAAATTGATCTATTTCCTACTTTCTGTACATGTCATTCCATGAACAAGTACAAGCTTTCCACCTTGCCAAAAATTCTCTTCCATCTCTTCCCTTGCTAACTCCCTAATTTCCTTCAATGCCCAATTCAGGAACTACAGTCTCCTAGAGGAGGCCTATTCTGATCCACCCAGTTAGAATTCTTTGCTCACTGAAACTACTTCCAATTTATTTGTTGTCTCCAGTTTAATATGAGCTCCTTAAAGGAAGTAACTGTGATTTTTGATTTTGCATCCCCCTATATCTAGCATAGTAGAGCGCAATAAATGCTTATTCAGTTCAATTCAATTCAATTTTCCTCCATGGAAAGCTCCAGGGAGCTCCAGTGGCAGTGCCCTGATGAGGAAGTACTTGGTATGTATTTTGGGGGTGGGTAGATACAGTCAGGGCAGTATGGGGTAGGGGATGATCTGGTTTTGATAGAGCCCTCTTGCCATCCATGGGAAGCACCATTGATAACCTCCCCAGAGGCTTTTCTCCCTCTGAACAAATCGTACTATTTGCCTGCAAGCACCCACCTCCTCAAACAAGATCAGGATGCATACATTGTGCTTTCTCTTCCTTGACTTTGGTGCTTATGCTAACGAGAAGCAAAGTCTAGAAGAGCCAGACATAGACTTCAGGGTTGGGAGGAGGGAAGAAAACCAAGCTGGGTATTCCAAAAGGCTTTGAATGTTAACGCTTGCTTCCCAGTCCTGTCTTTCTCCCCCTCAAGAGTTTTGAAACTGAAAATTAGATTTGGAATAGAGGCTGAGTAGGAGTTAGTGCAGGGAAAAGGCTCCAGTGGCAGGCAGACTGCAGCATATGAAAAGAAGGCCCAAGGCAGAAGCTGGGAAAGAGTCAAGTGAGGAAAGAGATGCTAGAATTGAAATCATATTGATAGCTTGTGGTAAAGTCTGGAATACACAAGAAGGATGAGAAAGACAGGGTGGGTGGGGTGGTGATGGGACGATGTGCGACAGCAAAGCAAAATGGAAATCTTCCTGTGAGGATAAGTAAACATTTTTGGACATGAAGAAGGTGGGAATTTGTCTTGTTTGACTATACATATCATAAGAATTTTGTTTTTCCTTTTTCCTTCTACGTGGGGATGTGGGAGGGAGAGAGAGAAAGAAATCCGATTGCTAATTGAAACATTTTATAAACATCTAAAGGAGTTCATGAATCCTCACCTGATGTTCTCATGCCAATCTTTCTGTATCATCACTGGCATAAAGAGTTCTGTCAGCATGGGTAAATCTATTCCTTGCTCTAGATGAGGCTTGTAGAAGGTGATGGAGAGGCTTCTGCTTGGGCCCCACTGAAATATTTTTAGTGCCAGTTGATATGGAGTGGCCTGTCTCCAAGGGAGGTGGGGCCAGCATGGATGGGGGACTTGAGATTTCATCCTGGACTGATTACTTGGGTGGTGGCCCACAGAGATACTTCCTTCCTGCTGTGGCTCTGGATGATGAAGCTTTTCCTGAAAGAGACTAGAAGAGCATCCTAATGTACTGGATGTATGAGGTAAGCAGGAATTCATGAAATTCCTTGTTCCTAGGTGATCACAGGGGCTAAAAGAAATAACACCCAGTCCTTCATGTCCAGCTGGTCTCTGACACTCCTGGTCTCAGAACAAAAGTATGCTCACTGTTACCCTTTTGGAGTTTCTGTGTCAAATTCTTTAATCAGCTCTGAGAGGCAAGCAAGGTGTCGTGGATAGAGGGCTCACCTTTAAATCAATAACCATGAAAGAATAGTATCTGGGACTTAGAGATAGAAGGATCCATAGAAATAATCAAGTCCACCCCCTCATTTGATTTATTTTTTAAAAATATTCATTTATTTATTTTTAGAGACATTTATTATCTCTTCTTCCCCAATGAGTAGTAAAACAAAAGAAAAGAAAAGAAAAGAAAGAAAACTACCACAATAAATATACATAGTCCAACAAAACAAATTCTATCATCACCATCCTCCTTCTCTTCTTTCTCCTCTTCCTTATTACCACTGGCATTATATTGCTGTAAGCACTTTACAAATATTATTTCAATTTATCCTCGCAACAACCCAGGGATATAAATATATTATTATTCCTGTTTTACATATGAGGAAACTGAGATAAATAGAAGTTAAGTGATGTGTCCGAGATCACACAAATAGTAAGGGTCTGAGGTAAAAATTCAAGTCTTAATGACTCCAGTTCTGGCACTCTAGTCACTGAATCACGAATCCTCCCTGCTCAAAAATGGACTAGCCAGGTCCAAAAACATAGAACTCATTCTGAATTTTAAGTTCATCACCTCTCTGGAAGGATTTGGAAAACATGTTTCATCTTCGGTCTTTTGGATTTGTGGGTTAGCATTGCATTGATCAGATTTCTAAAGTCTTTCAAAATTGTTTTTCTCTATAATGTTGACGTCGTAGAAACGATTTTTTCCTAGTTCTCATTTTGCTCCAGATTTATTCACTGTGTTCTTCTCAGTTTCCTCTGAAATCATTCATTTAATCTTCTCTTATGCCCCAGTGATATTCTATTACATTCATATACCGTGATTTGTTCAGCTATTCACAATAGGTAGACATTCCCTTTGTTTCTAGTTTTGGACTATTATGAAAAGAGATGTGAAATATGTTTATATATATATATATATATATATTTGTTTATTTTTAGTTTACAACATTCATTTCCACAAGATTTTGAGTTACAAAATTTCTCCCCATCTTTCCTCTACCCTATACCCCAAACAGTGATCCCACTGAGTACCACCTCCCCCAATCTGCTCTCTCCTATATCCTTCTCCATCCCTTCTCTGACTTTCCAGTAGGGCAAGATGGATCTCCATACCCCAGTGCCTGTATATCTTATTTTCCAGTTGCATGTAAATTAATAATAATAATAATAATATTTGAAATTTGATTTTTAAAACTTTGAATTCTGATTCTTTCCCTTCTTCCCTTGTCACCCACCCTTACTGGGAAGATAAGCAATTCAATGTAAGTTCAACATATGTAGTTACACAAAATATTTACACAGTGGATATATTGTGAAAGACTGACTATATTTCCCTCCATCCTATCCTGCCCACCACTTGTTCTACTTTCTGCTTTGACCCTTTCCCTTTTCAAAAGTGTGTGCTTCTGACTACCCTCCCCCCCAATCTGCCCTCCCATCTATCATCCCTCCTCTTATTTGCTTCCCCCGTACTTTCTTGTAGGGTAAGATGCCCAATTGCGTGTGTATGTTGTTCCCTCCTTAAGCCAAATTTAATGAGAGTAAGGTTGACCCATTCCCTTTTGCCTTCCTGTTCTTCCCCTCCATTGTAACGGTTATCCCTTGCCTCTTCTATATGAGAGGATTAACCCTGTTCTGTCTCTCCCTGTCTCCTCTCATATTATTCCTCTCCTACCTCTCAGTTTCACCTTTTGAAATATTATCCCATCCTATTCAATAGATCCTGCACCCTCTGTCTATGTAAACATATATACACACACTCACATATGTATTCATAAGCATATATACCCTCCTATATAGACATATGTGTATGTACACACACACACACACACACACATGTACATTTATATTCCCTTCAACTATCCTCATACTGAGAAAAGTCTCATAAGTTATAATTATCATTTTTCCATATTGGCAAGTGAATAGTTCAACTTTGATAGGTTCCTTATGAATTCTTTTCCATGTTTACCTTCTCATGCTTCTTGTATTTGAACGCCAAATTTTCTATTCAGTTCTGGTTTTTTTCCTCAAGAATGCTTGCAAGTCCTCCACCTCATTGAATGACCATATTTTCCCCTGGAACAATATACTCAATTTTGCTGTGTAGATGATTCTTGGTTTTAATTCTAGCTCCCTTGATCTCCAGAATATCATATTCCAGGCCCTTCTATCTCTTAATGTAGAAGTTGTTAGATCCTGTGTTTTCCTGATGTGTTTCCACAATATTCAAATTGTTTCTTCTTGGCTGCTTGTAATATTTTCTCTTTGACCTAGGAACACTGGAATTTGGTTATAATATTTCTAGGAGTTTGCTTTTGGGGATCTTTTTCAAGAGGCTATCAGTGAATTCTTTCAATCTCTATTTTGCCCTCTGGTTCCAAAATATCAGGGCAATTTTCCTTGAGAATTTCTTGAAAGATGATTTCTTGGTTCTTTTTCTGCTCATGGCTTTCATGTAGTCCAATAATTTTTAAATTGTCTCTCCTGGATCTATTTTCCAGGACAGTGGTTTTTCCAATGAGATATTTCACATTGCCTTCTATGTTTTCATTTGTTTGGATCTGTTTTATAGTATCTTGATTTCTCATAAAGTCATGAGCTTCCATTTGCTCCAATCTAATTCTGAAGGAGTTATTCTCTTCAGTGAGTTTTTGAAAGTCCTTTTCCATCTGGCAAATTCAGCTTTTTAAGGCATTCTTCTCCTTATTGGCTTTTTGGGCCTCTTTTGCCATTTGAGTTAGTCTATTTTTTAAGGTGTTATTTTCTTTAGTGAGGTTATTGACTCTCTTTTCATGATTTTCTTGCATCATTCTCATTTCTCTTCCCATTTTTTCCTCCAGTTCTCTTACTTTATTTTTAAAATCCTTCTTGAACTCCTCCATGGCCTGAAATTAATTCATATTTTTCTTGGAAGCTTTTGATGCAGGAGTTCTGACTGTGTTGTCTTCTTCCAGTTCCATGCTTTGATCCTTTTTGTCCCCAAAAAAGAAATCTAAGGTTTGATTGCTGAGTTTTCTTTGCTTCCTCTGCTTGCTCACATTGCCAGTAAATTACTTGATTTTTGAGGTCTCTGCTTCAAGAGAGGATAGCTTTGTCCCAAATCACTGGGGTTTTCTCTGCAGCCTCTCTGCAGCATCCACAAGCTGTGGTCCACTGGCCACACTCCCCAGGACCTCCACCCAAAACAGCAATCCAGATCCAAGCAGATTAAAGCAAGAATGATTACCCTCTGAATCTTCATTTGGTCCCCCTATGATCTGCAGGCCAGGAGCTCTTGATGCAGCCCACAGCAGCAGCTGCACAGCCACCGTGCCTCTGCCACTTCTCGACCCAGGGAAAGGGGCCAGACTGTGCTCTTCCTTCCCCCCACTCCAGTTCCAACAGAGTTCCACACCGAACTTTTACTTGCTCTTTAGTATTTATGGGTTGATAAGTCTGGAAATCACCACAGCTTCTGGTGATTCACTCTCTTGAAATCTGCTCATGCCGCCGCTGGTTGGGGCCATCCTGAAGCTAAAATCTCACAGCTCATGGGGGACTGTGTTCTGCTCCCAGCACACTGTGATGGACCCTTCCTGCCAGGCTGCCTTCAGCAGGAGATTTGTTTCTCTCTGTCACTTTGTGGGTTTTCTAGCTCTAAAATTTGTTTGGAGACATATTTTATAAGTATTTGAGGTGGTTTTGGGGGGAGCTCATGGAATTTTCCTGCTTCTCCACTGCCATCTTGGCTCTGTCCCCCTGTGAAAAATATTTTTGTAACTTTGGGTCATTTTTCCTCTTTCTTTGATCTCTTTACATATGGGCCTTCACTGGGTCAAGGAGCATGTACAATTGGATGACTTTTTGTCTTCTCCCTCCATCATTTTACTGATAAGAAATTGGGGGACAGCAAATTAAATTATTTTCCTATGGATATGAATTAAGGTCTGTTGACTCCAAATTTAACATTGTTTTCACTACACTCTGACACGTGCTGACTATGTGACCATGTGACAATCACTTTTTCTCTCAGTGTATAAAGTATCCCTCCAAAACTATTTATTACCAAGAAATAACAACAGATCTGCACCACTGAAGGGAGCTTCCACACTGGGAGTTTCCCCCCATGAATGAAATCACATTCCTAAAACAAAACAAACACTCTAGGCCTTACTTTAGCTACATTAATGTGGGTCTGACTTTCACTGTGATCAATCACTAAACAATTATTAAGCACTTACTATATTTTAGATATTGCAATAAGCACTTAAGATTTACAGATGAAAATGAAACAACCTCTGCTCTCAAGAAGATTGCCATTGTAGAGATGGAGACATAGGTGGATATTTCATAATACATATAAATCAATACAAGGTAACTTAGGTTAGGGAGAATGTTAGTAGCTGGAGGGATCAGCTCATCTTTGTGGTTGTTTGTCCCTCATTTTCTAAGAGGTTCATGACATCAGGAAGCAGAAGGGATCAGGAGAGGATTCATGAAAGATGTAGTGCTTGAACCAATGGAAAGATCTTTGGATTGGAAGCAAGAGGGTGTGGATCCTGGCTTTGTTGTTCACTTCCTGTGTGTCTAAGATGAGGCGCAGCAGATATAGTGCTGGACCTGGAATTCATAAGATATGAATTCAAATCCAGCCTTGCTTACTGGCTTGATGACCCTGAGACATCTTCTATCATCATTTCAATTCCAATAAATGTATATTTCACCAATACTAACCATGCCATTTATTAATATTAATAATGATAATAATAATAATAGCTTTCATATAGTGCTTTAAGATTTACAAAACACATTACAAATATCATCTAATTTTGTCCTTAAAACAGTTATGGGATGTGGTGCTATGATTATCCCCAGACAATGGTAAAGGGACTCACCCAACTAGCTAGTGTCTGAGGCTGGATTTGAACTCAGATCTCCCTGACTGCAGGTCCATCATTCTATATCCTATGCTACCTAGCTGCCTTATGTATGCTGATATTTCATTGTCATCTTCATCTCTTTAAAACTTCTTCTTCTTCATTTACTGGGTTCTCTTGAGGTATCCCCATCTACCTAGTAACCTAGGCAATTACCTTATCCACGGAATACTTCTTATTTCATCGTTTCCTCCCCAGCCTCTGCTCACACAACACTCCCACCCCATACCTCATTCAGGCTCCCTCACATCCTCATGTCCACCCATTGCCAAACCTCTCCAAGGCTCAGCTCAATTGTCACCTTCTCCTTGATGTCTCTCCACAATCTCACTAGCTAGAAATGTCTCTCAGGACTTAAATAGTTCATGCTAACTGGTTTGTATTCTCCTAACCCTCCAACTCTGGGCTCAGTGCTCTTTCCACTGAACCACACTGTCTCCCAGTGTATAAAGGACACTTATTAGGCAATTCATTTGAAAGAGTAAGTTGGTGCCAGGTTGTGAAAGATCTTTAGTTGACAAGGTGATATGTTTATGTTTTATGCTGAAATCCATAGAGGAGCCCCTGAAGGTTTTTTGATCAAGGAGTGATCAAGGGGTCAGACTTGTGACTTACGAAGATTATGTTTTTTAATTTATTTGTAGAATTAATTAATTTATTTTTAGTTTTAAACATTCATTTCCACAAGATTGAGTTCCAAATTTTCTTCCCATTTCTCCCCTAACCTCCACCCCAAGATGGCAAGCATACTGATTACTCTTTTTCCCAGTCTGCCCTCTCTTATATCCCGTCAAGAAGAATATTTTTATAGCTGCATGGAGGAAGGATCTGAGAGGAGAAAGACTAAGGAGATCAGTTAGTAGGCCCCTGCAATAGTTCCCATGAAAGGTAATGAGGGTGAGGGCCTCATTGTAGGTGGTAGACTGGTGAGAGTTGGATGCAGAGATCCTTCTTGAATGGAAGTAATAGCAGAATTCTCTTTTCCCTTTCCTCACTGCCATAAGTCTCCTCAGATTTCATTAATCAGTTTTTTTTGTCCACATAGTCTATGATGAAAGGAATTTCTTTTCTGATCTCCTGATTTCCTCCTTCTTCTCCAACATGAAAACTTCCTTGGAGAAGTCTGTCAGACTTGCTAGTTTATTTCTCCCTCTACGATCGAGGGATCCTGTGGTGTCTTTGCAATAGCTGCCTTCCCATATTCAGCCCTTCATAATTCTCTGAAATGCAGGTTGCTGGTTTAGGTGCTGATTTTCCTGGATGTAAGTATGGACTATATATCCTGAGCTGGTCAACAACTGCAAGTGAGAGCATATGACCATAAATATCTCCTGTCTGTACCAAAATAGTTTTGCTGTAGCACTAACATTGTACATTGATTCCTTATACATCCTTTCTATCAATGACCATTTTTTTTTGGTAGTGATCAAGGTTGGGAGAGCCAATTGTGGGGCCATTACAAATGAATTTGGATTTCAATGAAATCCGTAAAGCAGCCACTAATGGGATATATCACTATCCCGGAGATAGCTTAAGTGCTGCTGTGGCTTACTTAATTCAAAGGGACATTTCATAATTCTGACGGAATTGGAATCACGGCTCAGATGAAATTTAGGAGCAAATTACAGTGATCTTGCCCTCTAGAGGCTTCGAAAAAATATGTCATTGCGACAGCCAGGAATGGCTTTTGATGAGGCTTCTCTAGCTGGAGAAGGAAAGCTACTATTTCAGGGAGTTGAAAGTTTCTTGGGTCAAATGCCAGAAATGATCAATTCTTTGCAAAGCGAGAATTATGATTAAAGAGGGTGAGAAATATTAGTGTTCCATGGAGCCAGATGAAATTAAAGTATTTTTAGGAGGACAGTGCATGTCTAGCAAAATGTCCAGAGATCCTGGGGCCTCTCCTCCCTTCCTATGTATGGGGAAAAGACATAGTCATACTTACCTTCCTGCTTAGGTCTCACTGACCTGAGGTAAAATGATTAATGAAAGAGTAACCTTTGTCATCTTCTTACCTTTCCTATCAATGTTCCCTTCTTCTTTTCAGCTTTCCATCTTTCTCAGAGTCTATCCGACAATTAAATTCAACAGCCATCTTGCCATCTATTTATTAAGTGCCAACTAAAGCCAAACATTGAGTATTAAAATGCTGGAGCTATAATGACAAAACAAAACAAAGTCTCTCAACTCAAAGAGCTCATATTCTATGGGGAAATGTGGCACCTTTTTGTTTACTGGATGATCAGGGCTCCTCCATTCATGTGGTGACACTTTCCCTATGTCCACCAATCCTACATACCTCTCACCATAAACTATACATCCTAGAACTCATTTCAATAATAGTTAATATGTATATAATAGCTCTAAGGTTTATGGAATGTTTTACATACATTATCTTATTTGATCCTCCCCAAAAACAAAAACAAAAACAAAACAACCCCAAACAACCACCCTATAAAGTTCATTGCTCTAATGGGGATAATGAGGATAAATGGGCATACCCATTTGACAGATGAAGAAGCTGTGGCTATCTCAGGGAGGTGAGGTGGCTTACACAGCTAGTTAAGAATTTGTGATGGGATTTGAATTCAGGTCTTTCTGATTCTACCATGCCCCACTGCCTTTCTTAAAGGTCTATGTATAAGAAGCTAACCTTATAACTAATTCCATCAAAGATGTCAATGGCTACTTTGGACACAGAGACCTTCATTAGCTTAATTTGTAGCAATGACTAATGGTAGAATGAGACACTGGAATAGACTAGGGGAGGAGATTTTTGGGTAGGGTAAAGGAAGGACTAGCTTATCAAGTTAGGGGGGCAGCCCAAGAGACAATTCTGCTCCTGGTTGTACAGAACCACTGTGAAATAAACTGTTTGAATAGAATGTAGGCTCAGTAGGAGTCAATAAACAAGGGGAAAAAGTGTGAATATAATCTTGGGTTGCATAATAATAATGATATCTAACAAAATCTAGCATTTATCTAAATCTTTAAAGTTTGCAATGTGCGTTACTGTTATTTCATTTGATCCTATCCTGACAACCCTAAGTAGGAGATACTATTATCATCCCCAGCAGCTAGGTTGTGTGGTGGATTGAGTGTCAGGTCTGTAGTCAGAAGGACCTGAGTTCAAGCCAGACTCAGAAACTAATTGTGTGACCCTGGGCAAGTCACTTAACCTCTGTTTCCCTCAGTTTTCTCATCTTTAAAATGGGGATAATTATAGCAATTTCTTCAAAGGGTGGTTGTGAGGAGCAATGAGATAATGATTGTAAAGTGTTTAGCAAAGTGCCTGACACCAGGTAAGAGCTATACAGATGCTAGCTGTTTATTATTATTATTATTATTTTACAGATGAGGAAACTGAGGCAAAGAGAAGTTAAGTGATTTACCCAGGATCACACAGATAGTAAGTCTCTGAGGCTAAATTTGAACTCAAGCTGCATCAAGAGAAGGATATCTTTTAAGGACAAGAGTAATTTCCTTTGGTACCCTGCCCTAGCTAGAGCCAATCTAGGATGTGATGTTCAGTTCTAGGCATCCAATTTTAGGAACACCATTGACAAACTGGAGGCCATCCAGAAGAGAACAATCATATTGGTGAAATCACTTGAAACTATGTTATAGGAAGATGAGTTAAAAGAACTAGGTATATTTTGCCTGGGAAAGGAGAGCCTTAATGAGGAAGTCTTAATTAATAGCTATTTGAAGGGTTGTGGTATAGAAGAAGGCTTAGATTTACTCTGCTTGACCCTAGAGGGCCAAACTAAGATGGAAGAGAAGTTATAGGAAGGCAGTTTACCAACAAACAGAGAAAACTGCCCAAAAATGAGGTTTGTCCCCAACCTGACCCAAAAGGAATGAGCTTGTTCTAGAATAGTCAGTTTTTTGTCCCAGGAGGTCTCTTCTAGATATAGTTTTGGTGCTTTCTTCCTGCTACCAGATCAGGGATTCACCACTTGGTTTTGTTATAAATGGGGTTCATGCTTATGTCCTATTTTTGTTGGACAAAGTGACATCTAAGATCCCTTCCCTTCCATGTCTTAGATACTATAGTTCTCTATTCTTCCTAAAATCAAAATGCAAAGTCCCTGAGGGCAAGGATTGCATTCTCCCCTCTTTTGTGTGTGTAATTACCATGCCACAGCTTATTGGAAGAAAGTCAGCACTGGAGTCAACAATACTTGGGTTTCAGTCTTGTATCTGGCACCCGCTGGCTGAGTGACTCCCAGCAATGCATGAAACATCTCTATGCCTCCAGACAGCTCCCTGAGACTATACATTACAGATCTGTGCGCAATCTGCACCAGTACAGGGACATTCCACAAGTGGCTGAAATTGTAGGTCTAGACCAAAGAATAAGAACTCTAATGCACACATCAGACTATAACTGTCCCTGATAGTAGAGCCCTAGGCCGCAACACTTCCACTGCCCATCATCACAGGACACAGTTATATGCTGCTTAAAGGTCTACAAAGTGTCTTCCTCATAACAAGCTACTCTTCCAGTTAAATATAAGCATTATTATCCCCATTCTACAGAATCTATAACCCAGCTGTTTCTCATCTGGGGGCCCATTGTTAAAAAAAACCTGAATTTCAGTATAGTTTCCTTGCTAATTCTACATATTTTATGTTATGTATTTAAAAACATGGTGCTGAGAAGGGGTCCATTGACTTCACCAGACTGCCAAAGGGGTTCATGACAAAAAAATGGTGAAGAACTTCTCTTTTGGAGGAAAGTGTGTCTGAGAGCAGAAATGACTTTCCATCATCTCATAGCTAGTGAATGACAGAGCCAAAAAACAAAGCCAGATCTCCTGGCACTCTCCATGCCATCACACTACCTGTCAGTCCCCCATGGCACACAAGAGGCAGTAGACAAGACTTGTTGATTGATTGATTGTCTGTCCCTTGCATTTCCCTTCCTTCATTTGGGATCCTGGGCTCATCACAGACACTGAGCCACAAGCACTGGTTGTTTTTAGGATTTCAGACTTTGTAATTCCCTTGTAATTCCATTAATACATGGAACTGAGAATCGCTGTGGGGGGAATGCCAAATGGGCATGAAGGGAAGCCTGCTCTATTTCAGGAGCAGCAGATAGTACTCTGAGAGCTCATAGGTCTTCTCCATCTGCAATTTTGGTGCTTTTCTCTCACAGCCAGCTTTTTCTTCCCTGCTGCCCAAGCCAGGCCAGGGAAGTTAAAGGCAAGAAGATGTACATGGCAGAGCTGTTGATCTCATCTTAAATAAGTAAGCCTCCCAGAACTGAGGTATTTATGGGCTGTAGCTTTCTGCACCTGCAAGTGCACAAGTCAACCTTCTGCTACTGCACCCCGACTCAGGGGTCATCCTTACAAGAGCATTAGGATTTCAGGTATGACAATCAGTACCTGGAGAGATCTCCAACCCCCTCCCAGCTCAAATCAACACTAATCCTATGATTTTCAGAACAGACTAATAGAGGGAATCCACATTTCTCCAAAGGTGACATTTTCTCTTGGCTTAAATGATATGAGGTCTATAAGCTCAAGCATAAGAAAAGTACAAAGTACAGGCAATAGCATTTTCCAGGGTTGGGAGTAGGAGGACCTGTGTCTGACCCCTGTTAGTTAAGATCTTGACTCAAAGGTTTACTGCACATATGTGCATTTTGTCTTCCCCTTTAGAGTGGAAATTCCTTAAGGGCAGGGACTGTTTTTACTGTTTGTTTCACCAACTCTTAACAAGTGCCTGGCACACAGTAAGAGCTTATGAAATGCTTAATGATGAATTGATTGATTACCTCTTTTTTATAGATAAAGAAACAAAGCCTCAGAAGGCTGGCTTGCTTAAGGTCACATAGTTAGTGAATAACAAAGTTCAGATAGGATCTTTTGATTCCAAATCCAACTAAAACAATAACAAACAAACCTTATAAGTATCTGCCTATTGCTTCAGCTGCCAAATCTACAGTAAAATATACCTTGATCCATAATTAGTCAGGCACGTGTTTTGAATTTCTTGGCCCATATGTTCTTGTGTGTCTTTCATGAACATTTGACCTCTCTCTTCACCTATGAGAATCTGAAAGGCCTTACTCTGCCTATGTAGTTTTGATTACACAGCACCTAACAGTTGGATTCCTGATAAATGCTTTATAGAGATGATGTTTACTCTTTCTTATCTGTCTCCTCCATTGTGCCTAGCAATGTGTAATTCACACAGAGGGCATTTCAGTAAGTGTTATTGACAAACCTACTGCCTATCTGATAAAGCCTGCATTCCTAAATTTCTGCTGCTTTTAGAAAATCATATTTTTACAAATGCACCTTTAAAGTTCCCCACCAAGAAAATCCATACTGTGTCACATCTGCTTCACTCTATGTTCTGTCTGTATCATCCCTCCCACTCTTCCCCATTCCCTGTCCCCTTTCTCAAACACCATATACTGTGGTTCCTTAATTTACATTTTCTGATGAAGAAAGAAAGACAGGAAGAAAGAAGAAATGAAAAAAGAAAAAGAAAGGAAGGAAAGAAGGAAGAAAAGAAAGAAGGATAGAAGAAAAGAAGAGAGAGAAGGAAGGAGATAGGGAAGAAAGAAGGGGGATCGAAGAGGGAAAGTATGGAGGAAGAGAGGAAGGAAGGAAAACAGAAGGAAGGAAGAAAGGAAAGAAAAGGAGGGAGGGAAGAAAGGAGAGAAGAAGAAAGAAACAGGAGGGAAGGAAGGAGAAAAGAAACGAAGTTGAGTAGATGAAAAGAGGCAAATGTAGGTTTGATATAAGGGCAGGAAAGTGGTTTATAACAATTTGATTTGTCCATAAGTGGGATAGGCTAACTCCAAACAGAAGTGGATTTGCTTTCACGAGAGGTCTTCAAACTGAGGCTGATCCTCAGTGATATCTTAAGTGAATGAGTTTATCAGGCATGAATTGAAGTAGATGACTTTCCAGTTCTGAGATTCTTTGTTTTTTGGTTTTGTTTTGTTTTAGGTTGGGGCAGAGGAGGATAATCCAATCTATTCTGGGAAACTTTTTATAGCTTAACAATTCTGATTCAGGAATTCCTTATCTTCCCATCTGGGACAATTGTCTCATGTGGTCAAATGTAGGAAATTTCTCCTTTGTTTCTTGTTGAAGATATGTCCATATTTAATTATCTTGTTGTGATTGTGTGAGGGGACTAGATAGCTTGGCACATGCTACAGAAAAAAAAAATGATTTCACTTAAATGCATTTACTGGCAAGTTCTATAGATTGATTTATCACCTTCTTCTCTCTTGCCCAGGCACCAAAGAGAAAGCAATGGTGGTAATAAACCAAAAACAAAAGGCTTCCACTAGTTAGAAAGCACCAGACTCTTTAGAGTTTCTACCAATGTTATGCAACCTGTATTGTGTACTGTTCTTTGCCAATATAGCCATCTCTGACCCACCACCCCCAACCTTCTATATGATTGAATCACAGAATGTTAAAAACATGAGTGACCTTAGAGATGACCTCATCTACTCCCTCTTTTTCCAAAAGAACATATGGAGACGTAGAGAGCGGATGTGACTTGGTCAAAGTTGCCAATGTTTGTCTGCACAAGCATTCAATCTATTGTATAATGTAAACTCCTAGGCTTTAGGGCCTAGGGCAGCGGTGGGGAACCTGCTAAGGCCTTGAGGCCACATATGGCCTTCCAGATCCCTGGGTGAAGTCTTTTGGCTGAGTCCAAATTTTACCGAATAAATACTTTTATCAAGGGGACTTGTTCTGTGAAGTTTGGGTTCAGTCAAAGGACTGTACTTGAGGACCTAGAGGGCTACATAGGACCTTGAGGCCGCAGGTTCCCCACCCCTGGTCAAGGGCATCCTTTTGGGTGTCCCAACATCCTGCCTGAGGAGGTACAGGCTCTGGGAACCCCCTTGAACTCTGATTGAATCTTCCCATTTGATGAGACATTTGCATGAAGCCATAAGCCTTTCCTTGTGGCTCTGCCCAAACCTTTGTTACTAGCTTGGCCCTCCATTGTTATTTCCCACCCTTGATACCCAATCAACACCCTTGAACTGGCCTAATCCACCATTGTCTGTTGTCTCCAGGTAGCTAGCCTTCAGCAACCAAACTCATCACTGGAGTCTGACCTCATCTTACTCCTCCTGAAGACCCTTCCCAAACTCTTCCTCTAGATCACCCCTAGATTCCTCCCACAACTTTTCTGTTCATAAGACTTTTCCTTTGTCTCAGTCTCATTCTCTTCCCACTCCGCCTCCCCCCCAACCCAGGCTATTTTTCTCATTCTCTTCAAACCACAGACTTCTGGATGTAGAAGGAGCCTGGTGAGTGTCCCCAGCTGATAATTAGAAGTGAGTTTGAATAGAGAAGAATGAAGCAATCAACAAGCATTTATTAAGAGGATGAAACATCCCCAGCCCAAGGAGCTCAGACTAATTCTTGGCAAAATTATGACCATGGTCAAAGGGTATGTCTTTGCTGTACCTCTCCCCCTCTGCCCCCTGCTGTGTTCCTTTTTCTCTTCTTACCCTCATACCATACTAGGACCTTTGTGTCAGGATGGAAAACATCTGCTTGGGAAGTCTCTCACAGTTTGGTATGACTATCTGTAGCTGACCTATGTTTTAAAAGAATACCACTGCTAAAAGAAAGTGCTTAACCTAAAAAAAAAAATTATCTCCAAAGCTAAAATGTCATATTTTCTGACACTTGTGGGAATTCAAGGAAGGGAAGCTATTTGGAGGCAGTTTGGTATCTCTATGCTACTGTTGCTGCTACTACTACTGCTGCTGCTACTACTACTACTACTACTGCTGCTGCTGCTGCTGCTGCTGCTGCTGCTGCTGCTTTTGCTGCTACTACTGCTACTACTGCTATTGCTACTACTGCTGCTGCTGCTACTACTACTGCCACTACTACTAGTGCTGCTGCTGCTGCCACTACTGCTACTACTACTACTACTATTACTGCTACTACTACTACTCCTACTCCTATTACTAATATTACTGCTGCTGTTGCTGCTACTACTGCTACTGCTGCTGCTGCTGCTGCTGCTGCTACTACTACTGCCACTACTTCTACTACTACTACTACTACTACCACTACTACTACTGATAACAATAACAATAACTCACATGTATGTAGCCTTTAAGGTTTCCACAAAGCTTACACATATTATCTTACTTTATCCTAACAATAAATAGCTCTTTGCAGTAGGTACTATTATTATCTCCAATTTGCACATAAGAAGAAGTTGTCTATAGCAAGGCTGTGAGCTGTCCAATAGTGGAGCAGGCTAACTCCAGACATGCGTAGGTTCAGAAACTAAGCCTCAGAAACTGAAGCTGAAAGGGGTGGCAAAATGTAATGGGAGTAGGAATTTGAAGATCTTCCCTGCCCCTTGTATTGGCAAGCTAACAAGTACTTAGCACTTAGTTTCAAGTTCATAATTGTGTCAAGTATTAAGACTCAGAACTTGTGAGCCCCACAGTGGGATGGACTTGTTGATGTAACAGGAAGGGGAAGAAGAGTGAGGAGCTAATACCATATATAAGGAAAAGCCTAAACTGAGAGAAGCCAGAACTACTGAGAGCAAGCATCTGGAGGCTGTGCTGCCACTGCTGGACAGAGAGAAGAGAACTGAGAACTGAACTGAGAACTGAGAAGAACTGAGAACTGAGAAGAGAGGAGAACTGGGAGGAGCATGGCTGTGGTGTTGGTACTTTTTCTGTCTGTTTTAATGTTACTTTGTCAGATCCATCTGCTGATATCAAATGGTGCTGTTGTTACAGAAGCCCTGGGAACTTGCTGCTGGTTCAGAAACCTTGAAAGGGATTTTCTTGTTGTATGTTTACAGAAATCCTGGAGGAGGGTCTTGCTGATGATTTCAAAGGTCCTGGAACTATACTGATGATTTGTGTTGATTCCTCAGACTTTGTTGCTGGGTTTATGTTGATTTCACAGGCAGAAAGTGAATTGATGTGGGTGCTGGCAATGTGCATGAATGCTATTTTGGCTCTGTCAAGCTTTGTCTTCCCAGGAACAGAAACTATGAAGGACTTGAGATGGACCAGACACTGTGAGCTTCAATACAGAACAGGAACTGCACAAGAAGCTGGACAAAGAACTGAGAGCTGTCTGCCTTTGAACCCAGATGGCAGTTGGAATAGATTTGGGCAGGAACTGGTACCATGGAAGAGGAACCATGAAAGCTGAGAGCCTGCCTCATTTCAAGATGAAAAGACCTCTCCTTGGATATTTAATGAAAACTGAGAAAATCATGACTTACTGTAGCCTAGGGATGGAGAACTCTGACCATTATATTTAGATGATTGAGTTAAGGACTTTTCCAATTAAGAAGAAAGAGGACTTTTTGATTGAAGAGATCAAGACTAGTGACCTAGGGGCAGAGGCCTTTGACCTTTGTACTTTGTGTCAGTTAAGGAGGCTTGCCTCCTTAAGGATGATTGAATTAAAGACTTACTAAATGATTGTGTTACTAAATGAATGTTATCTTTTGCTTAAAACTATGTGAACACTTTGGTGAAAACTATGTGGAGACTATATTTTAGTGATAAGTTGTTATGCCATAACATTATGAATGCTGTATTTTAAGTTCTATGAATGTTTTGTCTTAGTTTGTTACTGAATAAATAGAGAGTTCATTATGTTGTATAACCAGAACCTTGAAAGCTGGTCACAGCAGTGGTCCTCGGGAAAGCTGCTACTGTTTGGCTTTACATAAGTCTTGCCCAGGGTCATCTCAAGGCACAGTGAGAACCCAGACTTTCTCTCTACCCTCTGCACCACTTAGCTACTAAATCACAATGGGCAGAGATACCTGCTTGAATCACTTTCTGATACTTTCCTAGATTTATTGTTTGTAAGACTGCCTCATTTTGCCAAGTCCTGTTTGGGTGTTGAGGGATCCTTTGATTATTTAGAGGAGAGAGGCCCATTTATTCCTCTAGGAAATTAATGACACAGGAATCCTGCATGAGAGTGTAGGCCTATGGACCTTAGGTCAATGCATTGATTAAGAAATTATTCTGGGGAAAAGAAGGACTTTGAGTGAAAACAGTACTGTATTTTTCCAGGCTACTGATGCCTGTATTTTTCCAGGCTGCAATGCCCTAGATGGAAGGACCTTTGCGATATGGGCAAATGTGGGACAGAACCCTGAGATTTTGGTGAGTTGGTGACTCTTTTGAAGGCCATTAGGGTTTCTGCAGCCCATTTCCAAGGCTACACACCCTGAGAAAACTCTGGAGTCTGTGATTTTCTTATTCTGCGAGGAATTCTTTGCTCACTTGAAAAACCAGATGCTCCATGCAGCTGGCTTCACCTATTAGCTCTTTAATCCATCCTAGAAGCTAGCTGTGCTTCGGTAATAACAATGTGCTCAATCTGGGTAGATGTACAAGACTCTAGCTTGACAGCGTTAAATTGCAGAGGAAATCCCAGATACCAATTCTCTTTCTTAGCATCAATGCTTTCTCTCCCCTTTTCCCTCCTCCTCTTAGGCCCCTCCCCAGATGCACTGTATTTTAAGTCCTGGGACAGTGTTTCCAGCTACTTAATTTCAATCAATCTCTCAGCTTTCTCCAGATATTGAAAGACTCTTTTCATGTTGTTTACTTTACCACCATTTGCTTTTATTCTACTCACTGTTCCAATAATTGGGAAATGGGATCTATGCTGGCAAGGTATAAGTGAATACAGTCTAATAGCTCCAGTTCAGCAAACTCTATGGCAAGTGTATGAGGGTTACAACCCTTGTCAGAGGGAGACGCGGGCTTTTATGAAGAGCATATATTTGAACAATTGCAACTAAAGGCAGCCATCCTAACCCCTGCTCCCAGGTACACCAATTGTAATAGTGCCCTTTAAAAAGAAGAAAACAGATCAGCTTTGCTCATGTGATTGAATGATTGCATTCCCTGCATTACTTTGCAGACATATTTGGGTCTTTTGGTTTTGGGGTGTGTGTGTGTGTCTTTTTTTTGCTTTTGTCCTAAAAAAACCCATTTCTTTAACATACTCTATCTAATTTCTCTTCCTCACCCCCTGACCTTGCCCTTGCTCTGCCTTGCCCTTTCCTTGACTCACTCATTCTGCCTGACTTCCTGATCCCCCTCATGCCTAGGTTAAGAAAACACACACATGTAATTGCCTGTGTCCACAAATCTGAATACCAACAACAACAACAACAACAACAGAAACCTGATGAAAAGTCATTTGAAGGAGAAACAGACCATATTGAAATTCCTCCTGGCCCTGGGCATGTGAGCATGTGCTAATTTGCATGGTTGACTAACTGGTGTGATTAACCCCCAACTCTGGGTCCCTTCTTGGGCTTCAGATGGTTACCCGAGCCTAATGCCCCAGTGCCTCAGCATTTACCCTTGGGTAAGTTGGGTCTCTATGGGAGCAAAGCTCACCAGGGGAATGCTTAGCCCATTGAAGCATGAATTTGATGGGTCTCACCCTTGGATGAGATAGAGGAACCTGGTACCAAGCACAGTGGTATAAAGGGGAAGGATAAGAGGCATATCTGATGAATATGCTGTAGATCTCAGTGCTCGACTACACTCTTGGGTAGGGATAGATAGCCATATGCACCAAAGTTTGGAGGAAGAAGGAAAATGACATATGTTATAGAGAAAAACTGGGTAAGGGGAGTCTGGAAAAGGCCACATGGAGGAGATGGTCCAAATGTCACTGTTCCAAATGGCAGGCATAATTTTAGGCAGGTCTGTGGCACAATATAAGCCAGCTAGACAAAAACTAGGAGACCCAGGTTCAAATAACCCTCTTGCCAGAAGTTCAATGACAAACAATTTCACTTTTCTGGGTCTTGATTTTCGTATCCACAAAATGAGGTTGTAAGAGGGAATAACTTCCAGTCTTAAATCTATGATCCCATATCCCAAGCTCCCCAATTTCCTTGCACAGAGTGGCATAGTAGAAAGAATGATGGATTTGGAGTCCTAGAAAAAAGGATTGCTTGTGCTGGGCACTGTGCTAAGCATTTTACAAATATTATTTTCATTTAACCTCACAATAGTCCTGAGAGTCAGGTATTACTATTATTCTCATTTTATTGTTGAGGAAACAGGCAGACAAAGATTAGGTGACTTGCCTAGGGTGCCACAGTAGCAAACATGTGTGACTGAATTTGAACTCATATCTTCCTGACTCCAGGTCCACTGCTCTGCCCAGCTGGATGGGCCTTGGGTCCAAATCCAAAGCTTACGACTTAGTACCTTTGTGATCTCAAGCAAGTAACTATTTCTCTAGGGAACTCAAAAATAAGGGAGTTGGATGAGGTGACCTATAAGGCCCTTTTTAGCTCTGAGTCTGTGAGACCATGAGACACATTTTTTCTTATCTGTATGGGGAATGTACAGGACACACACTATCAAGCATCCACAAAAGCACCAGTGGGATTTTAGAAATGGAAGAAAAGTTAGACATCACCCATTCTAACCCTACTGGTTGATAGTTGAGGGCATGAAAGCCCTGAGAAAGAGACTGACTTGCCCATAGCCACCAATAAGATAACACATATGACAAATAGTTTTCAAAGCTAGACTCACCATACAAATGCCAAGAAGGATCTTGATGCTTTTTCTTCCTTTCCCTACTTAGGAGAGGATTGAGGCTAGGAAAGGGGTCCCGAGTTAGTGCTAGCCCATTCAGGAATCTGAAACATTCATCCATTATTTTGGGAAGACTGTGGCAATGTCTTTTATTCACTCAGGAATTTTGTGACCTTGAAGGAACCATTCACTTTTAAATGTTCCAATTAGAAAATAAAAATAAAAATATAGAGGGATAAACATAACTTGGACCACAGGGATAGCATAAAAATAATTAAGATGACAATAAGCTTTTCAGAAGGCCTCATGTACATTCCAGGTATTGTTGGGATTAAAATTCAAGGTAACCTAATTGCACAGAAACCATTTTGGCGGCTTCTAAGAATGGTGCTTTGTAAATCAGTGTGCCATCATTATGTTCCTTGGGAAAGGAGATTTTCAAAAGAAAATAAACACCTCAGAAATTAATTGTATTTTTCTTATGCTAAATACCTTTTTGCCTACAGATATGGCTTAATGCAAATTAAGGAAATGTTTTCCTCTTCTTAATGACATTCAAGTTTTAGCTGTAACAGAGATTTCACTCCTTGACTAAAGGGTTTTTTGGGGATCTCATCTTGCCTTAGGTTCCCAAAGCTAATGCCAAAAGAACACAAGCTATGGTAGGTCCTACCTACTTTGGATAAGGGTTTAACTGTGTACTGGGTTCAGGCAGCGAGTCCAAGAACCAGACTAGATAAACTTGGGTACGTCCATCACCAAAATGTTGGCCACTTTTTATAAATTTCAAAATAACTAAGAGGAGGCACATAGCGTAGTGAAAAGTGTTGCCTTTGGAGACAGAGGCCCTGGGTTCTGATCTCACCTAGGCTACTTGTTACCTGAGTGACATTGGATAAAGTGACATTTGGGGTCACAGTTTCTTCATTTATAAAATGAGAGGATTGGACTAGATAGAGACTACATTGATTAAGGGTCCTTCTAACTCTAAATCATAAAATGATTATTAGCAATAGAAATCATGAAAAGACATAGTAGAAAGAATACTGGCTCTGGCCTTAGAGGACCAGGATTTAAATCTCTGATACTCGCTACTGCAGCTTTTTCCTAGGCCTCAGTCTTCTCATCTGTAACATGAGAGGGAGGTGAGGTTCTACTATATATAAATTTCAAGGTACCTTACAGCACAATATCAATTATTCCATGACTTTGGACATGTCACTTAATTTTCCTAGGTCTGTTTCCTCACGTAAATGATGAGGAAGTTAGAAGCTATGACTTCCTCAGTGAAATGTACCTTCCCTGCATCTAGATCTATGCTCCTAATATAAGAATTAGGGGGTCTAATAACAGTTTCAGTGAAATAGACTATTACTCCCCCAACATCTTTAAGGTGTGTTCTCTCCCTCATGTCTTGCAAAAACTCTACTTGTTTGACTTTCAAATGATAATATAGAGTGAAAAAAGCACTGGATTTGGAGCCAGAAGTACTAGGTTCAAAACCCAGTCTTGCTACTTACTCCTTGTGTGACTTTAGGGAATTTGCTTAACAAAATGGGCTTCAGTTTTCTCCTAGGAAAAGTGAAGGGAATGGGTTAGATCTTCTACCCTAAATGCATGATGCTATGAATTGATGAAGAGTGCCTATGAAGGAAGGCATGAAGGGAGGGAAGGAAACACTTTTTTAGTGCCTACCATACATCACAAACTGCACCAAATACCTTATGAATATCTCATTTGATCCTCAGAACAACCTTGAGAGGTTGCGATCCCCATTTTACAGCTGAGGAACCTGAAGTAAAAGGAGCTTGATTGCCATGCCCCAGAGCACACAGCTAGTGACTGAATTTGAACTCCGGTCATCTGGACTCCTGGGCCTAGTTCTGTATACATTGTGCCTCCTAGCTGGGATGTTGAATTTGACCACTTTTAAACCTCTAAGTCACCCAACTATTCCCATTCTGTCCTAATACTCTTAAACTGATTATTAAAGTTGGTGTAAAAATTCTCTTTCAGGTTTCAATATTTATTAATGTGCCAACAGCCACTTTAAGAATGTATCTATCAATATCAAATGGGGTTTTTAGCAGGACCCTTGGAAAAAAAATTGCAGAAATATCTCCTAAAATATCACTGCTATTATTTTTTAAAATTGCAAGAAAATGTTCTGCCATTTCAGATCATTTATCTCTGTTAATAGGACATTTTTTTAGTTGGAAAGATAATATACACCCATCTGGTCTGCAGTTTCTTCATTTACTCTGGTAATAATAACTAAAGGCATTTCGCCATGGCTTTAGCACTGTCCTGTTGAATCTTCCCTGGTTTTGCTTCTCCTGCTGTTGATGCAGAATATCAAGCAGAAAAGACATGGGGGTCTGGTTACAATACATAGGAATGTCATTTAGAATGTCCTTCCAGGGAAGAAGGAAAAATGGCTGAGTGCCAATGAAAGGAAGACATGTTTAGAAGGTTCTAAGCAGTGCCCTAAGGATGTTGGGAATGTTACCAAATATCCCTCTCAGCCACTCACCCACACTCATTTCCTTCCCCTCCCCCCAATCTTCTCTCATTTATCTATGGTATTTCCTAGGTTTGCAAGGATTTTTAGAACATGAAGGGACCTTAGAAGGCATTTAGTTGAACCTCATGTCTCCCAATTTACACGTAAAGAAACTGAGTCCCAAGTGGAGAACTAATCTGCTCAAAGTCATACGGTAAGTAACATTTGGGACTATCCCATATCTGGGATGTTAAACCTCAATAATCTTACTTGAATTATCCATAGATTTGGTGGTGGAGCTGGGTTGGAGAGAAAAAAAAAACTGAGCATGGGTCTAAATTAGCATTCAGTTAAGTTTAACTCCGTCTACAGATTTGAAAGTGTGTATGGGTTATAATTTTCACTGCTGGAGGGGAGATAGCCCAAGTTGTAATTAGGGCAGGTTAACTGGTGTTTTGCTTCAGAACACTAAAGACAGTCAATGTGAGTGGGTGGATGGGAACATAATTTATCCCTGAGTAGGACCCTTACCCATTTTCACTGTGTGTCTCTCAGTGATCTCTCTGTCAGTCCTAAGCTTTTACCCCTGAAGGTCCTATTACTATAGTTTCTTGAAGAACCACTTTCCCTCATTTCTATGGGGGCAGGTGGCTCCCTCTTCTGGCTTGACTATCCTGCTGTCTGACTCCCCTCAACTGGATCTGCTCCAGATACAGAGAAATAATCAAGTCAGTCACCTGGACAATTCCAAGCAAAGAAAAGGAAAACCCACATTTGGCTCAACTGTCTGGATATTTAGGCAAAAGAACTTATTGGGGGAGGTACCGTAGAGAAATGGCATACATTGCCTGCATTGTCTGGATAACTACTTCTGTTCTATGGTTCACTTTCTCTATGTTGGCACAGAATAAATGATGGTGAGACCTTTCCTAAGAATTCTAAAGTGGGATTTTAAAAAGCTTAAGAAATAACACAAAAGTATATTGACTTTTTGAAATAGCTAACTAAAAACATTTCACTCTGCTTCTGTCTCTGTTTCTGTCTCTTATCTTTTTTCTTTTCCTTTTTCCATCCACCTTTTCTCTCTTCTCCTTTCTTTCTTTCCTTCCGTTCCTCATTTTTCCCTCTTCATTATTTCTAAAATTGTATCTAAAAAGGACAAAAAATTCATTAACTTAAAAAAAATACCATTTATTTCAATCAATCTCCCTCTCCAGCCCCATGTTATCTCCACATTGTCAAACACTTCCCCATGTGTTGTTTTGGGGTTTGTCTATGTGCCTCCTGAGCTCATCTCCTTTTTTTCCATGTAGGCAAGCATATGTTTATTACTCTATGTGGTAGCTAGAAGCAGAGGCTTGCTGTATGTGAGAATTCACACGAATCTTCAAAAAGAAAAAAAGGTGGAGGGGAGGGAGTGGAATCTGCCAAACAGTTGTTTTGTCGTTGCTGTTCACGTTTCAGTTGTGTCTGAGTCTTTGTGACTCCATATAGGGTTTTCTTAGCAAAGATACTGGAGTGCTTTGCCATTTCCTTCTCCAGTTCATTTTACAGTTAATAAAACTGAGGGAAACAGGGTTAAATGACATATCCAGGGTCACGCTGCTAGTAAGTAACTTTGAACTCAGGTCTTCCTTATTCCAGACCCAGTCCACCACCTAGCAACCAAACAATTGCTTATTTTAAAATTGGTCAGAGATGGTTACTAAGTAGTTATATAACTGAATTCAGCTGTTGAAAAAAAAAACCCACACATGTTTGAATTTGGCTGTATTAAAAAAAAAAAAACAACAGCATAAAACCCAGTAGTATTTTGATAGGACCACCCGCATGCTATTGGGTTATTATGGTCATTGCTGCCTTACATTTTTATCTGCTTTGGAAGAATTGGTTAAGAAAAAACAAAACAAAACAACATGTAGATGAAGAATGATGCAGTCTCTATTTGCAGAAAGCAAGGAGAGTCTGATTGGAGCCTCCTAGGCTGTGAGTTGCCAAGAGGCTCCTGTATCCTATGGCTTCTTCTTCTCTTGGGGATGTAGATAAGATTGGTTACCTTCCAAGAGGAGATCTGGACTTTTCTAGAGTCATTCAATCCAAAGTATGAATGGCTCCTATTTTAAATAAAGAATGAAACTTTAGAATCCTGGAATTTATGAGACAGTTTTGAGATCACCTAAGACATCCTCTTCATTTTTCTGATGAAGACACTGGGATTCAGAGGTTTAAGTGGCTTGGCAAAAGGTCCACTCAGCCAATAAACACTCTGGAATGGCAGCCTTTATTCTAGTCAAGTATGATACTACTCTCCAGGGGTGGAGAACCTGTACCCTCAAGGCCACATGTGGCGCTCTAGGTCCTCAAATGCAGCCCTTTCCTCACCCCTGTGTACTATTTATATTCTAAGGAGTATGGGGATTTATTGTACATTTAGTCATAGTCAAGCACTGTGCTTAAACACGGGTAATACAAAGAAAGGTGAACACAGACCCTGCCTTCAGAGAGATTGCTTTCTAATGGGGGAGACAACCCGCAAATGATTAGGTGTATACAAGATACATGCAAAGCTGTTGGAAGGTAATCCAAATGAGGAAGAAATAACTAGCTGGGAAGGACCAGAAAAGGCCTCCTGGAGAAAATGGGATTTAAATCTTGAAGGAACCTAGGGAAACCAGAAGTTGAGGGGAGAGAAGTTGAGGGAAGAGTTGAGGGGAGAGAGTACTCTAGGGATCCAGACGGTCAATGCAAATTTGCGGAGAGGTAGAATGTCACATTCAAGGAACTACAAGAAGGCCAATGTGACAGAACCGTTGAATGCATGGGGGGAGAGGAGAGAGCTAATGTATAAGAAAACTGGAAAAACAGAATCAGGATGTGAAGAGTTTTAAATCACAAACAGATGTTTATCTTTTATCCAGGAGCGTTCAGCCTCAGTTTCTTCATCTGTGAAATGGGGCAATCAATAAAATATAGCACCTACCTCATAAGGTTGTTCTAGGACTAAAGTGAGATGATACAAAGCATTCTGCAAAGCTCACAGTACTGTATAAATATGAACTATTATTATTGTTGTTGTTAGTAAAAAACAGAATATTTTAGATGGAGTTTTAATAGCAGTATTTAAATGTAAATTCTACTAGTATGGTTATGAGGAAGTAAATAAGAGAGAGGCTTTTAGATTCTCCTTCATTTTGAGTATTTTCTTTAGAAGGAAATGTTCCAAGAAACAAGGTCATGAGACACCCACACACATATTGGCAGAAGCATAAAGAAAGATTTATCAGGTAGGACTTGAAGTGGTTTTTTTTTTTTTTGCTATTGGATATGTCCGCCCTGACCGAGTTAAAAATACAGAATCCTCCAAGAAGCAAACACCATCTAAACCACAGCACACAGATCCATTCTCTCCCACCTCCCTCCCCTTACCACACCCCATCCCCTCCTGTCCTTTACTCCTTCTCAAATTCCTCTTCTGTCATAGCCAACTGGGGCTGCTGACTCTTCTCAGTGGCAGTGCAGGGCTTGGGCCTGGAAAGGCCACCCAGAACTTGTTCTGTCAAACCTTGGGACCAGTTGTGCGTCAAGTGGAAAGTCACCTCTCTGAAAACCCTGAGAAAAAGGACAGAAAGGGAGAAGTGTACATAGTAATAGCTGCCTTCTCTGGCTGGGAATTGTGTTATAAGGAAGGAGTAACTCAGAGAAATGCGAAGTATTATCAGGTGGCTCCTTACCCACTGTTTTACATCACACATTCCAGATTGGTATGGCACGTGGCACAAAATCATTGAGCCACTGTTTTGGGTGTTTTTAATGATTTACATTTTAATTTTTAATGAATAGAGATCTGTTTTCTCTCCCTTTAAGTCCATATCTCATTGGAAAAAACATCCACAACAAAATCCTTGCAATAAATTAATAGAGATAAAGCAAAACAAATTTCTTCAAAGGCTGTGTACAAAAAACCAATGCATCCTTCGGGATCCTGAGCCAGGAGAGAGCTATCGTGCTTCCTCATTGGTCCATTGAAATCAAAGACAGTCATTAGATTGATCAGAATTCTTACAGCTTTCAAAATTATTCATTTTTATAATGTTGATGTTACAGTTTATATTGTTCTCCTCATATTGTTCATTTCACTCAGCATCAGACTGTATATCTTTCTGTGTCTCTGAAACCATCTCATTGCCTCATTTCTTACAGCGCGCTGGTATTCTATCACCTTTTTTTTTTGTTTGTTTTTTGGAGGGGGGAAGGTAGGGCAGTTGGGGTTAAGTGACTTGCCCAGGGTCACATGGCTAGTTTTGTGTTAAGTGTCTGAGGCTGGATTTGAACTCAGGTCCTCCTGACTCCAGGGCCCATGCTCTATTCACTGCGCCACTTAACTGCCCCTCCATCACCTTCTTACGCCGTAGTTTGTTCATCTATTCCCTAATTAATGGGCATTGTCTTAGGTTCTAGTTCTTGGGATTTCTTTCTTTTTGTTTTTGTCACCACCTAAAGAACTGCCATAAATATATTCGTTATAGGACTCATGTCATGTTCTACAAAATGTCCAGTTCTTCAGTTGTCTTTTCTTTCAAGTTTAGTTTCTTACATCTCAGACACTTATTAGCCTGCCCTGTTGGGCTATCAAAGTCCTACCAATAGCTCAAGCCTGGAAAAAGGAGACTCACAGACTTTGGACTAGATTGTAAATTCACTGAGGACAGGTACTATCATTTTGTCTTCTTATCTCCAGGATAAGATGCCAGGGACTTGGAAGGGAATGGAAAAGAATGGAAAGAATGATTTAAATGATCAGGATTATAATGCTGGTCATATGACTCTGAATAATTTTATATTGCATTTATAGTGTATGAAAAAGCTTGCAAACTATTTTACACATATTATTTCATTGGATCCTTGGGTACTTACTAAATGCATTTTGAGTTAAATTAGAGCTGGAATGTCTCTTGGAGGTCACTGAGGCCTAATACCTCATTTTATGTATGACAAAATTGAGGCTCAGGGAGGATAAATTATTTGCACAAAGTCACACAGAATCAGGACTATAGCTCTGGTCATCTGACTCTAAATAATTAATATTGTGCTTTAAAGCTTGCAAACTGTTTTAAATATTTCATTAAATCCTCAGAACACCTGAAAGGTAGGTACTTTATTATTATGACATCCATTTTACAGATGAGGAAACTGAGAGAGGTTAAGAGAGTTGCTCATAGTCATGCAGCTAGCACATGAATGAGGCAGGATTTGAATTTAGGTCTTCCTGACTCCAAGTCTGGTGTTTATCCACTATGCCTCATGGTGCTAGCTGTATGAACCTGGGCAAGTCATTTACCTTCTTTCAGCCTCAGTGTTCCCATTTTTAAAATGGGCACAATGATAGTACCCACCTGACATGATCAAATGATGTAATAAACACATATGTATGTATAATAGTGCTTTATAAATGTTAAAACACTACATACATGTTAGTTATTATTATTTTAGACCTCCCTCCAATGCTTGTGAGAGGCCTCTCATACTTTTTCCATTGTACCACAAAATAATTCAGGTGTTAAAGAGATGTTTTTATTAGTCACCATAATCTGGTTTAGAGAGGTGCTTCTATGCAGGAAAACACCTAGCAAGCTTTTTGCAGAGGTGCCTCCCTGGTAAGTAAGCAGAAAGTATTTCATTTGTGATTTTCTCTTTGCAAATCCTGACCTGCTGGTATTGCTTTCGTCTTTCCTGGGCACTTATGCCTTGTGACTCAGAGTTCTCAAGGGCTAAACCTGCCAGGTATGAGTTCTGGCAGATCTTATCAAACTGGAAAGAATGATTTAAATGATCAGGATTATAGTGCTGGCCATGTGACTCTACATAATGATAGCTAGCATTAAATTGTGCAAAAAAGCCTGCAAACTATTTTACATATATTATCTCATTAGATCCTCAGATCCCCTGGAAAGTAGGCACTATTATTATCTCCATTTTACAGATGAGGAAACTGAGGATGGAAGGTTATGAATGGTGTATTAGGTCTAGCATCTGAGGACCAGTCTAATTTGGTTTGGAAAGATTCATCACCAGAGAACTGGATACTGGGAAAGGAATCTTTTTATTTTGTCCGCAGTAACTCCTGAAAAGATAAAACTACAAAACGGCCTTTTGTCCTGGGTACCCTATTTCACCTTCTGTGATGGTGGCAGAAGATGCCTCTCAGACCATTCTCTAATATTAATTTAGCAGTTGGTGCTCTCAACATGGGATCGCTTTCTACCCAACAATGAGTTGGCACACTTCTAGAGGAACTGACATTATCCATACTGACATTCCCTTGGTCTCATTGAGTCTGAGCCAATTCACTGTCTTCTGTAGACTAGAACTAACCAGAATCCTTGGCATCTGGGGAGCCATAGTTCTCTGGTTTGAATAAGGACATTCTCAGTACATGGTCGGTGCTCCCACCAATGGTCCAGCTAGCTTCTGAGATATCAATACATTTGGGAGGTTCTTCTACTTTTAAAACATATAAAACTTTTATGTGATTATCTATTGATCAACACTTCTTTTAACCAAATCATAAGGCTCTGGAGACACACGCACATAACACAAAAATGATAGGGGACTATGAAATGAAGCTATTTGGGATACATGATAACATTTCAAACTCTATTTCAGAAAGGATTAATCAATAAGCTTTCATTTAAGTACCTATTATTGGGGAATTGGAATCCAAAGGTGAAAATGAAACAGTCTTTCCTTACCTTTGAGGAGCTTATACTCTATACAGAAGAGGGGAGAAGTAAACATCTAAGGATGATATTTGAGTAAGAATTAGAATAGTTCAGCATGGAGGCTGTCATGTGATACCGTAGAGATAACACTGGAGTTGGAGTCAGAAAGACTTGTATGCAAATCCTTCCTCAGTCATTAGCTATGTTACCCTGTGCAAGTCATCTATCATCTCCCAGGTCTCAGTTTCCCCACTTGTAAATTAATAATAGTGTTGAGGTTTGGGGTTTAGGGATGCTTGAGACCCCAAAATACTGACATGCCGGGTCCTGCCATGTGAATTTGAGTCAAGTCTTCTCTTAGCCAAAGTAAAACAAACTTTATTAAAGATTTGCCATAATGGGTAGACTCTGAAGGAGCCTAAGTATTTGGGACACTTGTATTGACAAACAGGGTCAGAACAATCTGACACAGACTGAGTTTGAGCTAGATTGAATCTCAGCTACTTCATGAAGAAAAGATGAAACTTATATACAGAAAGATTGTGGGAGGATTTAGAATTGGTCTAGAGGAGGAGTTTGGGGAGGGTCTTGTGGAGGAGTCTAAGGAGGATCTTTGATGGAACTGAGGTCAGACTCCAGTAATGGGATTAAAAATGGGAGATAGGGAAGGCTACCTGGAGATGACAGACAATGGAGGGCTAGGTTAGTTTAAGGGTAACAGATTTGGGTATAGATATTTTGATAGGATCAAAGGTGGAATGTAGCTGCACAACGGAGGGCTAGGCTAAGTTAAGAGTAACAGAGATTTGGGCCTAGCAATAATGAAAGGCTTATGGCCTCAGGCAAATGCCTTATCAATTGGGAAGATTCAAGGGGGTTCCCAGAGCCTGAACTCCATCAATAGCACCTACTTCACAAGATCATTGTAAGGATCATATAAGATAATTTGGACAAAGCACTTTGGAAACTTTAAAGCATTATATAAATGCTAGGTTAAAAAAAAATTAAGAATGCTCAGTAAAAATTGGCTATAGACTAGTGCAGAATATTAAACTCAAAATATCATAAGAACATGGATTTAGACTTAAGATTCCCTGAAATGGACATTAGAGGTCATCTAGCTCACTTTTTTTCAGTTTACAGATAGAGAAATTGAGGCACTGAGATATTAAAGCCTTTCCAGGATCACATAGTCAGTGGCTGTTGCAGGATTTGAACCCAGGATCTTCTCAACTCCAAATACAGTACCCTATGCACCATTCAATATCCAGGACATGGAACCAGAAAGTATTTTGCATCACTACGTAAAATTCAGTGCTATGATCACAAAAAGCACATTGTGCTAAAAATTCCATAGAGCCTTCAGGTGAGTTAGTTAGTTAGAATAAGATAGTGCATGGTATCTAACACCTATTTCTGTTGCCTGTCCTTCATTCTCAAGGAGAACCATGACATCAGGGTAGTGATATCATGATATGCAAGTGAATCGGTTTTAAGTGAGGGAGGGCTGTGCCAAGTCACCAGCCTCACTTTCTCCTCCTCATCTGGAAAAATATAGATCAGGATGACTGGAGATGGCCCTGGATACAGAGGGAGAGCTTGGGCTTTTTAAACTAAGGTCTTTAACAGATCTCAGTTTGACTGAGGCAATGCCCATTCAGTGATTAAGGGTAGGTAAGAACTGAGGCAGAGAATGGTCTCTTTACCTAGTTAAAAAAAAAAATCTGAGAGAGAAAGACTCTCAGGATTGGTGACCAAAACAGAAACAATTGCTATTTACATTCACTCTGAGCCAATCAGAGCCCAAAAAATTATAAAGTAGAGTTTGGCCTAGGACTTACTGTTGGTCAATTGCTAAGAGTCATAGTGATTTGTGTTTAAGGCATGGTTCCTAGGAAAGAATTTTATTCCATAAACTGTCTTGCTATATTGTAAAGTGTCAGTGATCAAAATTCAAAATTTATATTCCTTTTAAGAATACCCCCAGGTAAGGTTATGATGCCCCATGTGGACAGAGGGAAGGGAAGGAAAAAGAGAAAGAAAGAAAGAAAGAAAGAAAGGGAGGGAGGAAGGGAGGAAGGCAGGAAGAGAGAGAGAGAGAAAGGAAGGAAGGAAGGAAGGAGGAAAGAAAGAAAGAAAGAAAGAAAGAAAGAAAGAAAGAAAGAAAGAAAGAAAGAAGGAAAGAAAGAAAAAGATAGAAAGAAAGAAAAAGACACTTGTATTGCTCAATTGGCCAGTTCTCTAGTGGAGCAGCTCCTACTACTACTCACCGAGATTGTTGTTTGGTGTTTCCTCAGTCAAAATGAGTTCTGGGAAAGACCTTAGTTTAAAAAGACCAAGGTCTCACACTGCATCTGGGTCCATCTCTAGTCTCCCTGATCTATATCTTGCCACTGGACCCAGATGACCCTAGAAGGGAAAGTGAGACTGGTGATTTTGCATGGCCCTCCCTCACTTAAATCCAATTCACTTGCACATCTTACTATCACCTCCCTGATGTCATGGTCCTCTTTGAGAATGAGGCACAAATATCAATCTGACACATATTAAGCACTTAATAAATGCTTGTTTCCCTCATTACTGAAGAATCAATGATTCCTAGACACCAAAATTTCAATTTGTTTGCAACTGTTTAACATACTTGCCAGTGCAAGTCCTTGTATGTGAATGGATTCCAAGAGTTTTTAGAGAAATATATTCCTTGGGTTTTTCTAATCTCATATATATTTTTTAAGATTTACATTCCTTTGTTGAAAAACTTAGTAAATACATATATCCTCTCCTAAAGTCCTACTATAGTGTTTTATCATAACGTGGAAGTGATTCTGGGTCTTTTGATATAGCTCTTTAAGCTGATCAACATCCTCCCAGGAATAGGGTTTACATTCGATTTGTGTGCTTCCTCCTTTGGCCTTGCAAAAAAAACAAAAAAACAAACAAACAAACAAAACCATGTATAAGCTCTGCCCCCTCCCCTTGCCCCATCTCAGCATAGTTTATAGATGTTGCTCCTAGTGGCTTGCCATGGATGGGTCCTTATTAAGGGGGCAGAGTTCCTTCAAAAGAGAATTATTCTCTCCTCATTAACTCATTGGATCAGCAAACTTAGTACGTGGGGGACCCTTGTCTTCTTACTCACAGGGTTCCAGGCTATGTCTTTTTTTCTTCTTCTTCCAAACTCTGAATGATGGTGCTATTGGAATAATAACCACAGTCATGACAGATAACTTCTTTATTGGGGAAAGATAAGTAACAGTGACTGCAGCACTGATATCATACTTAAAACCTGAAAGAGAGAAGGAAAAAAAAAAGTTGATGGTGGATATTACATAACACTTGTCCATAAAGCTGATGATTCATCATTTCCTGAGAGTTCTGCAGAGATAATACATTCATTGTGTCATGGCCACCAAATCTTCCCCGGTTTAATAGCTGCTGCAGACCCGTGGTACAGTAGAAGGCTAGGAATTAAGATGATTCAGTGGGTTCCAATTCATTCTAAATAAGTGGCTGTCTAGATAAATGAAGTCCATCAAATTGCAATGAATACCGTCTAACAACCTTGCTGGGATTGGATGCCCCTGGGACATGGACCATGGCTTACTGAGCTATGCAGCAATTCCCATCCTGGGGCTTTGCAGCTGGCATTAAATAATAACAATATGACAGAATATTTGCCCGGAGTCATTTTTTTTTAAAGCAGCAAAGTTAATGCTTTAACTGCATCAATTAAGTCACTTAAATTCAATGAAGTCATGAAAAAGCACCCTTGTGAAATGCAGCCTTTTTTTTTTTTAAGGTACAAAGAAAAGAAAAAAAAAAACCTCATTTCTAATTATATTTATCTCATTCAATTCATGATCTTCAACAACAACAACAACCCAAAAAACAACCAGCAACGCAAATTTGGCCTTGATTGCCAAATATATACTCCTAAAGTACAGGTCTGACTATGTCACTCCCTTTCTCAAGGAGCTCCAGTGGTTCCCTACTATCTTGAGGATCAAAAAATCAACTCCTGTGTTGAATTTTAATGCCCTTTGCAATAAACGTATCTTTCCACACTTGTTACTTGCATTCCTTTTCATGTGTTCTACATTCCAGTCTAACTGGCCCATTTGCTATTCTTAGTATGCATTTTACTGTCCTCTTATCTCACAGACTTTAGACGGCCCCTTCCCAAAGCCTATCATGCCTTCTCTTCTCCCTCATGCCTTTTAGATTTTTCCTTTCTTTTTTCAGATCTTTCTCCAGATCTCAGTTCAGATAGCACTTCCCACCTGAGACCTTTCCTGATCTTCCTAGTTGCTAGTGCCCTCTGCACCCTGGTCCTTTACCAAATTTATTTATTTTTGCTTTGAATAGATTTTACATTTCCTTATCTGTGTACGTGTTATTTTCTGCCAACAATATGTCAGAGAAGGGATTGTTTCATTTTTGGCTTTCTTTTTGTATTTGTCGTTGTTTGGTCATTCAGTCATGTCCAACTCTTTGTGACCTCATTGGATATTTTAGACACCTTCTGACCTGAGGGGCTCATCTTCTAATCAGCATTTTAATACTGTCCATGAGAAGCAATCCATGTGGTCTTCTTGGCAAAGATACTCTAGTGGTTTGCTATATCCTTCTCCAGTAGATCACCTGTTGTCAGAAGTCTCCACTATGACCTGTCCATCTTGGATAACCCTGAATAGCATACCTTATTGTTTCATTGTGCTACCAAGCCCCTCCACCATAACAAGGTAGTGATCCAGGATGGGTTGGCTTTGTATGCCTAGGGCCTAACACACAGTAGATGCTTAGCAAATGTTTGTTGTATGAATGAGTGAAATGATCATTGCAATGGATGTTTAGTATCAATGAGATTTCCACTGCTATCAGAAGATTTCAGTGGGTTACCCCAGTAACTTTTCTCTCGAACACATGGAAAAGACTTGAGGACAGAACCATTATAAGTAAAGATTCTGCACTTCAGAAATAGCAAATGCCTTTGGTGGGAGTGGAGTGGGGGGGTGGAGGATGTCAAGGTAACTGCCTGGCTGCCACCTAGTCCCATGCTTGCCCAATCAGGAAAGGCTAGAAATCAACTATATCCCCATCACATAGGACCCTTTACTTTGAGCAATCCACTATGTCACTGGTTCCACACTCTCTGTGTGGTGGTAGGTTTCCAGCTCAACACTACATTTTGATATTATTAGTGTTCTCATTAACTGTTAGGACATTGCTCCTAAATCTTTCCATGTCCTGGCTTCTCTTCCACCAAATAAGAGAATTATCATTGCTGGTATTTATTTGTGAGGTGAGGACCAACCTCATCCAGTTTGCTTTGCTTTGGGGGGGTGGTTATGGGCACATATGTGGGCTCCCTCACCCCAACTTTTGCCCAGGTTGCCATCTATTCAGTAGCACAAGAGTCCTAGAGATAGCTATATGAAGGACATCTGACAGCTCAATGGTTCTGTGTTTTCTATCCCAGACTGGAGCAGGAAGTAGAAATCCTGTCATTAAGTAGCTTGCTTTCATTTCTTCCTGGTCATATGTTGCCTGCCCTTTAAGTTGTTAAAACCTCCTTTGACCAAGATTTAATTAGTGTTGTTTACTCCTTTACTGGAAAAATCACAGGCTTCAGTTTTTCAACTTCAAGACTTCAAAATGTCTCTCATTTCAGGAAGCAAAGCTTTACATAGATCAAGATTATCATAACAGCTCTTTTTATGGTAGCCAGAAAGTGAGGGAAAAGTAGATGCCCACGAATTTGGAAATGATTGAACAAACTGGGATATATGAATGTAACAGAAGTAGCAAATAAAAGGAATTCAGAAAAAAACAACAACAGGTGAAGACATGTAAATTGATGCAGAATGAAGTAAGCAGGAAAGTACATAATATAAATGAAAAGAACACTAAAGTGAAAGCATCAGTAAAACATTTTAAAGAAAGAAATAACTATGATTTCATCAATGTAGGTATTCCCTCCACCAACAGAATCATAACTCTTCCACATCTTAGTGGATGGTTTCATGAGTTAATAATCTATCTGAAATATTCATTGCCTGGTAGCCAACTTTCTGGCACTGATCCTCTATGAATTTAGCCAGCATGGTTCTCAGATGATATCCTATTGCCAGGACTATAATTGAAGCCAGGTTGGTCAGAACTGCCAAAGCTCATCTCTACTGGCATGGCCTTTTCTTAACCCTGGGTCACCCCCACGTCCTCATGAGTTTATGGAGCAGGATTTGAGTGGTCTCTACATTGCTTTAAAAGGTAGGGGAGTGGTCATCTTGGACTTATTTTGGTATGAGGGAGAGACAATGCAGTGCATTGGGAAAAGCATGGGGTTTGGAGTTTTGGGAGTCAGAAGGCCTCAGTTCAAATCCTGACTTGCAACTATAAGGAAGTCACTTTTCCGTCCTGGGCCTCAGTTTTCTCAGCGTGGAAAATGGAAGGTGTGGATGCAATGTTCCTTAATGCTCTTTCCAGTGCTGAATTTATAACAGCATGTATGACCTTGCTCATCTCCAGTCAAAATAGTAGGAGATCATTTCTTCCTAGATTGGCAGAGCACTGAAAAGTTTTAAGTGAAAGAGCACGTGCAAGAATTTAGAGATAACCGTCAGTGTCTGTTGATCACTAAAATCAAGCTGTGACTCCCAGGAAATTGGCAACATCCTTTTCTCAGCGATTCATTGAGTGGGTTTTACATAGTTTCTTTGGCTCTCTAAGTAAGAGAAGATTGGATTAAGTGTTGGGCTAGAGTCAGGAAGATCTTAGTGATAAATACAATTGAGATTTACTAGTTGTGTAACTTTGGGAAATTACTTAACTGTTATGTGTCATAGAATTCCTATCTGCTGGGTAATAGAACGGCTGTGATCTGGGTTAGTAGAGGAGGTTCCCTCCTGGGAGTTCCTTATGCTGATGAAAGCATAGATCCTCCCTTTATCTATCTTATAGAATAGCTCATAGACTCACAAAACTGGAACAGGCCTTAGGAATGATCTAACCCAAATCTTTATTTCACAGGTGACATAACCCAGGCCTGGAGAGTTCATAACTCTTATTCATGCTGCTAGTTAGTGACAGATCTTTAACTCAAGCCTCTCGTTGTTTTGGTTTTGATGGCTTAGAATGAGTGTAAATAGCAATTGTTTTCTGTTCTGGCAAGAACAGGGCAAGAGGATCTTCCCTGTCCAGATTGAGATTTTCTGATGGTAAAGTAGACTATCATTTGTCTCAGTTCTTGCCTAGCCCTTAGTCATTGAATGGATGTTGCCTCAGACAAACTGAGAACTGGACAAGGACTGTGATTTAGAAAGGCCACGGTCATTACTTTATCATGGGTCATTGCCAGTCACCTTGACTTTCGTCTTGCCATTAGATTTTGATGACTCTGGAAGAGAGAGGGAAGCTGACAATTTTAGATAGCTCCGCCTCACTTCAATCCAGTTCACTACCCTGCACATACCCAAGTGAGCTCTTTTCCAGTCAGGTCTCACCTTGTTCCCTCCCTTGATCTCCCCAATTGGGGTCTTTAGGTGCCCCAGGGTTAAAAGTTGATTCAAGGATACCATTTTGTTGTTGTTGGCAGTTATTTTGTAGCTCCCCCCCCGCCCAGCCACCAGAACTGCCAAATACAGTTCTGCCAGTTTATCACCTAGATTGGGATGCTTTACCCCTTCTGTGACCAATGTGTCCAAGAGGATTCTATCCAGTCCTTGGATCATTCATTTTGGCAACATTCCTAAAATCCCAAACCATCCTTGTGTGTATGTGTGTATGTGTGGTGTGGCGGTGGTTGTGGTGATGATATAGACTGAGATATGCTGGTATAATCCTACTTCAGAGAATCCATTGACCTCTCAGTGTGAAAACTTCCTGCATAGAAATAGATTGTGACCTCCTGTGGTGGCCCATGTTCTGGTGATGAACCTCTGGGAGTCCACTGAACTGGGTGCTGGGACAACAGTCCATCCTCCGGCTCATACCTGAAGCCTTTCCAGCTTCCTGCCAGAGCCTATGGCCCATTGTCAAAGCCATTAAGACCCCAGGGTAAATTCAACATCATTATTAGGTGTCACTGGAGGGTCTAATCCAAAGTATCACTTGGAGCCAAAAGAATAGATGGTGCACACAGGTAACATGCTAACACACTGAACATCTTTTTCTCCCTTTTCACAGTATTTCCTTCTGCTTTCTTTGCAAGGAGACCTGTGAGTTTAGGGCCCCCTTGTCTCTCATGTAGAGTACTTTCAAGTGGGCCACTCCCTGCCTACCTGACAGAAACAGAAATAGAACACTTTGAAAGTCACCATGACTGTCGGTCGATATCAGAGAGACATCAAATGCTGTTTCTTGGCCAGAAGGCTGGTTTGGAGGAATCATGCAAATGCATCATGACAGACAATCATCGGCAGTGGCGACATTAAAGATGAAAGACAAGGGCTTGTGCAAACCCCAGAGCCATCAGCTAGAATCCCGGGACCAGGTGGCTGAAGAATTCACCACCAAGTCCAATATGGTCTCGGCACTGTATAGCAGAGGGCCCTCTGCATGGATGGGCTCTTTTCATTCGGGGAGGAGTGCGTGCTTCCTTAGAGCTTGGCATTCTGGAGCTCGCTGGCCATGTTGTCTTCTCAGTGTGGATTGGATGAGAGAAGTGAGAAAGCAAACAGCAGATTCTTGGCAGCTGAAGATAGGCAGGCAGCTGAAATGAGTAGATGAGAAGACCTGTCAGGGGACTGTGGGGAAAGTCATGCATCTCTTGTGAGATCTTTGCTGCTTCTCTCAAGCATCAGCCCGCTCTCTGCCAACGTTGCATCAAAGCACCAAGGGCAGGATGGAACTCCATGGATGGAACAGAGATCAAGAGGTTGTCTTATCTCTCTCTCTCTGTGTTAGGGGAGAGAATGAATTCAGTTCAATAAATATATATTAAGCCAAGAGAGGCAATGGGGCTCAGTGGAAGGAGGGTCAGACAGAAGGCCAAGAAGGCCTGGGTTCAATTCCTACTTCTAACACTAGCTGTGCATAAGTCCCCCAATCATTTACATCCCCACCCAAGGCTCTAAGACTTTAAGATTCAGACAGTGGAAGGAATGTTTTCATTGGGAATTCCCTAAACTGATGAAACTAAAAACCCAAATCCAAAGATTTTTAATGTGAGCCCAATTTCTGGTCCTAGATGTGCCATTTGTCACTTATGTGACTTCAGACAAGTCATTTGACCTTCTCTTGGTTTCCTACACAAAATGAAGTGGTTATACTATCAGGGGTTGTTCACCTACTGACCACGAAAATGATATTTTAGATATATTTTGACAACTGAATTTCAATATAATTGTTTTTATTTCTAATACTATCCATTTTATATTATACATTTACAAACAATATTCTGAGAAGAGTTCCATAGGAACCAACACATTGCCAAAGAGTTCTTTCAGGAACACCAAAGGAAAAAAATCATTTGTTTCTTGGAGGCAATTGGATTAAGTGACTTGCCCATTGTCATACAGTTAGTAAGTATTTGAGGCTGCATTTGAACTCAGATCTTCCTGCCTCCAGGTAGGATACCAACTACAAAATGAATAATTAAACAGAGCACCAAGTTCATAAAAATAGTTAAAATTGGAACCTAAAAGATAAACGATTAAATGGGAACGTAAGAAACTGAGACAGAAAGAATTTTAGTTACTTGCTTAGGGTCACAAAACTAGTAAGTGTCTGAGGCCATATTTGAACTCAGGTCTTCCTGTCTCTTAAGTCCAGTGTTCTACCCACTGTGCTACCCAGCTTCCAGGTATTATAATAAGTTCTGGTAATAGGGAAAGGGCAAAAACCCCACAAACAAATAAACAAAAACCAAATTTAGTCCCTGCTCTAGATGAACTTATAGTCTAATGGTTGAGACAGTAAATAAATGACTTTGTACAAATAAGATGACATATAGATGTAGATTAGAGATATAAAGAATAGGAGATAATTACAGATGGAAGATTCTACAATTAAGGGGCATCAGGAAAGGCTTTGTAAAGAAGGCAGGATTTTAGCTGGGAAAGGAAGAAAACCAGGGGAGCCAAAAGGCGAGGATAAGGAGAGACAACTTTTTAGACCTAGAGTATCTTGTGCAAGGTATAGCCAAGAGGCTAATGGTACTGGATCACAGAGTACAAGATGGTGAAGGGGACAGGGAAAGTAATGTATAAGAAGACTGGAAAGCTAAGAAGGGGCCATATTATGAAGAGTTTTCAAGGACAGAAAGAGGATTTTATATCACCAATATCTTCCCATGGGAATACTTTTAGGAACTATTTTTCTTGGGATTTCTAATAGCCTTTTAATGACCACTGGCCCAAGCATAGCTTTGGAGAAATGGACATTAGTCATTTTTCTTGCTTGACAGGGGACAAATCAGGCTAAAACCATCTATGGGTCTAAGGCACCAGAAACAAAACAAGGACTATTGAAGTAAGAGAAAATTGATTGAACTTTGTACAGAACTAAATCTCACCTTGCCATTGTGCCAATCCTTTAATTCCCACCCATTGCCAACTGATCCTCTGCTTACTCTAGACCAATATTCCAACAGCAGAGATCTATGGGGAGATCCTTAAGTATCTGTACACAATGATGCATTAACCTAATTAATTAAAAACTGGCTTATAATTAAGAAAACAAATGAACGAAGAAAATTTCATGATGTAGTAGCCTTGACTTACTGTCATTTTTCTTTCTTTTTCTTGTTTTGTTTTTCCTCGCTCACTCGCTAATTCTCAAAATTCAATAATCTGCACTGGGTCCCCCAGTCATTAGTATGAATTAGCGAGGCTCCGCTGTAATTCACCAGAGACCAAGTTTTGATAAATGGGGAAAGGGTTTTAAAGGCGATCATTGCAGGAAAACGAAATTGCCGAAAGAGCCATGCTCCCCGGATTGTTCAGTATTCCTTTTCTGGGCTTTGCTTTCCCATCTCTTCCCACCTCAGAACTTGAAAAGAGAAGAAAATAATCAAGAGAGTCTTTACAAAAGTTAAACTCGGACTTCATTAATACCTGAGTTATGCAGATTAGCATGAGGACTTGAGATATGATCATGGTAATAATTGTATTGGTTGTTTATTTTCTTTTCATTTGCTTATACAGAATGAAATGGAAGATGAAGTCTGGAGACTCACACAAGTATAAATTAAAATAATGGCTTTCATGGATGATTTTACACAAAACATTCAGACACCGGAAATGAATAACGTTTAGTCACCAACACCATCAGTGAGTCACTCATACTGGAAAGGAGTAAGCATAGCAAAAGGACCTGAACTTGGAGTCCCAGATTCAAATCCTCCTTCTGACCTTTTTGAGCTGCCATGGCCTTAGGTAAGTCAGTTAACCTCTCTGTGCTTCATACAATGTCCTAGGAGTTATCTATGAGTTAGAGCTGCGTTTCAGCCTTCATCAATAAACAGTAGTCTCACATCAAGAATTTTCCATGCTGATGAAATCACAAATCTTTTACCATTTATTTAGATACTAAAACTGATTATCAAGAGTAGTAGGTTTCCAAAAAAGTGGGAATCACTTATGTATTCAAAGGGAATATTCTTAGCCAGAGATTCTGATATTGGTTTTTGTAGGATCACAGATTTACAACTAAAAGGGACCTTATAAGTCATTAGTCCAACTCCTAGGTATTTTAACAAGTGAAATGGAGAAGTACTACTTTGAAATAATGTGTTTCTCATATTTACCTGGAACCAATATGTCTCCATTTGAGACCTGAGTGAAGTAATTTGTCTTACATAGGAAAGACAACTCTTGAAAGCAGTGCTGGAACTAAACATAGTGGCCCACAAGGAAAATTTTTAGAAAGGATCCTATGATATTGAATCATACCCTTCCAGATGCCACTACAATGCAACTGGATATGTACACCAGGAACTAGGAAGGAGCAGACTTTGTACCTCTAACTGGATTGTTCTCTATATCATTTGCTACTTTCCCTATAAAGACCAGAACTACCACAACAAGCTGGGTAACTGATCTTTTGGGAGTGGGCACCTCCTATAAGTTTAGAGGGTTTAACTTAAAAGGATCTTATACTTGTAGAGGTTATGGAGCCTTAATGCTCTCTCAGAAACTTCTCCACAACTCTGTTGAGGAAACAGAAATTTTTTAGTAGGCAACCAAACTAATATGACTTCTAGCCTCTCAACTACCAGGGATTGCCAATACTCACAAGGATATCTTGTTTTCCCTAACTCACAAGATATTTTGACTTTTAAAGTCCCTCATGTTTCTTCAACCTTTGGCACATTTTCAGAACAGATCTATATGAAAATATGTCATGCCTAATGTGACTAATGGATTTCATGAAAACACTATATTAGAAGAAATCATGATATGAGGGTGGGAGATGGGTGGTAGTTAATTTTATAGGGAAAAGGTTTGAGCATACTCAGAATATAATATGTATATAACACAACACGACACAGCACAATATAACATAACATAACATAACATAACATGATATAATAGTATAACATAATGTTGTGGCAATGGTAAGCTGACTGACATGGCAAGAGATAGTCCAAGGGCTAGCCCCAGATCACTGTTAGTCATCTGATAAGTATCTTGGACAATTAGCCAAATGATGTTACAATGGGTTTTTGTGACTTTGCAGTGGGGGTTAGGTATAGTGCATCAATGGCTTAACTTCAAAACAGCATAGTTAGAGAAAAAACATAAGGGGTATGGGCCTACAATGACTTCCTTAGTAAGGCTGTTGTGCCACCCAACTTGACCAAATAATTTTATAAAAAAAATTATGTTGCCAGAGGCCTGTGTGAAGTGTTATGAGAAATAGTGAAATAATTTATTGACTTACACAATAAACCTTAAAACTTTTTACATTTTTAAATAAACTTTTGGTATGCAATATGTGCTTTTTCTGCAGCTTTTATCACATTGGATATTAAGCATGGCTTTGACAAACAGTTTATTTTTCTAAGTCAAGCATTGATTCTAGCCCATAGATTTTCAGTAGTGTTTAAGTCAAGTGAATTCTGAGGCCATTCAAGCTTGTTTGTCTCCATCTCTTAGATAAATTTCTTAACCTTTCCTGATGTATGGTACAGTGCAAGTTTGTTTTGCAGTATTCCCTTTCCACTTGGGAATTTCTATAATTCTAGGATAATAATGCTTCTTAGTGTATCAATATATTTATTACAGTTCATTATTCACTCTGTGCGAAATAAGATATCCAGGAATAGTGTAAGAAAGCAATCTCTATGACTTTTTTCTTCTCCAGTAAATATTTTAGTCTAATAAAGATGCCCTTATTTTAATAGTTCATCTGGATTTTTTTCTGACTATGGTTTTGAGATAGCCTAGTAAGAAAAAAATGAGTTTCATTAGTTAAAATTACCTTTTTGAATTGTTATTACTCTACTCTTTATATTATCTTGCCCATAACAAACATCCCCCCCCACACACACTCTCCTAGCAACATTCAGCTCCTGAATCTTTTTAAAACTGTTCTTCCTGCTTTTCTTTCAACTTCAGGAAGTCTGTTTCACACTGTGCAGGAATTAATAACAACCCATTTAACTGTCACTTCCCTCTGAAGGTCTTTGCTTCTTTTCTCAGGATGGAGCAGGGTATTTTGTAGCAATAGCCTCTCAGTCCTTGGCATTGTTCTTTCCCACACTTCACTTTGAAGTTTGGTGTGACTGATCCTACCAACTGATCCTTGATATGACACCAACAGCCGCTACAATATCTCTAATTGTCACTGAAGTGTGCTCTTTAAGAACCACAACTTTTGCATGTTTCCTTGGAGGAATATTCATTCTTTAAAAACCACCAAATTGAAAACACAACAAATGAGAACAATAAAACGCATATAGATGGCAGGAAATCTATTGCTAAACTGACAGAGAACTAACTAAAGTTGGGGAAACCATCTCAGTCTGGTTTTATGTGGCTTAAGTCAGAAGTCTTAAACCAGTCTAATGTTAATAAAAGAAACATTCCTAAATGACCATTGCTGTCACAAAATAAAATAATATCTAGATTATTGCTTATTTCAAGTAACTCACATGCCACTGTAGTGCTGGGACTGTTTGAAAAGAATTACTAGGGAGCTTTGATCTAAATTATATGTGGTGGTCATTGCCTCATAATATACCATCAGTATTCTGTTGGTTCCCCTACTGCCTCAGCACCATCTCTACATGCTGCTTTTATTTTTTCTGCTTTGTGCTATAAAAAGGTTAGCCTCACAGTCAAGCTATCCAACTGCATTACTGAGTCCCAGTGCTGCTGAATCCTCAATGACATGTTAAAAGGTATATTCCTATTGGGTTTGCCCAGGACTGGTTGGTGCCTTTGTGAGCAAAGTCAAGCTCACAGTTTAAGCAACACTGCTGTGGAATCTAATCAAAACTTTGCCAGGCTCTTCCCCAGTTCAGCTGGGTGACAGCGTTTGAATGGCAGATAGAGCCCCAGCCCGTTATCTGCATAGCAGCACTTAAATGGCATGCATGGACATGCATTCCAATCTGAAAACTCTTGGTTGTTCGTGACATTAAAAATGCATTTTCTGACAGGCCTTGACCCTTAACTAAAGGAGGTCCAAGTTTTGCACTACTTCCTGAAAGATCAACTTTAACTTTGGGGGTTACAGGGGGAAAAAAATGACACCTGTGTGAAAAATCTGGTACGTGTGTCACATTCAAGGTTGGATCCATCATAAACTGCAAAGCTGTTAAATTCGGAAAATCAGGACTTGTAAGGGAATGCCTTCTCTGCTGATTGCCCTGTAACCATTGCAGCAGTAATAGGCTCCAGACACCACTAGAATAGCAGATATCTGTGTGTGACTACAGAGGAATATATAAGAAAGAAAGAGACAGATGGTATACTTAGGTACACTTAAGTCTGATTGCATGAGTTGATAATGAATGTTTAAATATGGTACTCCCATAAAATCAGATACCTGTAGATAATGCTGGAACAAGTCCAGACTTACTAGGAGGGAGGAAAAAAAAGGAAAGGAGACTCTGGAATCTAGTCTCAGCCAATATTATATTTATATGTTTATTTACATGAGAGTGTTTATAACCTTTTTATAGTTTATGAAAATAGAATTAATAATGTTAGACTTTTAGAGTTGACAGACACCTGAAAGATTATCTAGTTAACATATTTATTTTACAGGTTAGGAAACTGAGGACTTGAGAGGTAAGGTGACTTGCCTAAAGTCACTGGCAAAACCAGGAAAAGAATCAAGGTCTTCTGATTACCAGATCATAGTCTTTCTATTATCCCATGTTATGTCTCCACTGTGATACCAAAAAATGATTCCTTAACTAGGAATTTTTATTCTGAGGAAATGCCACAGACTGTGTCTCAGGGAAGAAATATAATGTTCCCCACCTCAGCCCAAGGCAGGAGGTTGATATTGCTTTGTTTGGAAGGACAGAAGCCCCAAGATACTGACATGGGAACACTGTTTCTGGGGCTGATGGAGGGAGGATTGAAGAAAACAGAGATCAGGGCAAGGTGAGAGAGGAACTCAACCTGACCTGTTACCTGGTAACTTCTTATTTTATCTAATTTTCTCTTTTTATAACTACAGTAAGTGTTAAGCTCAATTATTTCTATGCTGCTAAGAATTGTAAGTGCTATTAGTACCCCCTAAATTTAGCACCCTAGTGCAAAGCTCTGATTACCTTACCCTAGTTATGGCTTTGCCAAAAACTATAACTTAGATCAGGAATTTTTATTTAGCCTGGGGCATATGAATTTTATAAAAATTATAACTATTTTTCAAAATAATTGATTTCCTTTGTAATCAAATTTATCATGTTTCATTTACTTAAAAATCTCCCCCTCCCTCCTGGACAAAAGATCCATAGGCTTTATCAGACTATCAGAGGGATCCAGTAACACAAAAAAAGGAGTCCTGACTTAGAAAAATTCCACCACTGGTACAAAAAAAAGTGAAAATTACAGTTTTTTTAAAAAAATTCCTTCATAAAATAGAGAGGCTGTTCACACAAGCTACATGAAAATATGGTTAAACAAGAAGAAAGACAAAGTGCTTAAAAATGAGCATATATTGACTGTAGATTTGCTTCAGTATGAGAGAGAAAAAAAAAGCATTCCTTGGCCTTTAAATGTGAATGAAAGGTAGCCTTTGCAACTTTCACTCAACTTTACCAACAAACTCAATTTTCAGACCTTCCTGGCATATGTTGGAACTACATTAGTCCTAGCTACTGACTGTCTCAGCTAGTTTTTCAGTTTTCCTGTTGAGACTTCTAAGAGTAAAAGGCTGTCTCTAGATCTGTCACCAAAGGGATGATCTTGGGACCGGCATACTCACACTTCAGATGGCTATAGGGATGATGAAGGAACAGAAGGGTGGTAATCTAAGTCTGAAGTACATGCTCCACGTAGAAAGGAGACATTGATCAGAAGCTGTAAATAAATTGGATCTGGCACTTTAAGTGCCTTAAATGTTTGAAGTTAAACCTCAAATTGCATCCTTCTTCTCAAAGGAAGCATGTGAGTCTCCCATTGAAGAGAGTGGTAGCATAATCAAAATGAGTGATATTGCTGGATGTTTAAGAGCCTTCTCCACCTTAGTCAGAATCACAGTTCCCACTCTAGGGAGCATTCAAAGCCCACAAGCTTACTTATGAGGAGCAAAAATCTGGGTGGAGAAAGATGTGCCTTATTTGAAAAGCAACAAATACTGACAGGTATGAGGTAACCCTGGGGATGTTGGCTGGTCTAGGGGCCATTCACCATCTAAAGCCATAGTGTAGTTGTTGTTATTGCTTCTGTTACCAGGGCATAGAGTACTTTGAAATTTGACACCTTATAGTCAGTGTTCCAGGAAATAAATTGGAAGGAGAAAGAAGTGGATATATTTTTATGGAAGAAAAGAAAGAAATAAGAAGGAAGAAGGTAAGGAAAAAGAAGGAAGGAGAGATAGGCAAGAAAGAAAAAAAGGGACAAATAGAGAAGAAAAGAGAAAGAACCAGCAAATGGTTTCAGTGGTCCCAAAATAGCTTGTGAGATAAAATAATTCTGATGAAATTAAATCTTTTACATTTAATTTACTCTCATGGATGTTGGGGAAAGCATAACCTGAAGATAACAAAAACTAACACAAGACAGTAAGAATCAGGAAGATTTTGCAATTGAAATTACTTCCCCATTGTCAAGCATAGTTTTCTAGAAGTTGTGTTGGACACTACCTGTAATTATGTGAAAAAGAATACTGGACAATCTCAGGAAAGGTGATAGATTTTGTCACCTGGGAAAACAAGAGAATGAGTAAGAGAACCAATGGAAGATCATTCCAATGAAATGGTCAGGGTAACTTAAAGTAAATAATACTAGTGAACATTTATAGTGTTTTAAGTTATGAAAATGGTTTGTTTGGTCTTCACAATGACTTTGTGAAGTAGGGACTATTGTTATCCTCATTTGACAGATAATGAAACTGAGACTAGAAGAGCTTAAGCGACTTATCTAGGGCTACAAAGCTAGCAAATGTCTGAAGCAGAATTGGATTTTAGGTCTTCCTGACTTCAAGTCCAGTGTTCTATTCCCTGCTCCACCTAGTGGTTGGGTTGGGATGGGAAGTGAGTCTGCAGTTATTTAAGACATAGATGCTACATTTAAATTATCACCATATATTGAGATTATTTATGGACATACTCATCTGTTCTATTAGATTGTAAACTCCTTGAGGGTAGAGGCCATAGCTGGGTCTATTCCCCACAGGACTGAGCACATACATAGTATATGCTTAAGAAATATTTGAGAAAAGAGGGAAAGAAAAAAGGAAGGGAGGGAGGAAGAAATGAAGGAATGGAGGAATCAAAGAAGAAAAGGAAAAGGAAAGGGAAGAAAAAGAAGGAAGCAAAGAAGAAGAGAGAAGGAAGGTAGAAGATAAAGGAAATAAAAATAGATTTGATAGATATACATACATATATACATATGTATATTAATAGATAGATGTTGCCTTTGCTGACATGGTATTCTTCTAGAATCTCTTGTGTGTGTGTGTATGTGTGTGTCTATACACTTTCTAAAGTCAGCACATGCTTTGTAAGTAATAAAAGATTATCTGAATATAGGGAGCAATGTATTTTTGAAATGGGGTCTTGACTTAATGCAATAGATGCTTCTTAAGAATGTCAGTGTTCAGTAGGCATTAACTGCTAACCTCCTGTAAAGCCAGGGAAGTGCAGCTTTCCAGAGGACAGCTGCTGTGAACAGCTTTCAAGGTTCTGATTACATAGTATAGTGAGCTCTTCATTTATTCAATAAGAAATCAGAGCAAAACATTCACAGAAAATCAAAATACAGCATTTACAATGTTACAACTTAACACAGAAAATCAAAATACAGCGTTCGCCATGTCACAACTCAATAATTTTTCACTAAAATGGCCAAATAGTTTTCACCAAAGTAATCACATAGTTTTAAATAAAGTACATTCATGTAGTCAATCACAAAATCCTTAATTCAATCACAAAGTACAAAAAAATCAAAGTTCTCCATACCTATGTCACAGTAAATCACAATCTTCTCAGTCAATACACAGTATCCAAGTAAAGTCTTCTTACAGCTTGACTTGAGGTTGGCTCTCAGCCTGAGTCTTTCCTTATATATGGTTATTAGCTCCTCCACTTCCTGTTGCCAGAGTTCATGAGTTCTAGGGTTCACAAGTTGTGAGGTTCACACATTCTGTTTCTTAGCAGACTTGATAGAAGGCTCAAAAGAAACTTAAACTGGGGGGTGGAGCCAAGATGGTGGCGTAGGAGCAGCAACATATCGCAACTCTCACATAGCCACCCCAAAATACCCATAAAATATGACTCTAAACTAATCCTAGAACTCCAAAATGCACATAAATATACTTTCCACTAAAGTCAGCTCAGCTATGAGGAACCATATCAGCACTGCGAACCAAAACCAGCCTGGCCTGCTGTGCCCTGGGGGTGGCTGGACAAGAGGAGCTGAGCCCCAGCTGGAGCTTTGGGTGAGCGGATTGGTGGCAGCTGTGGCAGTGCCCAGAATTAGGTCAGTGGGGCTTGCGAGGTCGTGGGAGAAAAGTGGTCCAGCCAAAATGCCTCCAGGACTGAGAAGCAAAAGGTGGGGGTCCTGCACCCACCTCTGCATTGCAGCTCCAGCGCTCTCGGCCTGCAGACTGCAGGGGGACTAAGTGATTGTTGAGAGGCCAAGTGCTCTCACGTCGAGTGGCCTGGATCTGGATCATGGTCTTGGGCTTTGGTCTTGTGGTCCTTTTTCCTTCAGTGAGCCAGAAGTGGGGTAGGGACCCAGAAACTTCATGAGAGCTCCTGCAACTGGGAGGACCCCAGCAATTTGGGACAGAGCTTTCCCCTCTGGAAGCAGAGCTCCACAGAGATTAAAAAAAAAATCACAGACTGATCAACCATGAATAAGAATAAGCATAAGAAGCAAAGTAA
>CM053583.1:77820605-77852484 GCA_028627135.1 Pseudochirops cupreus | reverse complement strand
CAAGTGGAAGTTGAGATACACAGGCACTGTGGTTGGGAGATCCATCCTGCCCTACTGAAAAGTCAGAGGGGTGAGGGGGGAAGACATAGGAGAGAATAGATTGGGGGAGGGGGGATACACTGGGATGGCTGTTTTGGGGTGGTGGGTAGAGGAAAGATGGGGAGAAAATTTGTAACTCAAAATTTCGTGGAAATGAATGATGTATACTAAAATAAAATAAAAAATTTAATTGAAAAAAAAGAAACTTAAACAGAAACAAGGTGTTAATTCAATAGCTGAAACAAGGTGTGAACTACTTCTGTGCTTGCCATTACACCTCCCTGGTGATGGGGATAACCTGAAGTCATACATCAAGTTAGGGTGAAACCCATAACTAAGCTCTAGGGGTTTTGAGTCTGAGCCTAGTACTTAAGCAACATGAGAATAGTGTAGCTCACCATGACTTCTATTACCCCTAAATGATAATAGTTCAGTACCAGATAATCAAGCTAAGTTATCAGTTTCTGAAGAATTCAGTTGGCTGTACAACTCCAACTTTGGTAGATCTTTTTGAAAGTAAGTCATTAAATGATTCTTGCTTTCCACCATTCTTTAGTTGAAGTGTCCCTTGCATGACCTATCTCCCTGTGCCATTACTGTCATGTTTGACTTTCCCTTGTTCCCTTTCCCACTGTCAACCTGGATGAAGCTGAAAATCTATTATGTTTCCATTGGGCAATATGGCTACAGGGAGCCAAGCAACTCCAAACCATGAGGTGTTTAGGGAGGACACAAAGAAGCTTTCCCTTGGAAATGTATCAGCTTAGCTCTGCTATATATCCTATTCAAATTGTATTCCTAAATAGAGTAATTCAGAACAGCTCTTCCATAGCCTATATAATCTTAATTAGGTGGATTGTGTAATAGTGAAAAGTAGCTCTGATGTTCTGAGGAAATGTATAGATCTTGGCCCAAAGTACCTCCCTTATCCTTGTCTCTCTGATGGATTTGAGTCAAAATGTAACTTCCTGGTGATTTGAACAGTCTTTCTCTTTGTGGAGAAACACTATTCCTACAGTCTGTTTGGTTCTCATGGTCGCTTTCTCATTTTTATCCTATCTAATAATACTTCTCCCACATACTGGTTGGCCTTGTGGACATTGTCCTGGGTGTTTGGATTAATTAGCCATGTTGGCATTGTACATTATGAGCCACCAGTTGCTGGTGATCTTTACTCCATCATGTCTGCCTTGCTCTGTGGTTTCCTTTCATATGACCTGCCAGTGATCTTCTTTGCCCAATTTCTATTCAAACTATTTGGTGTTGTTTTCTTTTTTCTCAAGAATTTGAATAAGACATTTGAGCTATTTATCATGGAGTCACAGGATTGTTTTGCATAAACAATCCCCTGACCTCCCCAGCCTCCTTCCCCAGTTAGCCCCTCCATCAATGCATAGAGCTGTCTACAGCATGTGGTTCCATCCACAATATTACAATTTGCTGCCTACAGAGATTCTCCAGGTCAACTTGGAAAGACAGTAATTACTCCTTGCATTGAAGTAGCTATTTTTGGCAGAGGGGGCTTCTATAATTTATGGCTTTCACTCTGATGTTTTTTAAAATGATGCTCTAGAAAGCTGCAGTCTTGTTTCTTTAAGTATCACTTGCTTCTTATTTTTATAAGCACCTGATCTCTCATGACAAATATAGTGCATTTTTAGGATTGCTCTGGATTCAAGACTTAATAATGACAGCTATTGCTGGACAAAGGGGATTTCAGGCATCTATGAGAAAGAAATCACATTTAAATTATTTATGATTTTGAAATCACATCCAGGAATCGTAAAATAACTTCAACGTTTGGATGTTATCAGAGTCCATATTTCAAGGAAAAGCATTTTCTTTCTTAGGCTTTGAAGATTGGTCTTTTCATTTTGAGGCAAAGCACTATCTCGTTTCAAGATATTAACACTCAGAAATGCCAGTCATTCACACATCTTTATAATAGGTGCTTGCACATTCTACAAGACTTTAGACTCCTAATAACTGTGCACATGGATATTATTGGGGAAGACGCTTAGTTGGGCTAATATGAGTGTGGAGAGAAGTTTTAAACATGTGCTCAGCTGATATAAGACCTTATTTGAAGAACATTATAGCTAAATTGGAGAGAGCATAGGGCAACAGAAATGATAAATGGAAAGGAAGGGATTATAGAGCATATGAGAAGAGATTAAGAAAAATGGGGTTGTTTAGTTTTGAAAGATGAGTCCAAGGTGAATTGATGGAAGTATTTGAGCTAGTTAAGGGCCACAATGCAATTAAGTTTGATCCCTTTGAAGGAACACCTTTAAGCAGAAATGTGTGAAAGGAGAATTAAAGATTGTTATTTTACAGAAAAGGGTGGTGATAAGCACAGAAAGGCTTTGTAAGCAGAGAGGTAAAATAATATAGTGTCAGCATGCTTGCAAGTATTTTTATTGGCTAATTGAAGACTCTGCCAGACATGGGATTAAGCAGTAACTAACCTGGACTAGTCCTGCTCCAAACTCAGACTTGAATTCACAGGCAAGTTCCTTCCAATTACCAATTACTACTAGAGACTGCACAACTCTACTCTTTGCTGGAGAGAGCTATGGAGAAGGAACCAGGAGACACGTATTTGAGTCTGTCAATAACCAGTTCTGTGACTTTGGGCAATGTCATTTAACTTCCTAGCTTTACATTTCTTATCTTCAAAAGCTGACACCAAGAGGTAGGTAGCATGGTGAAGGGGGAAGGGATAGTGTTGGGGGCAACTTTTGTGACCTGGGCAAGTCTTAACTTCTCTGGGCCTCAGTATTCTCATATGCAAAATGAGAAGATAAAGTCCCTCTCCACTCTCTGTCTGATCCTATGGTCCAGGGATTTGCCCAGGCTATTTTGCAGGATGGGGGGAGGGGCAGGGGAGGGAAGGGAGAAAGCAGGAAATGGAGATCAAATAAGAGTATGTGAAAGAGTTTGGAAAAATGATCAACTCGATAAATATTAGATATTAGCAATATGTGATATTTATTGTTTGTTATTAAAGTATTTCTTATTTACAAATATAAGATATTAGAGACAGGATTGTTGAGGTTTAAGGTTTAGGGGTACACAAGACCCCAAAATACCAACACAATGGGTCCTACAGAAAGAATTCGACTCAAGTCTTCTCTCAGCCAAAGTAAAGTGAAGTTTATTAAAGTTTCCCCATAATGGGTAGACTCTTCTTGTCCCACCCTTCAACAGGCCTAGCCCACCATTGTCTGTGGTCTCCAGGTAGCCTCCAGCAACTTCCCACCCTTAATCACTCATTGCTGGAGTCTGACCTCATCTGACTCCTGAAGACCCTCCCCGAACTCATTACTGGAGTCTGATCTCATCTGACTCCTCCTGAAGACCTTCCCCAAACTCCTCCTCTAGACCACCCCCAGATTCCTCCCGCAACCTTTCTGTATATAAGACCCCATCTTCCCTGTTGTGGTGTGAGAGCACCATAGAATGACCTAGTACAGACTTACTCTGGAAACCCCAAAATACCAACATGCTTGGTCCTGCTGAATGAATTCAACTCAAGTCTTCTCAGCCAAAGAAAAGTTTATTAAAAGTTCACCATATTCAGTAGACTCTCAAGGAGTCTAGGTATCCGTAAGGCTTGCATTGGGCAAGCAGGCCAGAATCATCTGACACAGGATAAGTCTATGCTAGGTCATTCTATGGCTCTCTCACAGAGCAAGTTTGTGCTAGGTCATTCTATGGTACTTTCACACCACAAAGAGGGAAGATGGGATCTTATATACAGAAAGGTTATGGAGGAATCCAAGAGTGGTCTAGAGGAGGAATTTGGGAAGGGTCTACAGGAGGAGTCAGATGAGGTCAGACTCCAGTAATGAGTGATTAAGAGTGGGAAGTTGCTGGAGGCTACCTGGAGACCACAGACAATGGTGGGCTAGTCCAGTTCAAAGGTGGGACAGGAGGATCAAGGGTGGGAAATTGCAGGAGGAAGGAGGGCTAAAGACTTGGGCAGAGTCACAACTTAAGGCTCATAGCCTCAGGCAAATGCCTTACTTGGGAAGATTCAAGGAGAGCTCAAGGGGCTCCGGGAGCCTGCACCTCATCAGCAAGATAGATCTTACCTACAGAAAGATTGTGGGAAGGTTCTACGGGTGATCTAGAGGAGGAGTTTGGGGAGGGTCTTCAGGAGGAATCAAATGAGGTCAGACTCCAGTAATGAGAGATTAATGGTGGAGAATAGCTGGAGCCTACCTGGAGATGACAGACAATAGACAGCTTGGCTCCTTTGGGAGGATCAAGGGTGGGGGCTGGCTGGACAATGGAATACTAGGCTAGTAACCAATTCCTTTCCTTATTCTGTTGTTGAGGTTTGAAGTTTTAGGGGTGCTCAAGACCCCAAAATACTAATACGTTGGGTCCTGCCAAATAAATTTGACTCAAGCCTTCTCTCAGCCGAGGTAAAACAAAAGTTTATTAAAGACTGGCCATAATGGGTAGACTCTTAAGGAGCCTAAGTATCTGTGACACTTGTATTGACAAGCAGGACCAGAACAATCTGACAGACTGAGTCTCAGCTATACTGAATCTCAGCCCCTTCATGGAGGCAAGAGAAATCTTACATACAGAAAGATTGTGGGAGAGATCTAGGGGTGGTTTAGAGGAGGAGTTTGGTGAGGGTTTTGAGGAGGAGTCTAAGGAGGATCTTGACCAGGACTGATATCAGTTTCCAGGAATGGGATTAAGGGTAGGAAATAGCTGAAGGCTACCTGGAGATGACGAGCAATGGAGGGCTAGGCTAGGTTAAGAGTAACAGAGATTTGGGCCTAGTAATAAAGAAAAGCTCATAGCCTGAGGCAAATACCTCATCAAATGGGAAGACTTAAGAGCCTAAACCCCATCACTATTATTTACTAAGGTCCATTCCCTCAATCCCCCTCCATCAAATGTAATTAAACACATTTGCAATTATAGAATCTTAGCATCTCAGAGCTAGAAGTGACCTCAGAGACCATTTATTCTAAACTAGGCTTGCACAACCTGTGACCAGTGGGAAGCTTACAGCTCTCAGGCTGCTTGGGAGCAGGCCAAAGGATTTCCAACCTATGAAAATTAGAGAGGAAAACATCCTTTGTATGGTAGAGGAAATCCTTTGGTGTGTTGCAAGTTGCCTGGCCAGTGAGCTACAGCTTGTACAAGCCTGGTCTAAACTTTACCTGAAGAAGAATCCCTTATACATTATACCCTCCAGATGGTTATCCAGCTTTGCTTGAAGACTACTAATAACATTACTAATAAGGAAATATCTTGCTCCTGTGACAAGTCAAATCAAGTCATCAAGCATTTATTAAGCACCTACTGTGTCCTGGCACTGTGATAAGCACATAAAGACAAAAGACAGTCCTTATTCTCAAGGAAATCAGTCTAATGGTGGAGACAACATGGAAACAGCTATTTCAAAACACATTACAAGTAGGATAAACTGGAGATAATCCTAGTGGGAAGGCACTAGCATTAAAAGGGAAGGACTTTTGTAGAAAGTAGGATTTTAACTGGGGTGTGAAGAAAGTCAGGGAAGTCAGAATAGAGATGAGGCAAGATAACATTTGAAGTATTAGACTTTTTTTCTTTCATATGGTTTTAATTGTTTTAAACATTTTTTCCTTATATCATGCTTAAATTTGCTTCTTTTCAACCTCTATTCATTGCTCCTGGTTTTGTCCCATTATTACATTGATGTGAGCTTTTCAAATGCTAAAAGACAATTCTTATGTCTACCATATGTCTACTTTTCCCAGGTGAAATATCCCATTTGTTTACTTTGTGTAGCATGACCTTGAGGCCCTTTCTCATTGGAGTTGCCCTCTTCTGGAAACTTTTGGTTTATCAATGCCCTTCCTAGAACGTGAGACAACTAGAATTGAACTAAATATTCCTCATCTGATCTGATCAGGACACAACCCAACAAACATATCAAATCAATAAGTCAATAAGCATTTATTAAGTACTTACTATTTGCCCAGAACCAAGCTAAGCACTAGAAATACAAGTAAAAAGACACTCCCTGCCCACAAGGAGATCACATTCTAATGGGGGAAGGAAACACACAAAAAAGGGAATGAAAAGCCTGAGAAGGGTGAAGGCACTTGATTGGGAGTGGAACAGAGCAGGAAATGTGGGGTGTGGGGATTGGTAGAGAAAGTCTTGTGGAGATGAGTGAGCAGTATAGCCTGAAGAGGAATGAAGACATGGCTGACTTGAACTTCCTCCTTAAAGGGAATTTCTGGAAAGAACCAATGAAGCAGAGGGAGAGGGTAAATCTGGTGGGGGATAGGGACCCCAAAAATCCCCTACCCAAGAAAAATCAAAATTCAGAGGTATCTTGAGAAAGGAACAGGAAGTTTTATTCTCTTCCTCAGCAGGAAGAGGGTGGTCCTCTTCATGGGGAGGATCAAGGACAGGGGGCATGTTACAAAAGACAAAACAAGAATTTATACCCTCACACAGTCAAGCCCCCTCCCCCTGGCTGTCCCTTCTCCCATTGGCTGGGAGGTAGGCTCTCAGTCTTGGCTCTAAATCTAACCCAATGGCAGATAACAAAGAAGCCCACCACTATAAATGCCAAGCAAGGGAGGGGAAAAGGTCACAGGCAAGGGTAGAAGTCTAAAACTCCTGAAAGGGTCCTAATGCTGATGACAACAAGGGAAGGAAGGAAGGGTCCTAGGTTGTGTAAACCCAGGACTCAGGTCTGTCCACTATTACAAAAGTCTACCTCTGGTTTTCAAATAGTTTCTCTCCCTTCTCATTCTGAGGAGTCTTCACAGAGGGTGCAGAAAATGTACCCCACTCACCTCCCAAATGAAAAGTAGTCCATGGGTGGAGTGGGCTTTCAAGTTTAAGAGATTCCTATACCATAAGAGAGAATGTCCTAGGGAGAGGAATCAATACTTCAACTTGGAGAGGAACCCATATACAACCATATAACTATAACAACTTTATATTTAGATTCTTTCTATAAGCAGACATCATCAAGTATTAATTGACTGGCAATGAACTAATTACAAATTAAATGTTTTTATACAAGGGCTCTACGAAGAGCAGTCATTCAATCTTGGAGTTTGAGGTTTGGCACACTCTACTGCTTTTTCCACTCCGTAGGAACTGAGGGAATTTTCATTGATAGTCTGTTTGCCTGCCACATTCTACAAAGGCCAAATGGACAGAGCTACTATTTCCCCTTCCCAGGGATATGGTGTATGAGGCCTATTTCTGGACTACTCTCTGGCTTGCATTTTTATATATGATTCAGTGCCCAATATTAGGCCCCATAACAGAGTAAATGTGGAAAGAATATTTATTGAATGAAATAATGAATGAACGAAAGACCCTACCTGAGCACTCCAGTTTCTCTGTCTTTCATATCCTCTCTTTTCAATATAATAATATGAATTATTCCTTTCATGGAAATAATGCCCTGAACTATTCTGCCCTTGTAGGTAGCTTGCCAAAGCAGAGCGTATCATGTCATCTCCAAAATGCACATGCCAAGATACAAATGTGAATGGCCCGGCATGATGTCTAAAAGTTAATGTTAATAAAACAGAAAGACTGAGAGTTGACTCCACTAATTGATCAGAATTGACTCTTGACTCCCTGGAGAGTTTATTGGTATTCAGTAGACAGCACTTTGTAATCCCACCGAATTTTAGGGAGTTATTTGGCTCAGGGTTTTTTGGTATTTTTTTAAAAAATTTGTTAACAATGCTATTTTCTCATCTTGGTTTCCAACTGAGAAACATCTCTTGGCCAAGGAACATTTGAAATGCCAGGATCAGAAATAGAGCCACAGAATTTAATGTCTTTGGAAATAACTTGCTGTATAACCCCCCTTGCCTTCTCTCCTCCCTCTCCCTCCCAGAATAGAGCTACCTAATGTGCTTCTCTATGGAAATCTTGAGCATTTTCAAATATTGGAGCCACATTTCTGGTCCATTGGCCAGCACTGTCATGTCTTGGGGCATCCCTCCAACCCCCCCCCCCAAAAAAAAAATTAAGGCAGAGATCAAAGTGTAACACTGCTGGGATTTAGAAACCACACAAATGAAACATATGAATGTGTGAAGAGTAAAGGAAAAAGGAGAATAAATTTGGATGACCACATTAATGAAAAGTTGAAGAAATAAGCATTTATTTAGTGCTTATTATATACCAGGTTCTGTGCTAAGTGCTTATAATAAAAGTACAAGCTAAAAGAAAGCAAGTTTCTACTCAAGAGGAGCTTGTATTTTAGTGGGGTTAACTACCTTAAAAAGGGAGTTTAAATGAAAGTGGGGTGGAGAACTTACCTAACAAGGATATTGTGAGAAAAGAAGTCTGGGAAGTCAGGAACAAAGCATGGAAAGGAATGAACGAATGTGTCTGGTTTAAGCACTTTCTTAAAATGGAGGTTCTATGAGGAACTTACCAATCAGAGGAAGGGACCACAGGGTCAGAGTGATCTTCCAGGGTGAGAATGTTCCTGGGATATGGGGAAAAATGCCTGTGAAACCTAGAAAGAAATAAAGGAGGAGAGAAACAAAAAATGTTATTGAAAGACTTTAGATGTTTAGAGAACAGATGTTTGGTCTATTTGGGCTGGAAGATCGAGCAATGAAGGAGAATAATATGAAATAAAGCAGAAAAGGCAGGTTGGAACCACATCATGGAGAGACTTATATGTCAGATATAGAGAGTGTATTTTATCATAAAAATCAGTAGGTAGCCACTGAAGATTTTTGAGCAGGTCAGGGGGACAATAGCATGGTATTCCCATGTTTGATACACTGAAGTCAACAGGAAAGGATGAAGGAAGAAAGTGAAATGGTAAAGGCTCTGGACTGATCATTATTGTAAACCCTACATATCTCACCTCCTCAATGATACTTTTTTTTTATGTGCCTTAGCTGAGACAGTAGCTGATAGTAATTCAAAGACTCATAGAATTATAGAATCACAGAGTTAGAAAGGACCTTTAGTAGATATCAAGTACAAAGCAGAAATCCTACCTACAGGATCTCTGACAAATAGTTATCCCCTCTCTGTTTGAACCGCACCAGTGATGGAGACTGGATGATCTCCACAGTTGGCTCATTCTATTTTTGAGCAGTTCTCATTCATATGAAGTGTGTCCTTATATCAAACCAAAATTCACTTCTCTATAGCTCTGTTATTCCCTATGGGGTTGAGTAAAACTAGACTAATCCTCATGTCACATGCTGTATCTTCAAATATTTGAATACAACTATTATCTCTCTCCACCCCTCCTATTTTTCTTTTCTCCAAGGTGAACTTTTAAAGTTTTATCTGTTTAATCTCATGTGGCTTAGTTCTGAGTCCTCTGACAATCATGTTTGTCTTTGTTTGGACAAGTTCTAGCATATCAATGTCTATTCAAAAATGTGGTACCCAGAACTAATTTAAAATAATACTCCACCTGTGGCAAGAAGAAGACAGTGATTTGGACACTATCCTTCTAGCAATGTAAATTTGTGTCACATTCCACTAGAATCTATCTCTGAAGTCTCATCATAGTTTGGAAGTGGCCCTTGGTTCTTAAATACTGCTCTAGTACAACTGGAATTGGATCTCTGGCAGGTCCAACCAAGATGGAAAGACTTTAAGTATAAGTCTATCAATAGAATAATGTCCAAACATTTAATGTTTCTGTGTAATGTATACAAGAAGAAGAACATTTTAAAGAAAAAAAAAACAACTTTTAGAGATTGAAGAATGCTGATCAATTCCGTGACCAATCGTGATTCAAGGAAATTGATGATAAAACATGCTTCCCACCTCCTAACAGAGAGATGATAGAATCAAAGTGCCGAATGAGACATACATTTCTATCCATTGCTGTTGTTGGAATTTGTTTTAGTTATGCATATTTATTAATGTTTTTTTTCATCTTTTTCATTTGTGGGAAGTTAAATCAGTCAATCAAGCATTTATTAAGTGCCTACTATGTGCCAGAGACTATTCTAAGTTATGTTGATACAAAAAGAGAAAAATAGACAGTGCCTGCCCTCAAGGATCTTACAATCTAATAGGATTTAAGTAGAAAGGAGAGCAGGAAAACTAATGATAAGAAATTAAGAAAAGAGATCACTGAAGCATTTTGAAAAAGAAATATACAGAAGAGAACAGAAAGAAGGCCTGAAGAAAACACAAATAAGCAGGATAGTTTTGAAAGTTACACATTGAATTTATTATATACTTAAAAGGAAAAAAATGCTATATATATATATATATATATATATATATATATAAAATACAAATTCACAGTTTCATGTGCAACTATGTTTTCTGTTCTTTTTTGAATGTGAAAGCCCTCTCTTCGGTGCTTGTTAAATTCAGATTTTTTTTAAGTTAAAAAAAAAGATGTTCACTAACATGTGGAGCTGTTGTAATCTATGTTGGTGGCTATAAAAATAATTCACCCACTTAGTACAGGCCCTCTGCTCCCAAATGCCTCTGATCTCAGATAACTGGTGTTTGTTTAGGCCTTTTGTTGGCTTCAATTTGTATATCCGTACAATGCTTCCTGTCTGTGAGGAAAGCAATGGACAGAGTTTGATCTTCTTGGTCATGGGCCATCATATGTCATGGGAATTGCCCACTAAGGCATGGGAACTCAAAGTCTTTTCTCTCTCTCCACACTCCACTTCTGTCAATTTCTCTCTCTCTCTCTCTCTCTTTTAAATATGCAAGTCAGTTAGGAATGGCTGTGAGGGGAGGCACTGAGTGTGACCTGGTTGCAATGATATCTCAAATGAAGGTAGATAGTTGTCCCTATCGTGTCAGGCATGAGTAAACAGGAAAGGAACAAGGAGAACATCCTATGACAATCCATTTATTACTGCAAATGGAGACTAGAAAACCCCATCCTGGAAACCACTCCAGCATACAATATAAAATTCAAATTGTGTAAAATGCCAAGGGAACAAAGTCCAAAGTGTTGTACCACAGTCATTCCTTCTGTATGTGGATAACAGAAAGCGCCTCAAGGGAATCATATTGGATAATTTTGTGTTGGAGCATTTGGTACATTGTGAACCTCTAGTGGAAATAGCATAGGTGGTGATGAAAATCATTGGTAAGAGTAAAAGATCAACTCTGGACTTTGCCTGAGGTTTGGTTTTGGTTTCTTGTTTGGTTTTGTTTTTAGAACTAGAAAGCTTTCTTTTTTTTCCCTGGTTCTGAGTATTTAAGACTAAACACTTGATCCAAAGGATACCAGTAATGGCCTTAAGAGCAGTTTAGCCAGGGAGAAAATGGCAAAGATTTTAGCCTATAATTCATGTGACAGAAACCACTTACCCAAGCTAAACATGTCAATGAGATTTATTGACTGCCAACTCTTGGTCTATCACTAAGCATTCCACTAGGTACTGGAGGAGTTGAGGTGAGGAAGAAGAATATAGAGGGAACAGAGGACAAACAAGGAGGGAAACACTGAATCTGAACCCAGACCTTCTGGATTTAAGCTCTGGATCCTTGTGACCATGGTCAAGAAAGACATCATACATCTTTGAGCCTCAGTCTCCTAATCTATAAAATGGAGATAATACTACTTTCACTACCTACTTCATGGGGTCATCATGAGTAATGCATTTCATAAACCTTGAGCCTCTGTATAAATGTGTAAAAAATAATAATTTCTTTCCTGTTATTTATTTATTTCAATTCTTTCATTACCACCATTAGCATTAGTAAAGAATCTTACTGAGACAATTATGAAATTTAGGAAAGGTTCAGGTTATAAAATAAATCTACACAAATCATTAGCCTTTCTTGTATATTACCAAGTAAACCCACCAGAAAGATCTAGAAAGAGAAATTCTGTTAAAAACAATTATAGAAGTTGTTAAATATTTTGGAATCTAACTATTAAGTTACATCCAGGAAGTATGTGAATCCAACTATAAAACACTCTTTGTAAAAATAAAGAAACAAATAACTTGAAGAATGTTAACTGATCATGGGTAGGTTGAGCCAATATAATAAAAATGGCAATAATATCTATATTAATTTACTCATTCAGTACCATACCTATCAAATTGCCAAAGAATTGTAGCATAGATCTAAAAAAATAAAATTATATAGGAAACAAAAGGCCAAGAATCTCAAAGGTGATATTGAAAAAAAGTAGGAAAAATGGTGTTTAACTGTGCCAGATCTCAAACTATACTATGGAGTAGTAATGATTAAGACTATTTTGTACTGGTTAAAGCATAGAGAGGTTGATCAGTGGAACAGATAAGGTACATAACATGCTGAAATATACAAACCTCATCACTTAGTGTTTTATAAACCAAAATATCCCCCAAACCCTAGATAGCAGAAACTCATTATTCAACAAAAACTTCTAGGAAAACTAGAAAACAGATGGGTTGAAAAATCTGTTTACCTTCTGATTTCAACTACATCATGTGTGTAAAAATTTTAAAATAGTCAAAATTGTCCATTTTATCTTCTATTATCCTCTCATTTATTTAGTCATGAATTCATGCCTTTTCAACAGGTCTGAAAGGTTATCTCTAAGTCATGTATCCATCTGGAATTTGTCTTTATACTATACCCAATTTCTGCCACACTACTTTACAGTTTTCCCAGTAGTTTTTGTTAAAGAGTGAGTTCCTTGTAGCTAGAGTCTTGGAGCCTTTGGTTTCCCAAACACTAGTCAGTGAGGTCCATTTGTTTCTGTATGTTGTATATCTAAAGTGTCACACTGATTAATTCATTAAAGACAAAACAAAACAAAACAATACCACATTGTTTTTGTGATGACTGCTTTGTAGTCGTGGAAAACAATACTGAATTTGGAGTCAGATGACTTGGGTTTGAGTCCTGGTGCCTCTTCTTGCTTCCTTTGTCAATGTAAACTCTTTGAGGGATAGAGGCTGCTTCATTTTTGTCTTTGCATCTTTAGTACCTACTATAATGCCTTGCACATAGTGATCATCTAATAAACACATTTTGAATTTAATTTGTGGGATCTTTGACCTTTTAGGTCTCTATGACTTGGTTTTCTTTTCAGTAAATCAAGATTAATCTAGGTGATCTCTAAGGTTCCTTCTAATTCTGAATTGTGCAATTCTGAGATCATTAGCATGTTGACTCCCAAGCTGAAAAAAGAGTCACTGCAAATAGGATATGTTTTTACCCTGACCACTGCTTATCACACAAACACACACACACACACACACACACACACACACACACGAACATATGTTGAAATTATATCTTCCCAGATACAATTAAAGTTAACTTCCCATTGACTATATTATAATTTTTATAGAATGAAAGACTGGAATATATCATTATTGTTTCAGGGACACCCATTACTGTAAATTGTAAATTTTTTCCCCCGAAAATATATCAGGCTCAACAAATAAACCCAAAACAGACATTAACAATAGCATCCAAAACTCCTGTTAGTTGCACTTCTCTAAGAAGAGAAGTTTGGTGTTGACCTCTGTACCTCACTGGGTTTAATAGTACTTAACATGCAGGTGGCACTTCTTCCTTTCCCATTGCATTCTCATTAACTAGTTATTTCTCACAGACATTCCTGGGAGCCAGGTTCCATTTTACAGATGGAGGAGCTGAGGCCCACAGAGGTTAAGCGCCATCCCTGATGTACCACATTAAGTCTTTGTTCTTTGGTAGCAACTTGGACATAAAGTTCCTGATCTCTTTAGCCCAGTAGACCCTGCTACATCCCTATTGGCTCAGTTTGTTTCCAAACGCAGGAATGAATGCTGATGCATTCATATTAGGATCTTCCCAAAATACATCCTTAAACAAGAACACAAGCACTGCCTATAGATATGGAATAATCATTTGTCAGAATTCACATCAGCCAGAACAAAAATTATGTAGTACAAACACAAACATATTTGAAATAATAACAGGTGAATAGAGGGAGTGTTGCCTGGATTGTCACAAAATAGCAAAAGAACCAGAGTATGTTTAGTACCCAACACGTTGAATTCCCAAATACGCAAATACCCAATTCCCTAATTCCCAAATATGCAAAGGAGTATTTACTAAAAAATAATATAACAAAACACACACACACACATACTCTCTTTCTCTTTTTCTCCCCCCACCCCCCATAAGTATATATCTCTAATGCAGGGATAAATTCTCCTCTCTACCACCTTGGTTCCTGAAGAGAGACCATATTCCTTCTAAATGTAGCATAACTGGTGGACCATCTTGAATCAGCTTGCTTTCTTGCTCTCAGATAAGAGCATCTTGGTATCAATTCCCCAGGAAGGTGTATACCCATCAGGAATTAGTTTGATAATGATGTCCAATGGAGTTGGTACTATTTCCTTAGATGGTGTATCTCTCTGTGACCTCCATGTCTCTTCTCTTCTTGTTTAGGAGGAATGTGATGGATCCAGGACTAAATCTCAGGCTTCTTGACTTCTATGTAGTTCATTGTTTTTTCACGCACTGAGCTACTACATTCTACCCTTTCCAGGATCCCTCCATGAAACTATTTTGATGGTATAACTTTCCTGAACTTTTAGACACGTACTTTACGTTATTAAAAATAAAAAAGCTTTTCCAATTCTGTACGTCAGTATCAGAGAAGAAATGGGGTGATATTCTTTTTTTTAAGCTTATAAATAAAACTTGGATAAATTGATGCAGATCAAAGACAAGAGAATCCATAAATCAATGAATAATTTTTAAATGTCTCCTATATGCCAAGCATTGTGCTGGGTGCTGAAGAATCAGGAAACAATCTCCCCAGTGACAAATCTGGTGAAAATGAAAGGAACCCTAACATATGCCAAATAACATTTAATTGCAATCATCAATTTTGGCTCCAGAAAGGTGATGAGAAAATGTACTTTCCTTAGGCTCCTTTCCTTAGAGTCATGGGGGCTATGGATACCGAACATTGCATAGGCTGTCCAATGTGGTTGTTACAACCAATTCATTTATAAGGGGAGGCTTTCTGGGTAGGTTGATGGAAACAGAAATGACTGAAGTAAAGACAGGAGGCCCTAATAAAACATTGACTTTAAAAATATAGACTTCTAGCACCAGTCATAGTCGTACAATTTCAAATTGTAAAACTGGACATCTAATACATATTTAAATGGTTCCTTTTTGTTTGTAGAAACAAGGTCCAGTGTACCATACTCCTAATAATTTCAATAAAAGCCATACACACATTCCTGGAGATCTTCCCATGTGCTGTGGGAATGTGTTCCATCTGAACCTTCTCTTCTATTCTAAGGTTTCTTTTTCATTAATGAGGAAATCAGGGAGCCTTCTTTCCTTGGCAAGAATGATAGAATTTAAAATCCCACCACAATTGACCTAAGACTAAGTGTTCTAATTGAGTTTCCTTTGTGCACAGTCAGTATGTAGGCACATCCCAGTTAGGGTGCACTTATATTAAATTTTCATAGCACATTTTAAAGTAATATTTTTTCAATTGATGTAATTATCATCAGATTCACTCCTACCACTTATCATAGCCAGAAAAATTCCCTCTTGTTGAATCCAACATAGTTTCACCATAAAGAAAAACATATTGTTCTATTAGATGTAGAAAATCTCAGATAAAGACAGCAACTTTTGTATTATTTCTCTGTTGCTTTTCAAAAAAGATTGTTAAGGTCAAATTGATGAAAATAATGAGAGTCTAATTTCTACCTTATGAATATAGGCTCACTATGTCATAAATGTCAAGCTGAAAGCCACCTTTATTATTCTTTTTCTTTCCTTTAGATGGTATCTAGTCCTCCACTATCATTTTACTTACTAATAACTGAGGTCAAGAGCAGTTAAGTGATTGCTCAGTTAAGTGATCACTCAGTTAGTAAATGGCGGAGCTGAAACTTGAACCCAGGGCTTCTGAAACAAGTTCTAGTGCAGTGGTCATGTCAATTTTATACATAAAATAGAGACCAAGAGGAAGGCTTCTCCTCTGTTGAGTTAGATCCCCTTTGGACTTGGGTGAGAATCTTCCAGAGTGAAAAAGGTACGCATAAATCATGATATGAATCAGTGGAGGGAATACCCACATCAAAGAGATAAAGATAATTAATAATTGTGATGATGATGGTGATGATGGCATTTATAGAGCTCTGTAAGTTTTGCAAAGCACCTTAACGAACATGTTGTTGTTTTATTCTTACAATAACCCTTGGAGGTAGGTCTTGTTATTATCCCCCAAATTGGAGATTTAACAAAGTATCACTATAATACAAGGATAGCCCTCTTTTGCTTGTACCTCTATAACTTTTTAAAGTCACTTATCATTTCTATCCAACACAAAGGAAATTTGGTTTATGAAAAAAAGCTGTGTGTTAGATGTTAAAAAGAAAAAAATCACCTGGGTTCTAGTACCAGTTATGCTGCTAAATTGATGTGTAACCTTGGCTGTGCTATTTAATCTTTAGGGCCTCAATTTCCTCATCTGTAAAATCGAGAAATTCAACTGAATGAAGTCTAAGGTTGTTTGGAAATTGAACATTCAATTACCATTTCAGTGGTGAATGCTGTGAAACTGGTTTGTAAACTTGTCATGTTTATGGCCATCAGAACCGGTGCTTCCTATCTGTGTGTAGCTGACTTTGCTTGAGAAATATGTATGTATTTTTAATCATAACCAATGTTCTGATGTGCCATCCTATTGTTGAGCTTGAGCCTCTGGTTTGCATTACATCAGTGTGCCATGATGTTAGTTTAGTCATAAGGTAAATGCCCTCTCACCACACAAAAATGAACAACCCAGCTTTATAATTGCTTCAGGAGAGACGATTGCCCATTTTGTGTCTGCTCAAGGTACCCAAAGGAAATCTTCCAGGGGCCATTGAAAATATTAGAGACCACAGATGGAGAACATAACTATAAGGTAGTGGCTGTATATTTAATATACAACGGATGGAAACCAATTCAAAGGAAAGAGCCAGGATTGAAATTGAACCCTTGATTATAAGAGTTGATATTAACAAAGGGACCAATCTGGAGGAGGCTGTTTTACTGAGGCAACAACTGGCATATGAAAATGTATTTGTTCTCTAAAAAGAGGTAGAACCACATAGTGTCTAGAGCACTAGTCTTAGCCTGTAGGGAAGTCCTAGATGAGGAAAATCCCTCTAGCAGTACAGGATGGCACCTACTTTTATAGTCATGGAGAACTGCCTAGAAAGCACTGAGAAGTTAAATCATTTGCCTAAAATCTATCAGATCCAGGACTCCAATTCGTATTTTCCCAATTCTGACAACAGCTCACTATTTACTATTCCACACCTTCTAAAAAGTTTCTAAGTAGGCTTTATGGTAATACCACCCAAATCATAGAATTCAGCAACCATTCGTTAAGTGTTTTTTATATCTCTTTTCTCAGCTGTGCTGTCCAGGTGACCCTAGTTAACTTTCTTCTCCTGTCAATGCTCTAGGGAGACCTCTAAGAAGTGGCAGAACAGTGGATCTACATTGGTAGAGAGGATGTCCCATGGGATACAGTCTGACTGGACAGGAAAGTTGATCTTTTTAGTTCATACTCGTGTTAGGTGCAAGGAAAGTTAAAATGGCTTTGTTCAGTAGGGTTCTATGTATTAAGTCTAAGAAGGATAGAACTAGTTGAGTCAGGTTTCATTATAGTAGAAGACGGGTAATTCATTAAAACTGAACATTATTGTAATGAGACTTCCCCCCCCCCCCAACCTCAAGGAGCATATAGTTTCCTGATGAATATTTACAATATCTTCTGAAGGCATTAAAAATTATTTGGGGCTTTAAGCCCTAATGTATCATGCCCTGCTCTGGTCTAATAATTTACTGACCTATCAGTCTGAGAAATGAAGAGGGGCTTTATGCTTTGGTTTAGTGCAGTACTATGAGGACTCAACTCTGAGAACCTTTATATAAATGCCTGCACATTTCCTGTTACAATTAGAACAGTACTAGAATTTGAGATTCTGCCTGTCACAAGGAATGACCATCAGGTAACTGGACAATTTCATGGCTCAGTTTTTGGAATCAGTGATAAGATTCTGAGAAATTCTTACCTTTTTGACTCAGTTGTCAAACTTGAAAGACCTTGCCTACCTGACTCTGCCTCTTACTCATTCTTTCTGAGCCTCAGTTTCTTTCCTTTTATTTCTCAAATAAAGAAGAAAGTTTTTATCTCTTCATTTCTTACTTGACTGCTTTGGGACTTCTATGATTTTTCCATCAATCCCCAAAAAGCTCATCATTGGGAAAAGCTCATCATTCTGCAAGATCTCACCAATCTTGGGACTCCATCTCATCACCAAGCTCTCTCTCTCTGATTGGACGATGGAGTCATGAATTCCAAAACCACCATTTAAGAAGAAAATTCTGTTCAAAACATTTCCTTTCTCATTTGATTGTACTACTTTGGTATTTCAGGAACCTTTCACTTTCCCAGCTCTGGTCCCCCTTTGTTCTTCTTTTTGGGTCTTGTCCTCCCCTATTAGATTATAAGCTCCTGGAGGGCAGGGACGGTCTTTCTTTTATTTTATAATTTTTATTTAGTATTTTATTTTCCCCAATTACTTGTGAAAACAATTTTTAACATTAGTTTTTAAAACTTCAAGTTCCAAATTCTCTTCCTTCCTCCTCCCATCCCCTGCCATTGAAAAGGCATGCAATTCCATAGAGGTTAAACATGTATAGTCAAGTAAAACATAGTCATAATAGTCATGTTGTAAAAGAAAACATAGACAAGGCAGGAAAAAAAAAACTAAAAAAATTAAATAAAGTAAAAAGAAAGCATGCTTCAATCTGTATTCAGATACCATCAGTTCTTTCTCTGGGGATGGATACCATTTTTCACCATAAGTCCTTCACAATTGTTTCGGATCATTGGGTTGCTGAGAATAGCCATGACTGATCATCTTACAATAATGCTGCTACTTTGTGCACAGTACACATGGTATATTTCACTTTGCATCAGTTCATAGAAGTCTTTTCAGGATTTTCTGAGATCATCCTGTTGATCATTTCTTTTCTATTTTCTTTTCTTTCTTTCTTTTTCTTTTTTTGTGGAGGTAGGGAAGAGCTTTGTTAGTACCCTTCCACAAAAGTCAGTTATAGAAGATTGGGGATGGGAGGGGTGAGAGATAGCTGAGCCAGGAGCAGGCAGGTTAGTGGAAGGACATGACCACTGCAACAAGGTGAGAGCAGTGCTGGGGTGGGGTGGGATGGGGTAAGTACAGAGCAGGATTGGGACCTCAGTAGCCCTCTACCCCACAGCCTTGATGGACCTCCACAGGCCTCAACCTGTAACTACTCACTAGCACCTTCTCAAAGACAACTGCCTCAAGCACCTAGAACTTGATGTCCACCACATCATTTCTTATAGTACAATTATATTCCATCATAATCACATAACACAACTTGTTTAATTTGAACTTTGCTCAGTTGATGGGCATCCCCTCAACTTCTAATTTTTTTTACTCCCAGAAAACAGCTGCTATCAATATTTTTGTACATATAGGTCCTTTTCCTTTCTGTTTTCCCTCTCTTTTCAGATATAGACCTAGTAGTGGTATTGCTAAGTCAAAGGGTATGCATGGTTTTATAGCCCTTTGGGGATAGTTCCAAATTGCTCTACAGAATGGTTGAATGAGTTCACAACTCCACCAACAGCATATTAAAGTCTCATTTTTTTCCAACATTCCCTTCAACATTTGTCATTTACCATTTCTGTCCTATTAGACAATGTAATAGGTATGAAGCAGTACCTCAGAATTGCTTTAATTTGTATTTCTCCAATAAATAGTGAGTAAGAGCATTTTTTCATATGACGGTAGAAAACTTTACTTCATCTGAAAACTAATCATATCTTTTGATCTTTTATCTACTGAGGAATGCCTCTTATTTTTATAAATTTGACTCAATTTTATCTAGGTTTGAGAAATGAAGCCTTTATCAGAGCAACTTGCTTCAAATTTTTTTTCACAGTTTCATTCACTGACTGTATTTTCCTCCATCCTCTGCCCCTCTATTTTTCTTATTTTCTCTCTCCTTTTTATCTTGTCCCACCTCAAAAGTGTTTTGCTTCTGACTACCCCTTGCCCCAATCTTCCCTTTCTTCTCTCACCTCACATATCCCCACCCCACCTTTCTCTTATACTCTTCCCCTCCTACTTTCCTGAAGGGTAAGATAGATTTCTCAATTGGTTCTGTATGTTATTCCCTCTTTGAACCAATTATGATGAGAATAAGGTTTTCTCATTTCCCCTTTCCTCCTTTCATTTCCCTCCACTGCAAATGTTTTTTCTTGCCTCTTTTATGTGAAATAATTTACCCCATGCTATCTCTCCCTTTCTCTTTCTCCCAGTACATTCTTCTCTTGCCCCTTAATTTTATTTTCTTAGATACCATCCCTACATATTCAAGTCATACCTGTGCCCTGTCTATCTATGCTCCTTCTAACTACCCTAACAATGAGAAAGGTCTTATAAGTTGCAGAAATCATCTTCCCATATAGGAATGTAAACAGTTAAAACTTATTAAGTCTCTTATGATTTCACTTTTCTGTTTATCCTTTTATGCTTCTCTTGAGACTTGTTTTTGAAAGTCCAATTTCCTATTCAGCTCTGATCTTTTCATGAAAAATGCTTGAAAGTTCTCTGCCTCATTGAATTTCCATTGTTTCCCTTGAAGGATTATACTCAGTTTTGCTGGACATGTGATTCTTGGCTGTAATTCTTGCTCCTTTCACATCCAGAATATCATATCCTAAGCCCTCTAATTCTTTAATGTAGAAGATGATAAATCCATTACCTCTGCTCCAACTTTATTTCATTTTTTCTCCAGTCTTGATCCTAGAGTTGGAAAATTCAACTCTGCACAGTCCTCTGTTTTTAAATGCCTCACCCCCTTGTCTTAAATCTGTCCATGTCTTGACAAACCTCCATCCTGGATTATTCACATTCTCTCTTTCCCTTCCTACTTGCTGAATAGAACTCACAGCCTTGCTGAACAGATATATTTTAAATTCAGATTATGGGTTCTCACTGCACTAAGGCAATCCCTTTATTCTTGTCTAATTGATTCTCTATCTCATTCATCATAGAAACTTCCATACCTTCTTTTCTCCTCTTAAACCTTGCCTCTCTTCTCATCATCTTTCCCAGCTCAGGACTTGCTTCTTTACTGAAAAATCTGAGACCACTCAATGTGAGTTCCCATTTCTTCTTCTTGTTTTTCTTGTTGTTGTTATTGTTGTTTTTCTCCTCCTCCTCCTCCTTCTCCTTCTCTTCATCACAAAATACTGTGACCACATCCCCCCCCCCCCATACACTCTTTTCCTTTCTTCCTGGCTCTGACAATGAGGTGATTCTTCTCCTTGCTAAACCTAATTCTTTCCATGTGTCCGTGATCTACTTTAGCATATTGTAATCTCAGTTATCCTCACTGTCTATATCCATCTCTGTCTGACTGTATCTCTGTCTTTCTCTTTTGCACACACATATGTACACACATCTTTAACCTTTACTCTTCAACCTCTTACTATCTACCAATTCCTTCTCTACTGCTTTCAAATATGACCAAGTCTCCCTCAACCTTAAATGTCTAAAACATTTATTTATATGCTCACTGCAATGTAATTGAGTGATGTCAGAAGCCTTCTTGAAAGATGATTTTGCAGTGTGGAAGGCAGTGAGTGGTTAGAGAAGGAGTGGTTAGAGAAGGCTTTGCAGATGGAGTCCATAAAGGTGAGTTGGAAAAAGTTAAAAAGATTTATTTTTTAAAAATCCAATCCAAAGCAATAATGGCAAGAAGGTATTGATGGACAAGGGGGTAGGGAAAGTAGTTAGAACTGAAGGAACTCCTTTTAGAGAATTATACAAACCCCTCAATCTCCCAGAATAGCACAATTTAGTAAAAGAATTCTGGACTCAGTGTTAGGAAACTTGGATTTGAAGCCTACTTCCAACATTACTAATTATATTGACTTAATTCTCTCAACCAGACCAAGTTTTCAGTTTGTGTGAAGTAAAGGAATTGATTACATATAGAGGATAATTGCCTTAATGAGTGGGTTTAATGAATAGTTTTAATAGAATTTGGGAATTTTATTGAGATATTACTGTCCTTTGGGGTCCATACTTTGAAAGGGCAGCCACCACAACCTTTCATAAGAAGATATCTGTAGTAAAAAAACAAAAAAGTGCTGGCAAGCAGAAAACCTGGTTTCTAGATCTAACTCTGTAACCATGTGCTAATGAAGGGTTCACTTAAGGTCACTTGACCTCAGTCTTCTCATCTTTAAATGTAGGGGGTTGGATTAAATGGTCTCTAAGCTTTTTTCCAAGTTCAATTTATACCTCATTAGATCCCTGATTTTATTAACATGAATACCTCTTATCAGCATGAGCATTTCTTTCACCAATGAAGATTGTTACTAATCTACAACATCTCTTCCAATTATATTCCTCTTTGTCTTTCAACAGTTCACAATCTATCCAATGTGTTAAAAGGCCTTCTTCTTCCAGTATTTTGATGGATACCAGATCAGTACTCAAACTTTCCATCTATTGTCCTTCACATTTACCACAAGGCCAGTTCAACCCCTTCTTTATTGGTCACACATGAGGATATCCTTTATACCACTTTTTGAATATAAAATATTGGTAATATGACAAGGCTACTTATAATTGTAATGTACCATGTCATTACCTTTGAGTAAGCTGAAATTTTGCTTCTTCTTGGGATCATGGTGTTTTCTAATGCAGAGCCATGCACTATTACCAGCAAAACCTTGGTGTTAAAATGAAGGGTGTATGTAGGAGAGAGATTTTTGGGATCAGCTAACACACCGTTTAATTTCCCAAGCAAAGTCTAGTCTAGTTTTCTCCTCCTATTAATCCTCCTGGGTCCATTTTAGTGTTCATCTGCAATATGCATCCAAGATACACACACACACACACACACACATGTACACATACATATACACACACATATATATACATACATATATATGTACATACATATATACATATATACACATATATGTGTGTGTTTATAGATAGATATAGATATAGATAGATAGGTAGATAGATAGATAGATAGATAGATACCACAAGGTATATACTCAGAACATCTGTCCAATTGAATGTCCCACAAGCAGTATGTAGGCTTCACCTACTGGGTTTTTTCAGCTGTGGTTGTATAGGTTAGTAATATCTTTTGAGAAATAGTAGATGTCATTAAGGATGCCCTGTAGTGTTTTCAGACCTATATAACCATCTTTTCATCTGCAAATAGGAACATCTAAAGAACTTTTTCCATAGTGCCTCCTTTGTGGACTTTCTTTGTTCATTAAATCCTTCATCACACACTAGTAATGACCAACTTAAATCTTCCTCTATTTTATACCTAGCTTAATGTTGATACTCAAATAATTACTACATAAAGTTATCTCAGGGGTACATATGTCATGGAATATTAAATAAGCTTAACATTCATAAGAGACATCGTATTTAAAGTCAACCTTTAAGGCTGAATTTTGTGTCCCTAAATTAAATGATTTTTATGAAATCAACCGGTACACAAAATGGTTCCTTATGTATAACCATTCTCAGCCATTTTGTGAATGTGAAGATGTGCTATAGAAAATTATTTGGGACATCTGCCAGCCTGTTCCCTTCTCAGAGATGAGAAGTTTCAGCTCATGACCAGGCAATTTGATGTCTTCTTGGATTTTTTTGGAAATCATATTGTCCATGATCTCTCATATTTGAAGCAAACTTTTGTGAGAGTTATCAACATCAAATTGATGTGTATTCATCAGTTATGTTCACCTCTACCATGGAGAGCAAAGGCTTTTTGACTCCAAAGCCATTACTTTTTTTTTCTGCTGTTAACAGCCTGTTTCTGACTATAGACAGGTCCTGATATCATAGTAGGTACAGTGCTGGACCTCAAAGTCAGGAAGATCTGGGTTCAAATCCTGACTTTGATACCTAATAGCTGTGTGACTAATGACAAGTCACTTGAGTTTTATTTTCCCCATCTATAAAATGAGGTGGTTGAACGGAATGATCTCAAATGCCCCTTCCAGTTCCAAATATACATATTTCTATGATTTTAAATTTCACATATAGTCTAAAATGCTTCCTTTATAGGCTAACTGTGTTATATCAAGATATCTTTGTATGACTACATAATATTTGAGATGGGACAGATTTTTACTTGCAGTCTATCTAAATGATGATGATTGTTATTTTATAACAGCAAACTCCTACCCTTTAAAAGGGATATTTTGCAAACCATTCATTTTTAGGGATTTTTTTTAGTTCCATCATAATCCTTCTGTAAGGAGGATTATGTCATGGTTAGGACTCTGACTCTCTATTGTCACCCTATTTTACTCTATTTATTTACCTCTTGAAAATTTCACACTCCTTCTGTAAACCAAATTGTCCTGGACCTTGGCCACCTTTAAAAAAAAAAAAAGAAAAAGAGGAAAGGATCTGTATCATTCCTAGGCCTTTCCAACCTCCTCAGATTTAAGCCCAGGTTAAAGAGCTAAATGTTATCATTCCTTGGAAAATCAGGGATGTCTTCACTTAGACCAAAAACCCTGCCCTTTACACTTTCTACATCCTATATTTAAGACTAGTTGGTAATAACCCATCTCCAGAACTCAACTGCCACACAGAGAATGATCTCAGAGGTAATCAGTGATGGCTTCATAGTTCTTAGATTAGCACCTTTATCATGTTTTTAATTATATGGCATTGGTGCTGTTGGTATAACGCATCCAGTATTGATCTTAGTGGAGACCGGTGGGAGGAATTGCTGGAGAGAATTCTTTCTAAAGAACAAGAAGGTAGTGATTACCCACAGTAGTGCTATATGCTCAGGAAAATAAAAGGGAGAGAAGATATCACAGCCTCTTACCTGCCACCCCAACTCTACCCACAAAGCAGGGCAGGGGAACAGATCTAGTATTGAATGTGAAGTCCGGAAGCATTGATTTGTAATTCCACCTTCAAATGCTTAGTGGTGTTTGTGTTACCTCTGGCCACCTAAAGTCTTTGAGTCTGTTTCCTTGTTTGTAAAATGAACATAATAATAACACTTATAATAGAGCATTGTTGGGAGGCTCAAATTTTACAACATCTGTAAAGTGCTTTGCCAACCTTAAAGAAATAAGCCTGGATTTATTATTTCATTGGTGTTGGAAACACCTGAGGGAGGAAACTCCCTCCACCAATACAGGAGCACGTGTTTTCTGAAAGCTGTCATCTTGGAGGGTTTGCCTTAAGCACTGACTTTAAATGATTTGTCCAGGGCCAGTGTATGTCAAAAGTAAAACTAGAACTCAGATGCCCTGTAGTGTTCTCAGGCCTCTGAGGGCTGAGAGCTGGCCCACTGAAAACTTTAAAGTAGTATATAAATTTGAGCTTTTTTTTTTCTATTACAAGGACTGTATCATAATGTTGATATTCATTAACAGGAAGCATGGTGCTGTGGATGGAATACTGAGTGAGGAGAAGTTGAAAGAGAGAAATTCAAACCCTGCTTGATACTGCATGACCCTGGGCAAGTCACAGGATTTTAGATGAATGGTGCCTCAGAGGCCATCTGGTCTATTTCATCATTCTATACCTGAAAAACATCCCTACTATACTATGCTAGACAAATAGTCATCCAACCTCTACTTAAAAGTTTCCAATGAAGTGGTATCTCCCATCTTCCCAAGAAGTCCATTCCAAGGTACAATGGTTCTACTTATGAGGAAGTCTTTCCTGATATCAAGACACAAGTTCAAAGGATTATATAGGATCATAGATCAGGAATTGGAAGGGACCTCCAAGGCTATCCAGTCCAACTCATATTGCTTTGTGGAGTCAGAATCCAATACCTCTCCAATATGACAGCTCTTCTTGGACTAGAAACACAACTGTCGAGTCCCTAGAGTCTTCCCTTCTCTAGGCTAAACATCCTTAATTTCTTTAATCAAACCTCATAAGGCATGAGCCCAAGGTCTTCCAACATCCTTGTTGCTCTTTTCTTGGTGTTTTCTAGTTTTTATTCTTGCTTTTCTTAATCAGGATATCCTAGAACTCAACACAATATTCTCAGTGTCTGAGCAGAGCAGAGTACAGAGTGACTGTCACCTCCTTACTCTTGGAAGCTACATGCCATAGGCCAGATACCTTAGCTTAGAACGTTAGCTTATTTTTTGACTAACTACTCACACGTGACTCTTACCAAATGAAAAGCCAAACAGAAGCGGCTTTCCGGAGGACTGCTGCTGTGAACAGTTTTTCAAGGTTCCGATTACACAGTATAGTGAACTCTCTTTTTATTTAGTAACAAATCAGAGCAAAACATTCACAGAAAACAAAGTACAACATTCAGAATGTTATAACTTCACAACTTATCACTGAAATGACCACATAGTTATCACCAAAGTGGTCACATACTTTTAAGCAAAGTACATTCATTTAGTTAATCACAAAGTCCTTAATTTAATCATGAAGTACAAAAGTCAAAGTCCTCCACCCATGCAGTGCAATTAAGTTACAATATTATCAGTCACTACTCAGTACCCTCTTAAGGGGCAGTGGAAAGTACAAAGGCTATCCACCTCTAGGTGACAAGTAAGCTACAATTTTATCAGTTAGCATTAAATACCTAAGGGGAAGTCTTTTCATCTTGACTCAAGACAGGCTCTCAGCTTCCATGGTTCCTCTTCCATGGTCCCAGCTCCTGCTCAAATCTAACCAACTGCCACCTGAGTTCAAAGGCAGACATCTCCCAGTACCTTGTCCAGCTCTCTGTGCAGTTCCTGTTCCACATTGAAGCTCACAGTGCCCAGTCTACCTCAAGTCCTTCACAGTTTCTGTTCCTGGGAAAAGAAAACTTAAAAGAGCCACAACAATATCTACATACAGCAAGCTTAGCAGAATTATAACAGTATTCATACACATGGTCAGCTCTATCATCTCAATTCACTTTCTGTCTGTGAAATCAACATAGATCCAAAACAGAAAAACAAAGTACCAACACCACAGTCATGCTTCCTCTGACAGCTCCCATTGGCCCTCAGAAGTTCTCAGCAGCTCTGGCTGGCCCTCGGAAATCTTTGGCAGCTCCAGCTGGTTCTCAGAAGCTCTTAGCATGAGTGTGGCTGGCTCTCAGAAGAAACTCCACTACCACAAGTTCTGTTCTCAAAAATCAAAATCACTTTCTCCAGCTCTATTCTCAAAATTGAAATTACTTTCTCCAGCCTGGGCCTCTCCTCCCCAGCCTCCAGCTGCTTTCTCCAAAAAGTCCTGTTCTCAGTTTTCAGTTCTCTTCTTAGTTTTTCTCAATTCTCAGTTCAGTCCTCAGTCCAGAAGCAGCAGCCCAGGTTCCAGATGCTTGCTGAGAAAAATTCTGACTCTCCAGCTTGCGTTTTTCCTTATATAAGGTATTAACTCCTCTCTGTTCTAGCCCCTTCCTGTTAGATCAGCAACAGGGGTTCATACCCTCTCTTTCTTAATAGAAGCTTGATATAATTAACTTGAAACTAAATGTTAAGAACCTATTAGCTTGCCAATACAAAAGGAATCTTCAAATTCCATTACTATTACACTAAGATAGATGTTGTTTTATTAAAATTCATAGATTTTTTTTTCAGACAGACTGATATCTAACCCAGCCTCCTATATCCTGTAGTTGTGAAGATGAATTTTTTTTAACTCAATGGTAATTCCCATTACACAAAACACAAGTCAGTGTTTGTGTGTGTGTGTGTGTGTGTGTGTGTGTGTGTGTGTGTGTGTGTGTATGGGGTTCAGGAGACTATAATACTCTCTTCTAATAAGAGCCCCATCTCTGAGCTCACATAGACCAGATTCAGTTGTGGGGAAGCCTAGACTATAAAGAGAGGCATCAGGCATTTTCTTGTGTAGTCTGTATCTCTTTATTTCCCTACTCTGAAGCCCTGGGGAAATTTTTTTAAAGCTCAGATTTAGCTCATGTCTAGGGTCTCCCAAAAAGGCATCATTAATGTCCATCCGAGAAAGATACTTGATAAACAAAGTAGATCAGCTATAGGACAGCTATTTTTTTCTTCACAGAAAAGAAATGCTTAAAACACAAAAGATCCATAAATGTGTAGAAGAAAAAACTTAAAAATGTGCAATAGCAACTCATAATTCATAAGAGGTTAATATTTAAACATGAAATATTTTGTGAAACTGTTGTACAGACATTTCATCTTTACCTTGGCTCTAAAATGTTCAAATGACTCCTTAAAATCCCTATCTCTAGGCAAGCCAAGTATTGCTTGAACTCATTCTTCTGCTGATGGTCATCTTCTTTGAGATACTATATTGTAGTTACATGATGCAGATCCCATTGGGATATTAGCTGTGAATGGGGAGCTCAGAATTCCTGAGGCAAACAATTAAGAAAAGTTCATATCTAATAATCAGTCTTTGGTGACTTGTGCTCAGAGAAAGAAACACAAGGCAAAAGATGCACTCAGGGATCAGAGGCTCAAACTTAGATTCTTTTTGACAAGTGTGTGTGCTCCCTGCAATGTGTAAGCTTCCACCTTTGCCAGCAGTTGAAGAGGAGGCTCTCCACTCTGATCATGAAATGTCCAAGGGAGAATTCTAAACATCCTGAGCCACATGTGCAGAAGGGAGAAAGAAGACAGTGAAAGGAGAAGTTTTATCCATCTTGAAAGTCCACAGAGTTGGAAACTCACTGTTTAGTAGCCAATTCTCTTTCATGCAGCAACCTTTTGCCACCATCATGGGACCATGGTACGTCTGAGTACCATGGGATTACTTTATTATTCCAAAGTGCAAATCTTTTAGCACTGAACTAAATACTCATATTTCATATTTTGCATTTATATTTTATACTTCAATGTCCTTATTATTATTTACATTGTAATTACCTTATTATCATTTAACATTGAGTCATAAGTGTCATGGGAAGTGGCCCAGGAAGCTCTGCTTTGCTCTAACCATGTTCTATGAAATGTGTTCCATTCTGATCCCTGCTACACACCTACCACTCCCTTGGTATGGGGAGCTCCCATTGAAGAGTTTCCTCTATCAAGGCAGATTGGTACTTTCTCTAAAATTTAATATTTTTGGAGAGTTACCTGGGAAAACTGAGAGATGCTATGACTTGTCCATGGTTATCCAGCCATGAGCTCTGGGACTTCAACTTGTTGTTGTTCATTATTTCAGTTGTGTCTGACTCTTTGTGACACCATTTTTTTGTTTTGTTTTGTTTTATTTGTTTTTTAACCAAGATACTGGAGTGATTTGGCACTTTCTTCTCCAACTCATTTTTTAGATGAAAAAACTGAGGCAAACAGGGTCAAGTGACTTGCCCAGGGTCACATAGCTAGTAAGTGTCTGAGGTAGAATTGAACTCAGGTCTTCCTGACTGCAAGTCAAGCACTCTATGCACTATGGTGCCACCCAGCTGCCAAGGACTTAAATTTAGGGAGTGTGAGAACTGGCTTGAAGGATAACATCAAAAAAACTAAGATCTTGGCAACTGGTCCCATCACTTCCTGCTAAATAAATGGTGAAGAAATGGAAGCAGTGTCAGATTTTATATCTTTGGGCTCAAACATCACTGCAGATGGCAACTGCAGCTATGAAATTAAAAGATGTTTGCTCCTAGGAAGAAATGCTATGGAAAATCTGGACAACATACTAAAAAGCAGAGTCATCACCTTGCCAATAAAGGTCTGCATAGTCAAAGCTATGGTTTTTTCGCTAGCAATATATGGCACTAAGAATTGGACTATAAGGAGACGTGAACACTGAAGAATTGATGCTTTTAAATTGTGGTGCTAGAGAAGACCTTTGAGGGTCCCTTGGACAGCAAGGAAATCAAATCAGTCAATGTTTAAAGAAATTAATTCAGGTTAGTCACTTCTTAGAAGGTCAAATACTGAAGCTGAAGCTTAGATATTTTGTCCACTTAATGAGAAGATAGGACTCATTGAAAAAGACTGTAATGTTGAGAAATATTGATGGCAAAAGGAAAAGGGGATGGCAGAGGATGAGATGGATAAATAGTGTCATGTAAGCAATGAACAGAAACCTGGGTAGACTCAGGAGATAGTGGATCTGATAGAAAGACCTAGAATACTATGATCCATGGGGTCATGAAGAGTCAAACACACCTGAATGACTCAACAATAATAACAACTTTCCTCCTCAATCTGAGGCTAGTTCTTTGTCTATTATACCAGAATGTCTCTCCACCCCAGCTCTACATTTAGAACATTTATGTCATCTATGACTATAGATATACCTACACCTATACCTACACCTACACCTACAGCTACATCATCTACATCTACATCTATATCTACTCTACATCTACATCTACATCTATATCTATATCTACAGCTACATCTACAGCTGTATCTACATCCACACCCTTGTTAAAACCCAAGGGATATCATCAGGCTTGGGAATTCATTTTAACTCAAGCAACTAATAGTCTTTTCAAATATCTTTATGATAGAAGAGTTATAGTTGCCGGAGGAAGGGAGGGAGGAAGGGAACAAGCATATATTGAGTACCTAATATAGACTAGATACTGTGCCAAGTGGTCTATAAATATTGTCTCATTTGATCCTCACAACAACCCTGAGAGGTAGTTGCTATTATTATCTCCTGTTCAAAATTGAGGACACTGAGGCAGGCAGAATCACACAACTAGGAAGTATCTAAGGGAGGATTTGAACTCAGGTTCTCTGACTCAGATCCCAGCCCTCTAGGAACTGTGCTACCTAGCTGCTTGGGCACAAAGAGAACATAATCAAAAGGGGCAAAGGGCACAGAAAGTGAAGGTAGGGTGAGTCTTTTCTGTCTTCAAATACAGGACTATCTTTTAATAAATATACTTTTAATTATCTAGTTATAGAAAATTAAATTCTTAAAATTAAATTCAAGTTTGTCTATTATTAACCACTGATTAAGAAATTGGATTGAGGGGCAGAGCCAAGATGGTGCATAGAAGCAACAGGGTTCCACAGCTCTCACATAGCCTCCTCAAATGCCCATAAAATATGACTCTAAACAAATTTTAGGGCTCCAAAACTCACAAAAATACAGGAAAACACATCTCCCGCTGAAGGCAGCTTGGCAGGAAGGGCTCATCGCAGCACGCTGGCAGCCGAAACGAGCCCAGCCTGAAACCATGGCTTGGCCACGGGGCAGCCAGGACAAGCTGCAGCTGGAGCCTTCAGGAGTATGGATCAGCAGCAGCTGTGGCAGTTTCCAGAATTATCAAGACATAAGAAAAAAGGACAAAGTGAAAGGTCAGTGGAATTCAGTTAAATTTGGGGGAGAAAAGTAGTCTGGCCAAACTGCCTGCAGGGCAAGGAAGCGGCAGAAGCGGCTGCCCTGCAGCCACCTCCATGTAGCTGCTTCTGAGCTCCCAGCCTGCAGACTGCAGGGGGGGCAAGCAATAGTTCAGAGGCTAAGTACTCTTGCATTGAGTGGCCTGGATCCGGATTGTGGTCTTGGGTGGTGATACTGGGGTGCGTTTTCAGTGAGCCAAAGCTGGTGGGGGCTGCAAAAAAATGACAGCCTCCCAATTGCTCCAGCAGCTGTGAAAACCCCAGTGATTTGGGACAGAGCTTTCCCCTCTGGAAGCAGAGTTCCACAGAGCTAAAAAATCAAGTAATTGACTGGCAACATGAGCAAGCAAAGGAAACAAAGTAAGAACAGCAACTGAACTTTAGATTCCTTCTTTGGGGAAAAAAAGGACAAAAGCATGGAACAGGAGGAAGACAACACAGTCAGAATTCCCTCACCAAAAGCTTCCAAGA
>CM053583.1:77773774-77820105 GCA_028627135.1 Pseudochirops cupreus | reverse complement strand
ATAGGAAGAAGGGACATATAATCAGACTCTCACAGTGTGCTCACTTTGGAGAGGTTCTGAGTAATTTCAAATGTTCAGCCTGTATTTGATTGCTTGTTCTTCCAGTGGGGGTGGGTGATGGGGGAGGAAGAGAAAGAATCTAGAATCTAAAGTTCTATAATCAAATGTTTTAAATATATATCTATATATCTATATATATGCAATTATTATTATTATTATTAATTTCATCCAACTAGAACTTGAAATACACAGGCACTGTGGTTGGGAGATCCATCCTGCCCTATTGAAAAGTCAGAGGGGTGAGGGGGGAAGACATAGGAGAGAATAGACTGGGGGAGGGGGATACACTGGGATTGCTGTTTTGGGGTGTTGGGTAGGGGAAAGATGGGGAGAAAATATGTAACTCAAAATCTTGTGGAAATGAATGATGCAAACTAAAATAAAATTAAAAAAAAATTAAATTAAATTTAAAAAAATGAAATAATATCAAATTTTGTATTTAGAAATCATGTGCCTCCAAGTCAGAAATGCTTTCTTCAAGAAGACAGATGGACATGGTAAGCAATGGATATAATTAAAATATGAAATTGACTACCTTGACAGAGATGAAATAACTGGTTACTAAACAGTCATTTGTGTATACTCATGTAACGATGCTGGGATTTGAAGATCTTCCATGCCCCTTAAAACTTGCTGACATAGCAGGAAGGGGTGGAGCAAGAGAGCACCAGAACCAAGCTAGTCGCCATGAGGTGCTGACTGGAAGCAGCGGCAGAGGCAGTGGCTGCGGTTGCGAACTCTTTTTTCTTTGAGCAGGCCAGAATCTCTGCTAAGGACTCCTGCTAAGGACTGCCTGGGGCGGGAGCTGCTGGGAGCAAGCTGCCTGGATGCTGAGCAGTTGCCTGTGTGAGGAGAGGAAGATCTTTGCCTGAGGTAGCCTGTCCTGTTCTGAAGGCTTGAGAATGTGGGTGTTTACTACTTTAACTACATGTGCCAACTTCATAACTACTGTGTTGGCTTTGACTTTCTGGTTTTGGGACTCAGTTTGCTGGTATTTAAATGAATGTTCTAGCTATATTTCTTATGTAGAGAGCCTGTTACATTTTGTGATTAATAACCATATCAGCATATTTATATTTAGTGTGGGCATTGTGAATATGCATTGCTTATACAACTCATGCATACATATGTACGTATGTGTGTACAAGAATATATGTGTGCATGTATACAGACACCACTTGTGTCTTATCTAAAAGTGTGCAGTATTGTGAATAGGTAAGGAAAGGAAATATATTGACCCCATAAAATAAGGAAATTAACTATTCACTGCTCCTACTTCCTGTTTCCATGGTGTGCATCAGAGAATTAAAATTGATCAAAGAAGATTTTGAGAATCATAAAAAAAGATTTTTTAGAGAGAAGCAATAATCAGACAAAATTATTGCACCTTGCATTTCCAGTCTTTGAAGCCTAGTTCAAATCCCCTTTCATTCAGGAACCCTTCACTACTCACTCTAACTTGGTGATCTCATAGTGTTTGCACTAGTCATTTGGCACTTAGTCACAGGTTTCTTGGTATTTTATCTGTCCATGTCATGTCTCTCAATAAGATGAAAAGTTTTTTAAGGAGAGGGATTGTGTTTTCTGTTTCTTTTACAGTTGCTATGGCACCTAATATGGAGGTATACTGAGCTCAATAAGCATCTTTGAGTTGAATTTTCTGAAGTGTGTTCAGTTGTTTTTCAGTAATATTTAACTCTTTGTGACCCCATTTGGGATTTTCTTGGCAAAGATATTGGAGTGTTTCACCATTTCCTTCTCCATCTCATTTTAGAGATGAAGAAATTGAGGGAAATAGGGGTAAGTGACTTCCCCAGGGTCACACACAGCTATTAATTGTTGGAAGCCAGATTTGAACACAGGAAGATGAGACCTGGTACTCTCTGCACTGCAACACCTAGCTATCCCTTAAAGTGTATATACTTGAAAATAACCAAGTTTTTTTTTTAATCTATAATCTGGATTTCTTATGTATTCAGAATTAAAAACTTCCTAGTTACAAATTAGTAAAAATTTATTATAACTCCATTAAAACCACCCTCTCATCATTTTTCCACCTGTACCTGATATCTGATTAAACATGGCTTGTAGGATTTGGCTATACCTGTTCTAATGAAGGGATTTTATTGCATAATTTTCTTCCTAACCCAGTTCATCATGAATTTCTTTTGAGAATCAGCCTCAGAATTATTTCATTCTTCTTATGGTTCATTATAAGTTGTGTTCTCTTCCTTGTGTTTGGGGCCATATTTATATGTCTAGTTAAATTTTGGGTGGTCATTTTCCGAGATCCTAGCCTCTCTACAAATTTTTTTTCCCCTTAGAGATCAGTATCTCAAGTCTATAACACTATCTCTGGGTGTGTTCATCATTTTGCCCGAGTGGACTTAATGACGCCCTAACGAAAATGGAAGATGTTCAGACCAGTTTGACTTTTCCATTCTTCAAACAGAAAGGCCCCAGTATCACTGATTTTCTTCAAGGTCTTGTGAGATAATAGCCTGAGATTGAGAGAGCGGATTGCTTATTCTGTTGAAGGTCTGAAAGAATGTACAATTTGTGGAAAGTTTCTGACAAAGCTCAATGTTTCTCCAAACTGTCAGTGTATCTATATCCAAGAGCCCCTGCCCACAGCTCAGAGGAAATCTGCACAAAGGAGGAAGGGGAGACCAGAGGTAGTAGATTGGAATGTTTGTGAAGGGGTGAAAAGAGGGTGGTGGTGGCAAATACACATGAAAATGTGGCTTTGCCAGATAACACAAGCAGTCAGAGTGCCTGGTCAGAGACACCCAGAGAAACTGGACAAGCAGGATTACCTGTACAGATAGCCCTGAGCTATACCACTGTGGAGATCAGGAATTGTCAATGCCTCATTGGAGCAGCTAGTTTTGTGAATATTTTAGAGCTGCTGTGACTATCCACAGAACTATTTATCCTTCTTATTTATTTTGTCCTTAGAATCTTTGATCACTGGAAGCAGGGTAGTGTAATGGATAGAGAAAAGAATTTGGAATCAGATGACCTGGATTTGAATCCTGACATTTACTATCTATGGGACCTTGGATAAGTTACTTATCTTTTCCTCAGTTTTCTAACCTGTTAAATAAGGGATATGGACTACAGTAGGGATCTTAAGCTGGTGTCTATAAATTTAATTTAAAAAAAAACTATTTCAGTATTTAATTTTTTTGTATGTGTACAATCCTATATATTTCATTTTATGTATTTGGGAACAGAATTCCAAGAAAAAGTCCATATACTTCATCAGTTAAAGACGTCCATGACCCATGTGGTCTAGAGCACAGCTTCTTAAACTTTTTCCATTCTTGACCCCTTTAGAGTGACCCCATACTACTTCTTAAACTGAATTGTGACCACATCTGACCTCTAGACTCTAGAGCAGTGGCTCTCAACCCTCCTAATGCCATGACCCTTTATTACAGTTCCTCATGTTGTGGTGACCCCCAACCATAAAATTATTTTTGTTGCTACTTCATAACTGTAATTTTGCTACTGTTATGAATCATAATGTAAATATCTGATATGCAGGATGTATTTTCATTGTTACAAATTGAACATAACCTACAGGTTGAGAACCGCTGCTCTAGAGGATCATCTCGAAAGCCCTTTTCAGTCTTAAATCCTATGATCCTTGAATTATGGTTTATAACCCTCCACCTTTGCTCTCTTACCCAGCTTCTCTATGATCCTGATTGACCCAGACCACTTGACCTCAAGACTGCCTGTCCCACTTAGTATGTGCCCCTTATTCACTCAGGCTGGCATCCATGAGACTGCTGGATCCTGAGCCAACTTTGCCAATCCGGACAAGGCAGGTACTTCAGTTCTGCTATTGGTTACCTTTCACTGTTACACAAGGGAAAAAACTGGTACTTGAGAGATAAAGCAAGGTTGGATAGGATCTTAGTGATGATCCTCTAGTTCACACATTCTTAAAGTTTTTGTGTCATGGACCCTGTTAGTAGTCTGCTCTTCGCAGAATTCTATTCCTAAATGCATAAAATAAAATACATAGGATTGTAAAAGAAACTAATGATATTGAAATAGAGTTAGCAAAATATTTCATAGTTCATAGACATCAGTTTAAAAACCCTGCTGCTACTTCAGCCATGCCCACCTAGTTTTGGTTTACCTCTTTTCAGCCTTCGAACTGGCATTTCCCAGTTTTTCTATGCATTTCTATGTAGATTTTTTCAGTGCTGTTCATAGGCTGGAAAGGAAAAACAAACAAAAAGTCTTTGGTGGCAAAAGATCCATTGGGACTACAAAGAAACAACACACAGAGTTGATCATTTTATATAAATGGACACAAACGCAATCATTTTGTGAACCAAACTGCTGCCAAATACATATGCATGTGTTTCAGGTTGCACTTAAGTTATCTAAATGTTGTTTTCTAAGAGCCATTTAATGTTCAAGGAACCTTATAAATAGGATCAGGTGACTCAAGGTGGCTGAGTCAGATTTATTTCTTGTTTTAGTCTTAAATGCCCTCAAATGATACCCCATACTTAATGGTACTATCAATATACACTGTGACTATTTAATCAAGAGTTCTCTCTATGTAGAATGTAAGCATTTGTCAGTATCTTCAATGGAAAAAAAAATTCAGAAAAGACTTCAAGGGGTCATTGGCCCTCAGAGCCTTGTGATTCTGTTGGACGTCAATATTGACCTGACAACATGATTCTCTTGGGCATAGTATGAAAGTTTGTCCACATGTTATTTCTGAGGGAAAACAACAACAACAACAACAAATATTATATGGGAACTAACTTCTGACTCTACTTTTCCCCTGTATTGGGCAGAAGAGAGTGTGACCTAAACATTCTCTAGTACACGTTGAACCTGTGTTAGAGGATAGTTATGCTAGAGCATGAACTCAGTGGAATGAAGTCTTAATTAATGGATATTTCCAAGCCTCCATCTTGATCCTGTTTCTATTTATTTTCTTTTTCTGACTCATCTCAATGTTTCAGTTCATTGTTGTTACTATTTTGGTCAATTTAGTTCTGGGTTTTGACCCAGACTTCTCTCTTAGACTTTTACTTCTGTTTAACCCATTGGTGTGATGACTCCTATTGCTATCTTTCTCTTGTGGAATATAGTCTCATACTTGGACACTTGTTTTGTTTACCTCAACACCTAGTTTCAAAGTCCAGCTGTCTGATGCCTCCTTTCCCAACAATCTGATGAATTCTGACTACCTTGCCTAGTCTGGCTATTAACCCTTGCCTGGGTGATTCTTGTCTGTGGGAAATAATAGATACTGTCCAAATCTTTAAAGCTTTGACAGATCTATGATTTTTTCAATGTGAGCACTGCCTTTAATGAAACAAGTCACAACCCACCCATACCTGATCATTATCCTTTGTGATTTTTGTCTATGGTCTTTGGCTATGGTTGGATAGATCTGCCACAGGGGGGCTATCCAAAGTACTGGGGAGGGGAAATCTTTCTCCACAAAGTTTTACTTTGATTCCTCATCATGGAATAGAGGTAAGACCAAATCCTCCAAGGCTATGCTAGGAAAATAAAATCTCTGGCAGGTCCTCAAAGGGCTTCATATTCATTTCTGACAACAGCGTGAGTTTAATTTCTGAGACTCAGCTTAGGTGAGTATAGAAAAGCTTATTTCCAATTAATTGGTGTCCTGGTGATGAATTATTTGGCCATGGCACTTCATAAAAAAAGAAAAGAAAAATGTATAATGTATTTTTGCATAGGTTGCTATCTCAACTTTCTGCTTCTGAAAGAATGATGACAGTGGTGAAAAATGGGACAGAGGATGCTAAGTTTTAGATAATACGAAATTACCTGACATTCAAATACTGCCTCAGTGGATCTTTGATCTTTTTGATTCAGGACAATGAATACCACAATCCATCCATGCCTTCCAGGGAATGGAACCTACTGGAAGCCACTTTCACTTTCTCCTGATATTGCAGGGGTACTGGGAGCACCCTTGCCATGAGATCAATCCATATAATTTTTTGAAGACATCCTTTACTCCTGTTTTTCAGAGTTCCTCTGGTGATATGATGTAGCCTGCTCACACCCACCACGTGCCCTTCCGTTGCCCTCTGTGTGATGTGCGTCTTTACCTCTTGAGAATCAGTGGGATTCCAGGCCTTTCTGCCATATAGTGACACTGGTAAAATATTTGTGTTCAAAACATGGGGCCTTTGCTGTTATGAGAAACTTGGGGTCAATAACAGTGTTTTGCAATTTCCTCAAAGCAGTTCAGCCTGCTCTCATTCCTTTTCAGTTCTGGGGCCAGCTTGCACTAATCTTTCAGCTGTATTTCCCTTTTTCCCCTTAAATCAGCCCTAAACTTCAGCTCATCACCAGTCAGACCCTAGGACAACTTTTTCAGTCACAACAAATCTGGTAGAGTGGAAAAGATGTTGCAATCTACTCAGAAGACTTAGATTCAAATCTTGCCTCTGGCACATTTCAACCACTTTGAACCCTTCCTTTAATATAAAGTGAGGAGGTTGAATTTTATGACCTCTAAGATCCTTTTTTATCTATAAATATATTATATTGTTATCTTGTGATCATCTACTAAATGAGAGATAACGTTGTCATATGCCAACTCTGAAGAAATTGCAGGTCCTTAAAGTACTGAATTAGTCTTAGTTATCTTCAATTTCAATTCAATAAGCATTTACTAAGTGCCTACTGTGTGCCAGGCACTGTGCTAATTCATTGGGAACAAAAAAAAAAGAAGACAGTTCTGCCTTCAAGGAGCTTACAATCTAATGGGAGAAGGGATGACAACATGCAAAAAAAAATACATTCAAATCAAGTTACAATTCAAAAATTAACAATCACTACAAATCAGGGCTTGATGTATTATTTTGTTGATTGTCTCAACTTAAGAGTGATGGAGAAAATGTTAATAAAGCAGATTAAACTTAAAATATATATCATAGGTTATTATTATATATATATTTTTAGGAAGGAGAGTAATAAAACATTTACCAGACCACCCCTGCCTCTAATGTAATCTTCCCTCTACTCCATATGTATCTTATAGCTATCTACCCATTCATATTCTGTATCCCCCATTAGAACATAAGACCTTTAGAGGGTAGGGTCTGTTTTTTGCCTTTTTTTTGCATTCCCCATGTTAATACACAATAAGTCTTTAATAAATTATTATTGTCTTATTTTCCCCAACTAAATAGCAGACTTTTTTTTTGGAGGGGGGAGGGCAGGGCAATTTGGGTTAAGTGACTTACTCAAGGTCACATGGCTAGTAAGTGTTAAGTGTCTGAGGCCAGATTTGAACTCAAGTCCACTTGACTCCAGGGCCAGTGCTCTATTCACTGTACCCCCTAGCTGCCCTTAAATTGCAAACTTCTTAAAGGCAGGAGCCATTTTTCATATTTCATTGTTTCCCTCCTAGCTCCTGTCACCCACAAAAAAAATGCTCCTTATTTCATCAAAAAACACAGGATTAATAATTTTACTCTTGTTTCCTATATTTGCTACATGCTACCTTCATCTTCTAAGTTGATGTAAACCTGGGTAGCTGGCTTTTGCTTTTATTGTATTTTTGTTTTTGTTTTGTTTTGCCATGAGTGCCTTAAGAAAGTGCCTGAAGCCTGATTTGGAAAGTGCCCTTCTCTGCTCCTCATTCATACAACTACAGACTTAGCTGCATTGTTAGTTACCTCATTTTACGGAAAGCAGCCTTTTCTTGCCAATCAGCAATTTTTTGGCTGTAGACTGCTTTACTAGGTACCATAGGAACAAGGATGGTCTCATGAACAGTTTATATTGGGCAGCCAATCTTCTCCACTTTTTCCTTGGTATCAGGTGCTCACACACTGCCCTGATGACCTAGCGCCCCCTCCCTTTGCTGAACTCCATCTGGGTTTTCCCTTTCTAGGTGGAACCTCATGCTATGGACTTTTCTCACCCCTTTTGCCAATTAAAGCCTATCTGTTTGGTGCCCTGTGAGCATCAGAGACACTGACATGTTAGAAATGGTGCCCCTGGATGTGTGCCTCCTTTGCCAGGGCCATACCTGGCCTCAGAGCCCAGGTGATCTTCAGTGCTGATTGAAAGTGGAGCTGCCACCCATATGGCAGCAAGCTATAAATAACTGACAAGAAGTCTCCTTACTGTCAACTTGGTTTTTTTTTCCTTTTTCTTTTGAAAGATGAACTTTCCCATCCTTTCTTTTTTACTGCCTACCTTGTGAGATTATTGCCAGAATGAATACTACAATCATAGACTTCTGTGGGCAGGATATTCTTTGCAGTCTTCTTGTACCTGCCTGACTCTTTCCTTATAATTACTCTATATCTTTCCTTATAATTACTCTATATCATCCAAGTAAGGGAGGTCATATGCTCTGGTCTAGCCCAGCAGTTTTAGCCTGGGTTGCATCTGCCTTGTCTGTTCTCCTGAAACAGGAACATTCATTGAGGAGTGCTACCAGGTTGACTCTTGGAGTCAACAAATTAACAAGCATTTATGATGTGCCAGGCATCCTTCTATTCACTGTGCATGTAAGTAAATACAAGCAGAGAATGGAGATGGTCTCTGCCCTCAAGGAGCTTGAATTCTAATAGGGGAAGACAACACATAAAAAGAAACTGAAAGGGGCAAGGAGGGGAGGAAGGTACCACAGTGGTGATGACGGGGGGAGCATAGTAGAGAAAATCTGTGAAAATCTGTGAAAGTCACGAGTACAGCCTAGAGAAGAAGGAAGACATGGTTAGCCTGGGCCTTCTTTGTTTAAAATGGGGTTTCTGAGAGGAACAAATGACCAGCCTACTCCATTATCTCACAGGAAAAACCTAAGAAAGTGGTTGATGATGAAGCTTGACTCACAAGCTGGTGATGAAGATGCCACTCATTTCTGAGATTCTACCTACTTGTAAATGTGGATTTTTAAAGCTCTGACATAGTCTGTCCTTTTAGATGCCTGCTCTTTTCCAGCAAGCTGATCAAACCAGGGGTGCCCATCTATTAATGACTGCTAAAGTGCCAGTGCATTGTCCTGGTAGGGTAACCTAACAAAAAGAGGGGAAGGAGCAAGGGAGACTTTTTTGAGAGTACTTCCATTGTCAAAGTACAGAAGTAGTACTTAGTTAAGGTACTTCAGGAAGTGGGAACAGAGAGTGTGGGCACTGTTGTATGTAAACTAGTCACAGAGTCCTGTTGCTTTAAGTCATGGTTGGATGGTGGAGGACTGCGTGACTTGGAGCTTTTCCTTCCGTTTGGTGTTATGTGTTCTCAGGGTAATCTCACTGCTTAAAAGAAAGTATCTGGAAACAGGTGAGTTGAGGGTGGGGTGGAGTTTGTGGATTAAGATGTATCTGTGTCTCCTCCCTCCTTATCCCACTCGTTAGAGAGTCCCAGAAAAGAGTGACCATGCTTGGTACCTATGTTGGGGCTGGGGTTTAGCTCAGAGAAAGGGTGATTTTGGGATTATACATTAATTTGGATTCAGCTATCTGAATAAGATTAAGCTTTGTTTGAAAGCACTCCAGACATTGTACCTGCCAGCTAATTAAGATGTTAGCATTTAACAATCACCTGCCAAAGTATGATTCTAATGGATAGAGTTTTCAATACCATGACAAATTATAGGACAGATAACTGCTCAAGAGGGTCTTTCCCTGTATTCTCAGACCACACAATAAAGGAGGGTATCTCTTCTCTCTGACAGTATAGCTAGCTTTGTGTTGTTTAAGATTGTAACTAATACATTAAAAAAACAACTAAACAGTAAGTTAACAATAACTTATTACTATAAAGGGAAAAAAATGAATGCTTACTTACTTGGATAGATAAGTGTGGTGGCAAATCATTATATAAGTGAAAGCAAATTAATCTGTTGAAGAGTATATTCTATGTCAGTGGTTCTCAACCTTCCTAATGCCACGACCCTTTAATACAGTTCCTCATGTTGTGGTGACCCCCAACCATAAAATTATTTTTGTTGCTACTTCATAACTGTAATTTTGCTACTGTTATGAATCGTAATGTAAATATCTGATATGCAGGATGTATTTTCATTGTTACAAATTGAACATAACCCACAGGTTGAGAACCCCTGTCTATGTTGCCTTACTCTGGATCTGTGTTCTTCTCAGTGTGACTCTTTCCTTCAGTGATGCAGATTGCCCTCTCACTCTTTGTGACTCTGGTCTGTGTCTTCCTATAAATCTTCCACATGGTATCCTTCACCATATTGCAGGCCTTCCCCTGGTTTTCTTGGCATTATGCAGAGACCTCAAGAGCATGGATTCTCCATCACCACATGTCACCACATGATGGGCCCACCTTTCCACCACTGCCCAGGTGTTTATCTCTCTGATAAACCCTTGTCCACCTTTTTTTGACTAATATCTAGTTATTAATGTGTTGTCTACTCATGGCCACCATGTACTTCTCCATTGCCCTCCTAGGCAACCTACTGGTCCCCCACTACTGGGGAGCTCATAATATTATGCCTGATTTAATGTGAACACCTGATTAGCTTAACCTGCCACAACTCAAAACCATAGAACTCAAGAGATCCGCTAGCTTTTTCTCTCCTAGTACCAATAACCTGGATTACAGGTGTATACTACCACACCAGGGGGGAAAAGAGCATTTATTATAAAATAAATTTTACTGATATCTTTTATTTTTATACTACCTACCTTTCCCCTTGTATATTTCCCCTCTCCTCTCTAAGAGAACCATCCTTTAGAAAAAGGAATTCTTTTTTAAAGGGAGTAAAATTGATAAATATATTGAAAAATCTGACAACACATGTTCTACACCCATGGGATGCCTATGCCACCAGTTCTTCAAAAAGAATCTGGAGAAGTGTCTTTTTATTTCTCTTCTTTGAGGCCAAGACTGTTCTTTGTAATTTTGCAACATTTGACCAGAAAGTTTAATTAGTTAGAAACTACATTATTCCATGACTGACATCCACTTAGAACCATTGGAAGAATACTGGTATTTAAAAGATAAGCCTTTGTTTGGAATAAGACTGAGCTCATTAAAAGCCCTCAGTAGTTTCCTAAAAATAATCCAATGTATTTTCATACTTCTATTCATTATACATCCAGTTTATTGTCCTTTTGAAGGATATGGTCCAGATAAATATTCTGATGCACTAGTACTATGGGCTATCTAGTCAATGACAAAACCCAGTCTATACAATAGACATCTTCATCTACTTGTTGGATCCACTTGTGTAGATGGATCAGCTGAACTCTTTGAATAATGGTGTATCTCATTCAGGAATCTCTTCATTGGTGTGGGGAGGGGGGAAGAGTAGTTAGCACATCATCTAGAGACAGGAGCATCTGAAGGACTGCCATCTAGGCGGAATCCCTCTTCCATTTGTCTTGGCCCTCAGATATCCTTCATTTATTGCCAGACATTTTTCACATGAACTTCTGAGGATCCTTTTAATTTGAAAATTCTCTGTGGGACTTTATAATATACCAAGCATTGAGGTGCTACATTCCAAATGTAGTGGTTTCACTGTCAATTATATTGAAAGAGATTGCTACAGAAATACTGACAAAGTAGTTCTATTTTCCTTCTCTCTATTTTCTTCTTTCTGGTTCTATCTATGCATACTTTGAAGAAGATGTCTGGATTCTTAAAGTATTGAAATATATCAATCGTTCTATCTCTAGATTGTGACGATGATGAGGATGAGGATGATAGTTAGCATTTGTACAGTATCTACTTTGTGCCAGGCACTGTGCTATGCACTTCACAAATATTTTTGCATTTGATTCTCTTAACCCTTTAAAGTAATTGCTGTTATTATTCCCATTTTAAAGTTGAGGAAACTGAGTTAAACAGAGGTTAAATGACTTACCCAGCTTCACAGAACTATTTTCTAAAGCTGGATTTGAATTTAGGGCTTCCTGACTTCAGACCCAGTGCTCTATCCACTGTACCACCATAGCTGCTTAGATAGACTTAAATAGGTATATTTTGGCACATCCATGTGTGTACACATAGAAATATGTACCCCCTACCTATATATGTTGATATAGAGGCAGCATGAAGAAGTCAGTTAGGAAGTCCTAGGTTCAAATTCTGTTTCTGATACATACTGGTGGTGTGACCTTGAGCAAACCACTTAACTTTGGGATACCCCAGGCTACTCCCTAAGAATAGACTTTGTAAGAACAGCTGGGGAGTTCCATTAGTAGAAGGAATTTCTATACTATCAGTTACCTTCATAGATGAAATCCTGAAGGACTGGACCAAAAAAAAATGTGTCTGTATTATATAAATATATATATGTGTGCATGTATATGTGCACATATGTGTATACATATGTAATATATAATTCTAAAATAGATTATGCCCAAAGAAATTGTTCCAATTTTCCTTCTATTTGTTTCAGTTCCATTTTTTATTTCTTCCACTCTATCCATTTCCCTTTCATCTGCTTAATGTATGAAAGCCAGCATAGTATAGTAGAAAGAGGACTAGGTTTGAAATCAAGAAAATTGGATTCTAGGTGAAGCTAGGTGGCACAGTGAATAGAGCACCAGCCCTGAAGTCAGGAGGACCTGAGTTCCAAATCCAGCCTCAGACACTTGACACTTAACTAGCTGTATGACTTTGGGTAAGTCACATAATCCCAACTGCCTTGCCTTCCCCCCTCCAAAAAAAGAAAAAGCTGAAAATTGGATTCTAATCCTGTCTCTGGCACTTACTATCTGTGTGATCAGTTATAAATAACTTTTCTGAACCTATTTTCCTTATTCCTCATTAGGTTAATGTGAGTGGCGAATGCAATAAAGCTTGTCTTATTATTATTTTTTGACAAACCTTAAAGCTATTTGAGTCTTTGCTATTATATATAGTATAAAAGATATGTGTATACACACACATAGACATACACACAAATATATGCATACATAAAACATGTATTATTAAACTATGTGTTTTATAGTATTTGGCAGCATTAAACTATATGTATACATAATAATACAATATTAAAATATATGTAATGTAGTTTAATAAAAGAGCCTGACACACATTAAGTACTTAGTAACTGCTTAATCTAGCTATCTACATAGAATAATTTAGTCACATAAAAATGATCATACTAGGAGGCAAATCAGAATTCTGGCTGCCTCTCATAAGCCATTTCTACCCAGGTGCACAGGGACTGTCAGCTCATTTTCTATAAGGAGTGATATATTGAAGCTCTTCACATTTAAGGAATATCTGGAAACTGGTAGTTTCTATCTTTGGAAAAAATGGGAAAATCTATAACTGTAATTTTAGGCTTGTTTGGGGAGAGAAGAAGAGGCCTAGGGTTGATTTTTACTGCAGCAGCTTTTTCTTTCAATGCCCAACTGAGTTGACTTTTGTCTTATTTTTGGACCCTGGTTTAAAGTGGATGTTTGTTGGTAGAATTACAGAACAAAAGGGAAGCTACCACTGATATACCACCAACATACCAAATATGTTGCTAATGACAATATTGCTTGTCCAGGAAATGCACTCATTCCCATGACAAAGTGAGGAATGTTTTAGTCAGTGTAGGATGTGGGCTTTGTGGCCTGGAAGAGACAGTTTACTGTTCATTCTTTTCCAATCCACGAGTTGAATCAATTCAATTCTATTCCACAAATATTTAAGTGCCTACTATGTACAAAATTATGTGTTCAGTGAGGATCCAAAAGATGAAATGAATATACAGTGCCTGACCTAAAGAGATCACCAATCTACCAAGGGAGACCTGAAAACAAATCATTATAATACAAATTAGAGTTTAAGTGCAAAATACATGCATACACATATACTTATCTACATGTATGTGTGTATATGTATATGTACATCTATCTATCTATGAAGCAAGTACTATGAGAAGTGAACAGTCAAGGATGGAAAGATTGCTTTCACCTGGAGTCAGAAAGAGGAAGTGTGGGAATCAAGGAAAGCTGACTGGAGGAGGTTACACATGTTGGACCTTGAATAAAGGGCATGATATCAGTGGATCCTCAATGATTCCATTTCTGCTTTAAAACTTGCCCTGGTTTTATGCATGATACTTCAAGGCTCAATTTATCTGAAGATTTTGGCTTCTTTATGGAGCTTGTGCTTGGTAGACTACCAAATCTGGACAGGTTCTAACTGATGTCACATGTCTGGGTTTTCTGTGAACTGTGATGACTGATGTAGGAAGTTATAGCTACTTTGCTGTCTTTTCTTCTGCTGAGTTCTTGGGCTCTTTGGTAAGCAGTTGAAAGTTTCCACAATCTGATCACATTCACTAATAGCCCCAGTGAAGCCCTGATACAGCAGTTAGTTGGCTAATGGAAGGTTCCTTCTCTCTTGTTTTACTTTGGAACCTGTCACTGTGGTCTAGACCAAATTATTTGATCTTATATTTCTGGGCCATATATGTGGGGAGCATGAAGCTTTGGCCACCAGCTCTCTCTAACCTCACCCTCTCTCTTTGCAGGGTACTTTTTTAAAGGAAGTTTGATTGCTCTTTCTGCAACCTCTTAAGCTCTGATTCTAGCTGCTTACATGATAAGAAATTGTGCTGGTTTCCTCAGTTCCAATGTAGTCTCAGACACTTACTAGCCATGAGACCCTGGGCAAGTTACTTTGTTGAGGTCTAGGGGTGCTCGGGACCCCAAAATACTGACACAATGGGTCCTGCTGAATCAATTAGACTCAAGCCTTCTCTCAGCCAAAGAAAAGCAAAGTTTATTAAAGATTTGCCATATTGGGTAGACTCTTAAGGAGCCTAAGCATTTGTGATGCTTGTATTGAAAGTGGCCAGATTGAATCTGAACACCATCATGGAGGCAAGGCAATCTTATGTACAGAAAGACTGTGGGAGGGATCTAAGGGTGGTATAGCAGTCTAGGGTGATGGGAGGAAGGGTCCAGGGAGGATTTTGATGAGACTGGGGTGATTAGAGGTCAGATTCCCAGGAACAAGAGAATGGGATTTTGATGGGATCCAGGGTGGGAAGCAGCCAGAGGCAATCTGGTGGTAACAGATAACGGATGGCTAGGCTAGGTTAAGAGTAACAGAGATTTGAGAATAGAAATCGTGGAAAGTTTATGAACTCTGGCAAATGGCAGATCAAGTGGGCAGATTCAAGGGGTTCCCAGAGCCTGTACCCCATCAACTTTACCCTGTTTGCCTCAATTTCTTCATTTGTAAAATAAGCTGAAGAAGGAAATGTCAAGCCACACCAATATCTATAGAAAACCCCAAATGGGATTCAGGAGGAGTGGGACGATTGAAATGACTGAATGACAACACTTTGGAGAGGTACTGTTCCATAGTGAATAGAAAGCCAACCTAAGACCCTGGAAAACCTATATTTAAATCTTCCCTCTTAAACATACTGGCTTTATGACCCTGGGCAAATTGCTTAACCTCTCAGTGTTATAAGACCCATAAGTTGGCTGAGAAACTTTTAATATTCATTGGTAAAAGGAGTGCCTTCAGTTGGGAGTTACTGGTACCAATTAAATCCCAGGTTCATCAGTGCTTTTGTGAATTCACAAATGCCTCTATAGTAAGGGAAATCCAGCATGGGGAAATAATGGCATTACAGTTGTCTTTGAAAGAAAAGGTCAACAATAACCTTCATACTGATAGGGAGATGCACTATTGTTATTATTCATAATAGTAATTAGACTCTACCACCTTTGCTGATCTTCTAATTCTGTTTTTAGGAGCAATCTTAATGTTCTCATAATCATGACTTGGCATATTTTACAGTTCCATTGCAGGTCTGAGAACAGTGCCAGAAGCTTCAGATCTTACTATTATTTTTTTGGCACTAGACTTTTGCATTCGGCTTGTCCTTTTTTGTTCTTAGGGCAGTGGGCAAGACTTTCGTGTGAGAAGCAGCAGCCCTTTCTTAATAGAAGTCTCCATTAGAAGGAGGCAGTGTTAGATGTTTCTATATTTTGTACTATTAACTCTGTCGATGCTACAAATTGGAAACCAGGCATCCTTGCCAGGATAATTAGCATATGCAAAAGAAACCCTTCTTAGCCCTCAAGAAAAAGAGATTAAATTGGGGTAATTATATTAGAGACCTTTGTTGTGTGAGCCTGAAGGAAGAAATGGAGCCTTGACTGACATGGGGGAGAAAAGGTTCCTGTAAAGAGGTATCTTAGCTTGGTGAAAAGAATATTGGACTTGGGATTGAAGGACCTGAGTTCCACTACTGCGTTGGCAACTTATTATCTGTTAGACCTTAGCCAATTCACTTGCCACCTGTGAAGCTCAGTTTTATCATCTGTCAAAGGAAATGGTTGCTCTACATGGTCTCTGAGGCCTCTCCCACCTCAGGCCTGTTATCCTTTCTGTTCTCACCCAGCAGGCCAGCTTGAACAATTGTGTGAGAGGTTATGCAAGTGTTAGAAGAAGGAGTGGCTAGCTCTTAAGGCCAACTTCACCTTCTGGTAGAAAGGGGAGTAGCCTATGTGTTATGATTGGAGGGAAACTCAAATGTCCTCCATTCAAAAGGATCTCTCCCAACAGCCTGGTCCAAGGCTCAAAATTCCCACCATCTGCCTCTCTGGCTAAAGCATGAAGGGCTTTTCCTAAAACATGATCGTATTTCCTGGCAGGCAGGGGGTAGGATTCTTTATTTATATGACAAACATTAAGTGCATATTCTGTTCAGTGTGGCATAACACCAGTATGTTGTAGGGGATGGTTAGCTTTGGAGTCAGAAAGTCCTTCCTCTGATGCAGACTCGGAATGAGCATAGGCCAATCACTTCACTCTCAATGGGTCAGAAAACTCTCTTAAACTCTAAATTACAGGGAGAGTAACTGATCTGCAGGGATGGGGGGGGGTACATATACACACGTTCCATATACTGATGAAATCACCAATTTGAAATACAATAATCAATTAAGAAATCCCATCTTTCCCCAGAACCCCCCCCCAAAAAAAATCTCCATTCAGAGCAGAGTGCAAAATGCTGAGGTAGAAACAAAGATGGATAAAATCTGGTACAAGCTTATCTGGTAGGATAAATCAGACAGGGATGCACAGAATGTAACACAAAGTTGAATGGGCTGAGTGTATGAGAGAGGTAACTGCAAAGCACTCTAGGAGTTCCCAGGATTCTTTATTGTAGATTCATTGACTAAGTTTGCTTCTATTACCTAACCAAGTGCTTAGGGGGTGAGACAAAGCATGGGTACATTCTGATGGGGATGTAGGAAACTGATAGGTAGAAAGACCATGAAGAACACTTATCCTAATTTGTGTTCTGAAAGTAGAATCTTAGGATTCTATGGATTTTAAACTGAAAAGGAACATAAAGATCAACTAGTCTGACCTCCTACCCCCCTGTATTTTACAGATAAAGAAAGCGAGGCCAGGGTAGAATAGCTGACTTGCCCTGTTTCATTCAGGTAGTAAGTGGAAATGCCAGGATACAAACTCATAACCTCTAACTCCAAATCCAGTGCCTTTTCCACTGTACTTTCCTGCCTCATTTACAAGGTATAGGCATGATGAAAGAGGAAAGAAAGCAACACCATTGGGAGAAAAACTTTCCTTCCTTTACTTTATCCCAGTGTAATATGGTTTCTTTGACATAACTCTTTGAAGCTCAGACCTGTTACATTTCACCCTCCCCCAGTCCCTTGGTTCTCTAGTACTCTGAGTATGTTAGAGAATCTCTCTTCTCTGCCCTCAGCTCAAGCTTCCACCAATTTTATTTTATGGGATCTGTGACTAGCACCCAAGTTTCATCTAACCATTTAACATCATGTATATCTGTTTTGAAGATATAGCAAGAACAAATGTACAACATTCCCCCATCACCCACCCTGGGGAAGGGGGGGGCATAACCCCTCCCCCTCACACCAACTTAGCTCAGTTCCTACATATCATTGATCTCACCAGGTTCAAAAACGAAGCCCAGCTAAACTGGCATTCTCAGACCTTTGTTCCTAAAGACTCATTTGCCAGGTTCACTGCAACACCAAGCCTGCATTCCAGGATTCCCAGATTCCCATGGTTTAAGTTTCTGGACCACCTCCGCACAGGGGAAGGGGAATGGAAAGAATTAAGGAAAAGGCCTATACTCAGACCCATTGTCTTGGCCATATGGCCTAAAGAGGGAAGTGAAGAGGCCCTCAGAACCTCCCCTTCCTTATGTCATGAAGGAATCCTTCATTCTCAGATGGAAATTCAGGAAAAGCCCTGCTAGTGATCAGACAGCAAGTTTTAAGGACCACAGACAGTTCCAGTTATAAATCCAATGAAAAAACACTGCTTTCATCTACATTGGAGGCCAACACAGAATGCCCACACATGTACCAGTTCTCTAGCACCTTCCATTCCGGCGACACCATTTTAAGTGACCTATTCATGAACAGACTCCCATCACACTGACAAGTTTTATTGATAAGTAATATCTCACTTTCCATTTTGTGCATTGTTTATAAAACTGGGAGGAATGCAAATTCCATCAAATCTTTTTTTTTAAATTGATTTGTTTGTTTACTTTTAGTTTACAAGATTCAGTTCCACAATCCTTAGAGTTTCAAATTTTCTCCCCTCCCTCCCCACCATGGCAGCATGCAATCAAGTATAAGAACTACAAATATTTTCACATTGGGCATTAGTCTGGTTGTATAGAAGGATTGTAATTGGTGGAATAAACCATCAAATCTTGACTAAAGGATATTTGGATTACTTTTCTCTGGGTGGGAATGTTTTCCACTCTCCAGAATTTTTCATTCTCATTGAAGAATCATTAAATGGGAAGGTTAGTATTTTTTATTTGAAAGGCAGTTTGGTATATGGAAAAGAGACCTGGATCCTGCATCAGGACATTTGTATGTGAATTTTAGCTCGGACACTGGCTAGCTAAATGACCACAGACAAGTCACTCTACATTACTGAGCTTCAGTTTCCTTACTTGTCAAATGAGAATGATTATGTTCCTACCTCCTGGGAGAAAACATTCTATATATCCTGTGGTGTTTTACAGGAATTTTGGGGGGGAGCGGTTGATGACATTTGTGAATCAAGATCTATAATTTCATTGTGTAGCAAACTCCCCAATAAAACTCCTTCTATTACAGAAGATCCACAACTCTTTAATAATATAGTCTTGCTATATTAAATTCCTGGCCCCATCATCACACAGCAGAAAGCGTCAGAGGCAGGACTTTAATTCAGGTCTTCTTGATCTAAAGCCAATTATTTATCTACAATTCTGTTATGTTTCATAGTATTGTTCAGTTTTTTTAGTCATGTCCAATGCTTCATGACCATGGTTGGGATTTTCTTGGAAAATATGCTGGAGTGGTTTGTTATTTCCTTCTCCAGATGATTTTACAGATGAAAAAACTGAGTGAAACATGGATAAGTGACTTGCCCAAGATCATATAGGTCTTAAATATCTGAAGTCAGATTTGAACTCAGGAAGATGAGACTTCTTGACTCCATGCTTGGTACTCTATCCACTGCACCACCTAGCTGTCCTTTATATAGCTAGTACTTAAACAGAATTATAATATTTGCTGAGCATTTTACATGTGTTATCCACCTTTTCCTCATACCAAACCTCTGAGGTTGGTGCTATTATTATGTCCATTTTACAGATAAAAGTGAGCCTGAGAGGCTAATTAACTCACCTCATGTTACACTGCTAGGGAGTACTGTATTTAAAGGAGGAATTGAATTCTGGCCTTCCTGACTCCAACTCTAGCACTCAATTCACTCTGCTACCTACCAGTTCATAGAGTTTAAAGATCATCTGCTCCATCTTAAAGGCTCCTTACAGGTCATTTAGACTTCATTTTACATATTTAGGAAACTGACATGAATTTGCTCAAGGTTACTCAAAAAGTAAATGGCAAACCTGGGATTTGTACCCAGATCTTCAAGCAGTCTTTATACATGTGTGTGTTTAAACAAACATACAAACAAGCAAAACAATCTCAGTCATTTTCTCTGGTTTATGTTGCTAAGTACCTTCAATTTTTTATGATGAAGCATATTGTTTTTGGTAGGAAAAATTCAGCCATCTTGGTAGAATATTGTTTTTCTTCTTTCAGATATTATCTTCCCATCCCAAATTACCATTAGATGTGAGCTAACTACAGAAAAGTTTCTGCCCAGAAGCTTAGTATCTTCCTCCTCCCCCTTCCTCTAAATGCTCCCCCCGCAAAGCCATTAGGAACAGAGGATCATAACGGATGTCAGGCCCTGTAAGCTTTGCCTCAGTGTTTGCTACCACAAATGCTATAAACCGGAATCCCTTCACCCTTGATTGAAAGGCGGCCACCTCTTGGGTGAAATGTGGCAGCTGTTTAGCAGTGCACATTAATAAAACATGACCATTTGGGAAGGCAGCAATGATGAGCTGTTGGATTTATCTGTCAAGGAATACACAAGTTGGGGGGGGGGGAGGCACTTAGAAGTACCTCAGTTTTGTCCCCAAAAGAGAGTTGGGAGGCCTTGGGAAAGTTTTTTAAATTCCTCTATCACTCAGTCTCCTCATCTGTAAAATGGGGATAATAACACTTTTCCTAGGGTACAGAGGCATTGTCGGAATTAATTAACTTAGGCAAAGTCCTTTGAGATTCCTAGATGGATAGTGCTAGGTGATTGGGAACGATTAGTATCCTTATTATTCTGACACTGACTCATAAGGCCCATCAATCAAATGCTATGCTGCCTGAACTAGGCAGAGAGGGTGGATGGTGTGGGGACTACACTCAGTGGCAGTTTGCCCTGAAGATAAAGCCTGTCAAGACAATGTCTCCCTAGAGTAAGCTTTCACTGGTAGCATTATTGATAATAGGTGAGCTCCCTGCCAGGGTGCACAGAGGCAGTTTTAACTGGTGCTAATTACTGCCAGCCATGATGCCTGCCTGAGCCAGAGAAACTCACCTCTTCTTAAGAAGGGATGTTCAAGACATATATCTTAACATCAGATTGAAAAAAAAAATCTGTTGATATCTAGCCTCAGGGAAAGAGTGAGTGAGTTTTAGACTGTTCTAGGGATGAACTTGGCATTATTCTGATACAATGTAAGCCAGCTATTATGGTTTAGTCACGATTCCATTTGGGGTTTTCTTGACAAAGATACTTGAGTGATCTGCCATTTCCTTCACCAGCTCATTTTATAGATAAGGAAACTGAGGCAAACAGGATTAAGTGACTTGCCCAGGGTCACACAGCTAGTAAATGTCTTGGACTAGATTTGAACTCAGAAAGATGGTCTTCCTGACTCCAGCCCAGCACTCTATCCAGTGCATCACCTAGCACTACTAGGAAGAAGATGGCTTATTTGGGACATGAAACTAGACCCTTATAAAGAAGGAACAGAGTCAGACAAAATTCAGAGTATCATCCCCCAACAATTTCCCATTGTTCCCTTTAAAAAACAAAACTATAGAAGGGTTGAAACTTTAGAGGTAAAGGCCTCATAGATTCTGTAGAGACCAGAAAACTTTATATTTGATTCTGATGTCAATAGAAAATCACTACAGCTTGTTGAGTAGAGAGGATAAAGTGATCAGACCTGTGTTTTAGGAAAATCACTTTGGCAGCAGAGGGGAGGATGGACTAGAGTGAGGAGAAAATACACATGAGAGGTGAGGAGGATCTGTGCTACAGTGATATCTGTGTGAGCCAAAAGGAGAAATATATGGGAGATGTGAAAGTAGAACCAATATTTGGTGATGGTTTGGGTATGTGCAGTAAGTGGGAATGAGGAGTTAAGGATGACCCCAAGGTTGTGAATTTGAGAAATTCATGGAACCCTCAAGAATAATGGGGGAATTGAGAAGAGGAGAGGGCTTCAGAGAAAAAACCATGAATTCTGTTTTGGATGTGGTAAGCTTGAGAAGCCAATGGAACTCTAAGTTCAAGATGCTCAAAAAAGCTAGTTGTGTGGGACTGGAGATCTGGAGAAAGACTAGGGATATGTATGTACATATACACACATATTTTATATATGCACATATTTTAGAAATAATATAATATATGCACAGAAATATATAAGATAACATATATTCTATTCATATATATAACAATGTTATATATAATATGTAAATCATATATGTATATATACACATTGTATATTATATATATTATAAATAATATAACAGATACACATATAATATATAATGATATATCATATTATATTAATATGTTACATGTCATATATGATCTATAATTATATAAATATATGCTATATAAATTATATATGGGAATTAGCTACAAAGAGATGCTAATTGAACCTATGGGAACCAACGACCTCATTAAGTGAGACAGCATAGAAGGAAGAAAAAAAGAAAGCCTAGTGTAGAGTTTTGGGAAACACCCTCAGTAAGTGGAGATATTCTGGATGAAGATTCAGGAAAGAGTACTGAGAAAGAGTTGTCAGAGAGGAGGAGAATCAGATGAACAGGTTTCTATCAATCAACAATTTATTAAGTGCATAGTTTTTGTCAGGCACTAGAGAAGTCACCTAATAATATCTCTAGACCTCAGTTTCCCTTCTGTCAAATGTCAGATTTGGCCTAGTTCATGTCCAGTGTTCCTTCCAGCTCTACATCTATGCCCCTATAAACCTACCTTCGTTAGGGAGGAGCTTTTGTACAAGACTCGGAATTAGAATAAGAAATATCAGCCTGTATTTAAATCCAGTGACTCAGGATTAGCTGTGTGACCTTGGATATGTCTCAACCTTTCTGAACTGGGACTCTCTTATATAGGAATGATAGTATTCGTAGCATTTACCTCACAGGGTTATGGTAGAGATCAAATGAAACAATGTATAGGAAGTACTCTATAAACCTTAAAGTCAGTGACTCTACAAGCATTTATGAAATACCTACTGTGTTCCAGGAACCATGCTAAGTGCTTGGGATGCAAGTTACAGCAAATAAATTAAAAAATAAGAACTAAGCCACAGCAGCCCCTGTTCTCAAGTCTGCTGGAGGAGACAGCACGCAGAGAACTATGCATGAGCAAGACACACACACAGGGAAAATCAGAGGTCACGGCAGAGGGAAGGCACTAGCATCACAGGAGAGTTGAGAAAGGCTTCTTATAGAAAGTAGGAGGTTAGCTGGGACTGAAGAAAGCCGGGAAAGCCAGGAGGGAAAGGCACAAAGAGAGAACATTACAAGCATGGGGACCAGCCAGTGCAAAGGCAGAATCAGGAGGTGGAGAGAAACAGGCGAGTGGCCAGCGTCCCTGGATGACAGGATGCATAGCGGGGAATACGGGGCAAGAGGACAGCAAAGTGCTACTGAAAGGCTGGTTCTGATAAGACCTCACAATCACTATACATGTTACCTGCAAAAATGTGCATATATACATATACATACATATATATATATATGTGCATATGTTTATACACATACAAGTAATGCAGCGGTTTTCAACCTGTGGGTCGCGACCCCTTGGGGGGTCGAACAACCCTTTCACAGGGGTCATAGGGGTCTCCTAAGACCATTGGAAAACGCATATTTCTGATGATCTTAAGAACCAAGACACCGCTCCTCTATCCGTCTCCAGGTGGGTCTGCCCACATGCAGATATGCCCACATACGAGTATTAAAGGGTCGCGGCATTAGGAAGGTTGAGAACCATTGACGTAATGTATATATGTGTACATACATACATACACACATATATGCATATACACATATACATGCCTATATCTACACATACGTGTAATGTGTATACACACAGGAATACATATACACGTGTATAGATATATATATATATACACATATACACATATATATGCATATTCAGATAGATAGATAGATAGATAGATAGATAGATAGATAGATAGATAGATTATTTTTTCCCCTGTCCCTCTTAAAAAATGACTCCATTTATTTTTACCATACTTGCTTGTTTGGGGGCATTCTGCTCTTTGGAGTTTGAGCTGATGATTCCCCCTGGACTGGAAATCTGGGAGGGAACAGTTAGTGAGTGTGGAAAGACGGCAAACTCAGATGTTTGCTTTGCTCAAAGCCTTTAAGTTGATGTTTGGCATTTAATGTTGTTTGTGGGCTAAAGAACCCTTACTCTCTTTAATATAAACAAACCAGAGTACCTTCTTACTTTGGGTAAACATGCAGTCAACAGTTAGGCCCAATCTATGTCAAAATGAAGAGGCAGGTTTATGTGTGAGTTACTTCAGTTCCTTTTGTCTGGTATCAATATATATGAACCCAGATAATTCTTTGTGGGTAGATTTTTGGGAACTGACTGACCAGGGACAAGTCACTAACCTTCTTAGAGCCTCAGTTTCCCTATCTGTAAAATTAGTATAATAATACATGAAATACTATTTCAACCTTTGAGGGTTTTTATGGGGCTTTAATAAAAGCTTATTTTACAAACTTCACACCGTGTAAAGATTAGACTTTTAAAATAAATTCTGTACTTGTGATTTGATTAGTAAGGGGAAATCTGGTGTTGAAACTCTCTCCATCAATGCAAATAGGCAACTCCTCTGTAACCTAGAGGCTCTTAAAAGTTAGATTTGCCCATATGCACACAGCTAGCACCTGTCAGAGCAGGGACTTAAACCCAGACCTTCTCAATTCCAAGGTTAGCCTGCAATTCACTTCACCAATGTTACCACATAGTTTTTGTTGCTGTTATTCAGTCATTTCTATCATGTCCAGCTCTTCCCTACCCCACTTGGGGTTTTCTTGGCAAAGATACTGGAGTGGTTTGCTATTTCCTTCTCCTGCTAATTTTACAGTTGAGGAATTGAGGTAAACACGGTTATATGACTTGCCTAGGGTAACATATCTAATAAATGTCTGAACTCAGATGTGAACTCAGGTTTTCCTGACTTCAGGTTCAAAGTTCTAACCACTATGCAATCTAGCTGCTCCTACCACAGATCATAGGATTAACATTTTTTTTGTACTTATTCTCCTCCTGTGTTAGATGGTGTTTAGATGAAAATAATCTACAAGTTGATAACTTATTATTGTCCTTTGATCTTTGATGTTTGCCAGACTATAGCATAGGTGGATGAAATTATGGCTTTTCACAATTGAATAAAAACATTGGAATGGAAATCCACCTGTAGGCTCTATTTAGGACAACTCCAGTAGCAGACAGGACAATGAGAATGAACGTGCATCTCATCCTCTTTCCACATGGCTTTAATTTTTTTTCTGCTGAGTCTCTCTATTTCAAGAGCTTTTCACTCTGCATAGATTGGTGGTTATGAATATTGGGAATGGCCACATCTGTTAAAAATGTAGCTCTCAAATTTTTATGGATCAATGTTATGTCTGGGCGGTTATGGGACAATATCTTTGCCTGTGATGGTGCTCAGATTCTGGTTTATTTGCTGAATTAAAAAGCACATTTTGGGTTTTGTATAGGTAGTATGGAGATTTGGCATCTGTTAAACTATGAGAGATAGCAATCTCCTAGTGTACAATTCTGTTCGCTTGACTGTGTCTTTCTACGTATTCAGTAGGTACTAAATGGTTGCAACCTTCAGATTGTTATTATTCTGTTACATGGTAAATATAAAAATGTACCAAATTAAAACACATTTATTTATTCAAGCATAATGATCTCAAGTAAATTAGAACAACAGGATTAGGATACAATGAAATGTGACTTTGGGGCATTCCTGTGACACTCTGGGAAATGACAGGTACCGGCAGAATCACTTAGTACAACGATGGATCTGAGTTGGTTCCTTCTGAATGAAGCATTTTATACAACTTGCAAGATGAAGGGATAGAACTACAAAGAGGGTCCAACTTTATAGAAACCAGGCCAGCCTCTGCATGGGTACTTAGGAGAACGAGGCTCCAGGCCATACACATTTTTGTAGTCACATTAGACTACATTGATAGTAGTACCAGTAGCATAGTCTACCAATACAAAGGGGAAAGATACGTTCACTGTGAAAATGGCCAGAGGTGCATAGGCAGGGGTTTTCTGAGTTCTGTGGTGTTTTGCTGACTTTACAATAAGATGGTCTTACTCAGATTTTAATGCGCTGTGTCAGGAGAAATTGCATAATGTCTTCTGAACTGATTCTGTAACATATTTCACCCTTCTCTTCCTCAGAGAGAAGGTAATTAATGGGGTGTACAACAATTTCCATATGAAATAATCTTTAGAGGGATATGTGTGTGTGTGTGTGTGTGTGTGTGTTAGTGTGTCATGGGCAGTACATGAAATGTTCTGTGCTTATTATTCTGTTTCCCAGCAGGACGATAGAAGAAAAAAGTCTAGAGAGAAAGGCAGAAACAACTTTTCATTTTTATAGAACATTTTCCCTAATGAGTTTGGATTATATTTCATAATGAAGCCATTGGCTCCCAGGTCATGGACTGACTGAAGATAGACTCACTGTCAGAAATGGTGGCAGCGCCATTCACAGGGAATGCTGGTAACTATTCTTTTGGCTACTCTCTTCTTGCCCAATCAGTTCAAGGTTTTGGATCTTATTTTTTTTTATTTAATGTTCCTCTCCCAAGTGAAAAGTAAGCTTCTTAGGTCATGAAAGAATGAGGGAAAAGGTGCCAAAAAATGAGCTAAAGGAGCATATGATTTCATCATTCTTGTGTGCAGTTTTAAAAATGTTGTAGGGAGTATTGTATACCATAAAACAATCATTTGTCAAAAAGGTAAACTTACTGAACACCAATACTCTGCTTTTAAAAGATCCCTAGTGGGCCATGAACCATACAGTGTTCATAAAAGTTGCACTCTGGGGTTAGACAGTCTTCTTTCCTCAATTACTGAAGTTTTCTGATGTCTCTCAAGATGGGGCATTAAATGCTTGTTGTTGGGAAGCAACCACGTTGCACTTTGTACCATGTCCTTGTACATTCATTAGCCCAGGCTCTAAATTTTCAATTGAAGTATCTGTAAGACTGTACAGAAGCCAAGTATAGGGAAGGGGAGAGGGAAGGGAGAAGCCATTCAGACAACGTGCACTGAAGGTTCAAGGTTACAGGTCTCGGTCCTTTTGGTTCATTCTGGAGATCATGTGTAATTAATACTATATTCAGTTTGTGCTAGTCATAAATTATTCAAGTTCATCATTTCCTTCTAAATATTTTTCCCCCCAGGTGGTACAATGAATATAACATTGGGCCTAGAATCAAGAAGACTTGAATTCAAATCAAACACAAGCTAAGTCATTCTTGGGAAAGTCACTTTGCTTCTGTTTCTCTCAGTTTTATCAAATGAAAAATGAAAGAAATAATAGCACCTACCCCCCAAAATTATTGTGAGGATCAAATGACATAGTATTTGTAATACACTTAGCATGATGCCGGGCACATAGTAGGTGTTATATAAATGCTGGTTGTTGTTGTTGTTGTTGCCATTGCTTTTCATTTTTGATGTGTAGATGATTTTATAAAAGCAATTCAATTCAACAAAAATTTGTGAAAGACCTACTATGTGGCAGGTAGTATGTCAAAATGGACTTAAGAGTCAGGAAGACCTGGCTTTAAATCCTATCTCCAATAAAGAATGGCTGGGTTAATATACTTTAACCTCTTAATACCCCAGGAAATAATCTAAGTTGAAAAAAACTAATTTCCCACCAATGAAATCACAGTTCTAGACATTCTCCTCTCTCTACACACCCTTAATGTGCCAAGCACCAAGCCCTGTGCTGAATGCTGGGGATACTAAGATGAAAACAAAATAATTCCTAGGGGGCAGTAGTGGAAGAGACACCATACATACATACATACATACATACATACATACATATATATATATATGTACATATACATACATGCATATATATAATTACTTTTTGCCCCATAATCCATATACTAATAAATTTGATTGTAGAGAGAAGGAAACTAACAAATGGACAGGGTAGGGGGAGAGTGAGGGAAGGTGGGAGGAGATGAAGGAATAATATTTCTTCTTCACTCCTGGATACTTGCATAAGGAGATGCTTATCTGAGAAGGAAAGACTAAGGATAAAGAAAAGATGTCCAGAAATTTCCATGACATGAACCTTCAAAAGTTTCCATTCTGAAGACTCGTAAGAAGGATGTATCATTGTAATTTGAAGGGATTTAAAAACTCTATCCCCAGGAATACAAATGTTATTTTAGGTAGATAACAAAGATACTACAGAGAGTTGTCAGTAGTTTTCAACTATGAAGATAATTTATTTTTTGTAGGAAAACTAATTTAACATAAGAATTTTTGGAAAAAGCAGAGTCTCTTGATGTGGGTAAAAGACCAGAATCTTTGGAAAATGCAAGAGTTTTGATTATGTTTCTGAGCAAACTTGTACTGACTTATAAAAGGCAGATTTGAAATAATTGTGTAGTTTATGTAGTAGATTTCAGATATGAAGATTAATAAAAGCATTTGAAGGCCATTTGTTAAGACGCATACAGTATATACCTATCAGTATACTCTCCATGCTTTCTCTTGATGGAAAATCCATCTTTTACCATAAAGGGATTGATTTTTTTTTTCAGGGTCCTTTTTCATACGTTACTGATTTGTATTCTGCAAACCCGCCATTAATGGCAGCTTCTGTTGAAGTATAAACCACTCTGCTTTGCCTTGGGCTGTATGGTTTGTTCGAGTTACTGAGAAACAGAAATAGCTATGGCTTTGGCAGTATCAGTCCTCTGTTCCTACAGGGAATACTCACTATTTAGAAATGAACATTTTCAAATGTAAATGACCCTCCAAATTAGGGCAGTCCTCCTTCTTAGAGCCACTACTAAGCTGCCACCTGCATGGGTTCATATTCAAAGCTGGTCTACTTAGCCCATATGCATCTCCTCCACTGTTTTATTTGACAATCTGTTTTAGCTTCACAAGGGAGCTAGCAAATTATGTATTGCTCATTTTGTCAAAGTCATCATTGATGACAATTCCGGCATCAAGAGGCTCATTTTATTCTGCAGATGTTTTTTTTTTTTCAAATGGAAGATAAATCATGGTTTTCCATCTTGTTTGGTGTTGTGCTTTTGGGAATAACAGAGGGTGCAAATAAAACTTTCATTAAAAGATAGATAGATGGATAGATAGATAGATAAAGGACTCAAGTGTATCATCACTATAGGGTTTTTTGAATTTTGGGAGCTTTTATCATGGAGATCATATTTAGTTCCAGTGGGGGTAGGGAAGGGATATTAGCTTGTTTATTTGAAGAGGATAGACTCATCTCAATCCCAACTGGGCAACAGCCTAAATTATACTTACCATTTTAGTCTAACACTGTGAATTTTTAGCACAGGATCTTTCATATCTGGATAGCATGACATGTTCCTGAGGAAGGTAATGATAAATGGTTGTTTTGAATAATTCTCTTGGTGTTCAGTGGGAGTGAAGGACTAACCAGAATATAAATACCTAGTTCCCATTTGGGAGACTCTCAGCTTTGGGTTTCAGGTGATAGAACTCTGTAAACAAACTGATTTTTTTAAACTACCTAACCATATATGTGTGTTGGAGTAAAGAACAATGACAGAAATTCAATCCTCCCCAAGTTGGAGTCATCTATGATTCTGACCATTTCTTCATCTCTTCCTGACCATTCTGACCACTTCCATTGAAATAGCTGCCAATTCCTACCAATTCTATATCCATAATATGCCTTGCAACTGCCCCCTTCACTGTACTCTCCCTCCTGACACTATTTTTCAGACCCTCATAATTCCTTACCTTGATGATTGTAAAAGCCCTCTAAATGGTCTTTCCAATGGTCTCCAATCAAGCCTTCATAGTTGCTAAAATCATCTTTACAGTACACAGTTCTGATCACATTGTTCCCCTGCTCAAAAAAGTTTGATGGTAACTACTCATTGACTATAGGATCAATTATCATTTCTCTAACCTGGCATTTAAGGTCTTCAACTATTATCCCTCAACCTACCTTTCTGACTTTATTTCATACTATTCCCTTTTGTGAATTCTATTTTTTTTTTTAATTCAAACTGGACTAATAGTTACTCCTTGATGCCTTTCTGCCCTCTCTTTTCTTTAGGTACTTGATTTAACCATCCTAAATCGCCTCATTTTGGGGAGCTATAGAGAGAATATTAGTAACTGGAGAAATCTGGAAAGGCTTCTTGTAGAGTCACTCTTAAGTAATTACCTCTGAGAAGTCAAGGGGAGCAATGAGTGTAGCCCAGGCTTGGGGAAGAAAACCTAGACAAAGGCACAGAGACAGGAGAGGATTGTCTGGTAGGGGGAATACCAAGCAGACCAACTTGACTGGTCCAGGGAAGAAAGGTGGAATGAAGATAAGCAATCAACCCAGAAAAAAAAAAAACCATATTGGACCATGATTGTAAAAGGCTTCACCTCAAACAACTTGCTGTAAATTTCATCACAAGGTGATGAATTTTTTGTCCATTTGTGAAATGGTTCATTTTGCATCAGAATTGACAAAAAGAGACATTTTTTGGTTAAAAGATTGTCTGGTGAGTGTCAGTTGCTTCACAAGTGACAAAAGCCAGGGCCACCCAGATCTTTCTCTCCCAGTGTTTTTGGGAAGACAAGCTATTTTTTTACCTTAGCAGGTAGTACTGCTTTCCAGGCTATAAACATTTTTTTTTAATCCTTAGAATTTATGCATGAGCACTGCAGTTTACCATTTAGGGGTGAGATTCCTTCTTATTTCCCAATTGTTCTCCCATCAAGTCTGAATAAACCACAAGCTAATCAATACCTACAGTATCTGTAAAACTGGGCCACTGCAGTGGCTTTCTTTTTTTTTTTTGTGGAGGACATTTTTCTCCCCATTTACCTTACTTCCATGTAATTTAGCATTAAAGGTGGAGGCAAAAAAAAAATTTAAAAAGAACAAGAAAAAGCAAATAAGATTTTAACAAGCTTTCATCAGACTGACAAAACGAGATGGGGAATGAGAAACACGAAAATAATAAGCTGTGGGTCTAGCAAGAAATGCAACCTCCAAATGGATTCTGAACGAGAAATTTCCTTATTTATTTGCATCTTTCAGTTCAGTTCTATGTTAACTATTTCTCTCTTCTCCCACTCCCCCTTTTGAAAACCATTTGGATTTACTGCATTCCCCAGGCTGCTTTGCATTTCTCTTTTAGCTCCTCTACATTCCATCTCCTTGCTTTAACATCTCTTTTATGCACTGATTTTTCAGGCACAGTTTACTGTTTTCTACAAATAGTAGAAATCATGGAATGAACAGTTAGAGTTATTGTTCAAGCACAAATAGGCTAAGACAGTTCATAAAGTCCCTGGTGATCAAGGAACTATATAATGCTGACTGGCGCCAGCAACACAGCGAAATTTTCATAAGCCAGATGCTTAGATTTCAGTGGGCTCAACCCCTCAAATCATCTTCTCCATCTCTAAACTCTCACCTCTGTTCTTCCTCCAGTAGGCAACAGTGTCTTCCTAACCCTAAGAGAAGTTCTGAGCATGGTGAGTCCTCCTTCAGCCTCATTCTTCCTCAGAAAATAAATCATCACAGGATGGGGGTAGGGGGATCAAGAGAGAAAGAAGCACCACATTAGTTTTCTGTTAATTCTAAGCAATTACAGATGCAAATTTTGAAAAACAAAACAAAACAAATAGAGGCTTCTGGTGGTCTCTCAGAGGCTGCCAGAGACTCATGTCAAAGGACCCTGACCATTTAGGCCAGTGGTGGGGAACGTGCAACCTTGAGGCCACGTATGGCTTTCTGGATCCTCAAGTGCAACCCCTTGACTGAATCTAAACTTCACAGAATAAATCCCCTTAATTAAAGCATTTGTTCCATAAAAAGAACAAGATTAAATACTTGCCTCTGGATGATACATCTTCCCATCAGATGATGATTCTTCCTGGTAATAGAAGTAGGCAGTAAAGGGAATCTTCTAATGATGATTTAGTAAAAAGAGGAGGTGTTTTTTTTTTTAACAACCCATCAAACTTTTGTCTCCACAATACTTTCTCTGATGTTGGATTGTTTATAGTAGAGGAAACTTTGACAAGAGACTATATCCCAAAGAGTTCATAGAAGTGGGAAAAGGACCCGTATGTACAAAAATATTTATAGCAGCTCTTTTTGTGATGGCAAAGAATTGGAAATCAAGGGGATGCCCATCAATCGGGGAATGGCTAAACAAGTTGTGGTATATGAATATAATGGAATACTATTGTGCTATAAGAAATGAGGAATAGACAGACTTCATAATAACCTGGAGAAACTTATGTAATCTGATGCTGAGTGAGGAGAGAACTTGGTACACAATTACAGACATATTGTATGTGTGATGATTAACTTTGATAGACTGGGCTCCTCTCAGCAATGCAAGGTTATAAGATAACTCCAAAAGACTCATGATGGAAAGGGATATCCACATCCAGAGAAACAACTACAGAATCTCAATGCAGATTGTAGCAAATTACTTACTCTCTTTTATGTTTTGTTTTGTTTTGTTCCTTTTTTTTCATTGTTCACTCCATCGGTTATAATTTTTCTTTACAATTTGACTAATGTTTAATGTGAAGGTATTTGTAGAACCCATGTCTGATTGTCTGCTGCCATGGGGGAGGGAGAAAATTTGGAAATCAAGAGATCATGAAACTGAATGGTGTAAACTAAAAGTACATAAATATATATATTTTTTAAAGAGACTAGATATTGAAATGGGGAGAGCCACTGTACTTGGAGTCCAAAGTCTTGTGATTGAATCCTGGCTCTGCTTTGAACTAGTTGTGAGTCTTTGAACAAGCCATTTAGCTGAAACTCTGCTTATTCCTTCTACAAAATAAGTAAAAGGAGGATATTATTCTTGTCCTACCTACCTCACAGAGTTGTTAGGAAGGGCATAAGAGCTAATGTTTGTGAAAGCACTTTGTAAATATACATTACTATGTAAGTAGAAGCTACTAACACTACCTAGTTCAGCTACTTGGAGGATGGACCTAATCTCTACTGTCACCATAACAACTTAGGAACCATCCATTTATCCTCTCTTCCCCCTCCTCTCCAACCACACAGACCAGGCTAGAGATCAGTAGTTGGTAGCCGCCTTGTACTGGAAACTGCTTCCACATACAGATAAGGGTAAGGAGGAAAATGAGAAAGAGGAGGAAGGTAGTGAAGAAGGGCTCACATGAAAGAAAGTTGTTAAGGATAAAAACGAAATCAATTGTAAGAGAGAGAAGAAAGAAAATAGGACATTGGGGTGGGCATTATGGGAACCTGATAGTGTGGTGGGAAGGAATAAGTGCAACAGTCCTTTAGAGGGTTCCATGCTCTGGAGTTTCCTCCAGAATTGTCTCCCTCCTATTATTCTCAGTCTTTTAATATTTGTGATGAGTCATGAAGTTGCAATTCTGCTTCTAGTCTCATCTCTCTCATTCCCTTCTACTTTGGCTTTACCCTTCTAGAATCTGGCTTGTTCTATCTTTCCACTCCATTGTACCCTGTTCTTTTCTTAAAACATTGACCTTAATCATAGACTTCTTCCTTTCACATTTTTTTTCTATCATCCTGTACTCACAGAAATTTGGCTGTCTACTCTGACCACTGAAGATGCTGTATCCATCCCTGATCACTCATTCCAATATCAGGTGTAACTTCTCTTACCTCCAACTGACACTCTTAGCCAAGAGAAAAAACAGGCATACATTTGCTTTTCATAGACTCTTTTTTCTGCCATCACTCAGGAGCCTCCTTGTCTTTGCTCTTCATTCTGCCTGTCAATATTCCTGGTTTCAGAACCTTGTGGTAATCAACTACCAGATGCCTTAATCTCTCATAATCTCTCCCCTTTGTTAGCCTTCTAAATGGTCTTCCTGCTTCTGGCATCTCTCCTCCAGAGTCCATTCTCCACAGAACCATCAAATGGATATTCCAGAATACAAGGCTGTTCATGTTAGTTCTTCAGATCAAAAATCTTCAGTGGCTACATATTATTCCTAGGATAAATTATTAATTCCTGAGTCTGGAATTTAAAGTGCTTCACAATCTGATTCCAGCCTGCCTTTCCAGACTTACTTCCCATTTCTCCCCTTCATACACTCTCTGTTCTAGTCAAACTGACCTCTCTAAGGTTCTACAAACCTGAAATTCTATTTCCTACTTTTGTACCTTTGTAAAGGTTATCAATCATACCTGGAATGTATCCTCTTCTATAAGGAGTCTAAGCTTAGAATTCTTAGCTAAGGTATTACCTCCTTCCCAAGTCTTCCTTAATTTTCCTAGTTAGTACTTTCTTTTTTCTCAAATTATCTTGTCTTTGCTTATTGGCACACCCTTGAATGGAAGCAGAATACATGATTTATAGAAAACAAGCTCTTTGAGAGCAGAACTGGTTTTTTTTCTTTGTATTCCTGATGCCTTGCAGAGTGGCTTATATGCGGTTAGCAATTAATAAATGTCAAATTAATTGTTAAATTAAAGTGAATTGAAGAATAACTTAGTGTCTTATATATCAAGGAACATAAGCTCCTAAGGTGAAGAACTCCCTATTTGACAGGAACTTCTGGGAAAATTGAAAAGCAATTTGTCAGAAATTATGTTTAGACCAGTATCTTACATCACATGCCACAATAAGACCCAAATGGACATGTCACCAAAGTATTAAGGATAGCATCATAAAGAAAAATTTAAAAGAAAACTGGATCAAATACCTTTTAAATATGATTAGGGAAGAGTCTTTAACTAAACAGATGATGGAGCTGATCACAAAAGGTATAAACCAGATTTTTTTCAATAATATTCACTTGAAAAAAGTTTTGAAAAAAAACAAAATCAATGCAACTTGGATAAGAAAAGCTCTCAATTTAAAAAAAAATTGCTTGCACAAAATAGTTTTGATAATGTCATATAACCAAGGTATATACAGAACAAACACAACTACATAAGAGTAAGAACAATAGTTCAGATTGTTTTTCTAGTTGTTGATTGGTTTTAATGATTTGTTTTCCTTTTATCCTTTTTTTCTTAAAAAAATAACCCTTTTTTAATATAGGGAGGCTCTCTAGGATGGAGTTGAAGAAGGATACAAGAAGAAACTTAAGAAGGATACAAGGAGAAACTTAATATATAAAGGAGATACAAGGAGAAACTTAATATATAAAATATATCAATAAAATTTATTTTGAGAAGGAAATGATGACTATGAAAATATAGAAAAAAAATGAGAAGACTTCTTTTGTGAGGTGAGAGATTATGGGTGTGACATGGAATATACTGATGCTTTGGTTGTAATAACAAAGAACAGGAAACAAAACAGATAGCAATAGATTTTGTAATTGATGAACAACTTGTTTTTCTGAACTGTTTAGTTTTTTCTCTTTTTCATTCATTTTTATAAGGGAAGCCTCTCTAGTCAGGGTAGGAAGGAGAAGAATTAACATAATTAAAGGAAGACATCAAGAAAAATGTAAAATAAATCTTTAAATAAAATGGAGAGATGTACTTTCCCCACTTTTATCTGCTCTTCTATCACTTTCTTGTCTTCCACAGATGCCTGAAATAGTAGTGCTACTATTTCAAGGAATTATGTGGTCAGTCATTACCCTCAACCTTTGTTCTTCTTTTCAAGTGCAAACACCCTTGGGAGTTGGGAAAAAGGGACACATCAGTAGCAACAAATTTATCCAATTTTTTTTTCCTCTGAGCAAGAGAGAATTCCAGAACCAATTGGAAGAGGGAAGGCAGAAGGGAGCCACAGTTCTAGAAGGAGAAAAAGGGACTCTGATAGGAAAACTAGAACAGTGAGAACAAATTTCTTCCCTTCAGTCCCCAATTCTGCTTCCAATGGTCTTCACTTTCCTTCTTGCCTGGAAGACTATGTGCAATGTACTTCCACAGGCACAAAAAGTAGATTCTCTTCTCCACCTAATAAATAATGGCTCGGATTCGTATAGCAGTTTAAAGCTTATGAAAATTTCTCTCAAAACAACCATGTGAGATAGGAAGTGCAAATATTATCACCCCCATTTTACAGATGAACAAACTAGAAACTCAAAGAGCTAAGTTCCTTCTGTTATTTTCTATCTCTGCATACACAGTACTCCTAGAGTGTATTAGATTTGGAGTTAGGAAAATCTCTCTTCAAATACGGCTTCTGACAGAAGTTGTGTGACCACAGGCAAGTCATGAGACCATAATTCATGGTTGGTTTCCCATTAGAATTCCTGGAGGAAGCTCTCACCCTGACTGAATCACAAATCCTTGGTATATTGAGATAGTCCCAGTGAAATATTCCTTGAATTTAATTTGAATGTATTCACTAAATATGTGTGTGTGTGTGTGTGTGTGTGTGTTTGTGTGTGTGTGTGTGTGTGTGTGTGTGTGTGTATAATACATGAAATACAGGTAAGCTCCATATAATAATAACGGTAGCTAGCATTTTTTTAGCATTTTAAGGTAATCTCATTTGACCATTATTACAGCTGTGTGAGGTAGGTGCCATTACAATAGATGAGAAAATAGGTTGAGAGAAGTTAATTGAGTTCCCCAGGGCCAAACTGCTGAGCAAGTATCTGCTGTAGTATTTGAACTCGAGTCTTCTCGACTCTAACTTTAGGACTCTATTCAGCTATCTGTTTATATCTATAGTCATAATTATAGCATTGTTTAAATGTATATTTTCCCTCTGTCAAAGATTGTGGGGGAAAGGGAGTAAGAGTGGGGGAGAGACAGATAGAGTAAGGGAGAGAGAAGGAGAGGGAGAGAGACAGAGACAGAGACAGACAGAGAGACAGAGACAGAGAGAGACAGACAGACAGAGAAAGAGGGGGGGAGAGAGAGAGAGAGAGAAAGAGGAAGAGGAGGGGAGATGGAGGGAGAGAAGGAGGGAAAGGGAGAGGGAGAGGCAGACTGATAGACAGAAACTTAGTGTGAGAGGATCAGGAGGAACAGGCCAAATATAATTGTTTTTAATACTGAAGGGGATGAGGCTTGATGACTCTGAAGGCGATTTGGGTTTGTGAAGTCTCTTGGAGACTAAGCCCCTGTTCTCTAGCAGTTTTCATAACAAGGCAGTAAAGTGAGAACATGGACCCCGATACTTGGATTTCAGGCCTTGTGCTTGCTAACTAACTATGTAACTTTGGGCAGATCACTTAATTTCTCAAGGCCTCAGAAGTCTCCCCTGTAAAATGAGGAAGTTAAACGAGATGACTTCTAAGTACCCTTCCAGCTGCAGAATGCTATGAGCTCTTCCCGTTGGTTAATGTTAATGAAGACTGCACAACTTTAGATGGGTTTTTTCTTATCTGGCTCAGGACTGGGAGATCCTGGGTGAAATATTTGTTGATCAATTAATTGATTAAAGGCAAACACTAGTGTTGCCAAAAGGAAGAACAACCACCTTCGAAACTAATTGGTCTTTCTCCAAAATGGGAGACTCATATAAAGTGCAATATATCCAAATAATTTATTTCAAACAACATCCAGTGTCCTGCATACTAACAAGAAAAAACAAAGGGAACTGAGGCAATCATCAGATCGTTATCCAGATAACTTAAGGCAAAAATTCTCAGCATTACTGAACATCTCCAGTGAAATGGTTGTGGGCTTATATGTCCCACTTCACACTGTGAGAAGAGATTTGGCCTTTAGCTACTTATCGCTATGGAAGAACAAGGTGTGAGAATTCAGCCCTCTATTTATAAGGATCAATTCATCCACCCACTTCTTGAATAGGAGATGACAGTCTTTAAATAGTACTGGGCAACATGCCGGAACATTTTTATGGTAGGCAGTGAAAGAGAAGAGTGTATGTATTCAGCGGTAATGGTGGGGGACATTAAAAAAAAATCATAATTGCTAGACTGGAAATCCTGATAGCACTTGAAAAGTGAGTCAGCCTCCAACCCACCTAAAATATTACCATGATCAGGAAAGTTAAAAAGTTTTCAAGAGTTCTGTCCTCTGAAACCACATTTTCTAGTCTCAGTTTTCAGAGGGTTGGATGATTGCTAGATTGGCCAAATCTTTATGAAGATGGATTTTCTTGAACTTTTGAGGGCTGTCCATCACAAATTAACAGCCCATTGACGCTGAACATATCCATGTCATTTAACCCTGGCAATATTTTATCTCTGCACCATTAATTAAGTTGGCTCATCCACATTACATACTCCTTGACACATTTTTATTAAATACTATCTACATGGACATCTATGTCACAAGCATCTTAGCAATAGTTTTATTGCCCCATTAACTGCATATCCATCTGCATCACACGCTTCTTGGTACTTTTACCAAGTGATTTTTATGGGTTACATATTCATTCAACTTTCAACCACTATGGTGAAAGATTTTGTTGATGTTGTATATTCCATATCATTCATAAACAGTATTCTGAATCATGTCCCCTATAGGCAATTACAGTTGACTTGCCACCCTTTGGCCTAATGCTGCCTCATTTGTAATGCACAAGGTCTCCTTCAAAATAATAACATATTTCATTTCTGTTTATGCAACTAATGCCTGATGCAAAACCCAATAGAAAACAGAATTGGTCTTTTATTAGTGATAATTATACCAACAAAACTGAGCAAGATATGGAATGGTTTGAGAAAAGCAAATGAACTAGCTTTAAAATTGAGCTTGGTAGATGTAATCATATAAGTATAAATCTTTTAGCCTTTTCATTAAAACAACCTTATTTTCCTTGGTAAATCTGGGGATCCATTTTCATATTACTTTGCATAAATGTGCAGGCCAATTTACATGAATTTGCATGTGGTGTTCAAAAAGTCTGAATGCCAATTATGCAAAAATAAAATATAATTAGTCATTGCCAGTGTATTCCAAGCCCAATATTTGAGGCCACCAGAAGAAGTAGAGTCTGAAATGATCTATGGAATAGTAGATTGGCATCCCTAGACCATCTGTCCCAAACTGGATATTATTGTTGTTGGGTGATAAAATTGAGTTAACTTAAAGTGGACTTTCCGTAAAATTTGGGATCCCCTTTCCTGTCATGAAAGTAGGAAGGAATTTCAAAATAAAGGAAGATCATGCAGCCAACAATGCCAAGGCTGTTATCTACATATAATAAATGTATCATTTCTGCTTTGTTCCCCTAGCCTGGTTAATCTTCAGTGAGCTCTGCCTTTTTCTCACCCACTCTAATTTCTGTAGGAGAAGGGCAGGGAGAATACTGGATAATGCTCAAATCACCTGACACCCTTTTAGTACAAGATCAGACAAATAATTTGATCACAAGGAAGGGGGAAAAAATGTGGTTTCCTTTTGAAAATTTCTCTTCCTGCATAGGCCAAGCCAACAATTTCCCATGCTGGACATTTTTGACTATTCTACCATCCTGCGACAGGCAGACACACCTGTTACTTTACTGTTCTTTTAAAGTGACATGCTAATGAGAGGCAGAAAAAGGCATTTAACGGGGGCATTAATACCTCTTTTTAAAAGCTGTTTGCAGCTCCTAAGATCACAAGTGTCCCATTCTCTTTTGCCAGTTGCCAGGAGTTCCCAAGACAGAACAATAGTCCATCCAGCAAATACTCATTTGGGGTTCCAGTTCTGTGTAATGTTTATCCATTGTTTTACTAAGTTTTGTATATACCTAGCTTCATTCACAGTTCAGAGTAGGTGCTAAATAAATGTTCAATTTGAATTCATGCCTATTATAATCTCTGTATTTAGTAGGTGGATTGCACTGAGGATTTCTTAGGAATATCGCTGCCTCTCATTGAGTTCTAAGAATGCAGTGTGGCATCCACACACTCGTTGTTTTTGCTTTTCTCTAGATCGTATCTCCTCTGAATGCATGCTCAGTGCCTGAGGTGAATTGGAGCAGCTGGCTTTCTAATGTCCTGTTTTTGTTAAAGTTTAGGAGGGCAAGTGTATCTCTTCCCTTATGACCTGATTGGACCCCATATGGTTGACTTTCAAACCGCCATATGTGGCAATAAGAGCACTAGATTTGGAGTTGGAGGACCTGGGCTTAGACCCTGCCACTGCCACTTATTACATGTGATACCTTTGGCAAATCACTTAACCTCCCTGGGCCTCAGTTTCCTTATCTGTAAAGATGAGAAGATTGAACTAGTTGACATCTTAGATCCCTTTCACCTTGAAATCTATGATCCAAAGCCATAAATGTATAAAGTGTAATCCTCCCCCCCCCCCCCCCAATTCTTATTAGCATAAACATTTCTTGAACACTGGTAAGATATCCCTGGAGTGGTAGGTTAACACAGCATGGGCAAAAATGGTTATCTACTCTAGCATTACTTACTGATAACCTTTCTGTGACAGTTGATGGATTACTACGAACCTGCAGTCACCAAAACTAAATATGTACAATGTAATGTCCCCATATATATCATGCTTACAAATTATATGGGAGAAAGGTGAGCCAGTCAAGTGGGGTCAGGATCTTGAGAAAAAAAATAAAAACCTTTGACCTAGTTAGACAATGCTTCTTATGAGCTCTGTATAAGAACAGTGATACCTTCTTGTTTTAGTATTTAAGTGTAGCCAGAGATACAGATGTTCAATTATATAAATAAAATGGTTGCTTTTTCATACCATTTTAAAATTTAAAATTTTACTTACTCTGAGTCAAATCCCTACTCTGTTCATTTCCCCGTCTTGTGCTAGATTTAAGGGTCATGATAAGTATTTTCAGTACAATGATTTACATTAATACTCTATCAAAACCCATTTCAGGTTAAATTGATTGCCTTGAAGTGATAGCTAATACTTGTACCTTGTGACAAGCCAACGTAATGAACTGTGACAGAATACTAGGTGTCAGGTAGCTGTGTGTGTTCAGTGGTGCCTTTCAGGACTCATATCATTTTCACTTCCTCCCAACGCACTTGATTTTTAATGTTTTAAGTGTTAATGTCTGTGGTCAGAGAAAATAGGGAAGAGACAAAAGAAGGCAAAACCAAAATGATTCCCAGAGAAAAGGGGGAAGATTCCCTACCCTTCTAGGAAAAGGCCTTCCTTCCTTCCTTCCTTCCTTCCTTCCTTCCTCCCTTCTTTCCTTCCTTCCTCCCTTCTTTCCTTCCTACCTTCCTTCTTTCCTCCCTCCCTCCTTCCTTCCTCTTTATAAGTTCTTCCTGTATGTGAAACAGAAAAAAAAAATAGTTTGAAAATTTTAGATTTGATTTTCTTGAATATGCTATCCCATTTGTGTTTTAATTTGTTTCTTCTACCTTTCTTTAGCCTAACTTACTTCCATATACTAAAGACATGATTGTTGCAACCAAATAGCCATAGCCTCACTCATTTTAGAAAAACTATTTGTCTTAAAGGGCATATAGTTATGCTTAGGAATATTTAGAACAGAGGTTCTTAACTTGGGGTTAGTTTTTGAACTTAAAAAAAATTTTAAACTTATTTTAATATATTGGTTTCCTTTTTAATCCTAAACATTTTAATGCATTTTGAATATTATTCTGCGTAAGGGTTCATAGGTTTACTCATATTGGTTAAAAGTCCCAGTCCTAGAAAAAGGTTGAACCTTGATCCTATGCAACCAAGGGAGAATCAGTACTAGGCAGAGGAGAAGAGTGGCTGAGGTAAAGAGTCAATCATTCCTTTTGGTGACTGACAAGTCATGGATCAGGGCTTCTTTTTGAGCCACAGAGAGGGGGGAGCTGCAGTTGGTGCTGTGTTTCTAGAGGATGGATTCTTTCCTGGGCCACGATATGAGAAGATGACCTTGCTGATTTTAACATAATGAATGCCAGCAATCCCATGGACTAGATCCCTGTCCACCAATCTCAAGAATGCAGGAGTGCTGCAAACTTTGCTGACTCAGTGCTATATGGTAGCAAGAAGGGCTTTGTTAATCCTGCTGTGTTCATAGCACTTAAAAGATTACTATGAAAGACCGCAGTTGTTATTCACTTAGAGGACAGAGGGTGTAGAAAACGAAGGGAAGGGATTTCCTAAACCTCAAAGGGGGGAAAGAGAAACAATGTGTCCAAATATCACACAAATCCCAAGCAAAGGGCATTTGTTTGTGACGTTTACCTGATTTTTTCAGTGTGACCCAGGAGAAAAAACAGAGGACTTGGAGTCAGGAGAGGTCGATTTGGGCAGTGATTGTGTGGCTAAAGGAAAACCTTTAGACCTCAGTTTCCTCAGTAATAAACTGGGGGAGGCAATGCCAGTGTAGCCCATCAGAGAAAAGACCTTAGAATCTGTTCAAGACCTGTCTCTGACACATCCTGGCTGTGTGACCCTGGACATGTTAGTTAACCTCTCAGTGCCCCTCCCTCCATAGCCATTTTGCAATCCTCTCAGACTAAGAGTCTTGGGGTGGGTGGGGTGCTGAGGTGCCTTGATAGAAGTTTCCTCGTTGGGGCTGGTCCAAAACAAACACAAACGCAAAAATGAAACAAACAAAAAACCCCACAAGGCTAATGACACAACTCAGTGTTATTGTGAAAAAAGTACTTTATAAACTTGAAGGTTAAGTATAATTGTAAACTATGAATCTTAGGCCTAAAACTGAAATTTATCTTAATAAAAAGCCAGGAATTTATCTTGACCCAGTGCTCTCATTTACGGATGAGAAAACTGAAGTCTGGAGAGGTTATGCTGCCTAAGATCACACAGGAAGCAAGTCTTCTTACTGTTTTGAGGAAAGCTTTGTAAACTATAAAGTACTACATGATTGTGGACTTTCTTTATTGCTATTCAAAACCCGGCCTTTGCCTGTTATATTATCTCACATGAATTGCTTGTAAACAGTCTTTAGAAGGTACAGAGCTTTTAACAAATCACTGAAAATCTCAGTACCTGAGGACGAGTCAGCTGAGGTACCTTGTGCTGGTGCCTACATTAATGGGTTTTGCCTGTGATTATCCTAACAGCATGTCAATGCCCTTTGATTCAGCTCTACTTTAAAAAGTGCTCCTTTGGCACTTTCTAAAAACCCAGATGCAAATCTGCATTGTGCAGGGCATGCTTCACCCCACAAACGTGCATTTTTTGCCTGTGGACTAGCCTTTGGCTGTATGAAGCATGCATCTGAAATGAGGAAGAAACAATTTGCAGGTACTCCAGGTATTTGGAAAGATGTCTTAGGGATCATCAAACTACACTCCCCTCTAATCCCCATCGGTTCTGCCATTTTGAATTAAAAAAAAAAAAGATTAGCAGGAGCCATTAGGAAAAGGAAATTGAATGTACTTCTAATGAACAAAATGATCAAGGGCAGCTCCCAGAAGGGTGACCTTGTAACTCACCAGTGGCATTGCAATCTTAGTGCTGATTTAAAAAAAATACACACATATATATCCTCTTTGGCAAATTCCCACTCATTTGGATATCACATATTTCCATCCCCGTCCACCTCAATGCAGTTTCACCACATCAGTCATATTGCAAGATTGGGTCGACAGATGAACTTGTTCTCTTCAATCACTAATATTGATTCCTTCACCCAAAAATACAGCTTTGAGTTAACTTGGCACAGAAGGTGCTTTCCATATGCAAAATTAAAGTTTCTCTCTCTCTCTCTCTCTGTCTTTGCCTCTGTCTCTCATCTCTCTCTGTGTCTGTCTCTCTCAGAGAGACAGACACAGAGAGAGAATTAACAGGTGCTCCAATCAAAGCTCTTCAGAATGTAGTCAGTAACTTGACCACATTCTGTTTCCCCTCCATATGCCATGAAATGACCTCTGTCTAGGTGCAAATTTTTCTCCTTAGTTAAAAGCATTGATGTACAGCATGCCTTCTTGATGGATCAGGAATTTGATTAAATTCTCTGTGCCTTAAAATCTTTATTCTACCAAGTCACTTTATGCATTTGTGCTGACCTGAAGGATAACATTTTTATTTGGGGTATCCGTTAGTTTTCCATGCTATTTTGTTCCCAGACTGGCCTGTGAGCGTAATGTTTAAAATAGATGACCTAGAATAGCACATGTGGTAATGCTCCATGTTAAACTCCATTAATATTTACTCCTATCACTGAATAAGACACATTAGAGAAACTTGCATATTAATTCTCCAAATTAACATCATATTGGGTAGGCATACATTGTTGGAAAAGAAGCATATATTAGAATGCAAGCTGCTTTGAATAAACTTAGACTTTGAGAGAATGAGTGGTGCTAACAGGAGCGGTTTTGATAAGCCATTTAATATCAGAATAGAATACCAATACGGGCTATGGAATTTCCTTTGAGGTCCTTTAAATATAAGCAATGCTCTTATCGTTATAGGGTTGTTTAAGTGTGATCCTGGCTGAGGGATGGGCAAGGGAAGGGAGAAGAGGCAGACTGAGGAGAAGAGATGGATCAGATGACCTCTCAAGGTTCCTTTCACTCTGGTGACTTTTAATAAATTAATAAAACATGTATTTAACCCACATGTAAACTCTTAGAGCAGCAGGGGGATTAGTGGAAAAGTGCTCTGTAAATGTAGAGGAGAATTATTTTGATAATGTTAATCTATTGAAAGCTGTGATTATCTGTAAAATCACCTGTTTTCCCAATATTATACATACGGGATGGTGCCCTTCACACTGAACACTCAGTCTCCATACAGTATTCCTATCCATGTGTTTATGGCTCTTTCTACTCTGATCACCTATGTCACAGAAGGTTATGCTTTAGATGGATCATCTTTGTAGCTTTTCCTTTTTTGGTCCATCAAAAGTGAGAATCCCCTCACACCGGATGGGTAGAAAATCTGCTTCTAGTCTCTCATTATTCACACTGTTGCCATATTTGTAATTGTAAGACAGAAATCTGATCTGTCACTTTCCTACTCAAAAATCTTCTGTGGACTCCTATCGCTTCTAGGAAAAAAAAAATACAAAATCCTCCTCCTGGTATTTAAAGCCCTCTACAACATGGCTCCCACTTAGCCTTCTAGTGTTCATATGAGTCTCCTTCATATAGTATCCATTGCAGTGAAACTTGTCTGTTAGTGTTCCTTATAAAAATATACTGATTTCCCATCTCTGTCCTTTTGCACAGAAGGCTCCTATTTTGAATGTACTCTTTTCTTATTTCTACATCATAGAATGGTATGGAAAGCCCAAATCAGGCATCATCTGCTATCCAAAGCCTTTTCTGATCTCCCCAGTTGTAAGTACTTTCTCCTTCTTGAAATTGTTTTGTATTTAGAAGGTAACTCAAAGTCTAGAAAGTGTGTTATCATCTGCTTATGCACAATAAAGGCAGGAATATACCTCAATAGATGAAGGACAATGATGTTGTCTCCATTGTTTAGCTTATAATCTATCTCCAATTTATTTGCATGCCAGGCTAAGGAGGATCTTGGGAGCGGGTTTAGAAAACTGGGAAGAAGGCAGACCTAGGAAACCCTTGTATTTTTTTTTAAACAAACTCTGAAATGATTCTGACATGGTACAGATTGGCAGTCAGATATTAAACAAGAGTTACAAGGAATTTCTAATTCTAAATCAAATAGTCTTGGAACATGGACCTGGCTCTCTTAACAGGAAAAATTAAAAAAAAAAAAGTCTAAAAAAGAGATGCCAGCACTGCCTATGTTCCATAATAACAGCCTGGGTCCTGAAAGCAAAGACAATTTCTGAAAAAGTGGGGGAAAAAAAGCAAAACTAACCATAGCCAAGCTTCTGTAAATTTCTCTTTCTTTATTGAGAGAAAAATAGGTGAAAGTTTTTTGTTTTGTTTTTTTCCCCTTTCTCATCTGATACTGCACATGTAGGGAGGGCTTGTTTGGTTTAAAGAAACAAAGCTTAAGCAAAGGAATAGTAACTCTGTGGAAGGCTCCAGCTGAATACAAAAGCTGGAATCAGAGAGAAGCTCTGTAGCTATGTGCCCAGCACAACTCTTCCCAGTAGAGGAAGTATTTAAACTACTTAGAGAAGACTCAGTAGGAGCAGTACAATAGCATTACTAAAACACATCAGTAGCAGTGCTGGAGTTAAGAGTTATTTTTCTGTGTGTGAGCTGTCAGAACATATGTAATATAAGTGTGTTCCTCTGTATCTTGTCTTAATGTGTACCACTCTATACATATTACCTGTGTGTATCCAAACTTTCCATTGGTGATATATGTATTAATGGGAGAGGGCATCCAAGGTTTAAGGGGAAAATGTCCTAAAACTCTCTTTCTTATTATGCTGTTTCATAAAATGGTGTCCTCTGCCTGAGTAGTAAGGTTATGCATATTAGTGGGGGCTCATGATCTATGATATGTGTATATTATGTAAAATTCATTTTTTTTTGGTAACTTCTTTTTTTTTATATTTAAGTTTTATTATAGCTTGCATCATTCATTTCCACAAGATTTTGAGTTACAT
>CM053583.1:77753288-77773274 GCA_028627135.1 Pseudochirops cupreus | reverse complement strand
AAGAAGGAATCAAGGGTTTGGGAGCTGTTCTTACTTTGCTTCTTATGCTTATTCTTACTCATGGTTCTTCAGACCGTGATTTTTTTTTTAAATCTCTGTGGGGCTCTGCTTCCAGAAGGGAAAGCTCTGTCCCAAATCGCTGGGGTCCTCCCGGCTGCCGTAGCTCTCAGGAAGATGCTGGGAGTCTTCCTAATTACTTCCAGCTGACTGGATAATGAAGACTCCTAGATGGAGGCCCAAGATGACAATCCGGATCCAGGCTGCTCAACGGGAGAGCACTGGCCTGAGAACAATCGCTAAGTCCCCCTGCTGTCTGCAGGCCGCAGGCGGGAAGCTACAACGGGGAGGCAGGTGCAAAACCTCTGCCTTTCGCTTTTCCACTCTGGAGGTCTTTCGCCAGACTGCTTATCTCCCCCTTTTGCAATCCCGACTCGCAGCTGCTGTTAATCCGCTCACCTGAGAGGCTCCTCAGCTCCTCCCGTCCCACCGCCCCCAGGGCACAGCCATGGCTTCAGGGCAGGCTGGTTTCGGTTTGCAGTGCTGATATGGTTCCTCGTAGCTGAGCTGACTTTAGTGGGAAGTATCTTTGTGTCTTTTTTGGTAACTTCTAAACATTCTGTATGTGTCCTTCTTGGCAGCACACATCTACTGGATGTTTGTCTGGTTTGCTCATCATTGCTTGAATGAACTGCTTACCACTTCCACAAAACAAATTGTTGATGTTTTATTTGTAGTAATAATTTGCATTTATAGAGTAGTCTAAGGTTTAGAAATTGCATTTTTCACAACTATCTAATAAGGTACTGTTGATATCACCATTTTCCAGTCAAGCAAACCAAGACTCAAAGAGTCATAAATGATTTGCCCAATATGGTACAGCTAGTAAATGTAGGAACCCAGCTTTGAACACTAGTATTCTAGGCTCATCTCTAATGTTTTTCACACCATACCAGCCTTCCTTTATATCTACAGTGATGTATCAATATAATTGCAATACTGTGCTTTGTGTAGTTGATATAAAAAGAGACATACAGATGAGAAGAATTAAGCCCTTACTCTAAAAGCCAAAAGGTCTCCCCTCTCTTGTTGTACTCCAGCAATAAGAAATGGTGAAAAGGGGGGGAAATGAGGGATGGGCAATAGAAGAGGAAAGAAATTTAGATTTTACTGACTATGACCTGCAGATTCCACAGAGATTGATGCTTATATTCTCCCAACATTTATTTCCTAAAAACAGCAACTTCTATGTCTTATTAAAAATAAAAACAGTGCCAATTATAGCTGGAAGTGGTTTTCTCCTCCTGTGAAATCTCATAAGCACCTTTGCTTTATATACTTTATAATCTATTTTGTATCATTTGTTTTTGTATGTATCCCCCCATTCTCAGACTATAAGTTCCTTGAGAAGGAGCATGTTTTGTTTATCTTTGTACCTCTCCTAGTTTCTTGCATAATGCCTTGCCCATAAATAAGAACTTAATACATATTATTAAAAAAATAAAATTAATTGCAGTAGTTAGACATTCTCCACTTAATTAATACTCTGATTATTCTGCCAAGAATGGTGGTCTCTCCATCCTCAAAGTAGAATACAAACTCCAGTAAATCCTACCAAACTGGAAAATCAGAGGATCATAGAATTTAGAGCTTGACAGAAATACAAGGTCATGAGTCCAACCCTCTAATCTTATGAACAGGGAAAGTAGTGCCCAAAAGAATGAACCCACTAACTCAAGGTCACACAGAAGGATCAGGACTCAAACCAAAGTCTTCCTACCTAGGTTCTAGTACTCTTTCCACCACATGCTATATGTCTAGTTGGTCTTTTATAGATTAAGTTTGGATAGGGTCATTACCACAGAGTATTTTTTTTTCTTTTTGCCATAGAAATTAACTGAGATTCATCAATGGAATGGAGGAATAGTTTCACCATTTGCTTCACCATCTAATACCACTATGATCCTGGGCAAGTCACTTAACATCTTGGATGGTTTTTTTTTCAGGTATAAACTGAGGACATTGGACTTTATAAAGCAGGGCTTCATGGACAAATCTCAGGAATTTGTTTTTAAATGTTTTAATAATTGTGTTTTGATATGATTGGTTTCCTTTTTAATCCTGTATGTATGATTTATTTCATTTAAAATAATTATTTTAAGGAGGATTCCATAGTCTTCACACCAGAATGTAAAGAGTTGGGGAAAAGGAGATTGGAGAGATATTCATGACACAGAAAAAAGTTAAGATTCCTGGTCTAGAAGATATTTAAGGTCTTTTTGATGTGAATTAATTTTACATAGGTTCTAATTAATAAATGCTCTGTTATGGACTAGTGCTTATCCTAAAATTTAAAGTGTTTAGTGGTAGGGAAGCATCCATCATTATCTGGAAATTGACTCTATATGATGTCTAAAGAGCTGAATAGCTGTACATCTTCTTGTGGAACTTCAAGACTAGGCTTGTCAACATCAACAAGTATTTATTAAGCACCTACTATGTGACAGGTGGAGTAGTTAGGTGGTGCAGTGAGTAGAGTGCCAGACTTAGAGCCAAAACAATCTTAGTTCAAATCTGGCCTCATATACTTACTAGCTGTGTTACTACCTTGGCAAGTCACTTAATGCCTATTTGCTTCAGTTATTCATCTGTAAAATGGGGAATATTGGAATAGGAAATGGCTAGTATCTTTGCCAGGAAACCCCATGGACAAAAGTCCATGATTGAATGACTAAACAACTACAATAAATGTTCCAGGAACTGTGATAAGTGCTGTGGATATAAAGAAGGGCAAAAATATGGTCCCTGCTCTCAAGGAGCTCACATTCTAACAGAGGAGACAACATGTAAACAATTAGTTATTTAGAAAATTCTGGAATGGTTTAACTTTAGTCTTATGCAGAGAAAAAAAAATGATAGACTCATATGTAGATCTGAAAGAGACCTCAGAGATTATCTGTCCAATCTTCTCATTTTACATATGAACACACTGAAGGCCTAGGGAAGTTAAGTCACTTGACCAAGGTAATACAGGTACTGAGCAACAGAGTTAGGATTAGAATTCAGTTTCTGTGACTCCATAATCAGTACTCTTTCTAGTAGCCAAAGGTGAACTTTGATGACCAATTTATTGCCCCGTGAGTCTATTTTTAATGGTTTTTGTTTTAATTTTTCACTCATTTCTTCATAGATCTGTGATTTTTCTGCAGTATCTTAATCATTTAATGGATGATTTCAAGAGCTGCTGTGGTTGAAAGAGACCATCCTTGTTGATAAGCCTCTGTAGTACCAACACAATATTTTCAGCACTGATGGCAATTGTGAATATGCCAGTGTAATTTTGAATCACAAAATATAATAGAATCTCCATATAGAGGACAGAAGCAGAACATTTATTCAGATACCAGAAAGCCAAATTCCAACACCAGAAAACCGAATTCATCATAGCAACAAAGAAATTTATGCTCAATAACACTGCGGAGAACAACACCATCCTAAAGCCTTCCCACAGACAAGTACTCACAACCCTAGCTGTTTCCTTGCTTGCAGCATCTCTCTCCCCCTGCTCTAACTGCTGACTACGAGCTTCCTCTGGGCTTTGCTCCACCCATTCAGCACACTCCTCCCACCAGATACTCCATGGGATTACATTTGGCCTGTTAAGGGGTAGGGAAGATCTTAAAATTCCCTTAAGCCTATTAAGGGACAGAGAAAGCCTTCAAATTCCAATTCCTATTACATTCTCCCTGAGCTTAGATGGGCTGGTCATCAAGATGAATGAACATATAGTCCATCTTTGGGAAAAACTCAAAGCCTGCCCCCTCACACCTGACAATGAGAGAAGGAGCTTTATTTTTTCTCTTTTAAAATATTTATTTATTTATAGTTTTCAACATTCACCTTTATAAGATTTTGAGTTTTAACTTTTCTTCCCCTCCTTCCCCTCCCTTCTCCCCAAGATGGCCTGCAATCTGATATAGGTCATACTTGTATAACCATATTAAATATATTTCCATATTAGTCATGTTATGAAAGAAGAATTAGAACCAAAGGGAAAGTCTATGAGAAAAACTCACTCGCCCCCCCCCCGCCAAAAAAAAGGAAAGATAATATGCTTAAATCTACATGCAGACTCATGAGTCTTTTGGAATTGTCTTACATCATTTAAAACCTTCCTCTTTAACAGAACCTGTCAGACTCATGTTTTACTTCAAGAATCCTTTGACCCCTTCAAAGCAAAACTAAATGAGTAAAAGTACAGATTTTAAATATGACCCAGAACTTATCTTTTAATAGCTTTGCCAAACGTAAGTTTCCTAAGACATTTTTGATAGTTCTCCTTTGATATTTACAATATTCTAGTCCCTCAGAGGCTCTTGAAGCAGCTTAGTGGTATAGTAGATAAAGCATTGGACCTCAAATCAAGACGATTTTAGTTCAAATCCAGCCTTAGACATTTACTGGCTGTGCGACACTCGGGAAGTCACTTAACCGTTCTGTGTGTCAGTTTCATCCTCTGTAAAATGGGAACAGCAATATTACTTGCCTCTCAGAGTTGTTGTAAGCATTGAATGAGATATTTGTAAAGTGCTTAAAAAACTTCATAGTGGTATATATATTTTAGATGATAATAATAATCTTATCAGTGTAGATTATCCTTCTACAAATTATGGCCCATTCACACCTTTTCATTTTATGTGATCCTTGTCCATATTTCCATAAATTCATTTTAGTATACTCAGACATTCCTCTGGGACTTCTAATATTTTATGGACGCCCCAAAGAGATAAAAGGAAGAAGAAAAGGTCCTTTCTGTGCAAAAATATTTATAGTATCTCTTTCTGTGGTGGCTACCGGAAACTAAGGAGGTGTCCATCAATTAGGGAATGACTGAACAAATTGTAGAATGTGATAGAATACTACTGAGTTATAAGAACTAAGATAAGAAAAAGTTTCAAAGAGACATGGAACGATCATGCAGAGTGGAATAAGCTGAAATGGCAGAACAATTTATATTATTAACATTATAAAAATCAAAGAATTTTGAAAAACTTTTAAAAATCTGATATCTAAATCATTCGTGATTCTAGAGGACTGATAAAGAAGAATACTACCACATTATGACAGAGAGATGATAGACCAATGTGTAGAATAATAATGGATTTTTTAATGTGCCCATTGTGAAAGTGTATTTTGCTTGACTGGGCTTGTGTGTTATAGAATTCCTTCCTCCTTCTTCCTCCTCCCTCTCTCCCTTGCTTTCCATTCCCATTTTCTTTCTTTCTTTTTTTCCTTCCTTCCTTCCTTTTTTCTTCCTTCCATCCTTCCTTCCTTCCCTTCTGCCTTCCTTCCTTCCCTTCTTCCTTCCTTCCTTTCTTCTTTCCTTCCTTCCTTCCTTTCTTCCTTCCTTCCTTCCTTCCTTCCTTTCCTTTCCTTTCCTTTTTTCTTTCTTTCTTGAGGTGTTCTGGGAGAGAGAAAAATGATGAATGCTTGACAATTTTAATTAATATTTTTTTAAAATTTATTTTGTGGACACCCATGTAGCCCTTAAACAGCTCACCTGTTTTCCCTTGCTCTCACTGCATGACTGATCCCCCTTTTTTGGTCTTTTTTGGAAGGGAATATGAACTTGTAATTTTATTGTTATTAACAATATTAGGATGCAGACTGGCAAATCTTCTGCAATTTGCCATTTTAGAGAATTGTCTTGGGCACTGAGAGATATCCTGCCCTTCCCAGGGTCACACAACTAGTATGTGTCAAAGGCAGGACCTGACCTCAAATCACCCTGGCTCTAAGACTTCCTGTGCCTACTTTTGCATATTGCCTTTCCTTCTGGTCAATGCACGTTGGATGATGTCCTTTATACCATTTTTTATATAAATCATTTTCATAATTTTCCATGGCTACTTATAGCCCCATGTGTCTTTCCATTGCCCTTTGGGTCACCTGCAAGTACTCACAAATGATCTAATATAATACAGTTCAGTACTATGACACATCAATGTAATTTGTTGGTGTTGAGTAATCTTCAGACATCTTTAGAGAAAAAAATTAATTCATCCACAACAGAGACCTTATTTTTCCATCTACAACATTTCATTAAATGTGAGAACTATATGAAAAAGTTATAAAAGGAAGGAGGAAAAAAAAACAAAATCAGAAAGACTTGCTTTTATTTAGCTAAGAGAATGCTTTTGACTGTTGATACTGACCACAAGTTTCAGGGTCACTTCCTCCACTGAATGTACACTGAGTGGAATGATCTTATCTAGCCATATAAGAAAAATTTAAAAATCAATTAATGAAACACAGGATTTATTGTACATCTACCATGTGTTTAGCACAGTTCTAGGCACTGTTGCAAATGTGAAACAAGTATAAAATGTGGTTTCTGCCCTCAAATTCTTGACAGCTTAAGTAGAAAGATTAAATTTAAAATTTTGAAATAATTAATGAACAATAACACTTCAACAGAAGTCATAGTCATTATACTTGGAAATGTTGTGGGCTCATTGATTTGAGTATTCCCTATAATAGTACAGATTTCAACCTATTTAGGATTTCTCATCCTGTGAAATGCTTGTCTATGTGATGAAATGAATTCACTCAATGTTCCAAGGTAGTCCTTCCGGGATGTTTAATATCTCATGGGTACCAGTGAAATAGTCATATTATCTGTTACTCTTAACATGTGACCAATGGATCTTTTTTCTGATCATGTTTTTCCTGGATACTATCCCTTCTACACCTTTTGAGTGTGATCTCTTACTGGTCAAACTCTGCTTTCTGCCTACCTCAAACTTGTAGTAATCTGCAGACTGCCCTTTTGGTCCACTACAATTTTGAATCTCCAGAGATTATAGTGTTCATGATTCTGTATACACACATCATCATCATCATCATCATCATCATCATCACTGGAAGAATATTCATTTTACAAAAATAGATCCAGAAAGTGGTTTGGGATGGAAGAAAGTACACTATGATTTGTTAAATGTAATCCTGTCTGGCCAACAAGTCTCAGTTTATACCAGGCCGCTTCAGCCTGCTAAATTATATTGCCTACAGCATGAATTTATTCTGTATATAGTCAGTCTGGTAGAGCTTCTCTTCTCACCTTCATCTTTTTGAGTGCCATGGTCACTTCCTCATATGGCACAACGAATACTGACTTAGGTGGTTAGAGTCAAAATGTAGCAGTTCTATGATCACTGATAGTAAGAATAGATTGTTATAGAAATGCCGGAAATGATATTCTAGCTTTTCATTGTCCTAGCTTTATCTGTAAATGTTCTTGTGGGAGTGGCTAGGTGGCGCAGTGAATAGAGCACCAGCCCTGGAGTCAGGAGGATCTGAGTTCAAATCCAAGATCAGACACGACACAAAAACTAGCCATGTGACCTTGGGCAAGTCACTTAATCCCAATTGCCCTCCAAAAAAAACCCCAAAAAATGTTCTTGTGATGATGTGGTTTCAGTATTGAAAGCATTGGTTGGGTTTCATGTAAAACTTTCTCAAAACTCATTTCCCCCACCCATTTTTTTTTCATTTCAGTACTTTTAATGATATCTTTTGTTTTCTTACAGTAATTTCTAGTTGTACTCTTTCCCTTGTGATAAAGAAAAAGCGCTAACCAAATCCAAATGACAAAGTACAAAATACTGAATAGTGTATATAACATTGCATGGCTCCAGTCACTTACCTCCCCAAGAAATGAAAGACAAGCATTTGTCTATATCTTCTCCATAGTAAAAAAAAAAAACAAAAAACAAAACAAAACAATAGCTAATATAATTATATAACATTTCTCTTTTTATTGTTCTTCATCTGTCTTGTCCTATTTAGCAAGTATTTGCTCCTTGATTCAGTTTCTAGGTTTTTTGATCTTCTTTTTGTGGTGACCACTTTGTACTTGCACAATTTCAGTTGGAAATGGTAACTAAATTCAGAAACAAAAGACTTTTGAGGAGAGAGAAGGTAAAATGAGAGAGAGAGAAAAACAGGGGGGAATAGAATGGCTAGAAATATATAATAATCGTAACTGTGAGAAAAATTATAACAAACTTCTCTGATAAAGGCCTTATTTCTCACATTTCTAAAAAACAAAGTCAAATTTATAATCAAGTCATTCCCCAACTGATAAATGATGAAGGGATATGAATAAATAGTTTTCAGATGAAGAAATCAAAGCTATCTATCATCATATAAAAATGCTGTGTCATTATTTATTAGAGAAATACAAATTGAAAGAACTATGAAGAACCATCTTGCACCTATCTGATTGGCTAATATGACAGAAGAGGAAAATGATCTATGTTGGAGGGGATGTGGGAAAATTGGGACACTAATGTACTGTTTGTGGAATCATATACTGATCCAACCATTCTGGAGAGCAATTTGGAACTATGACCAAAAGGCTATAAAATTGTGTACGCTTTTTGACCCAACAATACCATTAATAGGTCTGTATCCCAAAGAGATTATTTTTTTTTTAAAGAAAAGGACCTATATGCTCAAAAAATATTTGTAGTAGTTCTTTTGTGATGGCAAAGAATTTAAAATTAAGGCGATACCTATCAATTGGGGAATGGCTGAATACATATATGATTGTGACAATACTATAGTGCTATAGGAAAAGGATGCTTTCAGAAAAACCTGTAAAGACTTACATGAACTGATGCAAAGTGAAATGAGCAGAACCAGGAGAACTTTGTACTTGTATACAGTAATAGCAACATTTTATGATGATCAATTGTTGATGACTTTGATATTAGCAATACAATGATCTAAGAAAATTCCAAAAGATTTTTGATGAAAAAATGCTATCCACTATCAGAAAAAGAATTGATGGAATCTGAATGCAGATTGAAGCAAATTTTTTTTAAACTTTATTTTTCTTGTTTGTTTTTTTTTTGGTGGGGGAGTGTTTTCTTTTATAATATGACAAATATGGAAATATGTTTTGCATGACTGCACATATATAACCTACATCAAATTGCTTGCCTTCTCAATGAGAAGGGAAGGGAAGAAGGGAAAGTATTTTGAGCTCATTTTTTAAAATGTTAAATTGTTTTTACATGTGATTGGGAAATATATACATATGCACACACATACACACACATACATATATACACACACACACACACACATATATATATATATACATATATATAAGAAATGGTGACAAAATCTTTATGCTTTATTGTTATTCAATTTCCATTTTCAGCCTTATTTGAATATTTCAGGTTATAGCTCTTGTAACTGAAAGTCTTCACATCTTTATCATTTCTTCTGTTATTTTCTTTGATCTTCTAGTAAAATACTTTCTCTCTCTCTTTCTATGTGTGTGTGTATGTGTATGTGTATGTATATATATATAATGTATACATGCATATACATATATATACATACACACATATGCATAGATACATGTGTCTTTATGTGTATAGTTATTTTCATATTATGTTCTCCATTAGAATGTCAGCTTCTTGAGGGCAGGTAATGTTTTTGCCTTAAAAAAAAATAACAGCGTTTAGCACAGTGCCTGAAACATTGTAGATGCTTAAAAAATTCTTATTGACTGACTACTAAATAGCTTAATTGTACATAAACTAGTAACTCCCACCCTGTCAGCTAGTTATTTCCTATCTGTTAAGTTAAAGTACGTTTCATTTTTTGATTATGTTGTACAGTGATCCCCAAATCTAGCACTCCCCTGTGCTCTTCTTGAAGAAGTGATTCATGATATGAAACATGAGACCATTCAGTAATCTGTAAATCATTGATCTTTTAATTTCTTAATCTGAGGCATTTAGTAGTTTATTTTCAGTACCTTTCCCTGTTTCTATCTTCACATGGAAATCAGAAAGTACATATTGAAATTTTTGTAGAATTTTTCTCCTTCCTCCTCTCCAATGATGTTGGTTCATAAGCTATAATTTTCTTCAAGGTGGTCATTTTACTAGTGCTTATCATAAGCACTGTAAGTCAGGATGACTAAGTGTCTCATAAAATCACATTTCTTGTTGCCTTTGGGCACACTATGAAATTGAGTCTGCCATTTCTTTTACAGGCCTTTCAGAGGAGAACCCAAGATTCATCTTTGCATTTAGCTGCAACTTCCTTATGTTTTATTTATAATGAGAATGTCAATATTGATGTCTTCAGTTATTCCAGTAGTATATCAATTCATTGGTCATTGGGAAAGGATCTCTAAGTTAAGTGAACATCTATAGTCCCCAAACTCTATGACTCTAAACTCTTTACATGTTTTTGCAAGTCTGTCACTTTTACTAAGGATTCAGAAGAATCATGACTGAGTGTCATTTTTTATTCTTCTATGTTTCACAAGTTCCTATGACCAAAGAGTGACTGAGTAAAGGGTCTCTCAGTGAAGGGCCTCTCTATATTTAGCTGACTCATCTTCGTCTGTAGGCCACAATCTTTCAGTGAGACTTTAAACTTTTCCAGAATCTTCTTGAGCTTGCAATCTTCTGCATAGCCTCATATATAGGTGTAATGAAATGTCTCAGTTGCAATTTTCTGCTGAAGAATGAATAATTAAAGACTGCAAATGATCAAGTTTGGACCTAGGAGAACATTAGAGTAGTCAGAGAAGGATTCATGGAGGTGATGAGACTTGAACTGGATCTTGAAGAATGGGCAAGGCTTTGGGCAAGGCTTTGAGAGGCAGAGAGGAGAATGGAAAACCTTTTAGGTAAAAGGACAATGATTTTAAGCATAGAAGTAGCAATGAGTGGAGGGGTTTTCGCATGATTAAAAAGAATAACAGTGAAATTCTACTGTAATATCATATTTTTTCCTTCAAGCAATAGATAGAAATTCAACATGGCAGCATCTTAGAGTTACTTTATCAATGTGGGTGCCTCTAATCACACAATACCTAACCTCTCCACACTTTCTCATCCTATGTTACACTTTTCCAGATTATCCTTTGATTTCTCCAAAGAAAATCTAATACACTAATGGTCTTCCTCTTATCTTTGTCTTCTTTTTCTTTTAGTATATTGGGAATAGCAATTTGCCAACCAGATAATCTACTTTCTTGTTTCTCATTTTTCGCTAAATAACCAAGTTCACACCTTTTCCCAGTTCCGACGTCAAAAATTCTTACCTCTCTGCTATTGCTTTCCTATAAGTTGCCATTGATAATGTTTCATAGCCTACATGGGTCATGAAGTCCTGAATTCATCCTCAGATCCTTATTAGTTTTGTGACACTAGGCAAATCATTTACCCTCTGTTTGTCTCAATTTCTCCAACTGGGGAGAATAATGGTAAAATGGGGAAGATAATAACACTTACCTTCAAGTGTTGCTGAGAGGATAAAATGAAATAATATTTATAAAATGCTTAGTATAATTCCTGGCACATAGTAGGTGTCATATAAATGCTCATTTCCTTCCTTTCTTCTATTTAACACTGACCATATGGCTTACCATAGACTTTTAATTATTTAGAATGGTTTTTATTGCTTTTGAGGGGCAACTTAAACATTTCAGGTTGTATACATAAGGGATACAGTTCAGCTGATCTACTGAATTTGTGCCCTCAATCATTTTGATAAAGAACAAAAAAACTTACAGAAATAATTCCAGGAATGAATGGGCAAGATGCTGACCTGACATGATAGACTGTATTCTCTAGTTTTATAATAAGCTGGGTTTAATTAAAACTGGGTGTTTGAACTGACTGGAAAATAAGATCTTTCTAATGCTATTTGGTATTAGACTTCAGTGGGATTACTAATGGTGAGCTCAGCTCCATAATGAGCTCCGAATGCAGAAAAAACTTCACAGATCTCGCAATTGCTTATAAGGCACACTTTGGCTTTTTGGACATAAGAGCTTGTATCAGGCACAATTCCAAGCCCTTTTCATCAGCTAAAGACATAGGCCTTGCTCTTGTGGGTCTTGACTTCCCAACTGTCTCTGATCTGATGAGCTGACACAGAAATAACTTTCATTGCTGAGCACATGGGTAATTCCTCACAAGGGCAGAATGGGTCCTGTTTCCAAAATACCAACCCTAGTGCCTTTGGAGATCTCCTGCTGAGGAGAAGATGAAGTCTGCAAGCAATAAGGGGAGGGCCTATTAGACCTCTGCCTCAAGTGTTTTCAAACAGGGATGGGAAGGTCTGATTTTTTTCTATCCCAGCTCTTCCTCAATTGTTTATCTCTATAAGCAAATTCTGATTATTATTCACAAGTAAAATATCTGTGTGACCAGGAACTGCCAACCCTTTGAAATTCAGCTATTCTAGCCTTCTTCCCAGTCTGCTCTCCTCTTCCTCCAGGCCCAGCTGTCACATGCCCACACCTTACATCCAAGAAAGGTTGGGATGGGCCTAGGGAGGGTTGAATGGCTTAGTGCAGGGGTTCTTAACCTCTTCTGTGTCATGGCTGCTTTTGGCAGTCTGTTGAGGACTGTGTACTTCTCCAAATAATATTTTTATATGTATAAAATAAAAACATAGGATTATGAATGAAACCAATTATTTTCAAATTGTGATCAAAGTTTTTTTTTTCAAAAGTTCATGTACCTTCAGGTTAAGAGCCTCAGGTTTAATAAATGGTCAGCAAATTGTATATATGTGTATGTGTGTGCATGCATATATTTGTATATATACATGCACACACATACACATATACATATATATACATATACACACATTATACACACACAAATATGTAGAAGGGGAGGGAGGGAAGGGGGGGAAGAGAGAGGTGGGTAGGAGGAAAGAGACAGAGAGAGAGAGAGAGAAGATAATATATGATTTTCTCTCAATTTTTCTTTTTGGTTTGGCCCTGTGATATTGTTGGTATAAGGAATTCCTGTTGGAGATAACCTCTCCATTGATGCAAATCAACATCTTGTCTGAAACTGGTGGTCTTATAAAGATGCCTGGAGGGACTGAGAGGTTAAGGCACATATCTCTGCTGGTGATACAGATGCAAAGTGTCAGAGATGTGATTTCAGTAAAGGCAGGAGTGTGCTGGTAAATGCTTAATAAGGAGTTGGGGGTGGGGTGGGGTGGGAAATGGAGCAGGATACACTTTGAAGTTTAATCTACATCTCTAACATTTTCTCCATCACTTTCTTAAATCCAAACAATTAAAAACATTAATTTCAGCCCTGATTCATAGTGTTTGCCTGTTTCCAAAGTATAAATGTGCACATTGCAAATTTGACCATCAGCTTTTGAGAGCCCTTTGGAATTTGCTCCAACACACTTCTGAGTACAGGTCTTCCTACCTCCAGGTCTAGCACCTAACTCATTCTATTACAATGTCTCAATTCTCTAATTATTTTACTTCAAAATATGGTGAATTTGGGATTTCATTAATGTAGGAAGTCGTTCTATTGATGTAGAATGTAAACCTTTTAGGCCTTCTCATATTCTTTGATTCCTGTCTTTATTGTTCCATTGATACTGTATGCAAGAACCCTCTAACATGCTAAATGTCTTCATTGAGGAATGCAAACATATTGTGGATCCCAGTGTCCCATTTGGGTTATCTACCTATTATCCCTGTTATTGCTACATGACCAGCCCATTTCTGTTACCAATTATGTATTTTCTAGATGAAATTGCTTATATTCTTTCTTATGTAGGCAAGTGGAAATATGCTACATTTCCATCACTGGAAATATGCTACATTTCCATCACTGGAAATATGCTACACATTTTAGAACCATACTCTCAAAACTGTCCATGCCTTTCAACTGAGCTATTCCACTACTTTGCCTATATCTTAAAGAGATAAAAGAAAGCCAAAAAATGGTCCATATGAACAAAATATCATAATATTTCTTTTCACAGTAGCCCTAAAACTAGAAACTAAAGGGGTACATATCTACCTATTGAGAAATGGCCAAATTATTGTATGTGAATGTAATAGAATATCATTATGCCACATGGTATATAAATAAAATGAAACATTATTGCACCATACAAGAAATAACGACATGGACAGTTAGGTGAGAATGAGATGTTCTCTATGAAGAAATAGGAGAACAATTTATATGATGACAACAACATCAGGAATAAAAAGAGCTTTAAAAGATTTTAGAACTCAGACTAAGAATGGTAAACAAAAAGCAGGCTACCTACCTGTTGCCAGAGAGGTAGATGATGGACTTAAAATGCAGACTGAGGAAGATATTTGGGGGCATGACCAATGTGGGACTTTGTTTAGCTAGAATATGCATATTTTTGAGGATTTTATTTTATTTACTTTATTGTTCAATTTTTATCATTTTTTATGGTAGGGAGAAATAATAAATGCAAATTAAAAGTAAATAAATGCATTTCTTTTTTTTAAAGTAAATATTATATAGCTTACTTGGGCCAACTGTATGTTTTTCCATTGCCCTTAGGCAACCTGGAAATGTATTCTTCAGAGATTGTAGTTTTCAAAAATTTGATACAAACAGCATGGCTAGGGAAATGTTTTTGTTAATGAACAAGATGGACTTTTATGTCAGGCTTGGAATCATTAAAAGCAGGTCCGGTTTCCCAAATGTATTCTAGCTAGTATTCTAGCCTTCCTATTGTTCAGTTCAGGAACCGATTATTTATTTTATCTATAGTGGCTGTTTCAGGATATGTGTTGAGATACTGATTCAGTGGAATGATCATCCAACAGCATGCTGAAAGAATGGCAAGAGATATTTTTGATCCATCTGGGTTTTCTATTAAGGACTATCAGGCCTGTTTCTTTTGGGCAATCATGGACCTCAGTGAAGAACCCTTGTGGTATTCAGATACTTGATGTAGTCAGCACAATGGTATCCAGAAACAGGAATATTTAAAGGTTATCTTTGTTTGAATCTTTCATGATGCCTATCATAATTCCAAGCTAGAAGAAATCTTAGAGGCCATTTGATCCAATCCTCTTATTTTCCATATGGATAACTGAGACCCAGGTTGGTCAAGTAACTTGCCCAACATAATGTATGTGGTCCACGATAGAGCCAGTAATTGAACTCAGGTTCTCTGGCTCCAAATTAAGCACTATTATTTAGTATATGAACTTTTTTGGTGAGCATAATTCTTTCTCTTTTACACTAAGAGATATAGAGTATAGAGTGCTGGACTTGGAAATCAGGAAGACCAGGGTTCAAATTTTCATTCTGATTGGTTAGATAAGTAACCCTAGACACTTCATTGAATCTCCCTGAGCTTGTTTCTTCATCTGTAAAATGGCGACAATAATAACACCCTACCTCTCAAGGTTTTGTGGGGATCAGATGAGATAACATATGTAAATTGCTTTGCAAACATTAAACCACTATAAAATAAAAACAATAATAATAATTATTATTATTATTTTCCTGACTTATTTGATGTTAATAATACAGAGGGTTGTTGAACAAAATGGATTCTTTGCATTTATCAGCTAATTGTAGATTATCTGAACACATAAATGACATTCTCAGAGGAAAGCTTTAAGCCTACATTTTGCACAACTGGATCAAATTTTTTTTTAAAAATCAACAAATGCTAAACAGACAATGACTTCTCTGTCTTTCAGTCAATTTTATGACTGCCAAGATGTGGTCTATTGTAGAAGATAGAGTCATATGGGAAAATCTTTCCTCTGCATATTCATCAAGGATACTTTTGGTTTATATATAGACCATTTCCACAAAGATTTTATGAAGATAAAAAAGGAAACATGGGAGATTAGTTATTAACTTTTTTTTTTAATCTGGAGCTTTTGTGGTAATATTATCTGCGGATTTTCTCCTTCTTTTATTATCTCCCTCCCTCATGTCCTATAAAATAGTTCATCAATGATTTTAAGATTGCTTTGACTCTAACATGAATTTCCTCAGACTGTAGTTCATCTGGTCTAACCACTGTTTCTGACTTTGATCTCTTAAGTGTCTATTAAGTAACCAAAATAATAGATTTACTTTTTATATTAGAATGGAGATACATGAACTACCTATTGGGTCTCTGCAAATAAATATAATTTTAATTCATTAATTGTTGCAAAAGACAGTTTGTAATAAATCAAGAAATTTATTTAAACTAATTCCAAACATTAATTATCTTCTGAGCACAAAGATACAAAGATAAAAATGTCATAGTTGTTGTCTGTGTATAAGCATGCTAACGAGACTTGGAACATTTCTATCATTCTTTTCAAGAACCAACAAACTAAGAGAAATATAGTGTAGACAGAATGATTTCACATTTTTTTGAGTTTGCTTTTAAGAATGCATACTACTATTGAAAATGTTAGTATTCCTGCTGAATATAGTATTATGTATAGTAATATAGTATATAGAATATAGTACACAGTATTCTGGTTGAATATAACAGGAAATGTTGATATAGGACATATGATCAAGTAAAATAAAATTAATAAGCTTTTTTAAGTGCCTACTATAGGTCAAATTGCCTACTATATGTCAAGCACTGTGCTCAGTGCTAGAGATACAAAGAAAGAAAAACAAATAGGCCCCGCTCTTAAGGAGCTCACATTCTAACAAATGTGAACATGAACAATTATGTAAAAACCTTTATAAAATATACATATATACACTTATATGCACATATAGAGACAGAGACAGACAGACATACAGACAGACAAAACAGACAGATAGATAGACAGGCAGGGAGAAGGAATGAAGGGAGAAGGAACTAAACTTAAGGAGGATTGGGAAAACTTCTTGTAGACAGTGAGCCTTAGACTGACTTAAAGAAATCAAGAAGTAGAGATGAGGAAGGAGAGACTACCAGGCAAAGAGTATAACCAGTGAAAATGCCAAAAGGCAGGAGATAGAATATCTTTTTTTTTTGGAGGGAGGAAGGTAGGGCAATTAGGCTTAAGAGACTTGCCCAAGGTCACACAGCTAGTTTTGTGTTAAGGGTCTGAGGCCAGATTTGAGCTGAGGTCCTCCTTACTCCAGGGCCAGTGCTCTATTCACTGCACCACCTAGCCACCCCGAGATCGAATATCTTGCTCAAAGAACAGCAAGGAGGACAGTGTCACTGGATTGCAGAATATATGGAAGAGAGTAATATATAAGAAGACTGTAAAGGTAGGAAAGGAACAGGTTATAAAGACTTTAAAAGCCAAATAGGGGGTATTCTATTTGATTCTGGAGGTGATAGGGAGCATTGGAGTTCATTGAATAAAGAGGATGGCATTGTCAGATCTGTACTTTGGGAAGATCAATTTGACAGATAAGTGAAGAGTAGACTGGAGTAGAGGGATACTTGAGGCAAGGAGACAAATTAGCAGTCTATTACAAAAATAAGGGGATGAGGGATTGCACCAAGTTGGTGACATTGTTAGAGAAGAGAAGGGGGAATATATGAGAGATGTTGTAACAGTAGAAATGACATGATTTGGTAAGTGACTGGATATTGCAGGACTTAGAGAGAGTGAGGAATGGAGGATGACATTCAGGTAGCGAGCTTGGGGGAGTAAGAGAATGGTGGTGCCCTTGGCAATAACATGGAAGTGAGGAAGATGGGAGTGTTTGGAGTATGTGATAATGAGTTCTATTATTTTTTTTAACATTTAACCAGTTATACCTAACCACTAGTTGAAGTGTTTATTTGCTTTAATAATTAAAAAAAAAAGCCAGGGCTAGATTTTTTTTTTTTTACTTTGGGCAAAAACAAAAACAAAAACAAAAAACTGATCTAGGGTTTGGGAGCCGATAGCCATATGCCTAATGATATAGAATGTAGTCTATTCCCAGGTTCTGAGAGTGAGTGGTTAGCTGTTCCTCAATGCTTATGAGAGTTGAGAGGGAAGGCAGGTGTTGAGAGAAAGGTGTCATGACGACAAGACCCTTGAAGGTAGGTAGCATCATGAGTCTGGAAGAGGTCACACACGTTATAGTCTGGCAGAGAATGAGACTGGCAGCTGGTAGAAGCATACCCAGTGAGGAGAAAAACATATTCCAGGAGAATATGCACCCACTCCTATTGCCATCCTAGGGTAAAATTCTGGTTGCCTTACCCTAATTTTCTCACCGTTTATAAGGCCTGAGTCATTCACCCTTCTGTTTCTCTACTATCTATTTTTTACTCCCACTCCCAATGATATTTTCAGTGCTGCACACTACTTCTGTTTTCCTATAAGCAAGGGCTATCTCATATTTGCTGATGTCTTTCCTCAACACATTCAAAAAGGCCCTCCAAACTATCCCAAAATGTTTACAACCCCACTCAACCTTTTAACAGTTAACCAGTCGTCTATTCATTCAAACCATAACAGGAAGATTTGAATTCACTTCCACCACCAAAATTTTGGGAAAATTTTTGGTAAAGCCAAGCATGAGTAGCTTTCCAGAGGACTGCTGCTGCAAATAGCTTTAAGGTTCTGATTACATAGTATAGTGAACTCTATATTTATTCAGCAGTAAACTAAAGGAAAACATTCACTGAAACCAAAGCACAGCATTCACAATGTTATAACAAATTATCACTAAAGTGGCCACATAGTTTTCACCAAAGTGGCCACAGTTTTAAACAAAAGATATCATTCAGTAAGTTCTTAGCTCAATCATCCTTAAGAGATACAAGGTACAGAGTACAAAGTTCTCTCACCCCTAGGCCACAGTAAATTATGATCTTCTCAGTCAGCACTAAATACCCAAGGAGAGGTTTTTCATCTTGACTTGAGGCTGGCTCCCAAATTCTATGGTTCTTCTTTTGTGGTCCCAGCTTTTGCCTGAATTTACCCAACTGTCACCTGGATTCAAAGGTAGGCAGCTCTCAGCTCATCATCCAGCTCCTCATCTAGCTCCTCATCCAGTTCCTTGTCCAGTTCCATATTGAAGTTCACAGTGACCAGCCCACCTCAAATTCTTTGCAGTTTCTGTTTCTGGGAAGACAAAGCTTAGCAGAGCCAAAACAACATTCATATACATTGCCAACACCATCATAAATTCACTATCTGCCTGTAAAACCACTATAGATCCACAAACAAGATCTCAGAACTCAACCCAAATTGTCAGTATAGTCTCAGGACCTCTAAAACCTTCCTCTAGGACTTCTGTAAACAGAAAACAAGAAAATCCTCTTTCAGGGCTTCCAGTAAGGTCCCAGGGCTTCTGTACAAAGTATTACAAACAAAAATCAACAAAGACAGAAGAGACAACCAGAATGCCACCACCACAAGTGTTCCCTTCTCAACTCTGCTCTCTCTCAGCTTGTGCTCAGCTTTTTATCTGGCCATTAGTTCATCCCGGTACCACTCACCTCTTATATCCTTCCTGTTCCTTTGGCAAGTCCCTCCCACTGTGGGTTTCTCAAATTCTGTTTCTTAACAAATACTTGACATAATCATGGGCAAGGCTCAAAAGAAACTTGAACTGAAACAAGGTGCTAAATAATTAAATAGCTGAAACAAGGCACTAAGTACTTCTTTGTTTGCCATTACAGATCTAGTCCATCCTGATGTGTGTCCAGAGAAGTATGTATGATAAAATGTTTGATGTATGATGAAATCTTTCTAGGCTCTCAGTTTCCTTGTGTCCAAAATAAGAGAGTTGGACTAGATAACCTCTAAGTTTACTTCCATCTCTGAATCTCTTGAGCCTTGAAATGAACCGGAAGAAATGAAGCCTTGAGAATTGAGGCATGACGGTAATCTGCAAGGCCTCAGAAGGGCTGCCATGTTGATGAGAGATTGGACAAATTCTGCTTGGCCCCAAACAAGAACACTAAAAGCAATGGGTGGGAGCTGTATCAAGGCCTATTTTAATTCTGTGTAAGTAAAACAGAGCTTTCCAAAAGTGGAAGGAGCAAACCCTGGAGGCTATCGAGTTTCCCATCACTGGTGATGTTTAAGTATAGGCTACATGACCACTTGTTGGGGAATATCTCAAGTACCAACCACTTCCTATACCATGCCTTTCCAGATTTCCCCAATACTCCCTTCCTCAAATTTCTTTGTTTTGACTTGGCTATATATATATATATATATATATATAT
>CM053583.1:77732105-77753188 GCA_028627135.1 Pseudochirops cupreus | reverse complement strand
TTTTGAGGATACTTTCCATCTCTGAGATTCTGTGTTTCTATGGTTCCTGACAAACAACAACAACAACAACAAACTGAGGCCCCCCTGCTATTTATAGAGTACTTACTATTTGGATGTTGTACACTGTATACCATAATGTCAATGAAAGTTTGGCCTTGTCTGCCTTCTTAATTATGCTACCATACATTCTTTTATGATGCAAACAACTTGCATTCATGGCTATATGGTAGCAATCAGCCTGGAGATAATAGCCAGCTGTAGATAATATTTCCCTAGGCCCTTAGAGTGTCATCTAACTGCAAGAATCCCTGTCCTTGTGCTGCTCACTGGCTATTGGGCTTTACAGAGCTAGGGACTTCTGGTTAATGTCTATTCTTCCCTCCCTTGTCCTTTCATCAAAGTTCATCCATCTTATATTCCTATTTCCCAAGGTTGTAGGCTTGGTATAGAGAAAATCATTGGCCTTGGACTTAAAAAGATCTGGATTTGAGTCTAAATTTTGATGCTAACTAGTGGCGTGACCATGAACCAGGCACTAACATCTCTGATTCTCAGTTTTCTCATTTGTAAAATGGAGGAAAAAATGTATATAGAGGTAGCTAGGTGGCATTTGCAGTCAAAAAGACCTGAGTTCAAAACTGGCCTCAGACACTTACTAGTTGTGTAACCCTGACTAGTTGTGTAACCCTGACTAAATCACTTAACTTATGCCCATCTTAATTTTTTTAACTTTAAAATGAGGGTGATAATAATAGTACCTACATCTCAGGGCTGTTGTGAGGATCACGTGAAATGATATTTATAAAGTGCTTAGCATAGTTCCTGGCACATAGTAGGTTCTTACTACATGCTTCTTGGGAGGTTCTATTTCATCAGGTTGTTGTGAGGGAAGTACTTTATACATCATAAACTTCTACATAAATGTCAGTTATTATTTTCTGCTAGCTAATCTAATACATTAATCTGTGCTAAAAGGTTAATGCTTCTAACAGCTTAATATTTTACAACCACCCCCTCCCTACTCTTCCATTTCCCCCTCTTCTCCCTCCCTCACTCCTACCTCTCCCTACTCCTCCTCATTCTAACATTTTCATTTTAACAGTGACCTTTCAGAAACAATAACTTAATCGAAAGGAATGAGTCTAATGGTGAGATTTTTTGGTACAATGAAAGGCTGGTGGGGGAGCTATTTTTGTGCAGTGAAGTCTTTTGAAAAGCTTTGAATCTTTTTACCTATGCCGTGCAGACTATTCAGTTCATAGGAAGGATTGCTCCTGCCTCCTTATCCTTATATGTTCAACCCAGGGATCCTGAGTTAGGAATGCAGTGAACAGGGCCTCAGAGGAGATGACTTACCTCTTCTTCCCCTCTTAGACAAGTTCTACTTTCTTAAAAGCTCAACTTCCTTCATGAAGACTTTGCTCACTCCAGATGTACAATTAATCACATGATGCCAAAGGTAACCTATGGACCATTATTCAAACTCCAGGCTCATAGAGAATGGGCTCAATCTTGAAGACTTCTCTTTAGTCGTAATCTTTGATTCATGCTTTTTACCAAAGGTGTTCCTGGGAATATCTTAATTTGACTTGTTTCTAGCTTTTTGCCTAGGAGTGAAGATACTAATTTCCCATACAAGCATCAATCTGCCAAAACATGAGATATAAAATGGGTTTCATAAATGTATATAAAGAATGGAGAAAAGACTAATATTTAGTCCCCTTTTAAAAAAGAAATGGATTGTATCCCACCTTCTGGTGAACATTTGTTTTTCTTCTTCTTCCCACACCTTTAGGGTAATTTGCTATTCCATAGTAGGTAGAGGAAATAATATTTCACAAAACTGAGCAGTGAAGTCCCAGTAGCCTGGGTGGCATGGAGAATCATGCCAAAGATCAGAGTTACCATCTCCCTATTTTCCTGAATTCCATGGGTTCTTCCCCAGGAATCCACATTTAGACTGTCTCCTACCTCTTTGCTCTTAGATCTATTGATAGCTCTGTGGCACTCTGTCTGACCACCATTGTGACTCCACAGTTTTTATTTGGCTTAGGAACTCTATTCCACTTTACCAGAAACATGCTGGCATTATCCAACCTGTTCCATGTTCCTTGTAGTTACCATAACTCCAAAGCTCCATTTGCTCTTGTGGCTGCTTCTTCATTCAGAAATTCCTCTTAAAGCATTTTTTTTAAAAGTAGACATTCGTTCTAGAACACAACTTCTTAGCTCTTTTTGCCCTTGGACCTATAGCATCATGGTGAAGTGCTATATGAAGCCCTTCAAGCTGTCAGTTGACCAATGAATTATCAAATTGCTGTTCCTCACACAGGACCCTCCATTTTCCTAGTCCATGACTTTCCATTGGCTATGCTCATGCCTATAATGCTTTCCCACCTCCCCTCTGCCACTTAATCTCACTAGATTCCTTCAAATCTCAGCTAAAATCTTATCTTATTAATGAGACCTTTCTCAGACCTCTTTCCCCCAGCTGCTAGTGCCTTCCTATCTGAAATCATTTCCCATCTACAAGGTATATATCTTATACATACCTAGTTATGTATGTTGTCTTCTTCATTAAACTATGTGTTCTTTGAGGGCAGAAACTTTTTAAGAAACATTTCTTTGTACCTGGTACAAAGTAAGTACTTAATAATAACTTTAATAAAAATATTATTTATTATGCTACTGAAGATGCAAAGAACAAAACCATCTCTATCTGCAAGGAATTTATGTTCCAATGAGGGAGATAGCAGATACATGTATATAACATAAATATAATGTGAATAAATATGTATACTATATGAAGCTTTAAAATATACCCACTATACTTACAGGGGTATAGCATCTTATGGTTTACAAAGTACTTTGGCATGTGTTATATTTTATTTGATTCTCATAACAGTTCAGTAAGAAAAAAAATAGGATAGGCATTATTATTATTCTTTTCCAGAAAAAGAAACTGGAAGGTTGGCCTGGAGAGATTGAATGCCTTGCCCAAAGTCACCCACTTAGTGAAATGCAGACAGTAGGCTTTAGCTGGGTCCTCTTATTCCTGTTACAGGGCCCTCTTCACTCTACTTCATTCTCTTTCTTTTCCAAACTGTACTTTTATTAGAAATTATTGCATTCTCTTATAGTTTTTACTGCACAATTTGGCACTTCTTATCTCTGTTCATAATACTGTTACCTAGAATGACACTTTGTTTCATGTCTCTGTTCTTACCAACTAGATTGTAAGTTTCCTGTGGGTAATCGTAATGTTTCATAATTTTTTTTGTACCTGATAGCACCTAAGCACCTACTAAAGACTTAGTAAATCCTTGTAAGTAATCCATGATCTCACCATGGTTGAATTTTAGTCTTCCCATTTGCTGTTTAGTAAATCTTATATGTGCCTCTGAAGAAAGTGCTCGAAAAGCCAGAGGGGTATCAAGTTGGGGGATTATAGTCCTCTAGTCTCCTACCTGAGAGCTCACTACTTATCTAAAAAGCTTCAGACTTGTTTGAAATTTGAGCCTTTATCAGTACTGTTCTCAGCATTGGTGGCCAATTGAAAAATGTGCTGGCTTTCTCTGCCCATTCTTTTTAGTGGACTGAAAGCAAACACTCTCATTTTTATTCTGACCCTCTCTGGGCAAATCACTTCATTTCTTTGGATTTTGGGGTTGTCATCTGCACAAGCAATAGGAATTCCAACTCTGAAGGCTAAAGAAAGCAGTGAGTAGGAGCAATCATGTTTGATAGGGAGTTGTCCAAAAGAATTTTTTAAATCCAACAATTCAAAGTCCTTTATCACCTTTGACATTGGGTTAAAAAAAGATTGTAAAAGGGATTTTATGGATTTTGACCATTTAATAAACCCTGGTTTGGGTTAGAGAAAGGGGAGAGATACAAATAGTAGCTAAATGTTGTTTAGTATTTTGTAACCCATTTTCATAGGTACGTCTCAAATTTGATCCTTAGGATTCTGTGAGGAAAACAAGACAGGCACTATGATCTTCGTTGTACAGATTATTAAAAAAGACACATTAGCAGAATGTTAGTAATTTGCTCAAAGCTACATAGCTAGTAAGAAAGACAGCAGAGAATCAGCATGGCTCCCTGCAAAGAATGATGGTCTTGGAATGGGGAACACCTGAAATCAAATCTCTGCCTCTCAAGTTTGTTGGCTGGTCAAGTTTCTTAGCAAGGTCAAGTCAATGTAACCTCTCCACCTTGGTTTCCTTATTTATAAAACAGTGATAATGATATTTGTGGTATCTTCTTTACAGGGTTGTTGTGAGGCTCGAATGAATGCATACAAGTACGGAAACTGCTTAGCAAATGTTCGAACACTGAAAAAATGTCAGTTATTACTAAATGGCAATGGTGGCACTTAAGGAAGGCAAAATCTACCAGCTTCTCCACCAGAACTATTTCCCATCCACCAAACTGACTGATTTTCCTGGCTGGTAACAAATTGAAAACATTCTTCTATAAGGTAGTTTGATGGATTACAATTTATTTGTTGCTTTATATCAGTATCTATGTCTATCAAATGGACAGCCCAGTCATCCTAACTATCCAGTTCCCATAATTGATAATCCTGTTCCCATTTTGACCAATACACAGTTGACATCTAAAGCACAGGGCTCCATAAATTAGGCCCCCTCCCCTTCTACAATCCCCCCAAAATGCCATAGAAACCAATGACTTAGGTCTAGAGGGAACCAGAACCTCCCAGCCAGTTTCCCAACTTTATAAATATAGATTTAGATATGGATCCTGAAGTCCAAAAAAGTTAGGTGACTTGTCTTGTAAGAGCAGGGAAAATATTTAAACATTGGTGTTTGTTCCTATATGTAGAGTTTTGTTTTGTTTTTTGTTTTTCCAGTATACCATACTTCTGGGCAGAACACGTGGCATCTTGGTTTTGAAGGTCTCATTTGGAAAAAGACTGAGTGTTGTCTTTCAGGGAAAGAGAAGGATGGATCACGTGCCTTCCCACTCTTTTTTTTTTTTGGTAGAACATTTTGTGCAGGTTTCATTCTTTTGTCTCCTTTAAAAAAATTCAGATATGTAAAAAGCCTTTTTAATATAGACTCCCAGGTGTCGGTGGCTGCCTCAAGTCCCTTTTCTTTCCTCTATTGTTCTCTTAATTGTTACTTCAAAACAATTAGTTGGGCATTCATATGCAAATGAATGTAAATGCATAGGGGACTGGATGTAAGAGAATATCACCACTAGTTAATTTCTACTTCAGGGTCTGCTGATAAGATCTGCAAAATTGCTTAATTTTTTTTTTCTCCCTTGGGACACAAAGGGTTGAATCAAAGAGATCTAACTATCCTACAAGCTCTTCCATTGTTAATACCCTTCTCTTCAACTTGGAAGCAGCTTTTTCTTCTGTTTTAAACTGTCCATCTTTTTTCTTTCTTTGTCTTTCTCTGTCTTCTTTCTCTTTCACTGTGTTTATGGGCAGCCTTGAATCTTGCATTTAGCCCTTACTGATGCTATTATTTGTTCCCAATTGAGGACAGTATTTGCTACACAATTATCAATGCATGAATAAAATGGAATGTACTTCCAGCAATAAATAGTTCCCCCTCCTCTTTATATATTTATTTGGGATTGTTAAGATAGAAGCCATTGTTTAAAGTCACCAAAGAAAAATTCACTACATATCCTGAGTGTAGACCTTTGAATGAATTAAACAAACCTTTTGAACAATTTCTGAGTGAAAGTATGCACTTTGGGCAGCAGTTAAAGTTTATCAAGTTAAGATCATTCAGGTTCTCCTGAGCAAAAGAAAAAAAAAGATGAAGAAAACAAGCATTGCTTGGCCCACATTAAATTCTTTGCAAAGATAAATAACTGATCTATTCATGGCTGAAGACACAGGAAACCATTAAATATAGTATATAAATGCCCCCAAAGTACCTTTAATTGGTGTGGTTTCTTTTCTCCACACTTCAAACCTGGATATTTTGGTCTTCTCAAGGATCTGTGCACCTGTAGGAGCCCTGCCCATCTAGGCCAGTCTTCCCTGGGAGAATAAATGTGCCAGCCAGCACAGTGCACAGCCATGTCCTTTATACAACCTACAGATGCCTCAGTGACTAATCTTCATCTGCAGATAATTCAGAAACAGGACAGATTCCTAGAATTTGAAAATGGGAACTAAAACACATCCATCTTCCCCTAATTGTTAAACAGGCTATTATTAGCAGGTCAGATGATTTAATAGGCAGGGTACCAAGGATGGAAAGACACATTTTGATAATTAAACCCTTAAAAGTTCAGTTTTAGAGAAAGTGTCCTTTTAAAAATTTGGCTAAACTGTGGTTTGGTTTCAAATCCTTACCCCCACCTACTTCCATGAAGTTGGTTGATGTTTAAATATCAAAGGAAAGATTTTCCATGGGAAAGAACTATTTTTGTTGAACCTACTGGATTATATGCACACACACACACACACACACACACACACGCATACATATACATATAGTATCATTTTGTATTATCAAAACAGATTAATAGATGTATGCATTCTATATCTAAAAGGATACTGAGGCATCTATATCTAAAAGGATACTGAGGCAATCTTTCTGTTTTCTCTGCCAAGGAGAATTATCTTCAGACTTGGAGGTATATAACAAAAATGGTAACCTGAATATTGAAACCTAAGGTAAGTGAGAGAATGGTAAGAGAGCAGCTGCTGTCAATTAATTAACAAGCATTTATTAAGTGCCTGTTGTATATTCTATGAATTGGAGATACAAAGACAAAACATGGCAGTCCATCTCCTCAAGAAACTTACATTTTCTGGAAGTGTTCAAGTCACTCAATGAGTTCAAGTCATGGACAGAGTGATCAATATCTGAAGAGTCTGAAATGTAACTAGAACAGAGAAGAAGGCTTCTACTTTCTCCACACTAATAGATCACAGTCAATTTTGCCACTGGCATCAGTTGTAAAAAGCAGCTAGGCCAGCCAAGAAAGTTACTGTTTCTTTTTCCTGAACCATTAGGCAAATGTGGGAGGGACTTTCTTTTGTTTGGTCCAAACTTTTACTCTGACTACTCTTCAACCTGTTTTCTTTACTCCTTGTTCCATTAGTACATAAAAAAAAATCTTATTTAGACAAAAAACACATAATATATCCTTTGGAAAGACTCAGCAAACAAGCTGAAATCACAATTCATCTGTAAACACCTGCATCTCAGGTACCTATTTGTACAGTTTGCAGGTTACAGTTATTTACAGCAGTTTACCTTAATAGCTAGACCTTTTCAGTAGCCTGAAGAAGAGAATAATCAAAGGTGTGAAAATCCTCAGAGTATCAATATTGTCTCAATATATGCAATACAAAGGGCTTTTGACAACAGTTTCTCAGCAAGTTGGAGGCAAGCTTCAGACTTCTACTCTTGAAAAGGATAGTTTACAGACACTCAACTTGGAATATCCAAGGCCTGCAGAAAGGGAGACTTCCAGAATATCTCCAGAAGTTTCAATAGCTTAGATATGTCCAAGACTTCTTTGTTAGAGGCATTGACCATTGCAGTCCAGAGGAAATGGGCTCAAAGAAATCTAGAGTGCTGAGAGAGAGCTGAAACAATTGAGGACTTGGGGTACACACCAAGGAACCACAGACAACTAGGTGGAGTTGGGGAAAAAGTGGGAAATTTGAAGTCAGAAAGACTTGAGTTCAGTCACTTGGTTCACTCACTTTCTAGCTCTATGACCCTGACAAGTCACTTAATGTGCCTCAGCCTCAGTTTCCTCCTCTGTAAAACAGCACCTACCACACAGGATTGTTGTGAGGGCCAAATGAGATAACATATGTAAAGCCTTTTTATAAACCTTAAAGAGCTAAATATATGTCAGCTATTATTATCCTCCCAGCTGCCACTAGCCCAGCCCCATCCTTGTACAACTGACCATGCATCTGCAGTGACTGTCTCTTCCTTTGCCAAGATTAGCCCCTATTTCCCTTGCCCCATGCCTGACCCTCTGCCAGGGCCAGGGCTGCTGTTGCCTTCCCTGTCTACTGTTTCTTCTCTCTGCATATCAGGGTCAAGGAAGGTGACTGCTGTGCTTACCCCCCTCCTTCCACTTTGGGCTTTTGTGAGAGAAGGAAAGTTAAAGGCAGGAGATTTTCAGGGTGATCATTTACACCTCACAAATCAGCAAACACCGTAAATCAGGGACCTTATATATTGTTTTCTTAATTAGAAAGAAATGAGGAAAATCTTAATAATACATATTAAATATAAGAGCGTGCGATGTGTACGCACACACACACCCCAGGCTGGTTGTTAAATATTTCCAGAACACCCTAGACAAGTCATTAGCTGTATTTAGGGGGACACTGACAGACTTGCTGAGGGACAGGCCATTCCTCCCCGGTCATGAGTGGCTTAAAGGAAAGGCAATGGAGGTGAAGATGGGCCATTCCCTGGAGGTGGGATTCTTAGGTATTTTTGCACTCTTCCTTCCTTCTCGGTCCAGAGGCACACCTTCAGGATGGCATTGTGATCACTCTTCAAATCCCACTTCTCTCTTACTCCAAAGTTGCCAGAATTCAGGTGCCACAATTCCCAGTTACTCTGCTCAAAGAATTAAAAAAAAAATAAACTTCTTCCATGGCTAATTAAAGATGTATCTTAAGACTTGAGGTGGGCAAATATTTATTTTCTTTATTTTCAAAAAACAGAATAGAAAATGAATTCTTCAACCTATAGTCTATTGGTCTTGTCTTTATTTCTTGACAAAATTCTAGGAATACATTATTTAAAAAAGGTTTTTTTGTAAACCTTGGAAAGAGTAGTAGTGATCTCTATAACCAAAATGGGTTTATCAATCACACCAGACTAATCTTATTTTTCTTTCGAAAAGGTTTACTCTTAGACCGAGAAACCTTAGAAATGATAGATTTAGCATATTGGCATTTCAGCACATCATTTCCCAGAGACTCATATTATATACTATTGGATAGAAGTACAGCGGAAAGACTACTGACTTTGAAGTCATAGAAGTTGATTTGGAATTCTACCTGTGATGTTTACTACCCGTGTGACCTTGGGCAAATCACTTCATCTCCCTAGGCTTCAGTTTCATCATGTAAATGAGGATGTTGAACTAGATGACTTTGAGGTCCCTTTCAGTTCTAGATCTGTGATCCCATAGTATGAGGAGGGTAAGGTGAATGATAGTACAATTAGGTGGAATGATGAGACTGAAAGAATAAATTGATATCATCCTGAATGGATATCTTGGAACGCTGTCCTTGGTCCTGATATGTTCAATATTTTTATGCATGATTTGCATGAAAGTAGAGACTGATATTAGGGGGTCTAATTGGCCAGTATTATGATGCTATAAGGAGTAAATAGCACATTGGAAGGCAGTATGCAAGTCAAAGAAAATCTTGACCGACAATAGGGAATCCTTGGCTTGGATGAACTCTCAAATCTCTTCCAATTCTGAAATTCTAAGGTTCAAATATAAAATTAAGTTTACAAGAAACAGTATTGAGACACTGAGACTTTCTAGTTATTTATTGTAATGTTCATGCCATATTCTTACATGATTATTGGCTGGATTTTTATGGGACCTTGTTTAATAGTAGTGCTGGCTACATTTAACTTTAGCAATATGGGTGGAGTTGTTGTTGTTGTTTTTGCCTGTAAATATTGGTAACATTTCTACAGACATAATCATTTGCTCTGCTTAAGTCAGCCCTATGTTGACATCACTATATTTGTTTCCTTTTACTTACCCTCATCAGTCTGGAGAAGCATTTTAAAGAACATCACAATTATATATCTACCTCCAAAAGAAAAAGGAGAAAATGTGAACTAGCTAGATGCAATCCTGTTTAGTAGAGCATCTTGCATCAGCCTGAGGGGTAATGCAGTCTCTCTACAACTTGGAGCAAATTGTTCAGAGGTGTAAAATATAGGTGGAGTCAAGGCTCTTTCCAAATCATAGGATCATCCAAAATGTTCATTGCTTATACTGAATTCCTGGAGGCTATTCAAACTGAAAAATTATATGAACATTTATTGTTTAGTTGTTTAAGTCATATCTGACTCTTTATGACCCCATTTGGGATTTTCTTTGTGAGATGCAGGAGTGGCTTGTCACTTTCTTCTCCAGGTCAATTTACAGATTAGGAAACTGAGGCAAATAACATTAGGTGACTTTCCCATGGTCACACAGGCAGTAAGTGTCTCAGGCCAGATTTGAATTCAGAAAGATGAGTCTTCCTGACTCCAGGACCAGCACTCTATCCATTGTGTCACATAGATGCCCATATGAAAATTATTTAAGGACAAAAATATTTTTAAATTTTACATATTTAGTTGATTTTTTCCTGATTTTTAAACAATAAACATCATTAATTCATGATTTCAGACCATTTAAGAGCATTGTTAATCCCTAACCACAGTGAGAGATCAGTGTAATTTTTGTAAGACAGTGTGAATCCATGTGAGCATTTGCACAAACCATCGTATCCAGTGGGAATAGCTTACTTCCTCTGTTTGCCAAATCACATCTCTTCTTCCTTTTACAAACACAACTGAAAAAAAAAACACAACTCAAAACTCATTGCTTTTTTTATCTCCTTTACTAAGCAGAGCTTCATTCCAGTATATCACTATCCTTCATTCATTATATTTTCCATGTTAAACAATTAAAATAATTGTCTGTATCGTCAAGTCTTGTCCTATTGGTCTAACAGGACCAACACAACGCATCTCCTTCATTTCATAAAAATTCTCAGGAAGCCAAGAGAGTTACCCTGTACCCAGTAGGTGCTTAATTAAGAATAATGAATAATTATGTACATATCAAGTCCAAATCCCTAAAATATAATTACCCTAGATGTTTATATGGTAGCTATCAATGACTGCCTCTTCATGCCGTAAGATAATTGGCTCATAGATGTAAAGCTGGAAAGAACTTTAAAAGTCAAATCCCTCATTTTTTTGTTGGGAAAAAAAAACAGCAACAAATTCTAGAGAGATTAAGTGACTTGCCCAAGGTAGTTCCTCAGTCAATGTTCAATCAATGTTTTTCAGTCAATATCCTGCATGAAATTCCTTGGTCTGCAAATCTAAATCTGTGTTATGAGATTCATGTTTTAAGTGCCTTAGGAAGGGTACTGTGTCTGTCAGCTTCTCTTTCTATGCAGCTTCACACAGTGTTTTGCAAAATTAAGCAAGAGATTAGCAATCCTATCAGAGATTTTTGTTGTTGTTGTTGTTGTTGATAATGATAATGATGATGATGAGGATCTGGATGGTACTTGAGTGTATGAGCGTAGTATAAATTGATTTTTTGTGACAATACTTGAAGCAGACCCATATCAACTACTATTTCTTACATGAAACTTTATCTGACTATTTTAATCCCTGGAAATCTTTCCTTCTCTGAATTCCTATAGAATATAGTTTAAAAAGTGCTGGATTTCACATCAGAAAACCTAAGAATATTTGAGTCATGCCACTTAACACATATGTGACTTTGGTCAAGTCACCTTTGTTTCTCTGGGTCTCCATTTCCTTATTTGTATTTAACTACCAGATGGTATTGGTACCCATTGTCCTGGTCCTGATCAATAGGAAGGACTCAGTGTTAAGGGATCTTATGTTCACCCTGGGGTTGATGGTGATTCGTTTCCCCCTTCTCACACCTCCCAAAAGAAGTGCTGGAAAAGTGCTTAACTCTTTAATGTCCTTTGACATTTCATCATCTTCTATCCCTCAATTCTGCTTCCCGCTATGTGTCCACACCCAACTAGGTAGCTGAAGAGATGAGGTTAGTGTGTATTTGTCTAATAAGAATCATCATCTAGCCTTACTTTCTTTATGAACTTGCTATATTTTGCTGAGCTCTAGTCATGTGAAATCAGCATAATGGAATTCCCTGCCCACTACCCCAAAAGACAAAGAGCATGCTTGACTACATACAATGCATTACTCTTGGCAAAGGATCAATAAAAGCAATAAACAATACATAATAAAGCATGAGCTGCTTGGTTGCACCCCTCCCCCGATCTATTTCTTCAAGAACTTGGCCATTTCCAGGTACTATAGAGGGAACTCAGATCTCAAGAGTTCTGGAAAATGAAGTTTGGGTTGTTTAACCACTATGGCCACCCCTCCTTCAGCAGGTAAAGGAGAACAAATCACATAACACAATCCACAACAGATGTTCAACTCACACATCCAAAAATAGTCATATGAAGACTCATAAACGGTTTGGGTGTCTCAGTCTGCTTCAGCATTATAGAGCATGCATTTTTCCTTTTCTTGTCCTGTCATTGTCAGAGACCTCTGACAATATCTCACTATAACTAAGTTATTGCCTGTAACTCTAGAGGAAGAGCTTGCAAGTCCTGGCAAGGAAAAGCCTGCCTCCACTATGTTGCCCCAGTGTCCCTTCTGCCCTTGGCCACCGCACTTCTCTATATAGCCAGGACTCCTCACTTTCTGGTGCACACCTCCTGTTTCAATTCCCATGCCCTTACGATCTGGGCAGCAGGGGTGGGGCAAACAAAATGATCAAGTATTGCACATAAAATGAAGATATTAAATTGGAAGATCTCTGAGGTCCCTTTGAGCTCTAAATTTATTGGAACCCAATTCTGTATTACATCATTATCTTGGACTGACTCATTTTCATGTGTAGATAACTTTCAAACGTATGTCATTTTTAAATGAGATGATTTAAGTAAAGTGCTTTGCAAACATTTAAGAGCTATGGAAATAGCTCTTGTGATCTGATTGTATCTCCTGTGTGTGTTTTGGGACCTTAAATTGTATTGTTAGCACATAGAGGACAAAGACATTGACTTCTCTCAAAGTCCCTACTGTGCCCAAAGTAGTGCTGAGTAGATAACTGGTACTCATAAATACTTGTTGACTTGTTGAAGGGAATCTAGGATACTTGACTTCAACAATAATATTCTTTTAGAGCAATAAAAACTGCAACCTAGATTAATACATTTTTTAAAAATCTGTTTCAGAGCTTTTAAAGCAAGGTCTTATATAGGAATTTTGTACAACGAATCAATAAAAAGCACATAAAAATGTAAGATACTCATGGAGATGATGATGGGGTGGAGTGGGATATAATGGAAAAAAAAATTCCTATTAATTGGAAACCAGCAACACCAACTGTCCCCTTCTGGTTATGACCTTGGAGAGATAATGTGGTGGAGTGGATAGCCTGCTGGACTTGGAAAAAGGAATACCAAGATTTACAGTGTGACCTGAACAAGTCCTTTAACCTCCCCTGAACCTCAGTTTCTGTAGCTGTAAATGGAGGATAATAAAATAAAATAAATTAGATTGTTAAGTTCTATGAGGGCAGGACTTGGGTCTCATCTAAACTAAGTTTCTCCTACTGAATCCATATAACACTCTGCACACATGAAAGACCCTTTAAAATTATTTGCTGAGTTGATGTTTCAGCATAATTATGCTCTGGGTTGGGTAAAAATCTATTTTTTTGCGTGTGTTTCTCTTGGTGAATTAAGAATTGAGGATGAGGTGGAAAATGATTTCCTACATAACCAAAGCTCACATTGAACAATCTTATGCTGTGAGGTGGAAGTCATGTGATTCCCTCATGACTACTACCTAATGGAATGCTTTAAAAGGAAGGTGTTATTGGTTGTGGGGACTGGTAGGAGTTGGAGTACTAATTAAAATCAGAACCCAACATCATAAAGACAACAGCTATGGCCTGGAGCTGTCCTGCCCTCTTTATGGGCTCTCTCTATTCAACCCAGCAGACCACTGCTTTGTTTAGCTAGATAGATTCCATCCCCAGCACTTTCCCCTACTAGCCCTTTCACACTTTCCCCTTATCTTTTGCTTTGCCTCTATTGTTTGATTGAGCCACTTTCACAGGCCTTTGCACAAGGTTACTCAAATTAAACATTAGCTAGCTCAGTAGGTAGATACCGATAACTACTGACGGTATCTGCTAAGATAAACATCCACACATTGAACTTTTGAAATTTCTTCATTTCTGCCCTGATCATTTAGAGCTAATGTTCCTTTAGTATTGTTGGAACTTATTTCCTGGCATTTCTCAGTTATAAAACCTCCTGGTGTGGTGTGGATGACTGTGAGACTGGGGAGAGCTTAGATTAGCTCATCAGTTCAGTTGGAATATGGCTGTTTTACTATATGCATGACTAGTCCACAGAGACATGGGAAGGTTCATATGTGGGGAAGAGAGTTATATCTGTGCTGCCAGATTCAGTGGAAGATATGTCAATATAATAAGCCCTAAGCATGGTCAAAGTGGTCCTGCATCCAGTAGAGTCATAGGTTTAGACCTAGAAGAGCCCTAATAGATCATTTAGAACAACCCTTTCATTGTACTCCTGATGTGACTGAGGTCCAGAAAAGTTAAAAGGCTTTTTGGCCAAGGTCTTTGAAATTCATTTGAGAGTCACCAAGAAGGCTCCCTCCACATCTCCTCCTTAGTCAATAAAAAGTATGATTTTCACTCAGCAACCATAACACTTAAAATATCATTATTTAGAGACTCTTTTCTTTGTGTGTTAAACATTGTCCTATCTTCATGATTCTTTTTCAAACTGCTGACATCCCTGGAAAGGTAAAACATTTAGCCATTAGCAACTTAGTGTGAGCTAGCTTGTCTTAGTTTGTCAGATTGGTTTCCTCTGATAAAGGAGAAGCCTTGAGGCACAGGAGAATATTAGATACCAGAGGTTAGCATGGGTGCTTTGGAAGTGTGGAGGAAGGGGAAGTGAAGGGGGTAACATAGGCAAACTTTGCCTACTTCCCTCTCAACTTTGCCTTATACCAGATGAGAGGCAAAATCGATAAACTGATATCATTTTTTTGTGCCAAAAATCAGGACACCTGGTTTCACAGATGGTTTTTAAATAACAGTAATAATGACAATAATAAGAATTACTATTATTATTTTCTAAGCACGGCTAAAAGAACACTTTTATATCAGTAGAACCCAAGCCTTTTGAGAATAGTGACAATTATTCATCTTTTTCATTCTTTCACCTATGCCTACTACAGTGTCTTAATCATAGTTAATATTTGTTGAATGGACTGAATGCATATTGAATTGGATTTTTTGGAATGGAAACTGTCCTGGAAAATCTGGGAAGTTCATTTACTGTGAATATGAGGATCTACTTCGATGGAAATATCTCTCCATTTTACCTGTCTCAGTCTCTCTTGAAGTTCCAATATTTCACCTTTGTAGTCATTGCCTCCTAACCTGTTCTATTTCCTGTGGGGACATTTGGGAGAGAGAGAAGGGGTGGGTAGTAGAGATTGACAGGGATCCCAGACCCCAGGTTGTAGCCCATTGTTTCAGCTATCCCTGCCAAGACAATCTGCAGTTACTTACTGTACCTCTCACACAAGGTGGGAAGGAGTAACAAGAATAGGTAATTGTGCATTGACAGCAGTCTGCTTGCTCTTTCCTTCCCCTTTTCTTTGCTGATGATGAAACAGAGACCCAGAGAGGTGAAACGGTTTAGCTAATCACACACAGAGACAGAGGTAGGATTTGGGCCCCAGTCTCTGAGTGTTGATGCAAGCATTCTTTCTTTTTTTTCTGGGGGCAATTGGGGTTAAGTGACTTGCCCAAGGTCACATGGTTAGTACGTTCTAAATGTCTGAGGTCGGATTTGAACTCAGGTCCTCCTGACTCCAGGTGCCACCCAACCATCCCCAAGCATTCTTTATACTGCTCTAATGAAGACATTCAACTGAATGGTCTTTGAGATTCCTTGTACTTCAAGATCTATACAAGGCTTCTCCTCACCCTACCCCACTCCTTCGTCACCCACACAATTAAGCAACTTTCCAATAAGTACCATCATAGCACAGTTCTCTGGCACTCAAATTTACTCTAACTTTCTTTTATTTCCACATTAAATTTATTTACTTTTAGTTTACAACATTCAGTTCCACAATCCCTTGAGTTCAAAATTTTCTCCTCCTCCCTCTTCTCCCCACTACCCTCCCCCTCCATGGTGGAAATGTGCTCTAACTTTCAAAACAAGATATTATCAGCCACAAAGGATTATACCATAATTTATCTTATAAAAAAAGAGATAAAGAGAGAAAATTTCTTAGCAAGCCATTGTCAATAATAAAACATAAAACCACCAGTACAATACTATGGAGTAACTAAACTCAGGAATAAGTATGGAGTGTCCCAAAAGTCTTAGGGCAGTTTAAAACTATTATTCCATTAATACTTTTGGGACACCATAGTAAGTTGTTATTACGGGTGACGGTGCTAAGTATCTAATGCCAAAATACAAAATTGGCTTAGAAGCAATGGCAAAACTTTGGAGAAAAAGACATTGTTAGAAAATTGTATTATTCTCTAAGCAACTACCAGAATTGCTAACGTCCAGAAGGGTGATGGAAAGGTGGTAGCCTTTAGCCTAAAGTCAGTAGCATAAAGTCAATGAAGATCTATGATCAAGGAGTGGCATAAGAGACATAAAATGTAAGTGTGATTAGGGAAGATGGTGGTTGGGGGAGGGGTCACAAAGGCGAGACAAAAGATAATGTTGGACAACCTGATATATTAGCATCATTATCAAATATTAGTCTTCTTGTGCTATAGAAAAAATAAAAGGAAGGTCTCTAGCATATTGAGTTGATGTTTTTTGGAGAATTTATGGAAAGATGTAGACAATAATAACATAGGAGAAAGCATGCAAGGACTGTGATAGGAGCTAGTCAAAAGGGGTCTATTGCAGAATGAGATTATAGATCCTTCTAAATAAGTGACAATCACAGAATCTTCAGTTGAAAGGGTAATCAGATGATTAGTCCAACTTCCCACTCAATTCTAAAATCTACTCTAGGACATTCCTGGCAAGCGTTCATTCTGCTTCATTGCTTCCAGGAACAAGGAACAGACTACTTACTGGGGTGACTCATTCTCCTTTTGGATATTTCAAATTGTTAAAAAGTTATGCCTTACAGAGTACTCAAATCTTCATCCTTTTAATTTTTCCCCATTCGTCCTCATATTTTTTGTAATTAGATATAATGAATCTGATCTCTCATCAGATCATAAAAGCCTTCCAAATACTGGAAGACAGTGATCACATCCCACCATATCTTTCCTTTCCCAGGCTAAATATTCCCAGTTCTTTCAGTGCGATATAATACGATTTTCAGCCTCTGCATCGTCTTAGCTGCCCTCCTGACATCCCCCAGTTTGTTGACATTCCTTTTTAAAATATGGTACTCAGATTTGAACAAAATCATCTAAATACAGTTTGAACGGCAAGCCATATAGTGATTATACTCATTGCTCATTAGACTCTTTTATCACTTTAAATCATGGTTGGTCTTTTCCTGAGTAATTTTTGGGTATTGGATATTGCATCAATCTAACATCTTCAAAAAGTTTACTGTTAATAGTCTACACAGTGACTCTTGAAGGTGACCCTGACTTGTTACAGAAAACTACAGTGGCAACTAAGAGTCCTAGCATAAGGATAGTAGATGACCTAACTCCAAGACTTCTAATCAACCTGGCTGTCTCAGTGATACTTTTCCGTAGAGATTCTCATGCTGTCTACTCTTGGTTTTTGTGAGAGGCTGTAGGGTTCTTGAAGAAAAAACAGTTATTCCCAGAAGTATCAGGACCCAGACCTCTAGGACTTCTGATAAGGACACTAGTACTAGAGCCTCTAAGAGAAGTTAAGAATTTTACCAACCACATGACCATCTCTTCTTGTCCTGGAACTTTTTTCAATGACACAGTAAAATGCCAAAAAGCCTTATTACTTTAATAGTTGTGTTACACTGGCCTGCCTGCACAAGCCATGTGGTATAACTTTGGGTCACTGCCAACAGGGTGAAATTCAAACTGGTCACTCAGAAGGGAAACGTTCTCTCTTCCATTACAAATTCACTGAGCCAGGAGTGTAATTTTAACTTTCTAATCAATTCCACTAAATGACCTTTCACAGAACCATGGAATCACAAGGCTGGAAGAGACCTTGAGAGGTCATCTAATCTATCCACCTGCATCCAAGTAGGACTGCCCTCAAAATACCTGAGAAAAAGAAACTGTCTACACTTTTTCTTAAAAATCTCTAGAGGTGTGCACTCTCAGAACTCCCTTTGTCCAACTGCCCAATCTCTCATATTTCATTCCATCAGGAACTTCTTCAAGAGGTTAACCTAAGACTCTTCCGATGTAATTTTCAGCCTTTTCCACCCCCACCCCCATCTGTTCTCATAAGGGAAATCTGCTTCCTGTCACTCACATGCTCCTTCATGTACTCTAAGAGTGTTATTAATTTCTTGTTCAGCCTTCTCTTCTCTCAGCTAAATAAACTCAGCTCCTTTAGCCTTCTCTCATTGGGAATATTAGCCAAACCTTTAATCATTTTAGTTGCTGTCCTCTGGACTGCCTCCAAATTCTCAATAGCACATTTTAGCTAGAGGCGCTGAAACAGAACACAGTACAGTAAAACCTCATTAATCCAGACTCTGCTAATTTGAAATTTATGATAATTCAGACAAGGGTTTGCTTAGCAAACCCTTTCTTTCTAGGTAGTGCATAGTGGGTGTAAACATGATTGGAAAGGGACACCTGAAAGACTTAGGGGTACTTCCCTTTTTTAGAGCCTTCTAGAAGCTGCCTTTCATCAGAGTGATGGTTAAAGCAGGTTGGTTAAACCAAGAAGTTGTGGTACTCTAGTAATAGTAATACTTTGTGTTACATAGCATCATAGGCTTCAGGCTGGAAGGGACCTCAGAGGTCATCTAGCCCAACTTTCTCACTTGACAGATGAGGAAACAGAGACCCAAAGAATAGGAGTGAAGTGGCTTGCCCAAAGAAATAGCTCTGGCAAAGGTAAGTCTTCCAATTCACCTTCTAGTGGTTTCCAAATGCCATTATATGGCATCCTCTAATAATGCCCACCTGACATACCTCACTGAGTTTTTGTGGGGATCAAATGGGATGGTGCATATAAGAAGGCTTTATAGCTAGTGCTTCATTAACAACTTTTTAAAAAAGTATTTTAACTGTATTTTATTAAATTATATTTAACTTAAATTGTATTTAAAAAAATCTATTGAATTCTGTTGATTCTACTACCAAAATGACAAAATGTCATTCTCTATAGAAACTTTCTCACTTTTCATATGTCAACCATCCTTATTGTCTTAATGCTCTCTCTTGATTCAATTATTGCAAGAACCTCCTAACTGATATACTAACTAGTTATTTACAGTTGAGTTAGCCTTAAACTGGATGCCAGGCTATATCAGTTGGGTCATCATCAGAGCTATTCTTTCTGGCCAGGGAGATAAGTGAGTTGCTTTCCATGATTGGTGAGTATTCAGATACCCGGTAGTGGTTCTCAACCTGTGGGTTGTGACTGCCCCTTTTTGGGGGGGGGGTGTCGAATGACCCTTTCACAGGGGTCACAGGGGTCTCCTAAAACCATTGGAAAACATATTTCCGAAGGTCTTAGGAACCGAGACACTGCTCCTCTGTCTCCAGGTGGGTCCGCCCACATGCAGATACGCCCACATAGGAGTATTAAAGGGTTGTGACATTAGGAAGGTTGAGAACCACAGGGTCCTCTAGTCACCTTATTACCTAGATCAGCCTGAGGACAGACACTTTCCTCCCTTCCCTTCTCTTAGCCAGGGGAGAAAAATCAAATTGAAATCTTTGTTGAGCCAGAGCCTAGGGCATAGCTAAAGTGACTGTTGGAAAAGGTGTGACAGTGTACCATCATGGTTTATAATCCCTTCCCTTCCTCTCTAAATCTCTGTGATTTAGAGTCGAAAGCGGCCTAGGTGAAAACTCCTTTCACTTTCTTCTCCTAGAATTCTATCCATTTCAGAATCCCTATCATGCTGTGACCTCCTCTTCCATTGTGCCCTCTTCTATTGTTAACAAACCACACTTTAGAGACCTCTTCATATGAAATTCTTTCCTTCCTTCTTTACATTCTAGAAAACCTTGTCCCTCTCCCCTACCCACCCCAAAGGATGCATCCTAGAACTCTATAACTTTCTCTCAGCTTCACTAAAACCTTGGGCCAAGAGGACACATAGGCTTCTCCCTTTTCCTCACTCTTCTCGGTTACTTCCAGATCCTCCATCTACCACCGACACTCAGCAATTTGCTCCATCCAGGTATATCACCCCATCCAGGTCCTAATTGCAGCTATCTACTGGTCTGTACATCATGCCCTTTCAGTATCTGTCTTATAATCTTCTCTATTCTCATTCCTGCTCTTAAATTAGAGACTTTTATTATACAAGTGGGTATCCTCTAAAACATTCTGGCTTCTCATTTCTTCGATCTCCTCAAGACCTATGGCCTGTACTTTCAATCCATCCCAGTCACACATAGGAATGGCTCATAGGATTCCTTTGATCTCATTATCATACACCCATGCTCCACCTCCATATTCCATAACTTTGAAATCACTATCAGATCATAATATCCTGTGCTTGTCTTCCCTTGAAATCATGCCTCTTCTAAACTTCCCAGGGCATCACCACCCTTTTGTTATTAGAATTCTATTCTTTATTTTTCTGAGTTTTTTTTTGGGGGGGGAGGTAAGGCAATTGGGGTTAAGTGACTTGCCCAAGGTCACATGGCTAGTTTTTGTGTTAAATGTCTGAGGCCAACACAGGTCCTCCTAACTCCAGGGCCAGTGCTCTATTCACTGCACCACCTAGCCACCCCTTATCACCACCCTTTTATTCTACTTTGCAATTTCTGTTATTCTCAGTTATCCCCTATTTCTTATCTTCTATATCTAAACAACTGCCAAATCCTGTTGATTCTACTACCAAAACACCATTCTTCTTTATAGATGCTTTCTCTCTTTTCATATGTCAACCATCCTAATTGCCTTAATCATCTCTTTTGATTCAATTATTGCAATAACCTCCTAATTGGTATCCCAGCCTTCAGTCTTTCCCCTCTCCATTCCATTTTAATAGCAGACAAATTCCAAATCCTTAAGCACTCTTTTGCTCAAGAAGCTTCACTGGTTCCCTATTGCTTTTTTTTTT
>CM053583.1:77684676-77732005 GCA_028627135.1 Pseudochirops cupreus | reverse complement strand
AATATTCTTCCCTTCTCACTTTGGGATCCCTGGTTGTCTTCAGGGTTCAGCTCAATTATTTCCTTCCTTCCTTTTCCTGTCCTTCCCAGTTGTCAGTTCTGTCTCGCCTTACCACCTTCACTCCTGAAAGTACTTTGCATTTATTTTCAATTTACTCATCTGTGTGCATGTTGTTGGCCCCTGAGTAGAATGTAAGTTCCCTGGAGGCAGGGATTATTTCATTTTTGTCTCCCATTCTAGTGACTGATGATGTCTAGCACACAGTAGGCACTTGATAAATAACTTATTAAAGTTGCTTGCCCATACTGATTGCTTGTTATGGTATTGTGCTTGGAGCTGAAGAGGGCTGGTGCCCTGCTAACAACAATCACTTACTAAATCAGGATGGAGCTGCACCAACTGGCTTCCAGGGCATGCTGCAATACTGCTTCCCAGGGAAGGCTGCTGGCTTGGGTTATTGCCTCACTTTGTGTAAGTATGTGCTCAATTAGCCACGAAAGTTGTGTAAGACATTAGTGCCCCACTGTTAAAAGTAGCAACTTTTAGACCTACTATCGCTTAGCTCTTAATTCTTACTCTCACTCCTTAATTAAGATAGAGCCAGAGAACCCCCTTTGATCAATTCTCAGACCTGACAAGACTCTGTGCTTTGGGATAGTGCAAATCAATAAAGATTTTCTACCAGAAGTAAGGCCCGTGCCGCCTCTGAGTACAGGACGGGCGATGGGGCCGAGCAGGCCGGCCCTTAGTCATTGAAGCCTCTATCTTGCCCACACCACCCTGCTGGCTTTGTTCCAGCAGAGCAAGCCGGTAAACAAATATTTTCCTTCCACCTGACAAAGGGACAACTGCCCCAGATGTTGGATGGTGAGGAAGGCTGCTCTGTCAGGATGGCTCATCTTGACCTGGGCCAGTCCAGGGCTGAGACGTTCTCTGCTTTATTGTTCTTGGCTCCTTACTGGGATGAACTCCTTAATTGGTTTCTTTAACCTTTTCTAACTATTTCTCAGGGCTAATTAACATCAGCTTCAAAATCAGGGCAAGCTTCCTTGGCTTTGTGTAAGCAGCCTCTGTAACATAGAATACTCTCCCCCTCCCTTTTACTGACAGCTGAAATCCTATCCTTTAAGACCCAACTCCAATGGACTTTCCTTAATGGAACCCTTGATGATCTCTTACCTTCTTCCCTCCTCCAAACTGGAAATGGTCTCTTTCTAATCTAAATTCCTATAGTGCTTTGTTCTTACATTTCTTTTATCACATTTCAAAATTTGTATGAAACTTATTTGTGCAAGTTTCTTGTCTCGCCTTACTAAATTGTAAATTCTTTGTGGGCAGGAGCCATTTCTCATTGTTCTTTGTAACTCACACAGTGACTTGCATATAGTAGGTTGCTCTATAGTTGTTGAATGAATAAACTAAAATGTTATGTACTTGGTAATTCATCCAGTCTGGCTTTCTTGTTTTTGACATGGGACATAACACCTCCCTGCTCCACCCAGATTATCCCAGTTTCTAGAACCTCCTGAAAGGAAAGGAAAATAAGGTAAAATTAAGTCAAATTCCCTGTGTTTATTTGACATATGTAACCCTTCTCGCAAAGCCCATTGGTAGAAATGAAGGCCCTGCGCTCCCAATCTTACCAACTCTGCCACAATCCTCACCTTTACCAATGAGGAGAGAGTTCCTTACTAAAGGACTTTGGAGCAGGGATTACCTTCACATTTTGTGTATATGCACATATATGTACACACTAGCTAGACATTTGTTGGAAAAGTAGAGAGAACACTGTACCTGTTGTTAGAAAGACCTGAGTTCAAATTCTGCTTCAGATACTTATTAGCCATGTGACCCTGGACAAGTCATTTACAGTATCATTTACAAAATGAATAATAATAATATTTAATTAATAATAATTAAAAATAATAATAGCGTTAACAGGTTTTTTTGAGGAACAAATGAGATTACATGAGGTGTCCTCCAAGTCTTAATGCAGTTTTAAGCTTTAATAGATTAAAACGTTAACTCCTATTAAAGCTTAAAACTTCAGTAAGACTTTCGGGAACACTCTGTATGTATAAAATTTGTAAATCTTAAAGTGCCGTATACATATTAACTATTACAGTGAAGGACAAATGTTATTTTTGATCATTTGGCCTGCCTGAGTGATTGAAAGGCAGCATGTAGGTACGTAATGTAGGTGGTCTGATTTGAGGGGATCATGGAATGTACCCTTTAAAAAAGTTTCTCTCTCCCCAAGGGGGAGAGTGGCTGAGTCTCTATGGTCTTCTAATTTAAAGTCCCATTCTCTTCCCACTATATAATGCCAAATTTTTCAGCAGAATTATAGCTCCCTTTTAGATGTTCCTACCTTTATCCATTGACTTGTCTAATGGATGAACGCCTTCTACAATAATCCCAATAACTGATTACTTTGCCTGTGATTGAACACTTCCACTGATGAGGAACTCACTACATAACAGGTTTTCTGTTCCATTCTCAGATACCTTAATTGTTACAAAGTTCTTCCTTGTATTGAGCTAAAATCTATCTCACTATAATGTGATAATTATTGATTCTAGATTAGGCATGGAGTAACCCAAACTAAAGAGAGTAAAATATTTATTTCCCCAGGTATTGCAAAAAGATATAGGAAGGAACAATTTGCCTATGCATATGTACCATACTAGATACCATAGAGAGTAGCTACATCTTCTGAAGAACTAGAAAAGAAAGTTCTCTGTTGGCTTCAACACCAGAAGAATATGTGATTTTATCAGATGAAATGACCTTAAGAGAGATGCATTATTATCTGCTTTGCTGCTGCACCTTGAGGATAGTAGGATCTTTCCATCTGACTTATGACTCTAGGTGTTGTCTTCTACACTAGGAATAAAACTCCTTGGGAGCAGGGATCATTTCTGCTTTTCTATTTATATCACCAATATTTAACACATTGCTTTTTTCATTCATTTGTTCATTCAACATATTCAAACAGAACTCATCTTTCTCCCTAAACCCAACCCTCTTCTGAAATTTCCTATTTCTCTCCTTTTAAAACTGTATTTTATTTTTAATTTATGGAATAAAATAAGCATTTCCATAATATAACATAATTAAAAAAAAATCCCCATCTCTCTTAATGTTACTGCCAACCTTCTAGTCATCCAGGTTTACAGATTAGATGTCATGCGTGACTCCTCATCCTTCACTCTGCATATCCTACCAGTTGCCAAATCTTGACTTTTCTTCCTCCACAACATTTCTTACAGTCATTCCTGAATAACTATTACCCTAGGTCAGGCTGTCATCTTGTATTACCTGATCTATTATAATAGCCACCTGATTTGGTCTCCTTTGCCTCACCTCTCCCCACTTCAATACATCTGCCATACAACTACTAAACTGATTCCCTAAAGCACAAATCTGTCACTGCCCTACTCAAGAAACTCTGATGGTTCCTTTCACTTTCTAGGAACAATTATAAACTCTTCTTTTGACATTTAAAATCTTTCACAACCTAGCCCCAACCTACCTTTCCAGCTTCAGAAAATATTGCTAGCCTCCCCACCCATCTAGCCTAATTGTCCTTCTTACTCTTCCTCACCTGCTCCATCCAGAATGCCCTTCTTCCTCACTTTCACCTCTGAAAAAACTTCCCTCAAGGCTTAGCTTAAGTTTCAGCTTTTATATAAAGCTTTTCCTGATTCCCTCAGCTTTGAAATACTTACGTTTGTACCTTTCTCTCCCCTGGATAGATTTTAAGTGCCTTAAGGGACCATGTCATTTTCATCTCATGGGAGATACTTAATGAATTCCTGTTAATAGACTGAAATCTTCCCATTTTACCTGAAGTATGTGAGGCTTAGAAAGGTTACATGATTTATATCTAGTAAGAGGCAGGGCCAATATTTTAATGACAGAATTATAGATTCAAGGATTAAAGGGATTTTAAAGGTTCTCTAATTAAATGCCCTCATTTTGTAGCTGAGTAAACTGAGGCTCAGGGAAGTGAGGTAACCTACCCAAGGTCACACAAGTAGTAGAGTTAGAGCCAAGATTCAAACTCAGGTTCTCTAGCTCTTTCCAACTCACTATGTAATTTTCTGTTGTACCTCACTGACTCCCACTATGTTAGAGGATGCTAATACTTTTCCTTTTATCAATAACATTTGGAAGACTGGGGCACAACACAGAAGACTGAATCTAATCCTTCCACATCCATTTAGTGGGAGAGGCACATTGGTGGCCTTCCAGTGTGTCCCTGAAATGACACCTGGCAGGCAGCTGCCTACTTAACCAGCATGTTAAGGCCAGCCCCATTGACCAGCCTGTTGGCTAAGGAAGATGGAACAAGAGTTGCTGCAATTCCCACATGGAGTAATTTACTCTGTTCTCTTTTTAAAAATGTCGCATAAGTTTAAATAACAACTTACAGGACACTGAGGGAAGATCAATCCCATTCCACAGAAACATGCATCATTTCAAACTGGGCTAAGGGTCAAAGACCTTGCTGACTGTCAACAGAAAAGACTACATGGAAAATGACCGTGGGGTGTTTTCAGCCTCACTTTGGAAAGAGCTTCTGGTGTGCGTCACTAATCACTGAAAGATAGTCCTCAATAAGTACTACCAGTGAACAGTCATGATATCCTTTCTCCATTGCCCAATGTTCAGACTCTGGACATGGTCCTAGGGCAGGTAGGCCACTGAAAGATTTGACAAAGGCTTTTTAGGCAATAGAATGCAAACAGAACTCAGAATATCTCTGACCCTTCAATTGACACTCTAGACAGTTAAGAGATAGATACTTAATGTATGGATGTGTCACTAATGGAAAAATGTCTCATAAACCACTGCCCCAAGAAGCCATTTCTGAATTCAGAGCCTCCACTGGCACAACAAGTAGACCAGATCAGAACTAAGGAGATGGGGAATAATCGCTCAAACAGAGATAGCAGGCACCCGCAGAGAAAAAGAGTAGATCTATAGTGATTTAAAGCTGTAATTTAGAATTAAAGCCACTTTTCAAGCCCAGAATCCTTTGGAAGTGTGTGATACAGAGTGCCTGTAGTGTTGAGATAGATGCAGAAAATTTAAAAGTTGCTAAGTAAGAGGTTACTGCCAGTTTGCCGCGATGGCTAAGCCTCTAAAAACCTGAAGGGAAGCTGGTATGATTGGATTTCGGGAAAGGCAAGCCTTGCAAAGGCAACAAAGTACACTCTCTTAAATGAGAAATCAGGGTGCGTCCTCACCAGAGGCTTGCCTTTGATATATGAATGTTCTAGCCTGGCAACCAGTTCCCTTGCAGACGCCGATAATTTAAGGTGATTTTTATAATGCACCTTGCTGTAGCATGCAAATTACATAGCCTCCCCAGTCCCTGCGACACAACAAAACCAAGCCCAGCATGGAAATGGATTCAGAGCATTCAAGCTTTATTTAATCACTCCTTTTGCTCTGATTTACTCAAGCCATTGTCTTTCTAGTTCCTGTTAAGGAATTACTAACAGGAAGTGATTCAGCCTCAAATGACACAATATGTCCAAACAATTTAAGAGACCCTGTAGATCACTGGGATTTTCATCAAATGGAACTATTAGATTTGCATATTGAAAAGTCTATTTTTCATATGTCAAGTGTGCAAGAGGCTTGCTATCATGTAAAAGGCCACCTTGAGGAAGAATGGCAAAGAAAGGGAAAGAAAATATGTTCCTCCTTGAGAAGCTCATATTGAACAATGAGTAACTTTGTTGTGAGGTTGCATTTTCTTTATGGCCCCTTAAAGATGGCTTATCACCCCTTGTCTGGCTGGCCCAGCCATGGGCAAGCTGACTGCACAATAATATTGTTGCTATAGTACAAGAAAGAGAGATGCCGGCTGCCCCTAAGCCCCTGCCCAAACATGCTTTGGGTAAAAATATTTTCAAAGTATGTATAAACTTTTCAAGTTCTCTCGTTCTTTTTCCATGTCATCAGAGAACAGTTTTTGCTTGTTGTAGCTGCTGGTTTGGCTGAGGAATGAGTCTGTCTTTAAGGCTCCCTTTTTCTTACTACCAAATATTTTTTAATAATACTTCCCGGAAACTCTGAGTCCCTCAGGTTCTGCCTAGTCCTGGGTTTGAGCCTCCTCACTAAGTTACTCAGTATGTGATGTTTAGGTCTTGTTTCTCTCTAGACTCCAGACTCCCGAGAAAGTTGGGAACTTTTGGGTGACACTGAGCTTTTCTTTTAAAAAAAATTATTAATTTTGTTTATCTACTTTTAGTTTACAACATTCAGTTCCACAATCCCTTTAGTTTCAAGTTTTCTCCCCTTCCCTCTTCTCTCCGTCCCCATCTCCCCCCACGGTGGCATGCAATCCGATATAGGCTCTACAAATACCTTTGCATTAAACTGAAGTCAGGTCGTAAAGAAGAATTATAAACAATGAAGTGAATGAGAAAGAAGGAATGAAACAAAACAAAACACAAAAGAGAGAGCAAGCAGTTTGCTTCAATCTGCATTCAAACTCTGTAGTTCTTTTCTCTGGATGTGGATATCCTTTCCATCATGAGACTTTTGGAGTTATAACCTTGCATTACTGAGAGCAGCCCAGTCTATCAAAGTTAGTCATCACAGATACAGCGTGTCTGTAATTGTGTACAAAGTTTTCCTGGTTCTGCTTTCCTCATTCAGCATTTAGATCATATAAGTCTCTCCAGGATATCATGAAGTCTGTCTGCTCCTCATTTTTTATAGCACAATAGTATTCCATTACATTTATATATCACAATTTGTTTAGCCATTCCCCAATTGATGTGCATCCTCTTGTTTTCCAATTCTTTGCCACCACAAAAAGAGCTGCTGTAAATACTTTTGTGCAAACAGGTCTTCCCCCCACTTTTATGATGATCTCTTTAGGATACAGCCTTAGAAGTGGCATTGAAGGGTCAAAGGGTATGCACTTTTTTTTAATAGCCCCAATGTTCCAATTTTTCCATATCCTCTCCAGCATTTATCATTCTCCTGTTTTATCATCTTAGCCAATCTGACTGGTGAGGTGTGGTACCTTAGAGTTGTTTTGATTTGCATTTCTCTAATTAATAGTGATTTAGAGCATTTTTCATATGTTTATAGATATCTTTAATTTCTTCCTCTGAAAACTGCCTGTTCATGTCCTTTGACCATTTATCAGTTGGGGAATGACTTGTATTCTTATAAATTTGACTCAGTTCTCTGTATATTTTAGAAATGAGGCCTTTATCAGAGCAACTGGTTGTAAACATTCTTTCCTAATTTTCCACTTCCCTCCTAATCTTGGTTACATTGATTTTATTTGTCCAAAAACTTTTCAATTTAATGTGATAAAAATTAGCTATTTTGCATTTCATAATGCTCTCTCTCTCTTGTTTGGTCATAAATTCCTCCCTTCTCCATAAATCTGACAGGTAAACTATTTCTTGCTCTCCCAGATTGCTTACAATCTCAACCTTCATATCTAGATCATGTACCCATTTAGACTTTATTTTGGTATGAGGTGTATGATATTGGTCTATTCCCAGTTTCTGCCATACTATTTTCCAGTTTTCCCTGCAGTTTTTTGTCAAATAGTGAATTCTTATCCCAGAAGCTACGATCTTTGGGTTTGTCAAACAGTAGATTACTATAGTCACTGACTGCTGTGTCTTGTGTACCTAATCTATTCCACTGATCCACTACTTCATTCCTTAGCTAGTACCAAGTAGTTTTGATGACTGCTGCTTTATAATACACTTTAAAATCTGTCATGGCTAGGCCACCTTAGCTGGCATTTCTTTTCAAAAATTCCCTTGTTATTCTGGACCTTTTGTTCTTCCAGATGAATTTTGATGTTCTGCTTTTCAGTTGTATTTGGCCCCTTCTTGTTGTTTTCTTTCACCTAATTTCTGTGATTTCAAAACAACATGAAATGATTATAAAGGGTTTCTTCATGAAATAAAAAAAAATCATGCCTCCTAGATTTGGCAGGTGCTGCTGATTTCCTCAGTGTTCTTGAGCAAAGCCATATTATGATATCAATATTGTTGTGGCTTTATGTCCTGAGGGGCTTTCCCTAGTTTTGTAGTAAATTGTTGCTATCAGAAAGCATGTCCTAATTAGGGATTTTATACTAAGAGATCATAGAATCATAGATTTAGAGCTGGGAGGGAGCTTTGAGAGAGAAAGTGAGGCCAAGAGAGAAGTGACTTGTCTAAAATCACGTGAGCAACAAGTGACAGAGTCAAAATTTGAATCTTGATCTTCTGATTCTAAGATAGTTCCTTAGTGATAGATCATATCGAATGTAAATAACTTGGAGTAGGAATAAGGATGGGCATTTCCAGGGTTTCAGGCCTGCCAAGAATGTACAAAATTCTTTGTTCTATTGGCACTTGATTGGACCACATGACAAAGTCAAGTCAATGCTTCATGTATATTTTGAACTTTATAATAATTTGTTGGTACTCCATTTTTGTTCAGTAAATCACACAGCCCTGTATATTCTGGAAATGATTAACTACATATATTGTAATAAAATTATGTTTAAAAAAAGTTTTTTTTATCATACTTCTAGTAGGGCCTCGGCCCTCACCAGGAATCTTATGAATTGTAGATTCTCCATTCCTCTTTCATTTGGTGGATGGGCTTCAAGAGATGCTGTAGTTCAAAAAGATATCACCCTGTGGCCAACACAAAAGTGAGCAAGCCTGTCTACACTGAACTAGGGGGCTTCTCAGAAGAAAGCTGGAAGAGCCATCCCTGGAACTTTATTGAATGACTTCTCATCAGGGTAGTATCTGCTAGAGCTGATGGTCTTTGGATAGAGCTTTTCTGAATCTGGAATATACACCCCAATAAGGTAAATTGAAGAAGACTTTAGTGCAACAAGTAACTGTAGCATATTATATGTTCAAATTAAAATATCATTTGTTAAAACTGTATAGCTGGAGTGACCAAACAGGATGTGGTATATGATTGTGATGGAATGCTATGAGAAATGATGGGTTCAATGATTTTAGAAAAATATGGAAAGACTTGTGTGAAATAATGGAGAGTAAATGAGCAGAACCAAAAAAACATTGAATATGGTAACAGTAATATTGTTCTAAGAATGACTTAGAGCATATAAGTTATTTTCACTATTAGAAACACCCAAATTAAATGTAAAGGACATGTGAAGAAAGTCACTATCTGCATCTAGAGAAAGAACTGATAAATAGAAGGATATATAGAATAATTTTACTTATGTATGTATACGTGTGTATGTTTGTGTGTACACCTGTTTGTGTCTAATGGTAACTATTTCTAGGATGTATGCTGATGGGAGGGGAAAAAAGAAATTTACATGATAATTTTGTCATAATTTGAAAGGAATAGCAAGTTGTGTATAGCAGATTTGCAGTTTCATGAGCAATCATCTTTTTTATTGTACTATCTTATAGAAATACTTGTTTTATTCCATAAATTAAAAATAAAATTAAGAAGACTTTATGCGTAGTAGCATTCTTTATCAATCAGTCAATCAACAAGGACTTGCCACAGATCTACCACGTGTAAAGCACTGTAGTAGGTATTAGGAATACAAATATAAAAAATTATAGAATCCCTGTACTCACACTTTTTTTTTTATTTTTGGAAGGGGGAAGCCAGGGCAATTGGAGTTAAGTGACTTGCCCAAGGCCACACACCTAGTAACTCATTGAGTTATCCCCCTTCAACTTTCCCCCAACATACAATTCTATTTGCAAAATAAAGAAACTTGAAACTCAAAGGAGAAAGTGATTTATCTAAGATCTCAAGGGGAATAATCAATAAGTTAGTAAACATTTATTAAGCACCTACTAAATGCTGGGAATACAAAAAGAAGCAAAAAACAGCCCCTGCCCTCTAAGAACTTTCTGGGAGACAAACAAAAGCAAGCTATATACAGGGAATAATGAACAGAACAAAGGCACTAGAATTAGGAAGGGTTGTGGGAGGCTTACAAGCAAAAGGTGTTTTAGTTGAGACATAAAAGAAGCCTGGGCAATCAGTAGGCCGAACTGAGGAGGGAGAATATTCTAAGCATGGGGTACAGTTGGAGAAAATGCCTAGAGTAGAGAGAAGTGTTTTATACTTGGAACAGCCAAGTGGCCAATGTCACTGGATCAAAGAGTATACCTCAGGGCGTGAGGTGTAAGAAGAATGGAAAGGTAGGAGGGGGCTACGCTATAAAGGGTCAAATGCCAAACAACACTCTAGATTTTAACCTAGAGGCTATAGGGAACCATTGGAGTTTATGTAGAGGGATGACATAATTGGAATTGTGCTTTAAGAAAATAACTTTAGTGGTGCGATGAAAGATAGATTGGAATGGGGAAGACTTGAGAGAGGCAGACCCGTGAGTAGACTATTGCATTAGTCCAGGCATGAGGTGATGAGGGTCTGCCCTAAAGTGGTGGCAGAGAAGAGAAGAGGGTGTATTTTAAGAGATGTAAAGTTGAAATTGACAGACGTTGGCAACAGCTTGAACATGGGGATAATGAGAGATATTGAGGAGCCCAAGATGACTCCTAACTCGAGGGACTAAGAGGATGGTGTTGCCCTCCATAGTAATAGGAAAGGTAGAGGGTGGTAAAGACTTAAAGGGAAAGATATTGAGTTCAATTTTGGACATGCTTAGTCATAAATATAAGTGTCAGAGTCACAACTTGGACTCTAGTCTTCAAATTCCAAAGTATCCACTAGATCAGGCTAATGTCATGATCCCTAAGGTATAGTGGTAACTTTTAATGGCTTCCAGCTATTAATAGTTGGCTAAGTTATAGAAGATTGGTGAGGCTTCTTTGCCCCCTTCTCCACTGAAATGCTTCATTTGTCTGGGATTCTGGTGTCTGAGGGAAACAGTTTACTGTCAGTCTAACAACTGGATTCTGTTCTTTCAGTGGTCAGCACTCCTTCTGCTAAGGACCTTTCCAGCTCTAAGAATCTGACTTTTCAGTGGGTGTATGTAAAAGCAGTTGTATTACCTGATACCTCTTTACCACTACCTTATAGGTCTTGGAATCCTCATATGTTCCATTACAAAACCAAGGATGGAATCTTCGTGGTCCCCTTGATTGGACAGTTTTGGGAAAACACATAGCAGGGTCTGGGAGAATGGGGAGCAAAGGTCATTCATGGATCAGTGATTTGTGTTCTCTTCCCTTCACATTTTTGATTTGTGGAACCAAAGTTTAGACTCTAGGACTTGGCTCTGTTTTCATGGTGACAAACATTAACATGAAGGGCCAAGTATTTTATCCTTCATCCAGCTTTTCTGTCATGATATAGATACTTTCTTAGTGAACTGCCCATTAGTCTTAGAAGCAAATCCTTAAGCAACACTGAAAATGAGTATGAAACCATTCCATTTCCCCACCCCACCCTCAATCATAGAATCATACAATTTCAGAACTGGAGACTTTGAAGATCATCTACAGAACCCTTTCATTTTGCAGATGAAGAAACTGAGGCCTAAAAAGTCTTGGTGACTTACCCTTGATCACACAGAAACAAATCCAAAATAAGTTTGCCATGTGCACCTTCCTATTAATACTGTGCTGACAGAGTAAATAGAGAGTTGCCTGGTGGAATTTGAGAACTGTTCAAAGGTTTTCCTGTTCCCAAGCCTCCCTCTTAACCTACTATGATCCCAAGTATGATTCCAGGAAATATTAAGTTTAGTGTATTCCATCTACTTTTGATTGGACAGTTTCAGAGAAACCTGGCACTTTTACCTGACTGGTAACTTGAGCTCTCTGTTCCTGGGCTTCTCTCTCTCCCTGTTCTCTACTTTGACACCTTTCCAAAACCACAGTCTTCTTAAGTTCTGTAAGTGCATAGAGCCACGTCTTACTTCACAGAACTAGAGGTACAATTTTAGAATAGGAAGGAACATCAGAAACCACTTAGCCAAAGATAAAGATTTTTAAAAAATCCAAAATACACACAAAAAAACTGGATTCAAGATATGAGTTCCAGGGTTCAAATCCCACCTCTGCCATGTCCTACTTGCATAAGTTAGAACTAGTTGTGAAGTAATATAATTTTATTTTCATCTTGAGGATCTAGAGGGCTACATGTGGCCTTGAGGGGAAGATTCTGTACCCCTGATCTACAGCTTTCCCCTGAACCAATGTATTATTCCACCTGTCATAAAAGGAATAAAAGGTTCAACTACATTTTCTGTTTTATGATGAAGCCAGCGTGTCTCTTTATGACTCTTTATGTGCCTTGAATTAAAAGTCAACCTCAGTAGCCTGTAGCTTGCATGTTCTTTCTTTTCCTTTTTTGGGGGGAGACCAGGACAACATTTACCCTTCTCCTCTCCTGTGGCACATCTCCCACTCATGGGGATCTTTCTAAGATCAATAGTAGAGTCTTAGCATCACTTATGCCAATTCTTTCAAGATCCAGGGACGCATAGTTCATCTTGTTCTGGTAACTTGCACCAAACAAGACCGGTGTTTTCGTTTTTATTTTTTCACTCCCTATCTTATTGGTGTTACTTTTTAAGTTTTTTATTCCATTCCTTCCAGACCAATGAGAATTATCATAGGTAAAGGAAAAAGAAACAAAAGAAGAGAGTTAAGCAGCTCTCATTTTTCCTCCCAAACTTTAAAGCTGTAAACTCTTTACCTCTAGCCATTATTTCTTCTCCTTCCCTTCTCAGTACACCTTTCCAAAAAGTTGGGATGGGAACACTTTTACTAAGTTCTTCAAATATCCTACTTGAAATAACATTTTACCTCATCAATTTCAAGTCTTTCCTACCTACTATATGTTCCTAAAATCTACCTACTGTAGAGACCATGCACCTCCACATTTTTCATTTTTTTCTTTACTTATTTTTCTCATAGGGGCAGCAAGAAGTGGATTGAGATGTGCTATGGAACTTAGGAAGACTGGGGTATGAGTACTGCCTCTGACACATATTATCTGAGAGACCCTCAGGAAAGCAATTCAACTTCTCTGTGCTCTAGGCAACTCTTTCCAACTCTAAGTTGCAGAGAAATTGTCGATCCGCATTGACTTTCCTCACCTAGGAGTTTTCTGTATGGGTAAAATCACATTAGCAGTCCTTATTCTTATTTCTGTTAGAGGCACCTGTGATCTGGAAGTGACAAGATGTTTGTAATAACTTAAGAATAAGTCCTTTTTACTGCATTTTGGAATGTAGTTGAAATAATATTAACTATTCAATTAGCAACAGAATAATTTAAGATGATTTTTAAGAAGTTGCTTATCAGTAGAAAAAATTCCACACAAGCCATTACATATCTAAGCCCTATGTTTTAATTGATGTTTTCATTAATTCCTGTCATATGCTATTACCATCCTGTTCATTTCACACTGCATCCGTTCATATAAGTCTTCCCAGGTCTCTCTAAAACCATCTGCTTCTTCTTTTCTCGCAGTACAATGCTATTCCATTGCATTCATGTATCATAATTGGTTTAGCCATTACCCTCCGGTTCTTTGCAACCACAAAAAGATATTTTTGTACATGTTTTGTATTTTCCTCTTTGATATTTTCAGGTAATAGGCCTAGTAGTCCTATTACTAGCTCAAAGGGCATGCACTTTTGAAGCATAATTGCAAGTTGTTTTCAAGAAAAGTTGGTTCAGTTCACAGCTCCATCAACTATCAATATGCCTATTTGTCTGCAGCCCCTTTGACATTTCACATTATTTTTCTTTCAGTTTTCTCAGTCTTAAAAGTTCGTCATACTTTTCAATCCTCATCCATTATTTGCTCTTGCTCCTATTATCCACATGGTTAAGGGGAAAAAATGAAGACCAAAACTAATCTTAAATTTTAAGATCAGCTTAAGTGGGTTGATGAGTTCCCTGTACAGTCATGTCAGTCTCTTCTGACAACTTCTTTTCTTCATCATCAGATTTGTTTTTCTTTATGTTTTCAGAAGTTCATTCCTGAAATCTTCCCACCCATCCTTGGCTGAACTGTCCTGAAAAACTTGTCTCTTTGCGACTTTTATCCATTATTCCTGATTTTTGCCTCCTGAGATGAAAGTGAACAAGTTTAATTTCTTTTCTATGTAATAGATCTTCAAATGTTTGAAGGTAGCTTTTATCTTTGTTCAAGGAGCTCTGTTCTCCCTCCAACCTTTTCTTCTCTGAGCTAAACATTTCTAGTTCCTTATCCTTCTATACCTGAGAATCAAGACACTTTGACATATGAGTTGACCTTTTTCTGGTGTCTCCAGTCAATAATTTTTTTTTTCTTAAACTGTGACATCTAGAACTGAACACAATATTCTACATATAGTTTGACTAAGGCAGATACAGTGGGACTTGTACCTCTTTATATCTGGGAGCCACCCTCCCTTAATGCCCAACATTACCATAGCTTTTGTAGATGCCACCGCTGATTTAAAATTGAAGTTATAGTTCACTTAAACCATCTGATTATTTGCAGACAAACTGTCCTTTAGTCAAACCTCTCCCATCCTTTCATTGGCAATGGTGATCTTTGAACTCTAGTTTCTTTCAGCTGAATTTCATCTTAATATATTCAGCCCAATGCTACATCATAGACATTTCTGGATCTTATCAAGAAATTTTTGGATGCTAACTCTGTTCTCCTAGTGTCTTAGCTATCAATCCCTCCCAGATCTGTGCCATCTGCAAATTTGATGAGCGTGTCATCAATGCTTTTATGTAAGTCACTGATAAAAATAATCAGTGCTAAAGAGCTAACCACAAGATCATTAGAGAACTCCACTGGAGACCTCTTGACAAGCTGACATTGAGCCATTACCTACTAATCTCTAAGTCTGACCTTCAAACCAGGTTTACATTCATCTAATTGTTTTACTATGGAGTCCACATCTCTCCATGTTTTCCACCAGAATAGTTTGAGATGCTTTATCACGAGCTTTGTTGAAAGCCAGAAATAAAAATGTATAGAATCTCCTTGATCTAACAACTTAGTAATCCTTTCAAACGGCAAATCAAGGGGCTGGACAATGTGGTTTTTAAAAATCTGTGCATTAGAAGTGAATAGGATAAAAATGAAAAAGAAATATTTACTTGAGAGAAGTATTTCTTCAACTGGTTCACCATATTGGTCCATGTCCAAAGAGTTTGTGGTGGTCAATATTATTAGTTTGCACATAGCTTTAAAGCTTAGGTATGGGAAGTCAGGGATATGGTGATTTAATTCCTCTTGCCTTACTTTACTCCGACTTTCTTTATGGTTAAACATACTAAATACATGTAGTACCATTCTAGTCATAATAATAAGATTGTTTCCTCAAGGGAGTGTCATGAGACCTAATTAGTACCTGCAGAGAACTCTGATCTTATAATGAAAGAGTACAAAGCCCTCTTTTACCTGAGAGCCAAAAATGCATAAAGAGAGAACCTGATGTAGTTACAGCCCCAATCACTGAGTACAGTGGAAAGAAACTTAGTTCTGTCCATGGGGAAGATTCATCCAGCTAGAATTCTATAAATTTTTCAGTTTCCCATTTGAACAATGGACTTTTATGTGCCCATTTTGGTATTTTTCATTTTCATATTTTTATAATTTTTATCAAATGGATAGAATCCTAGACCATGGTTCCTCATGCCATATAGATGGTTTATTCCTTATACTTGTCATCCAGGGACTATGACTAGTTCCCATTGGTAGTACTGTAAATTATAGCAAGATTCTATCTTTGGCCAGACAGACAAACACACACACACACACACACACACACACACACACACACACACAAACAATGCAGGACTTGATTTGCTTTCTTTATTTCTACCTATATAAAAGCAAAGAAGGATGTGTAGCTTCTGGGACCTGCACTGAGGAGAGAATAACCACTGAACTGGAAAGTAGCATGATAAGGGAATTATTCAAAATGATTTTAAAGATAGTCTCTTGGTACCTTTCTTGTAGCAAAGGAGTACAAATGATCAGAGCCCTCAGTTGTCAGCCAAAACCTCTCTAAAAATTGTCTCTGCTGTCAGAAACAATTAATGTGTATGAAAGCATTGTCATATGAATAGGATTCAAAGAAGTTTAGGAAGAAGGGACCTGTGAGCTATTTCCCACTACATGACATTCCATAGTCTTCCTCCCTACCTGTTTTTTTTTTGCTTTTTAGAGGGGTGAAGACAGGGCAATTGGGGTTAAATGACTCACCCAAGGTCACATGGCTAGTTTCGTGTTAAGTATCTGAGGCCAGATTTGAAATCAGGTCTTCCTGACTCCAGCGCTAGTGCTCTATTCACTGTGCCACCTAGCCACCCTGCTCCATAACTTTTCATAAGTTCTATCTCATATTTGGAAGGCCTTACTTTTTCCCTCCAAGTCAATGAGCTTCCTTCAAAGTATAATTTGTGTCTCCTCCTAAAATAGCTCTTTTTTGATTTTGCCAGTTTATAAATACTTTTTTTTCCCTAAAAACTCTTTGTATTGCTTTTGCAGTGGGGTCTGGAATAGGTGTAGACCCCATCAGCTTGCTTGGCTACTTATGGTGAAATGACTTCTGGGAGAACTATGATGACATGTAGTCTGGGGCACATTTGAGGTATTTTGTAAGAAATTCTGGTTGGATTAGCTTTGATAAAGGTTGAGGCTCTCTGATTGGCTCATAGGCATTCCAAAGGTCTGTCAGCATTAGTTACTTTCTCTTGCTTCTCTTGGTTAACCTTATTGTCTCCAGCTGTGTTCTGGTTTTGTGATGGCATCTGATAAAAGTGTGTGTTTATGCCTCTTTGCTTTATTTTATTGTGGTGAAGGAAGTAGAATTTCTGACTTTTGTTGGAAGGGAAGCTCACAGGGATCTGAGAAATGGGATCCAGAGTGGGTTTGGGAGCCTGCATATTATTATTTTATATTATATTATTATTATCCTGTGGAACAAGGAGCAAGGAGAAATCTTGAGGAGTGACCTTTGGGACTTCAGCCCAGTGGAAGCTTCCATCTGTGACTTGTAGCCCATCTAGACATAGACTGGGTAGGGCTGATATGAGTCAGAAATGAGCTACTCTCTCAGACACCACAGCAATGAAGACAAGAATGTATTCAGGAGATATTGGGAAAAATACCGTTATGTTAATTTCTGCTATATTCATGAAGTAAATATCCATTTGTAAAAACCAATCAATGTGAAGTCATTAAATAGAACAAGAGTGTTAGTCACTGCTCCTTACGATGTGGGGAACACAGTGGGGGCACAAGTCAATGGCATTAGAGAAAGAGATCTTTCCCCCAACTTTCCCCTCAAGGTACTGTGAAACCTTATGGGTTGTGGTCCCAGGCCTGGCTCTCCAAGAAGGATTCAGAGGTTACATGTTATAGGAAACATTTCCTTTCATATGTGCTATATTCCTGAGCCTCTCCCACAGTAGACTGTAAGCTACTCAAGAGTAGTGCCAATTTGCATTTAATAAATATATCTCGAATTCAATTTGCAGTGTGCATAATGTAGTAGCTAGAGTTCACTGTTGGAAGTGGTTTATAACTTCCATGAATAGGTAGCAAGAAGACTTCAGAGTGGGTACAAGAGAATACATGAGATAAATGAGAAAGTTCTTGTATCCTCATACTATCCCTGATAAACCTGAATTTTTTAGATACTAAAAATCTTTGAAGCTGATCAAAATCAGCCGACATAAATGCAACCTGGGCCAAGGAAAGCATTGGGTTTTCATGTTTTTTTCCTGCATAGCATTCCTTCCATGGGTGCTGAACAAATGTCAAGTCATCACCCTCATACAGCCTTCCCTGGGGCAAACAAATGAAACCTCAGAAACATTTCCTCCTACTCCTTTGCTCATCTCCATTCCAAGTTCAGTCATATGATATATTATGATTTTTGTGTACATTTTTGGGGGGTGGGTTACGGCATCCAAGTGCCCTCTCACAGATGAAGGGTTAATGTGATTGTGAGTCTGGAAAAGGAGGGGGCAGTAGAGCAAACCATGTGTAGAAGACCATGAATTTAGAACTTCTTAATAAACATCATTGTCAGCCAATGACTTCTCATTGGTCTAGCTTTTTCTAGGCTGGTAGGAGGGGAGCAGTCTTCACCTACCTCTCCTCAAATTCTCAGAAAAGCATCATCCCAGGTTCTTTCAATGAGTTTGAGGTTTTAACGTATAATGTGACCTCAAAGAGCAACATATTTATCGTTTATGGTTTAAAGACACACACATACACACATACAGGTTTGGTTTCTATTCTGGAAAAGTACCAGATCCATTTTCTTTCTTTCTTTTCTTATTGGAAAAAGACAGAAGAGGTGAATTTCAGAAGAAAAGACTAATTCATTAACAAATCTACTCCTTGGATCCTGGCTGACATTTTAGACATATAAAAGAAAAGAATATTGGAGTTACTTTCAGCTATAGTTGGAAGGAACCACATTATAATTCATTATACATATTAATACATTATAATATTGACATACATTATAATATTTATATATTTGATAGTTATGTGTATAAGATTTTAAGTTCTTTTAGGGCAGGTATTCTACCAGCTTTGAGATTTGGAGCACGTTTGTGCCCACGGGAAGACTCCAATTAGTGATATAGTTGGCATGTCCATAGGGCTTTAAGGTTTGCAAAGTTATTTACATATATTATTGCATTTGATCATTACAACGACCCTGGGAGGCCAAGTACTACTGGCATTATTATCCTCATTTGATAAGTTAGGGAGCTGGGGCTCAGACAGATTAAATGATTTAAACAGTCAGACAAAGAATTTTGGCCCTTGTGTTTCCTGACTCTATGTCTAGCACTTTTCCTGAATTACCCTGCTTCTAAGGAAGAAGAAAAATCACCTAGCGATGGATCGGATAATGTTTTCTAGGCAGAATGGAGTTTTTCAATGGTGCTACCAAAAAAAAAAAAGCCTATACCTAGATAGTAACTCAAGCTTATCAAGCTGAAATTTTAAGGAGGCCAGGACATAAATACAGAGTTCATATTTATCTGGGACACTGGGATTAATACCAACACTCTTGTTTTTGAGAAAACACCTTTGCAGTGGAATCCCTAATGGTCAAAAGAGGTCAGAACATGTCGTATATCTTCACTGAAAGACAGCATGATCCTAGGCATTGACATCAAGATTTGTTTAGAGGAAAGAGTGCCACCTACTGAATTACCACCTCTTGTATGTTTCTGTCATCACTTTGATTCTCCTTGGAGGTCTCCCAACCATGGAGCATGACCTTGCTTAGCTATGAAATCTGACCTAATTATAATGCAAGGTTGGTTTTCTGCAGGCTTGTTGCAAAACTGGACAGAACCCCTCATCTGCTGATTCCTTCCCCCAAGCTAGTGTCAAGCTCAATGGAAACAGTGAAAGGGACTAAACCCCCATCCTACAAGAGGGGCTACAGAAGACACGAATGTCAGAAACAGCTGCATAAAGGAAGCAAGCATCTGTGTTCTGCTATGTTTAGTCACTAAACAAGATTACCTCATCTTAAGATTATTTCCGAGGACGTGGATATATACAGGTTAAAGTCCAGTGCATATGTATGCATAGTATAGAAATGGCTGTCAACATTAACCACAGTATATGCTTTCAAACAGTACTGACATAGAAGAAAAGATCTATTCAGAACATTTAATGTGGGCACTATGTTAGCATTAGCTAAACAATTGCTTTTTATTTAATTGAAGATCTGTGGACTTCCAAAATGCATTAGCCGTTAATCAATGCAGTCAATACAGACATTAGTTTTGGTTCACACTTTAGCTATATCAAATATAACCTTATACATTTTTATCGTCATATCAAACACAACATATATAGTTAATACCAAAGATTCATTTCCAAGGTTCAGACTTATGTATCTGAACAAATAGGTTTATTCTTCTGTTGATAGGGTAGCATTATCTCCTTTATTAACCTTGGATATGCTGAAAGAGGTTTAGTTTGGAGACTTTTCACCCATGTAAATGAGTTGGGTTCTGATTTCCAGTGGATTTTCTACAATCAACAAGCCCATATCTGCTTCTTAAATCCCATAACCCAAACATTTACATAAAAAGCAGATGACCTGTTCCATGAATACATCTTATTCGTTATATGTACTATCCAGAGATTATTATTTTAAGGAAAAACCCACAGAGGCAAATCCAGAATTGAGAAGGTGTCTAGATTTCTAGATATATCTTTACATTTGGGGAAGAACCTAGTATTATCTTAGGCAAAGCAGTGTATTCAAACAGATGATAAACATTTAGCTGGGGAAACGTGGAAGTACCCAATTGGACTTGGACAATTCTGAAGAGACAATTCAGTATAATTTCTTAACCCAATTAAATCAATATCCCTGGGCATCTTGCTGTGCTAAGTAATTGAGAACAATGTCAAACATACTGCTTTTGTAAACAACATAATTTCAGGCCAACCAACATATTTTCAGCTATTTAATACTACATTTATTCCTTCATAGAATCTAAGATTTGGTAACTATCTTTATTATCATTCTTATTGAGACAATCTGTTATATTTCTAGTTTTAAAAAAATACCTTGTTCTTAAATAATGCTTTGTGCTTTTCATACTGATTAAAATGTTTCCCCCAATGTATGTTCCTCACTGCCTACATAAGCCTCTTGCTGTAAAACAATGTTGTAATATAAGTGAATATCTGCTTTATATGATATCTCATTCAAGAAATAACATAGTTTAATACAGCGGTTCTCAACCTGTGGGTCTTGACTCCTTTGAGGGTCAAATGACCCTTTGACAGGGGTCGCCTAAGACCACTGGAAAACACATATTTCCAATGGCCTTAAGAACTGAGACATCACTCCTCTATCCGTCTCCAGGCAGGATGCCCACATGCAGGTCTGCATACATACAAGTATTAAAGGGTTGTGGCATTAGGAAGGTTGAGAACCACTGGTTTAATAGATGGAAGACTGGATATAGAGTCAAGAAGTCCTAGATGTGAGTGCCATCTTAGACACTTAATGATGATGTACCCAGGGCAAGTCACTTAATTGTTCTTGAGGATTGGGTTCTCATCTGTAAAATGGGGGATAATAATATCTGTAGTCTTTGAACCATAGTATTATCATGAAGATCATGTAAGTAAAACAATACTTTATTATCGGTTATTATTATGTTGAGGTTTTACCATATAGAGTGGTGATATCTTAGGGGACTTGATTTAATCCATTTTGTATGTAAATTCACATAATATTTCCCTCCAAAATTATTAATGCCTTTAGTGTGTATGTTACAGTTGTTTCCCTCTATGTCCTCACCTACTCTCCCAGTTAGTGATGAAAAGTAGGTGAGAAGAACTGAACAGTAGAATCATTGTGTCTTTTATCATTGGCCACATTTGAAATCCTTACTCTCAACCACCTAATGCCTGAATTCAATATTGGTCATTGATTTTATTCTGAATTCATTTGTCTTTTTCTTTTGTTTTGAATTATAATGTAGTATTAATTCTGTGGGTAGGTAGGGAGCATAGTGGATAAGTACTATGGATCTAGAGTCAAAAAGACTTATCTTCTCAAGTTCAAATCTGGCCCCAGATAATGATTAGGTGTGTGACCCTGGGCAAGTCACTTAATCCTGTTTGCCTCAGTTTCTTCTTCTGTAAAATGAGTTGGAGAAGAAGATGGCAAACCACTCCAGTATCCTTGCCAAGAAAACCCCAAAATTGAGTCATGGGAAATCAGACATGACTGAAACAACTGAATGACAATTAATTCTGTAGACTAAGCTATTCCTCTGAGACTATAGGGAACTTGGTATCACAAGTTTTACTAGATATACTACCTTTTGGGGAATAATTTTCTGACCAGCCATCGTAGTATGTTGCTCTGCTGACCATGGAGGCTGAAGGGATTGCATTTTATATTCTTTTTCATGAGAAGCTGTATTCTTTTACTTTCTTGTCATTAGTAAAGTTGTTCTTGTTAAATTTTATGGTCTACATGTGACTCATTGCATTTAAATCCCAGAGCTTGCATCACTGGACTGGCCTAGCTTCTGGTCCAGAATATATCTCTTGAATAAAAATAAGTGTGATATAAAGGAAACTATGGCAAAGACAAAGGAAAGGCCTAGGCAAAATACTATAAAACATTTGAAGAAGCAAAGATCATTCTTAATTGGGGATTCTGGGGAAGGCTTCATGGAGGAGGTGACACCTAAGCAGGGTCTTTAAAGAAAAGTAATTCAACTTTCAGAGTTTAGAAGACCTGGACAATGACATGGAGGTGGGAAAATAGGAAGTCAAAATTGAGGGCCCCAGTTATTTTTTAGCCTAGACAATTAAAAGGACAGCAATGTGAAATAAAGCTGGAATTTGTGATGGGCTTTAAACACTAGGATAATGAGTTCATATTTTATCTGACATGCAATGTTGTCAATGAGGACATTATCTATGGTTCATAATTTAGCAGTCTCAAATAAAACATACATTTATATCATTACATCAGATACAACACATATAGGTGATACCAAAGACCCACTTTCTAAGATTCAAACTAATGTGCCCAGTAAATGGCTTTATCCTATTTCTAACTTTCTTTCTTTGCAGTCCCTAGTGGAGTCCCCCAGGGATCTGTGTTTGACCTTATGCTGTTTCACATTTTTATCAGTGACTTGGATAAAGACAAGATGCTTGCTCATCACATTTGCAGATGACACAGGAGGAGGAGAGGTAGCCAGCATACAGGATGACAAAGTCAGGATCCAAAAGACTCTTGACAGGCAAGAGCCTTGGGCTGAATCTAATAAGACAAACTTCAATAGAGATAAAAGTTGAAAGTTTTATTCAAAAAATTTCATATATTCAAGACAGAGGAGACATGGCGAGAAAGCAGTTGTTCTAAAAAATAATCTAGGGGTCCTAATGCACTGCAAACTCAATGCAGCGTGGTATGTCAGTCAACAAAGCTTCTTGGAGCTTGGGATAAATTTAAGAGAGGCAAAGTTGCTAAAAATAGAGCAGTGAGAGTTATATTGTCTTCTGCCCTTGTTAGGCCTTATCTGAAATATTGTGTTCACTTCTGGGTGTTACAATCAAAAAAGGACATCACTGAACTGGAAAGTGTACAGAAGAGCACAACCGGGATAGTGAAGGGCCTTGAATCCATGTCACCTGAGGAGCAGCTAAAGGAACTGGAGTGTTTTGCTTGTAGAAGATAATATTTGGTAGGAACAAGGTTGCTATTTTCAAGAATTTTGAGGAATTTGCCAGAGAGAGCAGAATCAGAGCATCAGATAGAGTTACAAAGAGACAAATTTAGGTTGATTTCAAGAACAACTTTATAATAATGTGGTTGTTCATCCTTTGTTTTCAAAGAAGACCAATGATAATCATGGGGTAACGTCTTGACTAGTAAATGAAGTGGATTTAAGTGAGGCAGAAGTGTACAAAATCATCAGCTTTACTTTCTCTTCCAGAGTCATCAAATTCCAGTGACAAGATAGTTGTTCAAAAGTGAAATGGACTCCCTGAGCAAAGGTAATTACTTTCTTTGGAGACTTTCAAATAGAGGCTGGAAGGCCATTTGTTGGAAATGTTATACTAGGAATTCTTTTTGTACTTGGGTTTGGCCAGATTGCTAGAAATCTCTATCAACATTCAAATTCTGCTTCTGAATCAATGGAGGAGTTACTAAAGATATGGGAGATTATTTTGGCAGTCACAAGAAGAATAGATTAGGGAGAGACAGTCATTAAGAGGCTATTGTAATTGTTCAGGCAAGAAAGAAGGAGGGGTCTGAATTAGAATGGAGGTAGAATGAGTGAAGAGAAAGGGAAGATGTGAGATAGGTTGTGGAAACAAAATCAGCAGGAACTGGTGATTGATTGGATGGCAGGTATTGAGGAGAATTCATATGAGAAGATAACTGCGGTTTTGAACCTGGGTAGCTATGAGAATGGCCTCCATCAGAAGAAGGGAAGTTAGGAGGAGGGGCAAACAGGGGTGCTGATGATGGTAGTGGTAGAAATGACAGGAACAAGATCTCCCTACTGAGATTAAGCTTCAGAAACAAATTATAATGACATTTCCAAGTAATAATAAGCTACATTAAAATGGAGTTCCATTAATAATAATGATAGTACTATACTTATCTGTACAATATTCCACAGCCACATTTCATGGTTTTCACTGACATAATCTCCTTTGATCTGGACAATCTTGTGACTTAGGTAGCACTGTATTTATCGTTCCCATTTTATAGATGAGGAAATTGAGATTCATTGACGTTAAATGACTTACCCAACAAGTAAGGAAGCTGGAGGGGACTAATATTCTCACTTGGTGGCTTTGAATCCAATGTTCTTTATATTGTTTCACTCTATCTCTGTACCATATGCAAATTTGTTGTCTCTGTTTTGGGCCATGCTCTCTCATATCTTTTCTTTCTTTTTTTTTTTCACTCAGGTACACACATTTATTTAAACTCCCATGAACTATAGCCATGGCTGCCAAGATATTTACAGTTCGGGACAGGGACAGTGGATCTATATATGTAGGGAAGGAATCATTTAGTCTTGGGGCCCAGATGTGCTGTTAGGTAAGGGGAACCCTGACAGGGCATGACTCACCTGAGTGGAATAGGAGGGGGAGGGGGAACCTTGGAACACATGGGACAGGCCCTTGCCTTGAGTGGGAAGAACAAGGCATGGCAGAGCCTGCCTGAGCAGCAGCAAAAGGAATGATCCTACCTTCAGAATGTGACATGATTCCCAAAATCTGAGGCCTCTGAGTTGATCACGGGGTACACAGCACAGAGGATGGTCAAGGCTATAAGTAGGGGGTGAGCCCCCATCTTGCCTGAAAAGCCACTCCTTCTGAGAATCAAGTCTCTTCTCCACCCCCATTCTCTGTCTACAATTTCTCAGGATGATGTGTAGATGCCTAAATGCATCCTGGAAGAGAGTCAGGATGAATGATGAAGGTTTCTACTTATCCCATCTCTACTCCAACTTTTCCATGGAATAAGAGAGTGAGCACTGAGTCTTTAGACTAGATATTCCATTTCTTCAAGTACAGTTTAGGCTGAAAAGTGGGTTTACACACTTTTCTCAAGTAAAAGAATCAAGAATGGCTACCCTAGAAGGGAGGGGGAAAGAAAGGTTAATTCCCACTGCTTGTCCTGCCTGAGGGTGGACCAGGGGCATCCAGGTGTCCCTGGACCAGGCAGCCGCTCAGCAGTCCCTAAGCTTCAGGGATAGCCCCAGAGCCTCCCAAGCTTCTCCAAGCAGGAGGAGCAGAATCAAGGCTCACTTATTTTCCTGGAAGCTCTCTCATTTTCTTAAGCAGAAAAGCCTGACCTAAAGAGCATTCTTTCCTGCTCTGCATGTATATGCAGTGTCCCTGGATTCCAATTTTCTTCTAGTCACCATTTGTAAGATCAGTCTCCATTTGCTCTTCCATAGATTTGATTGATTGATTCTCTGCCCAGATGGCCCATGGCTTGTACAGTGCCTTGCTGCTGCCCATCCCAGCATTCCCTAGCTTTATCACGTTGCACCAAGATGCTACTTCACATGTTCTTCGGATGTTTTTTCTGCCTGCCCTGCTTTCGCTTGCCCCATGTCAGTTCATCACACAGCAGCTGCTTGGATAGCCTGCCCCCATCCATCCTCCACACCTGTCCAGTGACATTGCTGCAAGGACTGCTTTAATGAAGCCAGGCTGGCTGGGCTCCAGGACCTCAGTGGTGGTGCTCCTGTCACTCCATTCCAGCCTTCTGAGAAACTCAGCCTCATAGGCTGCTTCATGAGCCCTGGAGACAGGCTTCCAGGAGTCCCTGGATGCCGATGAGATCACCCTAAAGGGCACATGCACACAAGAGGCCTGTTGGGTGGTTCAGCACTATACTATGAAATATTAATGTGTAAAAAACAAGAGATGATATTTACATAGTACACAGTGCTTATGGTCTGCAAAGCACTTTCCACACATGATCTCCTCTGAGAGCTCACAGCAATTCCATCAAATACCACAGATGTTGTCATCCCCATTTAAAGGTGAAAGGGGAATGGAATAAGCATTTATATAGCACCTACTATGTGCCAGACATTGTGGTAAGTGCTTTAGAAAAAAAAAGAAAGAAAACAAATATGTGAGTTAGGTGCCATTATTATTTCCATTTTACAGAGGAAGAAACTGAGGCAAATAGAAGTTAAGTGACTTGTGCAGGGTCAATCAGAAACTAGATTAAAACTCGTCTTCCTAGTTCCAGTTTCAGCGTTCCATCCACTGTTTTACATAAATGCCTGTCACAAAACTGTTGAGGAAATAGGCTCAGAGAAGTGCCTTGCTTTGTCCATGGTCCCACAGGTACTAAGTGTCAGAATTGGGATTTCAGTGTTAGGCTTTCCTGACTCCAAGCCCAGCACCGCTGCCCTGTGCTGTTTGCTGCTGCATAACCTTGAGAGCAGAAATCCTATAGACAGGTGTGCTATACTTTTAGCAAACCTGATATTGTATACTTTTATTTTTTCAGTTCCCCTAAAAATTGAAACCTCGAATGGCAGAATTTGTTCACAGTCTCTCTGCGACTGAGACAGCAAAATCCTAAAGGGACTTCTCAAATAAAGCAAGCTGGAGAATGTTTGGTATCATTTTAGTGCTCTCTGTGTGTGTGTTCACGTGCACATGCACGCATGCACACGTGTGTAACTAATTCTGAACCAATTGCTAGGCTACTCTTATGATACATATGGAATGTGTATTTTTAGTGTTAAGCATATTTTTATCCTAATTCTGAACAAATTGGTAATCTGCTTTTTTTCTTCTAATTCTGAACAAATTTATAATGCACAATTAGAGGGGCAAGGAAATTGAGTTACGGTACTGGGGGGAAAAGATTATTAAAAATAAAAACAACAATAATCATCTTCACCATCATCACAAAACATTTGTATGGCACTTTGAGATTTGTGAAGTGCCTTATATATGTTATTTTATTTGATGCTCTCAACATCCCTGGGAAGTAGGTGCTTCTACCATCCCCATTTTACAGATGAGAAAATTGAGGCTCAAAGATAGCAAATGGCTTGCTCAGGGTGATATAGCTAATAAGTTCATGAAGCAGGATTCAAACTCAATTCTTCTTGACTCTATCTCCAACACTGTGCCACCTAGATGTCCATGATGCCTAATGACAGCACCAGCCTTTTTCCCATCCTGAGGCTGCCTATAGCCAGCCTATAAAAAAATTAAAGTTGCCAAGGCTGTTGGGCTGGCATTCTGAAGCTGGAATTCATCATGTTACAGTTTCCTGTGCTCCTAGGAGGGAGAACAACTCTGGAGAGTAAGGCTGTTTACCTGGATGTCTGGTTCCTTGCCAGTTTACCTTTGGGTTCTCCCATGGTATAAGCTTTCCTGGGAAGAGGCCTGACTGTACCATAGCTTGTTGGAGATCCTAAGCTGCAAGATATAGAAAACATAGTGATAAACTCTATGTCAAGAGATCAGGAAAGGTTTCATCCTGGACAACCACCTCTGAACTCTTCCTTGTCTTCTCATTTGGCAATGATAGCCTGATAGAGGATCTCTTCATCACTAGCCTCTAGTCCTTGACACTGTTGATAACCCTTTTCTCCCTTGATACCTTCTTATCTCTAGGTTTTTGTGACATCCAGTCTCTCTTGGTTCTCCTCCTACCTCTTGATGGTGCGTTCTCAGAGTCTTTTCCTGGTTATTCAGTCAGGTCACTAGTGATAACAGAGGATATTCCTCAAAGCTATGTCCTGGGCTCTCATTTCTTTTCCTTTACTATTTCACTTAGAGATCTCACCAGCTCCTATTGATTAAATGATAATCTTGATGCTTATCCAGTTTATCCAGCTCATCCAGCTCTCTCCTATCCTTCAGACACATCTCCAACTCTCTATTTCATTTTAAATTGGATGTCCTGTAGATACCTCAAACTCCACATTTTAAAATGAAATTTATTATTTCCTCTCCTCCCCCCCCCCAAAGATATTCTTTCCCTATCCAAAATTCTTTATTACTGTTGAGGGTACCACCACCCTTTTAATTACCCAGGCTTGTAAGATAGGTATCATCTTAGAAACTTCACTTTCTCTCACTCCCCATATCTAATCTGTTGCCAAACCTTGTCACTCTTACTTTTGTATACCCTGTATACATCTTCTCTCTCTCTCTCTCTCTCTCTCTCTCTCTCTTTCTCTCTCGCTCTCGCTCTTGCTCTCTCTCTCTCTCTCTCGCTCTGTCTCTCTCTCTCTCTCTCCTGATGCTTCAAATACTCTGGCAGACATCCTTCTCATTTATGCACTTATGTTTGTTTTTTAGATTATTAACTCCCTCACAGTGAGGTTAGGGGATGTTGGGTCAACTTATGAGGTCCCATTGCCAAATAAAGATTAATGTATAAGATGGCAAAAAGAATGAAGCTCAACTAAGAAATTCTAATGTAACCATGAAACAACACTGACTTGTGCAGGGTCAGACAATCAGAAACTAGATTAAAACTCAAGTCTTCCTAGCTCCAGGTTCAGCATTCTATCCATTGCTTTACATAAATGCCTGTCACAAAACTCAAAGAATGATGCTAAGCCAGCAGAATATAAGCTCCATGTTGTTTTTTTTTTAAATTTTTGTATCTTTGGTGCCGAGTATAGTGGCCTGTATATGGTAAGTGTTTAATAAATGCTTGTTGACTGACTGATTGAATAGGTCAGAAACGTGACTTCTAACTTCATCAGCAACTCCCTTGGGAATCAAGTCAGGGTTATCCATAGAAGAAAGATAACCATAACTGACAGCTCTGGTTTCTCCATGAAGACCAGAATCACACCTAGAAGGTATCTTCATATGGGGTTTGAAGTGGCCAGCTTTTATCCTGACTCTCATTTTGAACAGATAGATACTTGGGGAAGAGGGGGTATCACCGTTTAGGAGCATGGTTCAATTTAGATTATTTCCATTTTTCCAGGACTTGGAGAGACTCTTGGAAAGTCAGAACTTCCCCAGACCCCAAATGTTAATAGAATGTGTAAATACATCAGCTTTAATACACAGAATTTACCCAGAAAGAAGAGTTCAACCTTGCCATCCACCTGTTTTCCAAAAGGGTGGGTGGATATTTGGAGTTACAGCAATGCTAAGAAAGGCCTGCATGCTTCTATGAACAATCCCAGACGAAACTGAGATTTGCTAAGGGGGGGGGGGGGGAGTAAATATATTCATGGGCACAGAAGAAACAGCAGATAAGAAGTTTTTACAAATACACATAAAAATACAACAAGGCCAGAAAAAATATGGAGACTCTAGTATGTACAACAGCTGCTATAAACCAGATTTCGCTAAATGGTTTGCCCAGATGGGTTTTTCCTGCCCTGCCTGATATAAAATGGATTGGGCCTTTGGGCCTCCTCTCCCAGCAATGAAGAAACTGCTAAGAGCCAGCCTTCATAATCAGAGTCACTTTAAATTGCTACAAATATAAAAAGGGGTTACCTTGTAGCAGTTGCCTCACATGAGAGAGCTCCTGCTAGACACTTTCTAGCTAGGATAGATATAACCCAGGCTGAGAAAGACACCCAGGGGTTCTCCATTAGGAGAACAGGTAGGCTAGGATGAATCTACCAGGGCCCTGGCCCTGAGGCTTGGGCACGACCTCCACAATGAACCACCTCTGGCAGTTCTGATTTGGTTCCAGAGGTCTCCTATGCCCTCCATCTTAATGAATCCTGGGATCCCAGGCCAGTTTGCAAAATAACTCTTCCCCAAATGGACTTTGAGAGACTGCATTCTATGATTTCCATTTCCTGCATAAGTATAACAAAGCAGGCTACTTAACCTTTGTAAAGCATTTAAAAGTCCCCCAAATCATTTTAATATATCACCAGAAAAAATTCTATGAGATATGAATGAATGAAAATAGTTTACTTTATGCCAGACCCTGTGCTAGGTACCAGATGTGGGACAGTCCCTTCTGTCAAGGAGGTTTTATTGTACTAGGGAAAGTTCACTCTTACTGGGGAGTCATGTCCAGGGAAAGGAGTTTAGCCTGAGTGTCACAAGGATGGTGAGTGAAGCCGGAGAGCAGGTGATCTTCATACATTCAGGAAAGGTCCTGAAAAAAAAAACCCACATTATTATCTATTTGTTTACTGTTCCTGGAGTAAGAAGTGGAAATCAGGGAGTGGAGCAAGGTTTGAATTGGTAATGTTGCCCTAATTTGATGAGAAAAGAAAATATGGCTTTGAGTGGTTGGTTATATGACTTATCCAAAATCTCATAGATTGTTTGGGTCAGAGTCAAATCTAGCACTCTCACCTTCTGGTTCTCAGCCTTTTCTCTTTTCAGAGAAGAGGAGATCCTTTCCCTAGACTGAATCCTGATTCTCAGCCTTTTCTCTTTTCAGAGAAGAAGAGATCTTTTCCCCAGGCTGAATCTTTTATTCTTGGGTACTGCTGGTTTCCCAGGCAAGAAGTCAAAGGTATTTGTGAACAAATGTTTCTGGGTCTTTCACCTATGCTCCCTTCCCACAAAGAAGATTCACTACTTAAGAAAACCTGTGCTGCTAAGTAGTGTTCTCCTGAAGCTAACCCATAAAGAGAATATCTACATGAAAAACTCGACTTGCATAATAATGATAATAATAATACAATAACTCATAAGCATATATGACCTTTAAACTTCATAAAATGCTTTGCTTAAAAAACACTGAGACAGACAGTACAAGTATTATTGTCCATGTTTTACAGATAAGGAAACTAAGTTTTAAAGTAGTATTAAATTCAGAAATGCTATATGTTCCCATAATGCAATGTGTCAACATAGGACACCTGTCCACATATTTATCTGTCATCATTTTCATCTCTAACTTGGACAGAGGCATGGAGAACATGGCTATTAAATATGCATTTGACATAAAGCTGAGAGGGATAGTTAATATGTTGGCTGACAGAATTAGGATCCCCAAAGAATTCACCATGATAGAATGATGGGCCAAATCTAGCAAGATGAAATTTAATAAAGATAAATGTAAAGGCCTGACTTAGTCTTTAAAAAAAACAACAACTGCATAAGTGCAAGAAGGGCAGGGCAGGGCAGGGCAGGGCAGGGCAGGGCAGGAGGAGAGGGCAGGGAATGGTCAGTCAACCTTTATGCAGAAAACAACTGGGATGAAGGTGAGAAATTAAATGTGTATCTCCCTTTTTGGTAGACAGATGGAGAATTACAGTAGGATGAGGTATGTCTTCTCAGACATGGTGAGTGAGTCTGTATGTTTTGTTTTACTTTACTTCTTAGTTACAAGATGGGATTTTATATGGGAATATGGAAGAGGTGATCTGTAAAGGGACAAAGATGGGATAAAATGATCAATAAAACATTTTTTTTAAAGAAAAAAACCTGGGCCTATAAACTTAATGTCTTTGGGCAGGGAAAAAAGCTAACACGATTGTAGGATACATTAACAAAAGCATGATCTTTATAATAAATGAGGCAATAGTCTTTTTGTTCTCTCCCCAGGTTAGATTACAATAGTAACATTGAGTCTGATTTGGAGGACTACATTTTAGGAAGAACATTTTGAGTCTACATTGGGAACACATCACTTTCCATGGGAACCTGTAACATTTGTGACTCACTTTGCCCCATGAAAACAAATTCTTCTTCTTAACTGCTGTTTTAAAAGCAAAGAAACCAAGATAGCTTCTCTCAAAGTGCATTAACAACTGAGAGAATCAGATTGACAGCAAAATATGGTAACCAAAGTGGTCAAACTTCCTTTGGTGAGTTCATTTTATGGCTTGGTGTCTTTTTCTTACTTAAGATGACACAAAAAGATCTCCATGACTTCTTCAAAATCATATAGAAGGGAATAAAGACCATCACTGAAGGGGCATTGACCCGAATTTTGCCAATTATCCAGAAGTCAGAACCAATTGCAGCTGCCAAAAATTAAATTTACACAGAATTGAAGGTAAAACATGTCCTGAATAAGGTGTTTAACACTAGGATACTGGAAATCATTTTATATAATGGTTAGTTAAAACAATTGGGGTGACTTGCTCTAAAGAAACAGAGACTTGGGGACTTGAAAGGGCCATCATGAGACCTGTTTTTAAATATCTGAAGAGTTGTTGTATGAAAGAAGGGTTTGTCTTGTTCCATCTGACTCCAGAAAGGGGATCTTATAACAATGGATAGAAGTTGCTAAGAGACAGATTTCCATTTATTTTAAGGACAAAAATGGAGTAGGTTGGCTTGGGAAGCAATGAGTTTTCCATTCCTAGAAATTTTCAAGGAGAGGCTATTTGTTGAGAGAAACCCATTTGTTGGGAATGGGTTTCTGTTGAAAAGGTGATCTATAATGTCTCTTCTAACTTTCAAATCCAATGACTATGATTCTATGGTGGTCTTACTTTTGGATGAAGCTTGTATGGAAAAAAAATACAAAGAAGAAAATGAACACAGAAAAAGGACACATGGAGACAACCAAATTTTGGTAAGGCAGAGGGAAACCCTTTAAAAGTTGACAGATGATAGTATTCCTCTCTCTTACCAATCTCAAGGTCAAGTTTAGTCAACAAGCACTTATTAAGTACTACTGTGTGTCAGGCCCAGTGTCAAATGCTAGGGATTCAAAGAAAGGCAAAAAATAGCTCACAATCTAAAGGAAGGGAATGGTGACTATAATGGTCACTCAAACTTTCCACTTAAAGTGATGGGATAGAGTATTAGAACACATACTTTTCAGAAATGAGCCTGAGGCTGTCTCTGAAAGGCCTTCTCATTATAGATTTAGATGTTACTGGAAAACTGGTTCTTTGGGGTACTGTCCCAAGCACTATCCCCCAAAAAACCTAGGTATCTAGGGAAAGGACATCTTTGTCCTCAAACATTTTGCTCTAGTGGACTCTCTACTATTTAGTTAATTGTTATAGACATAGATACAGACATAGACATAGACATAGACACAGACACAGACACAGACGTAGATGTAGACATAGACATAGAGGTAGATGTAGATGTAGACATGGACATAGATATATAGCCACACATGAACACAGATGAGGATCAGGGAAATTCCTACTCCAAAAACACAGACAATATATCCAAACCCTAGAGACTCACCTCTGTCTTGCTCTTGTGAATAATTCAAGCCACCTAAAGGTATAATACCCAGTCAGACTTATTAAATCTACTCACAACTAGTACCAGCTTTTCTCCTTATTTGAACATCCTAGTAATAACTCTCCAAGATAATGTTGCAGTGGTAACACAGTGTAGCCTAATTATTCTGACTTTGGTACTTTCCCCTGGTCTCAGTCCTGACTATGCCAGTTACTTCCTGGGCCTGGCGCTAACACATCTTTTTATAAATTGCTAATTGCTACAACCCAGGTTGGCCTAGGCAAAAACTCTGAAACAGTAGAATTTTGTGGTTGATTCAATCATTTATGCACTTTCTATGTCCCTTTCCATTTTAAGGGGTAAATTTTCTCTAGTGAGATATCTATTCCTTGTCCATTTCCAATGGGAACCTGGAATAATTCATAGAGATTTAGCTGTTAGCTAAGTGCTGTTTCTCTCCTAGGGGTATTTGTAGTTTTACTGAGGGCTGTTGAAAGCTCGAAAGCTTTAAAGGCAAAATATCTTTTTATTCAATCAAGCAAAAAGATTCACGTTATTCACTTATGGGCCTAGCTCTGTGCTATATGCCAAGGAAATACAACTACATTTCTTGAGAAGCTTGCAATTATATGGGGAGAAAAGTTAAAGAACAATAAAATAATGAAATAATGATATAAAAAGTGATATCACAGGGTATATGCTAATGTTAAATGAGGGGAATAAACCATAATGTGGTGAGATAAAAGGATTGGAGCATCTGGTGTGGGATGAAGCATTCAGAGAAGGCTTCATGAAGGAACAAATTTGTTATGAACTCTATCTCTTAGGGTGGAATTTCAATCACCAGAATGGGTCAATAGAAGACATGATTTTGATTAGGGGTGGGGTTTTCCCATCATTCTCTTTAATCATATCATTTCATCTAAAACTATCAGAATAATAGGACTAATTGGGGATGCCTATGGGTTCTTTCCATTGAAGCACTTCCCCCCTGGAAAATCAGATTCTTAGAGAGCCCAAATGGTATTGCAAGAGAATCCAAGTTTATAGTTTTCAGAAAGAAAGAGCAGCTGAACTTCCAGAATTGCATTTCCGGAATGAAGCTAGACTCACTTTCTGCTTGGTCATAGCTGGGGTTTAATCAACAAATTTAAGCAAAAGAAACTGCTGAAGATGGCATTGGTGATAAAAATAATGATTCTTTATACTTTCCTAGTCCCTTTTGATGGAAGATTGTGAAAAACTTTACAAACATTAATTAAACCTTACAGGACTTTGATGGGGTAATGAAGCAGTCTAATTACTATAATATATTGAGATTTTTAAAGAAAATGAAATTGGCTTCAGAACTGGTCTTAGAAGAGCTTCCCTTTGCTCCTGGTAGTGCCAGCCCCTGATGCTTGAGAATGAAGTTGGTATCTCCTTGGTTTGTTTTTATGCTTTTTAATTACTTCAAATATTTCAAAACCTGTGTGTCCCTTTGTCACAGTAGATGATAAGAGAATGATAACCCATTCATATTTCTTTTGTGCTGAGGAATAGGGTGATTCAGAAGTAGCCTAAGGAGGAAGGACTGCTTTGTACATGAGAAGTAACTCCTTTTCAGCAAGGAGTTAAGAGTACTAGAAAGACCATTGGACTTGAAACTGGAAGATCTGGAGTCAAGTTCCAGAACTGCTACTTCCTTAGCTGTGAAACCTTGGGAAAGTTGGTTGACTCAGTTTCCTTATGAATGCAGAAGTAATTACAAATTTATTTCTTCCTGGTAAATGCATTTCAATATAATTTATTTCCTTTGTACTTCAAGCCTTTAAAAACACTACTCTGAAAAAGGGGTACATGGATTGTCAAAGGAATCTATGACACAAAAAATGTTAAGAAGACTTCATCTAACGGATGTAAGTGGCAGAAACTGTACTGCTGCAATGCCAGGGGAGAGAATGAATACACAATGAGAAATAACCAAAATTCAGCATGGGGAGACAGACAACATATTAAGGGAAAGAAGAGAAGCTTCCCCTAATCCTGGAGATAGGTCATATACTCATGAGGCCTGAGGTCATGGGAACCATAGTGGAAATGAGGGTTTCAGAAACTGAAGCACTGTAGTCTGAAAGTGTGTTTTGAGATGTAAATAGACTTCAAAGTGTCATTTCTGATTGGGCTATGATAAAGAGCTGGTATTTTGGATAATGCGTCATTGCTATCTATTGGGAACTAAGGAGAACTGCAGGTAGAGAGACAGGAACAGGAGGCCTGGCACAAAGGACACTTGGAGACATAGATTTAGGGTTACAGAAAGATCCAAGAAGAGTCTGTGATCAGTGAAAGGGTCCAAGATGACACGCAGGGACTAGTAATATCTGCCTAGTTCAGTGGGAGGTAAGAGCTTCAGGAAAAAAAAAAAAGCAATGCTGAAAGGAGTCATAGAATGGGGCACTGATGTGAAGGAGTCCCACTTTGGACAAGCTCTGCTGGAGTTTTCAGGGACTCTTTTTATTTTCTTCTGTGTATTTTTCTTGATGAATTTTGCTTTCCTTTTAAAAAAAATTAAGCACTCACTAACTCCCCACTCCAAATAGAAGCCCTTTTAAACCCCTGAAAAACCAAAACAAAACAAAACATATAATCATATCAAACTAGGTATCTGCTAGGCATAAGTCCAAATTATATAAGATTCCATAATATGGAATACCATAATGGCATTTACTTCAGTCTACAACAACAACAGGCAAAGACATAAAACAGAAATAACATTGGTTCACCTAAGGTATTTACAAGAGTCCTTCTAAAAGTCAAAGAGATGGATTTCCATTTTGTGGCAAGATTCTCCAGATGGTCTTATTTGTGAATTCCATGGTGCTGATTATATTGAGTCTCACGTCATCATAGGGGCTTCTTCGGTGAGATCCATTTGTTTTAAAGAGATTATCATTATGTAATCCATTATGGATTTCAGAAAAAATAAACAGAATGGATCAAAAGAATATAGCATTCAGATTTAAACAAGCAATTGATTAGGTAACCCACGGATAGTTGACATTTATATATTATTTTGAGGTTTGCAATGTACTTCATATACCCTTACCACAATCCTTTATCAAAAATACTGGGAGTATAGACTTTATGTTACAGATGAAGAGAGTTTGAGGAACCTATCCAGGATGACAGTAAGAGACAAATGCGATGGTGATTCTGGTTCTCTTTCCTGGACATATGCAACATACCGATGATAGTCTGGACCCAGAATTAAATAGGATGAACAGATTGGAACAATTCACATTTGGGGAATTGCACAAGACTTTTAATCATCCTAAGCTACCTGTTGCCACAGAAGTTTATAATTTTAAACATCAATATTCTCACTGTGATGCCATATAGCTATGAGTCATAGAACATTATGATCTCAGAAGAATCAAAACTATAGCAGACCCAAAGGGCAATGGAAAGTTGCATGGTGAGTATAAGTAGACTCTAGCATATTAATGATGACATGTATAAGAAGTCAAATGGAAGGCAACATCAAGGACATTTACGCGTACTTTGATAAATAGGTACTTTGATGGGTCCATGATTTCATCACTGTGGTCCCAAGCTTAAACAGTGTATATCCCAGACCAAGCAGGCTTTCTCCTTCTGGGTCGTTCTTTTCTGTGTTCTACTATAATTCCCATGTAAAGAATCCACCAAATGCACTGGAGGTCTTCCTTTCTCTATTTTAATATTTCATGGATACCAATGTAATTAAAACTTAAGTTGTCCATCTGTTATCTTCTACTCTCATGTCATTACCAGCCTATAACCTTTTCCAGTTATATGCATCCTTGATGATGTCTTTTATGCTATCATTTGTTCTCAAAATAATCACTGGCAATATGCTGTTGCCTGCTTGTGCTTATCACGTATCTTTTCCCCTTTGGATAACATATCTTTGATTCTTCTGAGATCTTGATGTTCCATAATTCACAATCATATAGCATCGCTAAGAGAATAATGATGTTATAAAGTTGTAGTTTTCTGGCAATGAGCAGATTAGAAATACTGAAAGCACTGTTTAACTTCTCATATGTGATCCAGTTCAATCTCCTCTTTAGTTCTCCACCTCTTTGTGGTTCTTCTGCAAAAACTAAGTGTTGATAGCAAGGTTAATTACTGATGAACTTACTCAATGGGCTGATCATCTAAATACATATCATATTCTGCATTCTTTATACACTTGCTTATTTCTAGTTGAATAACTAGTGTTTTCCCAGACTGGTATTTAAGATCCTCTAAAATCAATCTTCAAGTTAATATGCTAGTCAGTCCCTATCATGCACACTATGTTTCAGTTAAGCTGGACTGCTACTTGTTTCCTTAAGTCATCATGCAATTTTCTGCCTTTGTGCAATGAGATAGTCCCCTTGATGAGCATTCACTGCTTGTGATTTTCAGAATCCTCTTTCTTCAAGGTTCAGATCAGGTTCCTCCTTCTCCACAAAGCTTTTCCTGGTCCAATTGGCTAAAAGTCTTCTTTCCACTTTCCCACATTAGCCTAAGATGGGGAAAGGTCAGTAGATAGCCTACCTTCTACCTTCAGGTCCCAGATCTAAGAAATTCTGGGAAAAATCCTCTGTCCTTCAGATCTTAGATTTTGCCAGAAACAGCACAGGTATTTCTGTTTCTAATTTTCATTCTCTTCCTTTAAGGTTTAAATCTAAAGTTCCTAAATTATGATGCACTGGTACAGCAGGTACATATTCCTCACCAAGACCTCACCAGGCCCAGTTCTGATAAATTCTTCTAAATCCTATGTGAATCTCATTTTGGTCACCCATGGATGATGAAATTCTATCAGATTTTGGCAATGTTTATGCTTTGACTGGGAGAGGGTGGAATAGTGTGGAGGCAGAGATAATTGTAATGCCTCTTAGCCATATATTGCGAACAATGCTGCTTGGCCACCATCAAGAATTGGGAAGAATTATGCAGGGAACATTTTATGACATGGTGCTGCTCAATTAATAGTAATGATAGATTTTAATCAGCTACATGGGATTTCTTTGGGGATTTCTGGGATGAGAATGAAACATAGATATCTATTTCAAAGTATAGGAAATGTTACTCAGAATGCTAGGGAATAATACTCTAGATGTAGTCCAATCAAGGCAAAGTAGAGTGGAATCATTCCCATCCTCATTCTGAACACTCTGCTTCTTAATGCTGCCTGAGTTAGCATTAACTTTTTAGGATGCTGTGTCAGTGGGTTAACAATGCATATTTAGGATGCTCTGTCACTCTGGTCAATCACAATGAAACTTCAGCCCTTAAAACTCCTAGATATTTTTCACAGAAACTATTTTCCAACCACATATCCTCTACCTTATACTTGTCAAGTAGATTTTTTTGAACTCAAATTTGTACTCCAACTTTACATTTGCATCTTTAAATTTAAACATCTCTTACACCAATCTTCATGCCATATACATAGTTGATAATCATGTATTTTTTACTTTTTTGCGTAACATTGGTAAAAAATGTTAAAAAAAAAACATGAGATCAAGGATAAATCTACGGGACACTCCATTAAAAATCTCCCTTCAAGTTAACATCAAGCTTCCCCCCCCCCACACACACCTCTTTGTCCTATTCAACTGATGCTAACTGCAACCAATCGTATTATCATTTGTTCCATACCTTTCCATCTTGCTCATAAGAACTATATGAGTGGTGTAATACTTTGCTAAAATCTAAGTATCCTATGGTTACAATATTCTCCTGATCTACAAGTCTAGTAACCCTGCCAAAAAGGAAATAAGATTAGTCTGGCATGACTTGTTCTTGGTGAAGCCATGTCGGATTTTAATGCTCACTGCTTCCCTAAGTGCTTACCAAACCAGCTGTTTAATAATGTTTTTGAATTTTGCCAGGAGCAGAAGTTAAGCTAACTGACCTATTGTGTGCAAACTATACTCTCTTCCATTTCATAAAGATCAGTACAACATTTGTCCTTCTCCAGTGCTGCAACACTTCTTCCATTATCCATTATTCATTTTGAATATCAGCAATGGAGAAGCTACCTGCTATTTCTCTTAGTAACTAAGGATTTAATTCAACTAGGAATAGCAATGTGAACTTATTGAAGGCAGCTAGATGCTACCCATTTATCTTGGCTATCCAATATATGCTAAATGTTATTATTTTACCTTTCTCAATCTAAAGATAGTTTTCTTTAGAAGAAAAAAAAACAACATCCAAATTGTTATCCTTTTTTTATTATCACCTGAACACCTAAGCATCATTTATTTGATTCTCCTATCTTGTCCTCCAAATAGTAAAAAGAAAAAAAAAGACTTCTCCCTTTTTGCCATCCTGTGAAGTGATTTCTTAATCTTAGATCATTTGTGGAGGAATGGGAACTCTTGTATTTATCCTTAATTACTTGTCTTTGTGTCTGTCTATTAAACACAACTTTATGATACAAAATGGTGCATTCATATTGATTTCTGTTCATTTCTCCTTTTCCCTCCTCATCTGTCTCTTCTGAATTTCATTCTTAAGAACTTCCATCATGGGGTAACTAGGGGGCGCATTGGCCCTGGAGTCAGGAGGGCCTGAGTTCAAATCCAACCTCAGATACTTGATAGACTTACTAGCTGTGTGACCTTTGGCAAGTCACTTAAACCCAATGGCCTTGCCTTCCCTCCTCCAAAGAAAAAAAAGAACTTCCATCCTTCTTGGGCTGAATTCCCTTGAATAATATTAAACTAAGGAATAATAATCCTCTAAATGATTTGAAATCTCTCTTCTTAAAATATAGGGTACAGGTCAGAATATACTTGGGTTTCATCTCTTTCTCTACCATGAAGAGATGCAATATGATATAGTGGAAAAATAATTGATCTCTTTGTGGGGGAGTCTTGGGGTGAACTCTTACTATTGACACCTACTGGCTGTGTGACCCTGAGCAAGTCTTTAAATCTCTCAGTGCTCTAGACAACTTCCCAAAACTATAAGTAACAGAGAATATTCTGACCTTCATGGTAGAGGGAGGGGAGTTACCTGTACAAATAGGAATCACAAGGTTATTCTCTATCCCTCAATCATGAGCTCTGCAGAAGTATTTCTTGGCAAAGATGCTGGAGTGGTTTGCCATTTTCTTCTCTATCTCATTTTCCTGATAAGAAAATTGAAGCAAACAGAGTTCAGTGCCTTGCCCAGAGTCACACAGCTAGTAAATACCCAGGCCAGATTTGAACTCAGACCTTCTCAACTCCAAATCAGCACTTTATCCACTCTTCCACCTAGCTGCCCCAAAGTAATGTTTACTTGTCTCTAAAATCCTTAGCATTTCTATTTCAGTGGTCATTATTCCTTCTCCTTCAGAATGAAGTCCCAATTAGCCGTTCTGTCACTTTCAATTTTTAAAGAACTAAGTTGCTATTAAGACAGATCATAAATTTATTATTTGCTCTACTATGGCTTCTGCTATCATATTCTATACAAAGTTTATGATCTTTCTCCTAGAAACTTTATCTATCTCCTCTTTCTGTCTAGCCGGTATACTCCCACAACAACAACAATTTTCCCTCTCCTTCCCTGGACCTTTAGCCAAATGCTCTACAAAATGTTTCTTTGATCACCTCACATGAATATATAGTTTTAATTTGCAATTAAAAATGTTTTATTTCCCCCCAATTACATGTGAAAACAATTTTTAAAACATTTAAAAAAAGTTTTGAGTTCCAAATTCTATCCCTCCTTTCCTCCTTTCTCTATGCCCTCCCTGAGATGGTAAGCAATCCGATATAGTTTATACATGTACAATCATGTAAAACATTTCCTTATTTAATATACAATGTTACTGTATCCTTCTTCAATCTATTCTATTCCTTCCTTCGCCCCCAAGACCCCCAAGATATAACCTTCTATTTAGAGCTATATTCCAGCTGTGAGTCCTGCCCACTAGGTCAAATTTGTCTCCTCATGTTAGACCCTGCAGTTTGACTTACTTATTAGCTCTGCTTTGTGAATTTGTTTATAGACATCTGCAGCCATTTGGTTTTATTGTTGTCCCTCTTCTTGGAATTTATCTCCTATGAATTTTGGGTCCTATCTTCAGCTATCCTTTTTCCCATTTAGAACCTGCTATTCTCTGTGCTACACGGCTTGTCATATTTATGTGGGCATTTTTCTACCTCCCCCGTCTTCTTGATTGAATTTGTAAGACTTCAGGCAAATATATTTTTACTGGCCCTCATTAGGTGCACATCATCCCTGGCCAGAAGCCCATCATTCTTATATATTAAGCCATGGTCCAGAAATCACAATCCCCTTCTCTCTCAAGACATATTCTTAGCCAGTTTCTTATCAGCTTTCTAAATGTGCTTTTCTCTTTTGAATCTCCTACCTTCAACTGGTAATAGTCACAAAGCCACCATCTATGTACTCAAAGTCTATTTTTGCCCCAGGGTTCTGTAATCCTTAGAAACACTTTTTGTTATCTTCTCATAATATCATTTCCTGCCACTCCTCCTACTGCACCCCCTTTCCTCCCCCCCTTCATGTATCATCAGAAGTGGATAGTTGAGTTTGGTAACTTTTAGGAGGAGCTCCATCATGCTCCAGGAATACAGTCAAGAAAAAAGCAGGATGCCTCAGTATACTCTATGTCACTAGCCTCATTAGATAGCACGGTAGATTATTGTTATTACCCCTTCTTCATTTTCAAAGAAGACCAACTATATCTTGGGTGCTGTACTGATTTACATGTGAATAGAAGGGACTTGGAGTCAGAGAGACCCATGTTCAAATCCAACCTCAGACACCTACTAATTGTGTGACTCTGGGCAAATTATGTAACCTTTGTCTGCTTCAGTTTCTTTACATGTGAAATGAGTATAATCATAGCACCTTTATTACTGGGTTGTTGTGAGGATCAAATGGAATAACAGTTGTAAGTACTTTGCAGACCATAAAGCTTTGTATAAATGCTACCTATTGTTACTACGATCTTTTACTTTGACCATCATTGGCTGACTTCTCACTTTCTTCTACAGAACAGACACCAAGCAGTACTTTTTACATATCACCTAATGGTGAACTTTTAAAAAAGGCAACTTTGTAATTATGCATTTTATTTGATTTATTTAAAAATTTTATTCTGAGAAAGGGACTCTGGGTTTCACCAAATCACCAAAGACATCCAACACCAAAAAGGTTCAGAACCTCTAGTCAATTGAGCAATAAACATTTATTGATCACCTACAATGTGCAAGGCACTGGTCTATATGTGTTCCATGGTACCAACATAACACATTGCTTGAAGGTCATTAAGAATTCTCCTCTGGGGGTGGCTACGTGGCATAGTGAATAGAGAACTGGCGCTGGCATCAGGAAGACCTGAGTTCAAATATGGCCTCAGACACTTGACACACTTACTAGCTTGTGTGACCTTGGGCAAGTCACTTAACCCCAATTACCTTGTCTTCCCCCTCAAAAAAAAAAGCAAAGAATTCTCCTCATTGCCCATACATACTTCAAGAAATATCAACAATCTTTTTTTCTCCTTACTTAAGATACCAGGATACATAACACTGGGATCTCCTTAAGAAGCTCATAACCTAGTTGAAGAAGCAAATCTGTATCCCATTTTGAAAGTGAGCTTGGTAGCCTAACTTACCCCAAGGAGTAGCTTTTGTCAAGTGCTCTTCTGATAGCACTAAAAATTACAGAGTAAACTTATTAGGATTGGAAAAGAGATGACCTCCTAAATATCCACAGTAAGAGTTCCTAGGGTATATATGTTTTCTGACAGATTATTGTCTTATTTTCTATCCCCACCCCCATAAACACAGAGCTAAAGTTCACTTGGGAAAATAATGTGAAAATGTATGTGAAGTACTTTATATTTTTGTGCTGTGTAAATGTCTGTGATTATTACTGATGTTTTTAGTGCTTTAAAAGATGATGATGATGATGTCACTATAGGAAGATAAAAATGTGCTATATAGCTGGGAATCATATGAGGGGGTGGGAGTGATGCAAGGATGGAGGAAAGAAAGAAGTTTGTTAGTTTCTGGAAGGATATCTTTTTTTATTTAAATATTTTCATTTTATAAAATGAAGTTCATAAATCATGGACCTTGAGTAATATAAGCTGTTTGTCTAAGTAACTTCAAGAACATTGAGGACAGGGACAATATCTCTTACATTTCCTACAGCATCTACAATATGATCTTGTAATATAGTAGGTATTTGTCAAACATTGTGCCTGGAACAAAGTAGGTACTCAATAAGTGCTTGTCATGTGATGAATGAATCATTCAATAAATGAAGGCTTACCTTATCATGTATTTCTGTCTTATTCTCCAGGAAGATCAAGAATTCCTTTTTGGCAGGGAAAAGCTTAGAATCTGCTTTGCATTCCTCACAGTACCTAGCCTAATGCCTTGGATATAACAGGAGAGCAATACATTTTTGCTGATTGATTAATTGATTGATTGAGAGAAATTAGAAGTGAGAAGCAGGACAAAAACAAGCTGATTTAGTCTGTCAGTTGTTTGGAATCCTCAAAGATGCTGATTTCCTTTTGGGCTGAACTCCACAATTTCCCAGGCCTGGATCCAACAAGCCATAGCCACTCCTCAGGTTGTGTTCATACAGCTTGAAGGAAAATGAAAATTTGATCAATGTGGGCAAAAACTTCTTCCCCCTCCCTCACATTCTATTTTTCCCTGTGACATATGTTATGGCCAAAGTCTCAACGTCCAGAACAAACCAAAGGACTCTCATCATGGAATTTGAAGATGACTAAGTGATGGCTTGTGGAGAGAAATTTGAGGGCATTAGAAGTATGTTGTAGTGGAAAAAGAGCTAGGCTTTGAAGTCTGGAGGACTTAAATTCAAATCCTCCCTCTTACCCTGGATCCTTACCTAAGGGATCCTTACCCTTAAGCTGGATCCTTTACCATGTGGTACTTAACCTTTCTAAGCTCAGGTTACCTGTCTGTAGAATTGGGATAATAAGTGTCACAAGACTGTTGTAAGGAAAAATGCAGTAATGTAGAATTTTTTGCAAACTCTTAAGACTATATAAATGTTAGCTCTTTGTTGTTTAATGCTCAAAGGTTAGTGCTTACAGTGGAAGGAATGATTTTTGATGACTTCATGTTGAAGTCATCTGGCTGTTCTGAATATTCTATTACTACTTCTATATTGGTGGCAATGGTTGCAGGCGGGGAGTGATGCAGGGTGGAGCAGGGAAGGAAGTGTGTTATTTTCTGGCATGGGGATCTTTTCATTTAAGCATTATCGTTTTATAAAATGAACTCCATCAATCACCGACCTTGTGGAATGGGAGCTATTTATCTGAGTACCTTCAATCATAAAAATGAACAGGCTCTTTTAGAGTTCTCATTTGTGTAAGCCTATTTAGTAGTTGAAGAAAAACAGTCACCCTGAGGGCATACATTCCTCTGCATGTGCTCTACTGCCTCTCTGTGCCCTCAGTCCCCCCTCTTCCAACTGTGATATAGCATTCAGCTATTCTTGACCCAAGCCATGACTAATCCTAGGGGTTCTGACCCTGTACTGCCAAGGTTGTGAAGACCTAAGAGTGGAAGGAAACTGGGAATTATTGGAATGATCTACCAGCTTACCTCCAACTGAAGATAATGTGTGGTCTCCTATAGAAGCCACCCAACCCCATTCTATACATGTTAGCAAGATACCTGGCCTGAGGATTCCCCATCATTTTCAGAGAAGGATCATGGGATCTAAAATGGAAGGGAACATATATCTGGAGTTGAAGGTGATCTCAGGTCATCCAGTCTTACCACTTCATTTCACAGATGATGAAAACTGGGAACAGAAGGGGAATGTGATTTACAGTTGATAAAGTAGGTCACAGAACAAGGGTTTGAATCTAGGAATTTTGACTCCAAATCCAAGTCTTCCCACCTCCACCCCCTCCTCCCCCATCTCAAGCTATAATAGATTCAGGATTGAATATATTAAAAAAAAAAAAAAGGTTCTCTCTGTAGACAAAAAAGAAGTCATTCCAGACTGTTAAGTTGAGAACCTGAGGGGCCACTTTTAGCTATTTTTTTTGTGATACAAATCCTAGCATGCCTTACCCCAGCCCCTGGATGAAGAAGCTGTAGGCACTTTAAAGATGTTTTATTGATAACTTTTGTTTTTATATGTTTTATCCATATCTCTCCATCATGCTTCCCTGTGTAATCTATCCATTATTAGGATGTTTCTTTTTAAAAAAAGAAAAGATGGGGGGGTGGGGGGCAGAGTCAAGATGGAGGAGTAGAAGCAGGAAATTCTGTGAGCTCCCACCACAATCACCTCAAATACCTGTAAAATATGACTCTAAACAAATTTTAGAGTTACAGAACCCACAAAGTGACAGAGAGAAACAAATCTCCTAAAGGCAACCTGGCAGGCCAATAGGAAAGGTCTATAGCACCAGATTGGGAGCCCAGCACAGTCACAGATGAGCCATGTGTTCTGAGATGTAGGGTGGCCCTCACCAGCAACCAGACCTGCCAGAGCAGACTTCAGGAGAGTGAATCACCAGCACCTGTGGCAGTTTCCAGACTTCTTAACCCATAAATGCCAAAGACAAATTAAAAGGTCAGTGTGGAACTCTGTTGGAACTGGGTGATATAAGCACATGTTCTGGTCCCTGCTCCCAGGGTAAATGATGACAGAGGCACCACAGCTGCAGCTGCTGCTGCATGGCTGCCACCAGAGCTCCTGGCCTGCAGATCATAGGGGGACCAAGCAACTGTTCAAAGGGTAATCTCTCTTGCTTTGACCTTCTTGGATCTGGATTGTGGTCTTGGTTGGTGGTCCTGGGATATGTGGCCACTGTGCCAGAACTTGTGGTGGCTGTAGAGAGGGCACCTTCCTCAGACCTCTGACAACATTTGTGAAAACCCCAGCAATTTGGGACAAAGCTCTCCACTCTAGAAGCAGAGTTCTACCATGGCAAAGAGCTCAAAAGTCAAGTAATTGGCTGGCAAGATGAACAAGCAGAAGAAGCACAATCAGACCATAGAATCATTTTTTGGGGACAAAATGGATCAAAACATGGAACCAGAAGTCAACAAAGAAAAAATCCCTGCATCAAAAGCTTCCAAGAAAAATATAAACTAGTTATAGGCCATGAAGAAGCTCAAGAAAGATTTTGAAAATCAAGTAAGAGAAGTGGAGGAAACATTGGGAGAGATGAGAATGATGCAAGAAAATCATGAAAAGGGAAAAAATACTGAAGACAATAACAAATTTTAAAATAGACTAACTCAAATGGCAAAAAAGGCCCCAATGAGGAGAAGAATGCCTTAAAAAGCTGAATTGCTCAGATGGAAAAGAAATTTCAAAAACTCACTGAAGAGAATAATTCCTTCAAAATTAGATTGGAGCAAATGGAACCTAATGACTTTATGAGAAATCAAAATAGTATAAAACAGATCCAAACAAATGAAAAAAAAATAGAAGGCAATGTGAAATTTCTCATTGGAAAAACCACTAACATGGAAAATAGTTCCAGGAGAGATCATTAAAAAAATTATTGTACTACCTGAAAATTATTGTACTACCCATGATCAAAAAAAGAACCTAGAAATCATCCTTCCAGAAATTCTCAAGGAAAATTGCCCTGATATTTTAGAACCAGAGGGCAAAATAGAAATTGAAAGAATTCACCGATCACCTCTTGAAAAAGATACCAAAAAGAAAACTCCTAGGAATATTACAGCCAAATTCCAGAGTTTCCAGGTCAAGGAGAAAACACTGCAAGCAGTCAGGAAGAAACAATTTGAGTACTGTGGAAACACAATAAGGATAACACAAGACCTAGCAGCTTCTACATTAAGGGATCAAAAGGCTTGGAATATGATATTCTGGAGGTCAAAGGAGCTAGGATTAAAACCAAGAATCATCTACCCAGCAAAACTGAGTATAATGTTTCAGGGAAAAATTTGGTCATTCAATGAAATAGAGGACTTTCAAGCATTCTCTATGAAAAAACCAGAGCTGAACAGAAAATTTGACTTTCAAATACAAGAAGCAAGAGAAGCATGAGAAGGCAAAAATGGAAAAGAAATCATAACAAACTTATTATAGTTGAAGTATTTAAATTCCTACATAGAAAAATGATAATTGTAATCCATGAGACTTTTCTTAATATGATGATACTTGAAGGGAATATATATGTATATGT
>CM053583.1:77664645-77684176 GCA_028627135.1 Pseudochirops cupreus | reverse complement strand
TATTGGTAGCTACAGCTCTGACAAAAACAACAACAGAGAGAAATAAAACAAATAACTGCGGAGGAGCAAGATTGGACCTGTGATTTAATTGGGAGATGGAATTCTTAATGCTTACAATAGGAATACAGATTTGTACCTATTTTATGACTTACAGACTTGCTTGGAGCACTAAGAAGTACAGTGATCTGCCCAGGGCCATGCAGCTAGGATCTGGCAGAGTTCATACCTAAACCCAAGTCTTCCTGATTCAATCTGACTCTCTGTCCAATTTCTCATGCTGCCTCTCACTGCAAGATTTATTATCCCCTAAGTTATAAAGCAAGATGTTCACATTCATGTTGAAGGGTGGTAGGATCTAAGATTAAGTAGGTGGGCAGATTTCACAAATAGTCATTTAGACTTAATGTCATAGGTAATAGAGAGCTTTTGTAGCATTGTGAGTGGGGAAGTAGAATAATGAAAGTAATATTTCAGAAAAAAATAACTGGAGAAAGCATCCTTCATTTGTCGTTATCATTGACATTAATAATAATAAGAGTAATAGCTAGCCCTTAGATAGTATTTACTGTGTGCCAGGCATTGTACGCTTGTTTTATAACTATTATCTCATTTGATCCTTATAACAACCCTGCAAAGTAGTTTATTATTATTCTCATTTTACATTTAAGGAAACTGAAGCAAATAGAAGTTAAATGACTTGCCCAATTCTCATTTTACATTTGAGGAAACTGAGGCAAAGTAAGGGACTTGCCCAAGGTCACATGGCTAGCAATTGTCTGAGGAAGGATTTGAAGATGTTGTATTTTATATTCATCTTGCACTACCTTAAAATAAAATCCAATCGACAAATAAAAAAATTACTAAATGCAAACAAAACAATTGTACTGAGACCTTCAAGTTCCTCCCAGCTAAAGATCTGTGATCCGCTAATCCTAATAAGATAGCCCAGTTCTTTCCTGTTACCAAAATCAATGTGCCCTTCATTGGTGACCGTTGCATCCACAGAGCGTGATTTAAAGCCAGAGACATTAAGATTGTCTCTGGACATAATGCGACAGAATTCAGTCCATTCCCTGGTGAGAGAAATTCTCTCATGCCACAGGGAAGACATTACTCTCAGGGCTCACACAGCAGTCTGGCTTTTCGGCAGGTTTCAGATTTCCCCTACAATCACCTAACAACAATCTTAATCTCTGAAATTAGACTATCCCTGGGAAGGAGACGAGAAGCATTTGCTCTGAAAAGGGAAGCATCATTTGAGCAAATGATCTGATTTATCCTTTGGTTGCCCAGAGTTAGAGCATTGCAATACAGAAGCCGATTTAAGAAACAGTCCCCACCCCAATCAAAAGGCATCAATTTTGGATATGGAGAAGCACAGAATGAAACCTTCAACAAGGCCATCCTGCTCATCACAACATTCCAGGACTGTCCCTCCTCCCCAGCATTTTCTCAAAGATCTTTTCTAGTTAAAATCACAGTTAAAGGTAGCCTTGGCGAATCGAATCCAAAGTGTAAATTTCAGGAGCAAATGGTCAGAGGTCATCTAAGATGATGGAGCTTAAGTGTGGGATGAATAAGGCATCCTGGAGAAGCAACTTGGAGATGATATATGGGGAAGGGAGGATCGCCTTGCTGATTACTGCATTTTCCCCTTCCTGCTGCTTGTCCCACCCATCCACAATCCCATGGCCACCCTGAGGGCCCTCCAAAGCAAGGGAGATGGAGTATAATTTTGTCTTTCCTCAAGGATAGTTTTGCTGTCAAAATTCATTTCTCCTGACAACTTAGGCCACCTCTATCTTTCAACCAACCAACCATTTAGCATTTATTAAAAGTATTTGCTAAATAGCAGGCACTGTGCTAAGCACAGAGGATACAAAGTCTGAATTACACTCAAAGAGGGTAATTCTATAAGGGGAGACAATATTCATAGATGGATGGATGGATAGAAAAATAGATAGATGAATATATCAAATAAATATGAAGGAGAGGAGACTCTAATTGCCCTAGAAGTGGGGAAAGGACAGATGCATGTAATAAGGGTGTGCTGGTAAAGAAACACAGGATATTTTAAAGTTGAATATGAATTAATATTTTGTTCATCATTTTTTTAAAGTTTAGACAATAAACAAAACAATAAATCAAGTCCCAATCTGTAGCATTTGCTGATTTCTAAGGTATAAATTCTCACACTGAAAATGTAATAGATGATTCAGATTTGAGCTGGCTCTAGCATATCCCTGAGTAGAGAAGGTGACACCTGGGTTTTGAAGGAAGGAGATAATTCCAAACTTGGCAGACTCAGGCTCAAGGAGGATAGAGAGGGAAGGGAATTACAATCCCTCTGGCTATCCCACTACCCTTTCCCCACTTTCTCTTTCCTCTTCAACAGGAAAAGCCTAGCCTATGGACCTCATTCATTTGTTAAACCAAAAAATACATTCTTTTGTTCGATTGTTCTGGAGAGTCACTATGTCTCTGTGGCCCCTGCTGGTGTAAGTGGTTCAGTAGAGATGCAATGTAATCCACTTGAAGAGTCACCCATAATAGGGCAAGAAGGCATCCTCTTGCTTCCATTAAATGTCTTGGTCTGCCTCTTGGTTTGCACTACCCCATGATGGATGCGTGTGTAAACTTAAACTGCAATCCTTTTATGAGATACGTGCTGTTTCTCTAGTTTTTTATACAGCAGCATTCTGCTTGCAATGAAACAAGCTTATTGGCTTTTATATGGTTATAAAACCTCATGTAGGACCAATGTACAAAAGACTCTTTGTATTTTGCTATTCCTTCCACAAAACCTTGTTTCCTCACCCCCAACCACCCTTTTTCAACTGTCCTTCCTGTCCAGTCTCTCTTCTCTTTGATCTCAAGGTTTTGAATTCATTCATCACATTCCAGGTGTCTTCATGGTTCTCTAGTTTCTGTTTTCTCCTTGCTTAATCAAATGAGACATTATACATAAAATATTTTGAAAAACTTAAGACTTTCTATGTGTCATTATTATTAGTGGTATTATTCTCATCTTTGTCATTAGCTGAGGACGTTGGGATCCTCCACAGGAAGCTACAATGTTGTAGATTTTGTAATAGCAAAGAACTAGAAACTAAGGGAGTATTCAACAATTAGAGAGTGGCTGAGTAAATTGAGGCATACAGAAGATATAAGAAATGATAAAAGGGATGGTTTCAGAAAAACTAGGGAAGATTTGTAATAACTGCTGCAGAGTCAAGAAGGCAGAGCCAGGAAAATAACTGTGAATGACTTACAAACTTTAAGTAGTGCAGTGGCCAGCCTCGGCTCCAGAGAACCAATCATTCAGTCAGTTGACTAGCATTTATTTAACATCTTCTATGTCTCAGGCACTGTGCTTAAGTGCTTAGGATACAAAAAAGGAAATAGGCAAAAGGCAATTCTTGCTTTCAAGGAGCAGAGAGTCTAATGGAGGAGGGAATATGGCAACACTATGGACAAACAAGATAGGTTTTAGTAAAGCTAAATCAAATGATTGTAGGAGGGATCCATAACACAAAGAAGACTCAATCTTGCAAAAGTACAATCATTAACACCTCATCCTCATTTTCAACTATCACTTTCAAAAATATAAAAGCATCAGGCCTCTATTGGTCAGGCTCTTTTCCATACTTGCCTTCCCAAATGTGACCACTGGAACTCCTAACTCTACTAGAGGCTCAGATAAAGGTTGTCTTCTGCAAAAGGCCCTTCCTGATCCGTTCCCCCTCATTATTAGTTCTTCCCACTCCCAAAATTATCTTTATGTTTTGTATTGATTTGTCTGTTTACATGTTATATCCCTACCACCATGCCCACACCACCATTAATAGAATGTTAGTGACTTGAGGCTGGAGGCAGAGCAATGGCCAAGTGGATGGAGTCATGAATGCAGCCTAAGACACAGCCTCACTATGTGACCCTGGGTAATTCATTTCAACCTTTATGTACCTCAGTTTCCTCAACTGTAAAATGGGGATCATGATAACACCTACCTCTCAGAGTAGTTGTAAGGATCAAATGAGACAATAATTGTAGAGGGTTTGGCACAATGCCTGGCATATCATATATACTCAGTTAATAGTTGCCCCCATACCCTAGGGATTATAATCCTTTGAACCTAACCATTCCCATTATATATATTGAACCTAAACCATTCCCATTTATAATGGTATGGATAATGTACTTAATGCTCATTGAACCCAGTCACACTGAATCTCTTACAAAATTCATCCCCAAGTTAGAGGCCCATTTCTTTCTCTGTGCCATAGCCAATTACCCTGTTGCCACATTGGGGAATTTACTTTCCTAGTAATGGACATGGATGCCACATTTCCCTGATGTCTATTTGTTTATGTAGTAAGCTCAGATAAGCATCCTGATGTATTATATACCATAATTATTAACATTAGTCAAGTATTCCAAAAGTTTTTTTTTTCTGAGTTCAAGTTAATGCATAGTTAATCATGACCTTGAAATGAAAACATGTCATTGGTGCTATTTTAAAACAAATGACACCAGTCATTCCTCCTTGGTGCCAGAATGCTCATAGTATGCTCAGTGATCTATGTATCTGGCCTTACTGATAGCTAAAAGAGTTGTAACTTAGAGAGCCAGCCAGGTCCATGTTATTGTGGCAAGCCAAGTGGTTAATATTGGGCAACCCAATTGCACCTACCATAAGTCAGATGCAAAGTTTTAGCTGTGGGAATGTTCACATGCAGGATAAATACTAGTGAGCACCCCTCTGTCCTTCTAAATGAAAACTAGTGTGTGTATTTTCAGCAGTATCACCCGTTCTAATCTTGGGGAACAACAGGATGTTCTTTCTTCTAGTCAAAGATTTGTGTCCTACTCCCAGTTCATCACATATCTCATCCATAGGAAATAAATACCAGTAACCCCAAAGCAATTGAAGATCATTCCCAGTTAAAAGGAGTCATCATGATGGTGGATAGAAATTTAGACCTGGAGGCAAGAAGAAAATGAGTTCTGATTCTACATCAGACCCTTACTAGCTGTGTGATCCTGGATAAGTCATTTAACCTTTGTCTGCCTAGATTTCCTCATCTATCAAATATTGATGATAAGAGCTACCCCAGTATTATTATGGAGAAAAAAGATAATATTTATAAAGCATTTTTCAAACCTAGAAGTATCATATAATAGCATTATATTGTGATAGTATCATTACAGAGTGGTATGAATATCATCAAATTAGGGATCTTAAAACCTGACTTCTAATTGCAATTTTTCCAGTAGCCAGCTGTATGATTTTGGGGAGGTCATTTCACTTCTCCTTTATTTTCTCATTTGAAAAATGAAGAGGATTGGATTAGATGGTCTCAAAGATTTCATCTGGCTCTGAAAGCCCATAACTCTCCTTTTTTCATTGACCTGCATCTTGGGGAAAACATTTGTTTGGACTCCACTATCAACAATCTACTCCAACTTTTTCAGAATATACTACCCCAAGTCCCCCTAGACTAACTCATTTTATTTTAAGGGAGGGATGCTGAAAACCAACAACTTTATTCTCCCCTTTGGGACTGTGAGTCCCTCTGGATAACCAAGAACAGAGAGAGAAAAAACTGGCTTCCATGCACCCCTAGAACCTCCATTTGTGTCAGACCACAGGGATAATAATCTCCCAGCTGCTGGCAGCTTAATATTGCTGTCAGCAGAAGAGTTTTGTTATATACCCATTCGGAATCTATAAAATGAGAGGGCTGGACAAAATGGTCTCTAGGGTCCTTTCCATCTCTAGCATCCTCTGATTTATGACATATGATAAGTTCAAGTAACAAACTCTTATGAAGGAACAAATTCAGAGACCTCAGAGCCCACAGTTGCATTATTATAGTTACACAACAGCTGCCTTTACCCCCATCAGACAAAAGTCATACCCCTCTTCTGGCTTAAAGAAAGTCTGGTATGTCAAGGTAGAATAGTAATACTTCTGTCTTTAATTTGAATATATTCAAAGTTGTCTCTTTATCAATTTATAATAATAATAGGTAATTTTTATACAGCACTTTAAGGTTAGCAAAGAGTTTTATGATACTCACTTTATCATCATAATAAACTTGGGGTGTAGCAGCTATTACTAAAGTTGATTTATCCATTTTCCAGTTGAGGAGACTGAGGCAGGCAAAACTTAAGTGATTTGCCTAGGGTCACACAGCTAGTAATATCAGAGGCTGGATTTAAACCTCAATCTTCTTGACTCCAGGTCCAATACTCTTTCTACTGTACTACCCACTGCCTGACAACATGTATGTTTTAATTATCCAGTGGGTTTTTTTAATCCCATCAGAGTAGGGGCTTTAGATCACCAACCTACAAATTTTAGTCCCAACCCAGCCACACCTTCTCATTCTGTTAAATTTATAGTCATGTCTTTTTGTAAACGCTCCATTTTCACCTTACCAAATATGAGGGATGCCTTCCTCTGCTTCTGTTGGTATTGCATGGAAACCATCACTACATGGGAGTCATCTCCCTGTTATCTCCCCATTCTCCCTGGTGATGTCTTTTACCATTCTTCTTTAATGTACCATCATGGTTCACATACCACAGCCTACTTACACCTATCATACATCTTTCCTTTTTCTGCCGGAAAATCTAGAAGCTGCAGAGATTAAATCCCATCTTTATCATTTGCTATCTGTCTGACCATCTGGAAATCATTTAACTGATCTAGGACTCAGTTTCTTCATCTGTAAAATAAGAAGATTAGAGAATGTAGTTTCTTTCATAACTTGTAGCAATGCAGTATCCCTGGGAAAATATTAGTCTTTAAGACTTTTTATTGCAGTAAAATAATTGGAATCATTGTACAATTTTTCAAGTGAAATCCAACCTCATCCTCTCCTCTTATTCAGTTCTGAAACCAGGTAATGTTTTTTTACCTTTTAAGTATGTCCAAGATATATCAATATACACTACATAATACCAGCTGACATTTATTGTTTTAAGAATTGGAGGGTGTTTTACATAGATTATCTCATTAATCAGTACAGTGAAGCAAATACTTTTAGTATAGTAATTAGCTGTTTACTGATTTAAAAAACAACTAAAATTCAAAGATCTTCATTTCCTTGCCCAAGGTCACACAGTAAATTTCAAAGCAGTACTCAAGTCCAGGATTTCCTGATTCCTAATACACTACTGATGCCACAGTTATTCATGCCCAATGATAGATACAACATGCTAACTCTAATTTAATACAATCTAAAAATGGAAGGAACTGTTGAAATTAGGTCCAAACCACTTATTTAACAAATTAGGAAACTGAGGCTCATAGAGATAAAGTGGTTTGTCCATGATCACAGAAATTTAGTGGGATTTGAAATCAGGCCCCTATGCTCCAAGATCAGTGCTCTAACTACACCCTCCCCATTCTGCTTCCTCCACTAGCAAGTTTTAATCTTGGCCATATATGTGTTCTTCATTCACTTTGGTTTTTTTTTTTTCAATATGGATGGCAAAATCAATCTCAAGTCAGATAAAAATACAAAGCAATATTTTATTAAGTTCCAAATGAGTGGTACAGGAAAAAAATCCAATAGACATACCAAAAACTCAGAGAATCATAAAATCTCAGTTGGAAAGGATGTCTGGGGTCTAAACAAGGTCCCCACAAGAAGTCTGTATAAAACATACCTGACAAGTTGTACTCAAGCTTTCACTGAAGACCTCACTAGTCAGGGGTACTCCATTGCTTTTTTTTTTCTTTTTGGAGGGCAATTGGGGAAAAGTGACTTGCCCAAAGTCACACAGCTAGTAAGTGTGTCAAGTGTCTGAGTCTGGATTTGAACTCAGATCCTCCCAACTCCAGGGCCGGTGCTCTATTCACTGCACCACCTAGCTACCCCCTACTCCATTGCTTTCTGATGGTCAATTCTGCTTTGCAGTAGCTCTAATTGTTAGGAAAAATTTCCCCAATTAAATTCATCTTCCCCTTTTGTGCCTTCTATCTACTGCTTGGAGCTCTTCCCTCAGGCTTGAAACATAACAAATTCAACTTCTACATGAAGGCCCTTCAAATATCTGAAAACATGGATCCTGTTTCCTTAGAACTTTTCTTTTTCCAGTAAAACATCATATGATAAAATTCCTAGATCCTTCATCTATCTGGTCACCCTTTTCTGGATGCTCTCCCACTTGTCAATATCCTTCCTACATATGTCACTCAGAATTGAAAAGAAGGAAAGGAAGGAAGAAAGGAGCACTTATTAAGTGCCTACTGTGTACTGGACATTGTGCTAAGCACTTTACAAATGTTCTTTCATCTGGTCCTCTCAGGATTCCTGTGATGTAGTTGTCTTTATGATTCCCTATTTTATAGTTGGGCAAACTGGGGCAAACAGAGGGTAAGTGACTTGCCCAGGGGCACACAGCTCATAAGTATCTGATATTGGATTTGAACTCAGGTGTTCCTGAGTCTAGACCCAGTACTCTATTCACTGTGCCACCTAGCTACTACCTCTCCTTGGCAGAGAAAATAAAAATAAAATAATAGCACAAGGGTTCTGCTTTCACATCATCCCATCTACCCTAAACAGTGATCTTATCCCTTATTATGCTTTCCTTCTTTTTCATGAATATATCTAAAAGAGGGAAAAATCACTATCCCCTAGACAGTCAGGTGCAGCTTCATGGAGGAAGTAGAGGTTGAGTCAGACTGAAAATGACAGATAGATTTTGGACTGGTGGCAAAGACTCAAAGATGACTGAAATTTTGAGCCCAGGTGACAGAGAGAATGATGGTACTGCTGATAAGGAGATGGAAGCTTGAAAGTGGAAATAGTTTCAGTGCAAGGATGATGAATTTATTTTGAAACATGTCAGTTTGATGGCACATTTAAGTGGAAGTATTTGGTGGATAGTTGTAGATATACAATTGTAACTCAGAGGAGAGGTCAGATGAGACCTAGGTAGCGGTGTACTGGAAAATGTTTAACAACTGGCTCTTTGGGGAGGGAGGGAAGGCACATACACACAACACTTTTTCCAGTTTTATCTCTATTATTAGCATTTTACCCAGTGCTTTCTTGAGTTTAGACAATGAGACAAAGCACTTTAGACAAAGCACTGGTTTATAGCATTTGTCAATTTCTAAACAGTAATTGCTCATAGTGAAAATTTAGCAGTTAACACAGGCTGGTTTGAGCTGGCTCCAGCACACCCCTGGACCTAAACACTTTCGGATAATTTTCATGGAGGTTAAAATCAATGAATTTTACAAGATGTGCATGATAGAATGAGAATGGCTGAGGCCAAGGATTAAGCCCTGGAGAACACCCATTGTTAGAAAAAGTAAGGACAGAAAAGAAACAACAGAGGATGAGTGGTCAGTAAAGTCAAAGGAGAATGAAAAGAGCATTATGTTACATGGGCCCAAGGAAAGAGAATATCAAGAAGCAGGGATTGTCCTATTAAGTCATGTGCTGCATTAGAGGTTAGATGATGGTGATGGTGATGATGATGATGGTGGTGGTGGTTGTGGTGATGATGATGATGATGATGGTGATGACAACATTTGTGTAGCACTTTAAGGTTGGCAATGTTTTGCATTTCATCATATTTGATTCTCACAACCCTGTGAAGTAGGGTCTCTAACTATCCCCATTTTGCAGATGAAGAGACTGTGGCATAAAGCAGATAAGTGGATTGCCAAGTATCACACAGCTAGGAAGAATCTGAGAGTGGATTTTACTTTGCATCTTTCCAAGTCCAACACTCTCTCTCCTGTACCATCCAGCTGCTAGTTAAAAAGAATAAACATAAGGAATAAGAAAAGGCCTTTGCTTTTGGTGTTGCAGTCTCCATAAAGTGATGAGAACAGAAGCTAGTTTTCAGGGACCTAGAAATGAATGAGAGCTTCAGAAGTTTGAAAAAAAGTCAGAAAGAACCAGCCTGAGAGACAAACAAAGGGTTTGCTTTTCAAAATGGGGAGGTCTAGAAGTGTTTGTAGGCAAAGAGGAAAGGGTCAGTGGGAAGAAAGAAAATGAAGATGCGAAAGACAGGTAGCATAGCTAAAGGAGCAAGGTCAGAAGAGAGGGACCAGCAAGAACATGGGTGACTGGCCCAGCGTTGGAAAGGAAGAAGGGCAACATACTCTCCCGTCCAGAATCATACAAGATTCAAACCAAAATGGATCCTCTTTGCAATTATGAAGAGGGCTATTTTATGACATATTAGCTCTACTTCCACATAAGCTAGGAAAGGATGTCTTTTAAAACCTCGTTAGTGCAAATCCAGCTTATTTCAAAGCCCTGAGCTGAAAAGGCTGCTTTATATTCAGGTCTGGGATTTTAATTTTTTTTGTGTGCAATAGCATTGCCATCTGATTTGATTCCATCTTCTGATTGGGCTCACCAAATCTCCAAAATGCATTAGCACCAGTGACGGTATGTGTACTCTCTCAGTCAAGTGATCTTGTCTTTTTAATGAATGTAAGAAGTGCCATAGTAAAGACTATCAACAGTCTGGCTAGCCTGGCCTCCTTATCCCCAGACCATTTCATTGCAAACACTTCTGAACTCTAAAGAGTTCATAGTTTTACAAAGAACTTTCCCCCAAGTTTCCTCATTCATATAAGGTGCCTAGAGAATATAGCACAAGAATAATAGTAGCTAACTTCCATATATTGTGCCAAAATGCTTTACATGTGTTATCTCACAGCAACCCCCAGAGATAGGCTGATATTGTTAGCCCCTTTTTATGAAGGAGGACAGTGAGATGGAGAGATTAAGGGACATGCCCAGGGTCTAAGGAAGCATTTGAACACAGATTTTCTAGACTTTGGGTTATTTCACTACATCAGGAGAGCTTAACTTTGGAGGGGGGGGGGGGGCACGTATCTCCTGACAGCCAGAGATCTACAGAAGGATTTCAGGAAATCTGTGAGCTTGGGAGTGACATCTTTATTTTCACTAACCTTGGTTTACTTTGTAATGCTATGTATTTTATTTTATGTATTTAAAACATTGAATTGTGGAGTCATTAGTCTTCTAGAAGGGTCTATGATGCAAAAAAAAAATGCTTAAGAAGCTCTGCTGCCTCTGTAACATCTTGAGAAGACCTGAATTCAAATCTCACATCTGACCTTTAGTAGATAAATACCAGATGCAAGTCTTTTAATTTAACCAGCTCTGATTTTCAGTTTTTTCATCTATAGTACGGGAATCATAATACCTATAGAAAGAACTTTTTACCATTTTTTGTGATATGGGCACTTTTGGCAATCTGGTGAAGGTCATGGACCCTCTCATAGAATAATATTTTTAAATGTATAAAATTAAATACATTAAATTACAAGGGCAGCCATTATTTCAATACAGTTATCAAATTTTTTTAAAAGTTCATGAACCCCAGGTTAAGATACTCTACTATGGTACTAAACTCAGAGGGGTTTTGTGAGGTTCAAATAATATAATTAAGGTCCATATTTCATATACTTTAATATACTACATAAGTGCCTATTGTGGTTTTGACGAATAAGCTAGAAAAGGCTTAGTCGATAATATAATCATAAAATATGCAATTATGTAATAAAGCAAACTGTCAATCATCATTAACACCATTCATTATACTGCCCTCCCCTTTGTGAAGGGAAGGGTTGATTCACAGCATCTGAGGATACTTTGAACTTTCTCACAGTCCCTAAAACAAGCTCTGAGGTGTCATTGACTCTTGGCCCAGATTCCTTCCCTTAGCCTTATATTCGGTACCGGGTACAAATACAGTTCTTAACTTTGCATCAATGCCCTATTCCCTGGGGCCATGGTGTGCAATTCTTTTTGACCATCAGGGTCTCCAACTATGATCATGCCTAAAAAACTGCTGATTTGCAATGAATTCTCATCACCTATCAGACACCATATACCGCCTTTATCCTGGCATTCAAGCTCTTCTTCAATCTGGCATCAACCTACCTTTTCAGGCTTATCTCAAATTAGTTGCCTTCATATGCTCTGTAATTCAGCCAAACTCTTTTCCCCAGTCTCAGCTCATACTCTGCTAGACTATTCATGCCATTTCCCATCTCTGAAATGGACAACCCCTATAATGGCCCATTAACCCTCCCTGCTTTTAAGGTTCAATTCAAGTGACATCCAGGATTATAGAATTTAGCAATGGAAGCAATGTTAGAGATTGTCTACTCCAAACTTTTTATTCTGCCAATTAAAAAAAAAAACCTGAGACAGACAGAGGTACTGTGATAACTAGTGCTCCTACCACGATACCATTTTGCCTGTACCAAGACTGATCCAGCTGAAAGTGATGAATCAGATTTTAAAATTTTGCTTCAATTTCTCTTACATTGATTATATTCTACTTTGTATTCCAGTTGTTTGCATTTATTATATCTCTCCTGTTGTAATATAAACTCACTAAAGGCAGGGATTATGGGTTTTTTTTTCATTTTTTTAATTCTAGCACTAATCACAAGGCCTCACATATGTGGCGTGTTAGTTGAAATGAGTCCTTGATAAGTAGGAGGAATGCCACAGAGACAATGAGATTCACTAATCTCTTTGGTCCTCCCAATGTGTTTGGTTTCTAACACATTCTTATATTCCCCAATTTAGAACTCTGATTCCCTTGATGGACCAGGACTAAAAAAAAAATCTTATTCTAGGTTCTGTTCTCCCCAACTGTGTGATTGGTAAGTTCTCTTCACATCTTTGAGCTCCAGTTTTCTCATCTATAAAGAGAAAGATCTGAACTAAGTTATCTTTAAGGTCCCTGCCTGGACTAAGAATTCTTAATTCTGTTTCTTAAAGATGATTTTTAGGCAAGATGGAAACATATGGTCTAGATAAAACTACAGTTGGGTAGATTCATAGTTGACTGATGAGCCATACCAAAAAAGTATTACCAATGTGCTTGCTTACAGTGAAAGTCTGTCCCTGTACTAAGGGAGACTGAGTCACAGAAGCATTCATTCATTCACTAATTTTATCAACAAACATTAAACCCCTCCTGTGGACAGAGCTGTTGAAGATATAGTTTTAGATAACACATAGGGCAGCTAGGTGGAGCAGTAGATAGTGTTGGGCCTGAAGTCAAGAAGACTCATTTTCCTGAGTTGAAATCCAGCCTCAGACAATTACTAGCTATGTGGCCCTAGGCAAAGTACTTAACCCTGTTTACCTCATTTAAAAAAGAGTTAGAGAAGGAAATAGCAAACCACTCCAGCTTCTTTGCAAAGGAAATTCCAAATGGTGTCAGAAAGAGTTGAACATAAGTAAAATTTTGAGCATATGCAGTAGGAAAATCATAAAGTTAGATGGAGTCTTAGAAATTAGCTAGTTGAACCTCCTAATCACTCCCAGAATCCCTTACACTCTTTACAATTGGTTATTCATCTGAGGCTTGAACTCTTCTGCTAAAAGGGAATTCAGTACCTCACAACATAGCCCACTGTAGTCTGGGACATATATATACCTATCAGAAAACACTTCTTCACATTCAGCCTCCCTATAATTTACATGAACTGTCACTATTTCTGCCTATGGAAGAGTAAGCCTGACCCCTTTTCCAGACGACAACCCTAAAAATACTAAAAGATGCCTTTGGTGACATTCTTAAGTTTTGTTATAACCAACCCCTCCACTACTGCAGATCACAGCCCCTCAGTAGGTGACCTTTGTGAGTTGTGGCTGAAAAAAAGGCCATCATCTGTAGGTCAACATTCTCATAATGAAAATAATAAGATTCAGTTACCTTAATGGAATTTGTCTTCAGGCAATAGATATACCATTTATCTAAGCTATTAATCAGGAATATTTTTCCCTGGGACAAAAATATTTGGAGGAGGGAGAAGAGGCCATCAGAGGTTCTGGCCATGCAGAGGATAGTGTTAACTATGGGTAGAGTAGACAGTTTTACCACTTATTCACTCACCCCAGGGACAATATGATTGAGCAGAAACAAAGATACTACAAAAAGAGTGAAGGAGTCACATTGAGGGAGGTCAGGCCTGGGTTCAGCAGCATAGTACATTGTCACACATCAAGGAGGACAGAGTGGTTGGAAACTAGAGCAAAACCTTGTCCCATGCAAGTTGTCCGTTTCCAGTCCATCAACAGGCCCAATACTCTTCAAAGGCTTTCCAATTGGATGGTCCCCACAAAACTTTGCACTCTATCAACATAGCCTTCAAGAACCCAGGGTGACCTCTACACACTGGTAAGGCATCATAATGGGCTTTGAGCAGAAGCAGATCTACCTTATGGAGGTAATGATAATAATTCACAATTATATAGTACCTCTCAGTTTACAAAGCACTTTCCTTGAAATAAGCTTGTGAGGTTAGTAATGCAAGAATTATTATCCCCATTTTGCAGTAATTTAGCCAAGGTCACCTGCTAGTGAGTGACTGAGCCAGGGTCTGAAGCCAGCCCTTCTGCTTACAGGCCCAGCATTCTTTCTCCTACACTATACCTCCTCCAGTTCAACCTTTCACATAACCTAACAATAAACAATGGCACTAGGAGGCCTGTTTAGCTTCAATAGTTGAGAGGATTCTCCTTGTCCTAAAGGAGAAAATTGGGCCTAATAAGTACCCTAGCAATAGCCTTCAGTTCACTGAATAAACATTTGACAATAAAAAGCTCTTCTTTAATGTCCCCTTTCCTTTTTATGTTTTTAAATCATTTACTTTAACTAAGAGAACTGTGTTCACTTCAGTCCCACCCCTGGATCCAGTGGGGAACCATTCAGTTTTCTCATCTATCATATGAACTCACCAGATATTAAAAGGGACCTGAAAAGTTAGAAGCTGACTCTGTGCCATGGGCCACATGCCCAAATATGACTTCAGTCTCTAATCAGCTGAAGCGTCCAAAGCTTTGAGATTGGAGAAAAGGCACTTTATAATACAAAATGGAATAATATTATAATTAAAACTACAGGGAGAGCTGAGCAAGGAACAGAGCAGCAACAGATTTGTTTGTGGAACCTGGTCTTCATCAGTCACTGGGCGTCCACAGAAACAAGCCCCATTCCCATTATAATTCAGCTGTTTAGTCTTATTGCAAGATGAGTTATATCTAGAAGTTGGAGGAGGAAATAGTTCACATCCAAAGGAGCTGGTGCAGAATACGAATGAAAAATTTCAAAGCTATCAATATATAATCTCTGAAAGTGAGATTTCAGGGCTAAAAATTAGAAAGTGATGAGATGAAAAAGCAAATTATAAACGCGTTCCAACAATGTAAGAATAATGAATCCATGAGAGAATTGGAGGGACAGCTAACTGCCGAGAGAATTAACCCCTCCTTTGCTTGACTGAATGATTGGGCCAAAAATTCCTCCATAAACTATTCAGCCATCGCAGAGGGAGGCAAGGTTCCCTGGCCTGGGAACACAAACTAGAGTAAATAGACACACTGGGGCAGCGTTAAATATACATTGTAAATGTAAAGTGATGGAAGAAAATAAATAACTAAAACCACAATTTCCAAACTAAGAGAAATGGAAAATGGAACATCATAAAAGCTATACAAGCAAAGTGGAAAATCAATCAAATTCAATGCTGCACATTTTCCCGTTCACTTCTGAGCACCTAGCGCTCTCTCATCTGGAAAGCACCAGGTGTATGGTGCTTGGGTTGTAAATCTTGCAAGTCCACAGAAATATGATCCATCATTAGAGCCTTTGAAAAATATCAGTTGGCTTCACTAATTTTGGTTTTCCCTTCCTTGAGAGCCTAGGTATTGACCAACATGCCAGCTTACTCCTATCGGTATCACTATTAATGCTCAAAATCTGGGAGGGGAGGCATTTGGGCAGGCAGGCATTCTTTGCAAAGCTGTAACCTTTATACCTGTGGCATGGAGGACATCTGAGTAACCCTTCAAGGTTGTCACACCTTTGTTGACTAGAAAACCTGATAAAACTTTCTTCTTAGATGGAGAAAAAGTATAGGATAGTAGAAAGGGCACACAGTTTCTGAAATCAAAAGACCTGGATTTCAGTCCTGATCCTAGCTCCTTCTAGCTGCATTATTATGAGCTAATCACCAAGCTTCTCTGGAAGTCAGTTTCCTCATATCTGGAATAGGGACATTTATAACCAGGTCATCTACCATATGATAGTGTAAGGCTCAATAGATATAATATATGTAAAACACTTTGCTAACTTTAAAATATTGTATAAATGGTCACCAGGGGAATTACGGGGGTAGAACAGAATCTTTTTTGCCTCAATTATACATAGTAACTTTATCATTTCATTTACTGGAGTACTAAAGATGTTGTGAAAGCATACAGATTAATAACCAAGGAATTCAAAGGAATTTTCTAAATCCAGTTCAAATAGGGGAGTAGGATCAGGGGACTGAAGTCCAGGAAGAAGAAAAGCAATTCATAAATTACAAGGTCAGTTCAACAAGATGGCTGACTAGACATTTTCTTTCAATTCCCACTAATATTAAAAAGGAGGAGGAGGAAAAGGAGAGGAGGAGGAGGAGGAGGAAGAGGAGAAGCAGCAGCAGCAGCAGCAGCAGCAGCAGCAGTAGTAGTAGTAGTAGTAGTAGTAGTAGTAGTAGTAAGTAGTAATAGAAGATGATGAAAATGACAAGCATGACTTATGCACCAGAAGTAGAACAATTATAGCAGAATCTACAAAACAGGAAAGCGAGAAATCCAATGATGTAAGAGCCTTATGAATTAACACTGTAGTACACTAATCTTTAAGGTGTTCACTCAGCTTCCCTCCCCCACCACCCTCCATATTCTCTCAGAGTACACAAACTTACCCATAGGTTTATACCTGGGACTCAGGTTGGAATTCCTCTCTTACTTCAGAGACTCTATTGTAGCTATGCCCATTCTTTACTCCATTGCAACAATGTATATTGACTCCCCAGCCATTTAAGGGGAAGTCAGAGGAGTGAGAGGAGGACAAACTGGCTTCCTTCTTTTTGAGATGGCTTCTAGATTAGGGAATCCCAAGCCTGCTGAAACTTTATCTAGAACAACCAAACCACTTTCCTACATTTTTTCAAAAAGTGGCAGAATTTGATTTAGTCCAGCCAGAGAAGGATATAAAAGAGCCAGGGACAAAATTGGTGGATGGGGCCAATCTCAGTGGCTGTAACAGGCTTGAAGGAAAAGGTTCTGAAATTCAAGAGGCACCTGTCCTGTATTCCCCATAAATTGCTTAAGGCAGAGACTGGTAAAAAGTAGATATCTGCGTGGGGCAGTTGATAAAGCAATGGGTCTGGAGTCAGAAATACCTGAGTTCAAACCAAACATCAGGCACTTATTAGCTGTGTGACCTGCCTCTGATTCCTCAACTATAAAATGGGCATCATAATAGTACCTCTACCAGAGGGTTTTTGTGAAAACTAAATGAGAAGATATGTGTAAAGCACTGAACACAATGCTTTGCATATAATAAACACTTAATAAAGTTTTTGTTTTTTGTTTTTCCCCTTCACCCAATGTCAGAGGAGGTTGAGGAAGCTTTGCAACCTAGTCCCAAGATAAACCTCCCCTCAAAAAGGGAAGGAGTCAGAAAACAAGCAACGCAGGGAAATAAGGGCATAAAAAAAAGGCTAAAGACACAAATATTTCAAGAGGAAGGAAATTAAATTTAAACCTAGGGTACAAACAGACATTAAAAGAAAGAATACTAAAATTAGGGGTAGCTAGGTGGCACAGTGATAGATCACTGGGCCTGGAGTCAGAAAGACTAATCTTCCTGAGTTCAAATCTGGCCTCAGATACTTACTAGCTGTGTGAATCTGGACAAGTCATTTAGCCCTGTTTGCCTTAGTTTTCTCATTTGGAAAATGAGCTGGAGAAGAAAATGGAAAATCCTTCTAGGATCTTTGCCAAGAAAACCCAAAATAAGGTCATGAAGAGTCAGACACAACTCAACCAACCAAACAACTAAAATTAGAAGGAAGGATGAATACTAAAATATTAGAAAGATTACATACTTCTCTAATTAAATATAATAAGACAAAGGAAATTGAACCAATTCCTGATGAAACACAAAGCCCTGTGAAATCCCAAAAGAACAAGGGATAATTAATGTTTCAGAATAGTTCAGAAGATAAATGAAAAACATAGAAGTCATAAGATAACACATATCAGAATTGATGGCGTACGATAGCAGAAAATAATTTATAGACTAGAAAAAGTTGAATCCCCAGAGGGTGTCTCTCCAAAAATGTGAAAGGGAAAACAATATATTTGGAATAGAAATATAATGAAGTGAATAAAAATCTGAAAGAACAGAAGCAAAAGTTAGAAGTCTTAAAAGAACACATGATCTCTATTCAAGCAAAAACCATTAATCTTGAAGACAGAATGTTCAGAGACAATTTATAGATCATAAGTCTCCCAAAATAACATGACAAATTGAAAAACCTGCACACTGTGATGCAGGAAATAATACAAGAAAACTCCCTAGAAATTCTGAATACAGAAAACAGGTAGTAGTTGAAAGAATCCACAGATCACCTGTGAGAAAAGACAAAAACAAAACAAAAATCCATGCTTCCAACTCCAAGACATAAAGTGGTTAAACTTAACAATTCCAACAACAAATATCAAGTTCTGCAAGCATTTGGGAGTAAAATCTTCAATTAGAAATGAAAAGAAATTTTAATAAAACAAGACTATGCTATACTCACAAGAAACCACAGAAAAGAATGGGATTCTATACTCTAAAAAGGAAATGAATTTAAGAAAAAAAAAATTGTATGTTCAACAAATTAGAATGAAAGCAGACTCAAGAAGAATATTTGACTTACAAATACTTCAAACAAAAATAATACAAAAAGTAAGTGAATAGAACTCCAAGGTAAATAAATAATGAAATAAATTACCCAATCTCTGGAGATTACTTTTTTTTAATTGACTTGTTTATTTACTTTTAATTTATAAGATTCAGTTCCACAATCCCTTGAGTTTCAAATTTTCTCCCCTCCTTTCAGCCCCCCCCCCCCCATAGGGGCAAGCAAGCAAATACAGGATCTGCAAATACTTTCACATTGTACATTAGTCTGGTTGTGTAGAAGGGTTGTAACCAATGGAGTGAACAATGGGAAAAAGAAAGAAAACCAAATGTGAAAAAGAATGATAGCATGTAGATTGCTGCAGTCTCCATTTAAACTCTGTTCTTTCTAGATCTTTCTCTGGATGTAGATATCTCCTTCTATCCTGAGACTTGTAGAGTTGTCTTATACCTGTGTGTTGCTAAGAAGAGTCCAGTTTATCAAAGTTGGTCTTCACACATACTATGTTTCTACGATTGTGTACAAATTTTTCCTGGTTCTGCTCTTCTCACTTAGCATCAGTTCGTATAAGCCTCTCCAGGTGAATATGAAGACTGTCTCCTCCCCATTTCTTATAGTACAGTAGTATTCCGTTACATTCATATACCACAACTTGTTTAGCCATTCCCCAATTGATGGGCATCCCCTTAATTTCCAGTTTTTTGCCACCACAAAGAGAGCTGCAATAAATATTTTTGTACATATGTGTCT
>CM053583.1:77643426-77664145 GCA_028627135.1 Pseudochirops cupreus | reverse complement strand
AATCATTTATTTAAAGGCTAAAACCACCAGCATATAATTTAAAAAGTGAATGAAAACCAATGTTTATTAGAGTTCAGAGAAGGCAGAAATTGGTATGTGTTAGGGTAGATGAAGAAAGTTTTGCTGAGGAGGTAAATGGATGTAAACTTATAAGTTAAACTTCATAATGATAAAACATATTGTGAGCTAAGCTTATACTGCCCGGAATTGGAATGGAACTTCTTAGGAATTATCATTAGCCTATAAGAGTTAATGATGCGTAACTGACTTATTTCCAGAAAGTAACATAGAAATAGAATAGTCTAAATCTTTGGGCGCTGACCCTTGGTCCTGTGGGCTGGAGAATGGACTTAAATAAATCCATTGAAGTAGATCATTTCTTCATAGGCTCAATCTATATATTGTTCCTGTGCTCTTTAGGGAGTTCCAGTGAGTAGCAACTATAATGTAGAATAAGCAGAGGACTAGAGATTCAGAATAACTAAAAAGTCAAGGGAGTAAAGCCATTAACTGTCTAGCTTTTGTATAGACAGTGTTATAAAATTTTGCCATCATGCAGAAAGTCCACAAACTGGCGAATTTATTAATAGTCATCAGATTAAGGGGTTGTGGCTACAATTATATTTTTATTCTTAAATTAATAGCATCAAACTGATTTCTTTTGTGTTTGTGGAGTGCTAATAAATTAAAATGGAACTTAGGGAATCTATGCTCCTTGAGGGTAAGGATTGTCTCATTTTTGTATTTGTATCTTTGGGGCCTAGCAGAAGGCTTGGCTCATGGTAGGTGATAAATGCTTGTTGGTTGGGTTATTGATTATAAAGTGATGGATTGTGTTCATATTAATTCCTCTGTTAATTAAAAAATATGAGCTCCTTGGTATGCTTTAAGGCACTAATGCCATTATCCAAAGAAACCATTAAGTTGAAGAAAAAATTAAATAAGTACAATTCATTAATTTGCTGATCATTGATAGACATTAGTAATTAATGGAATTTAGTCAAGGCATATTTATTCCCAGTCTCTTGAATTGTATTGTGATGTATACTGACACATCTCTCTCTTAACATATTAAGGGTTGTATGGCCTGAATAGCTATCCTTGACAAAATTGCAATTTTCAGTTGATAATGCTAGGCTATCTAGTTCTTTGGAATCAAGGAAAAGGACAGAGATAATAGCACGCTTCTCTTCACATTTGGCTCTCACAAGAACAATAAGTTTCAGAACCTGGAGCCATAATGGGTTGTGTGACTGGACTGAGGAATTAACATTCTCTGGATAACAGGGAAGGAATTTCCTAATTCAAAACTGTCCCTTAGATTGAGGGGGAGCTTTCATTAGCAGTCACATCTGGTGGAGGACTTGGAAGGCAGAAGGTGTGCTATAGGAAATATAGAAAGGAAGTAGTAATTATACATGACCCAATGAGACTGAAAGAAGCACAAAATAATGGAAGAATGCATAGGGTTCCTGTTTTTCCCTTTTTCTCTTCCTTATTACTTCCCTGGAAGCCATATTAGATGAAAAACTTCCCTTTCTTCCTCAGAGGTGACTGGATGGCACAGTGAATAGAGTGCAGTGGGTCAGGAAGACCTGAGTTCAAATCCAGCCTCAGACACTAATTAGTTGTATGACCCTGGCAAATTACTAAACCTCTGTTTATTTCAGTTTCCCCATCTGTAAAATGGAGGCAATAATAGCACCTATCTCTCATGGCTGTTGTGAGGATCAAATGGAATAATAACTGTAGAATGCTTAGCATAAGGCCTAGCACATAGTATGTATAATAAATGTTAACAATTATTATTATCCTCTGTTCTCTGGGAGAAAATAAGTAACAACTGTCTTTCCTCTTTCTGGTTGGATGGCATCATGTGACAGGTACCAAACATGGCTATTGATTTGTAGTCTAATTACAGCCTATTTGTAGGACTTGTGTGACTGCATCTTTAAGGTTACTGTTAAGAATTCGAATTTCATTTTATAGCAGTTATTTTGGATATATTTTCATGTTTGTACTGAGCTAGATGTTTTCCTGAGTGCATGTCCTTGCAAATCCTTCCTTACCTTTCTCTGTTTTGCTTAAGCAAAGTTGTTTTTATCAGTTGGATTCAGCCTACCATGGCATTTTATCAGCCACTGCTTAAAGAACCCAAGGGGTGTATAGGGTTTTCAGGGAGGATTAGCCCCTCTGGTAGGAGGGATTGCTAAGCCCGTTTTGGAGCTGCTCATCCACCTGTGGTGTCTACCTGGCACCTAACTCTTATTTGTGGTTCCAAGAAGCTGTAGCATGCATACCCGCCACACCTCAGTAAGCTGTGTGGGCAGAAGGACTAAACCATGCTGAGGGTAACTGACAGGCCTTAAACCCATCAGTAAATTGTGGGGATGGGGGGTGTCTACCTTAAGCATGTGAAAACTTTCAGCAGACTGGGCAGATGAGAACAATTTTTTTCTAACGGCCCTGAAGTTGGCTGAAGCAAGTGCTCAGGAGTACATAGAACTTGGTCAGTTAGCAAAGGTGCAAAGGTCATCCATTTCATCCTGGGCCATCCCCTATCCTCTCAACCCTTGTCTTGCCATTGGACTTTCGTGACTTAGGAAGAGAGAGTGAGGATGAACAAGTCTGTCTCACTTAAATCCAGTTCACATGAAAGCCAAGACATCAACCATGATGTCATTGGTCCTCTTTGAAATGAAGGACGAATGACCACAACAAAGAACCCAAGAATTTCTGCTGGGAAGAGTTTATAAGAATAGTTGTGATCTGCTTGAACAGCATTATTTCTTGCTTTTCCTTCATATTTGGACATTGTCCCACTCTTTACGAATTGGACATTTGTCCCATTACTCCAGAATAATGTCAATGACCACTTACCTTCAGATATCTTACACTTCAGGAATCTCTCCTCTTAGTGATTCTTAGACCTGTTTGCAAAGACCTCACTGAATGCTGGCTATTCTCAGACTGTACGACCAACTGCACAGATTGGCACTGCCATTCAGAGCCATACTCTTGACAGTTTCTAAAATGGACAGTTTTAGGGTGTTCTTCCTGCATGTTAGAATTAGGGAAAAAATGCTAAAGAGCATTTGGTAATAATAACAGCTAGTATTTGTATAGTGATTTAAGATTTACAAAGTACTTTACATATGTTATCTCTTTTGAGCCTTAAATAATCCTCTAAGGTAGGTCCTATTATTATCCCCATTTTAAAGAGGAGAAGACTGAAGGCAGGAGAGATTAAGTGACTTGCCCATAGTCACACAGTTAGTAGGTATCTGAAGAAGGTTTTTCACTTACTCTGCTTAACTCTAGCTCATTGTTCTATATATACTACATCACCTATCTGCTGATTTAGTCCAATTACTTAGTTCAATACTCCCATTTTATAGGTGAATGAACCATGGCCCAGAGAGGTTAAAGTGATTTTTCAAAGGCCACATAGCTAGTCAGTGACAGACAAGGAATTAAAATCCAGATGTTGTAGTGGAGTCCAGTCTTCCACCTATGCTATTATACCACTAGTCAAGAATCCCTGAGTGTGGAATTTCATTTCTTCTGTTATTGGCTAAGTGATGAAATACAGCTTAATACTGATCTATTTGGACAGTCCTTTTTCTGACTTTGGTGTTTTTCATGGTGGCTTGAGCTAAAGACTTTTTAATTAATTTATTAAGTACCTTCAATTCTGAAGCTTGATTAATAATTGAAATAAATTTTAATTAGTTTATATACTCGAGGGTATCATATTAATAACATAAATAAACTAACTGGTTCTCTTTGAGTAAGGATCTGGCTGTATGCACACTTCTTGCTCTCCAATATAGTCTCTTTTCCTGAGTTCTGTAGTTGAACCTGATTTCATTTTTATAGATTTGAAGTTTTTATTCTGCTTTGAGGCCAGGTCATAGAAATTTCCAGGCTGGGATGAAATGTCTTGAGTGTCATTATTTTGATCACTGACTACACCATTTGCCAGGTCATTAATAACTTTAAATGCCAAACAGAACATTTTATATTTGATCCTGAAAGTAATAGGGAGCCACTGGAGTTAATTGAGTAGGGAGTAACATGGTCAGACCTGAGCTTTAGAAAAATTACTTCGGCAGCTGAGTGGAGGATGGATTGGAGTAGGGAGGGACTTGAGGCCAGGAGACCAAGCAAAATGTTATTACAATAGTCTAGGCATCAGGTGATGAGGACTCAGACTAGGGACATACTGTTTGACTAGGGAGAATGGGATTTATGTGAGATATATTGTAAAGGCAGAAATGACAAAATTTGGCATAGGATTGGACATATGGAGTGAATATGAGGGAGTTGTTGAGAATGACACCAAGACTGTGAACCTGGGATGATGGTGTTGCTCTCAATAGTAATAGGCAAGTTTAAACGGGGGGGGGGGACTTAGAGGAAAGATAGTAAGTTCTGTTTTGGACACAGTGAATTTGAGATGACCTTGGGAAATCCTGTTCAAGATGTCTATGAGATAGCTGTGATATAGGACTAGAGCCAGGAAGATCTGAATTCAAATCTGATCTCTATACTTACAAACTGGGTGACTAGGCAAGTCACTTAGTCTCAGTCTGCCTAAGTTTCCTCAACTGTAAAATGGGAATAATAATAGAACTCATATCCCAGAAGTGTTGGGAGGATCAAAAGAGATTATAAAGTATGGAGCACATCATTGTTGTTATTGCTGCTGCTGCTGCCATTGCTGCTGTTGTTCAGTTGTTTTACTGGCTTGCCCAGGGTCATAGAGCTAGCAAGTATCTGAGGCCAGATTTGAACTCAGGAAGATGAGCCTGGCACATCGTGGACATTTAAAAATTTCTCATTTCCTCCCTCCCTCCCTTCCTTCCTTCCTTCCTTCCTTCCTTCCTTCCTTTCTTCCCTCCTTCCTTCTATCCTTCCCACATTCCTTCCCCTTTGGTTCCAATACTTTGATCAGGAAACAAGTGAAGAGAAATGGAGATATCATATTCCCATAAATTTCCAAGTAGCACCATCAATTTTGGAAAAAGTCTCATACTAACATGACTTTTTTCTAAGTTAACCATTGAGTCACAGATTCTGCCCTCTGGGAGTATTCAAATCTAGAAGCACAAACACACATACATTAAAAATTTAACCCTACAAGAAATCCGTACCTGTTCTACAACTTATAATTTTAGGGAACTGTCATGGGCATTGAGAAATTAATTGATTTGCCTAAGATGATGTAGACAGGATGTGGAACTTAAAGCTTAAACCCACTGATCACCCAGACTGAAACTGACTCTTTATCCACTGTTAAGGGTTATGGTGCCTCTTTCTCTCTCTCTCTCTCTCTCTCTCTCTCTCTCTCTCTCTCTCTCTCTCTCTCCCTCCCTCCTTCCTCCCCTTCTTCTCTCTCTGTTTCTTTTTCTTTTTTAGTCCTCATCTTCATATCTCTCACTCTGTCTCCCTCTCTTTCTTTCTCTTCCTCCCTCTTCCCTCTTCCTCCTTCTCTCTCCCCCTACCTATCTCTTTCTCTTTCTCAATCTTCATCCCTCTGTCTCTATCTCTCTCTTTGTCTCTGTCTCTCTGTCTCTATCTCTTTCCCTCCTGCCTTCCTTCTCTCTCCCTCCTTTCTCTTTGGCTCTTTTTCTTTCTCAGTCTCTCTCTCTCTCTGTCTCTCTCCCTCTCTCCCTCTCTCTCTCCCTTCCTCTCTTTCTCTATCCCCCATTTTTACTCTCACTTGTGTTCTTTCTCAGATATCTCTATATATATTTATGGATCCTTTTATGTTATATATGTATATATATAGCTGTAGCCAAATCTAGGGGTTCCATTATTCTGAGGGCTTCAATCTTTTCAAAGACTTTGTATCTTAGACCTAACCTCTTAATAAAACAGAGGTGGAGGGAATGTAAGAGCAGAAGGAATCTACCGTTCAAATGAGTTACTAAGTACATACTTAGTATGAGCATATAGTGAACAATTCACACTGGCACTGCCATTTCTGGCTTTACCATGTGGACCACCCAGAATCCATAAAGCTCATGGCAGAAAAGATTGTTGTACTTCAGGTAGTCCATTTCCCACAACCCCAGACTGCTCAGAACATCAGATAGCATCTGGCATGCCTGGTAAGTGTTCACATTCCCTCATAGTGCCTCATCCACGGCCATTTCATTACAGCTAATGGGGCTGCAAAGCTATAGAATGAAACTGTGGTAGGTAGCCTTGATGGGCAATACTGCCATGACTTTGGCGCAGATCTGTCCTTGACTTCTTGCTAATGAACTCTGACTGACAATCATGATAAGGGGCAGTCAAAGCCCTTTCTGAAGGCTTGTGAGTCACTTGCTCACATTCAGGTGGTGCCTGTGCTCTGGAGGTTGGCTAGAAACCAAAAATTCTTTTCACTCTAGAGCTATTTGGGGATTGAAAGTCTCAGTCATTATGATTATCTGGTAACAAGGGCTCTGGGATCTGCTTAGATAGCATTTTGTTCAGTGGATTTGGACAGACTCTTTCTGTCATCCTTGAACCTTCCACCTGGGCAAAGCATTACCTTCAGTTGACTTTCTAAAAAGATAATAAAAGCCAAAAGAAATTATTTGTTCTGATGTTGCTTTGCAGTTGTTTTGTAATGTTTCATGCTTATTACCCTACCTAGACTATAAGTTTCTTGGGGGAAGATACAGTTTCTTCTACTTCTTTTCTGTCCTTTTTTTTCTCTCCAAACTTCCCAATAAAATGGGTTCATATACACAAACATGCATATGTTTCAATGTTGGGAAACAGTATAGAGTGGAAGCTCTTTGAGGGTAGGAAAAATTTGATGTTTTTTGTCTTTGTATGCTCAATATCTAGCACAGGGCATTGCAGATAATAGATTCTTAATAAAAATTTGCTGAATGAATGCATGAAAGTTTTGGATTCAATGTATTTAGATATTATCTTGTTCAAGCCTCTCTAATAACCAAGCAGTCTGGTTGCTGAATGTTTTAAAGAAGGGTTCAGCACTCACCCTTCCACATACTTCATAAAGGTAGATCCATAAATTCATTTGAATAATCATTGTTTCATGAATTCAGCATTCAGCAAATATTCAGCCTTAATGTTACAAGGCACTGTGCTAAGGCAGTGGGGATATTTTAAAAAACTACAATACGGGTCCTGCTCTCAAAGAGCTTTTCTTCTTTTGGGGGAGGGGGAGGGTGGAGAAGGAAGATACACATATAAATACCTGTAACCTAAGTGTGATCCAAGTGAGAGTGAGACAAAAGTAGAGGACAGATTGTAATCTCTTCCTCTCCCAGCTGCTGGTGAAGACCTTTCCCTTTTTGTCTGACACTGACCTTTCCATCCTTTGATAAGTCTGCACTAAATTTTGGTGAGTGATGGAAGAGGAGGATGCTGGGAGGACTGTACTCCTGACTCTCTAGACTTCTCTACCATGCTACAGAAACCTCTTCACCTTGGAAATTCACTTCACCCCTGAACTTTTCATACATAGAAGAACCCTCCAACCCTGTGGCCTTTTCCCCCTGATTGGCTAGTTCCTCGCAGAACCTGCTTTTTAAGGAGGATGACCAGACCAGTCATGTCTTCATTCCTCCCCAGGATGTACTCCTGATTTTCCAGATCTCGACCATAACAGTATATGGATACTTCCCTCCTTCTACTGCCCTCCCTTTTTCAAATCTTCCGTTTGTGTTGTCTTCTCCATTGAGAACTAATCTCCTGGAGAGAAGGGATTGTCTACCTTTCTGTTTGTATTTTATTCCCAGTATTTAGCACAATGCCTTGCACGTAGTAAATCCATAATAAATGCTTGCTAACTTGACTTAAGAGATCATTCCCTTGGAATGTTCTATTTTCTAGAATTTATTTCCTTAATACAGAAAGATGAAAGAGAGAAGGAAGACTAGTCTGAGTCTAAAGCAGTAATCTTGATAGAAGGTAACTAATGACCTATAGTAGGATAGTAGCAGATGGATAAAGGTGGGAAACATATTTGAGTTAGGTCATGAAGGGACAATCAACAGGGCTTTATAACCATTTTGAAATGGGAAGTAAAGGAGAAGAAAGGAGCAAAGATAACATTAAGGTTTGAGGTATTAAAAGCTAGGTGAATGGTGATCCCATTGACAATAATAAGAGTCAGGAGGAAGAACTGACTTATAGCAAATATGGTAAGTTTTTATTTGGCTTTGAGCTTGGAATGATAGAGATGTTTTATAGGTGATTGTATTTCTGAGTCTGGAACTCAAGAGAGAGGTGTGGGCTGGAGGTATAGATTTGTCAATCATCTGTGTAGGACTAGTGTTTGAAGCTAGAGACGTGGATGAGATACTTAATGTGGGTCTATTTAAGGCTGAAAAACACTGGAGATGAAGGATAATCTCCCCTATAAGTATGGTTCAATAAGGGTTGCTTACAGTCTGTCATAGTGAGTTTTCTGATAATAAATTTATATTTACTGTAACAGCCACATTGTCCCTGACTTTCTTCTTCTGGGACCTCAGGATCTGATCAAATTCATTTATTCACTCACTTCACAAGTACTTATTAGGTTCCTACAGTGTGCAGAGCACTGTGCTTAAAACTAGGGGAAGGTATGACTTGTGAAAAGACAGTCCTGGTCCTTATGAGGCTTATAGTATACTAAGGTGATAAGAAGAAACATAGATAAGTATAATAAGACAAGATATGTGGATAGGAGGAGTGCTCAACAAGGTCAATGGGTGAAGATTTTTTGCTGACAGTTTGACAGAAAGGGCTTAACTGAAGAAACAGCTGTTCATATGCACTTTAAAGAATGGGTAGGAATTCATTTGGAAGTGTGGAAGGAGGGTATTTTGGGCAGAGGGAACAGCAGGAGAAAAGACATGAAGGTGGATTCTTTTTTGGGGGGGGGAGTAAGGAAATGGTAATTTCTTATAGTTAGAGAAAAGTAGTGTGACAAAAAGTACAATGGAAAGAATGATGGATTTGAAGTCAGAGAACCTGGGTTCAAATTCCAACTCTTCCACATACTGCCCTTATTATCTCAACCTCTCTGAGCTTCAGTTTCCCCATCCATAAAACAAGGAGGCTGTGCTGCATGGTCTCTGAGATTCCTTCTAACTCCAAATCTTTTCCCATCTGCCTAAAAATGTTGAGTGTGACAAGTTTTTGGTGTGTCAAGAATTTGAGGGAAGAGTTTTGAACTTTACTTAGCAGGCAATGGAGCCATTGAAGTAGACTGAGCAGAGGACTGCCATGACTAGATCTATGTACAAACAGAGGAATTGGAGCAGAGAGAGGGTTAAGGTGGGAGAACTGTTGGAGGCTATTGCAATAGACCTGACCAGTTTTAATGAGGGCCCATGTTAGGGTGATGTCAGTGGAAGGAGAAAGACCAAGAAAAGAGAGATGTTGTAACAGCAGGACTTTGTGAATTTCATTACATTCACTAAGTGTTTATTAAGTGCCCACTATGTGTTAGGTACTGGGGATAAAAAAGAAAGAAATGAAATAATCTCTGACCTCATACTCCATTGGAAGAAAATAACATGTTCTTAGAAAAGTAAGGGCTTAGTAAATAAAAAATAGTAATTTGGAGGTTTAGGGAAGAACATTAACAATCAAGGGAAGTGGTTAGTCACTTAGCCTTTATTAAGCACATATGTGCCAGGTACTATGTGAAGCTCTGGGAATGTTTTTTAAGATAAAAACAGTCCCTGACTTCAAAGAGCTATCATTCCAATGGGAGGAAGCACATGGAAACTATATATATAGGATAAATTGTAGATGGACAGCTAAGTGGCACCAGGTAGAGTAGAATCAGGAGGAATTGAGTTCAAATCTGGCCTTAGACACTTATTAGCTATGTGACCCTGGGAAAGTAACCAAACCCATTTTTCTCAGTTTCCTCATTTGTAAAATGAGAAGGAAATGGCAAACAACTCCAGTATCTCTGCCACAAAAAAAAAAAAGCACACCAAAAAACAATAAAGCAAATAAACAAAAAAATAAAAATAAAAAATGGGTCATAAAGAGTCAGACATGGCTAATTGACCAAACAACAACAACAAATTGTAGATAATCTTAGAGGGGATACATTGGAATTAAGGGTTCAGTCAGTCAATAAGTATATAAGCCCATTATGCTTTCTGGATCACTGCCTTATTGTGGTTGAGGGGTTTACATAAGTCAATGAAACATGAGATATGATATATAGGGTTACTCAAGACAGGTCATGTTGGAGGGTTCTAACAAAAAGTGATCCACCGAAGAAAGAAGTGGCCAACAACTCCAAAATTTTTGCCAGGAAAACTCCACAGAGAGTATGGCATGCTACATTCTATGGGATCACAAAGAATAAGACATGACTGAATAATTGAACAACAAGAAGCACTTATTGTATGTGATAGGTACTAAACTAAGGATTGGGGATACAAAAAGAGGCAAAAGTCCTTCCCTGCCCTCAAGGAGTTCACAATCTAATAAAGCTGACAACTAACAAAACACACAAACAAGCTACATGCCAGATAGGTCAAGAAGTATAAATGAGGATTGAGAAAAGACCATTCCATTTAGCAATCAAGAGATCAATGGTAACCTTGGAGAGAGGAATATTAGTTGAATTATAAAGTCAAAAGTCATCATGAAGCGAGTTAAGAAGAACATATGTAGGAAATAAGTGAATACACGAATTGTAAGAGCTTTCTCAAGGAGTTTCACCATGAAAGGGAGGAGAGCTATAGGAGGAGAGCTAATAGGAATGGATTGATCAAATGAGGGTCTTTTTGAGGATGGTGGAGACATGGATATTTTGAGGTAGCAAGGAAGGAGCTTGAAATAAAAGGGAGAAATTGAAGATTAGTGGGAGTGGGAATTATAGGATACTGATCTGCTGGAGGAGAAAAGATGTTACAGGATCACTTGTTCATGTAGAGAATTTAATCTTGGCAAGGAAACGGCCACCTCTTCATGTGACACAAGGGTAAAGGAATATATAATAGTGGAAGAAATCTGAATGATGTGAAATGAGGGGGAGGAAGAGACAAAAGGGATCTTTTGGTGAATGGCTTCAATGTTTTACTTTTGTTTTGTTTCATTTTTAGTGAAATATGAGGCAAGATTCTCCATTGAGAGTGTGAGGGAAATGGGGCTATGGGAGGATTGAGGATTATTGAAAAGATTTGGAAAAGATGTTATGGTGAGTGGGATAGTGAATTGAGTATAAAAGTCTAAAAGGATTGCCTTGCCACAGCGAGGGCTCAATTGAGATTAGGTAATATAAATTAGTAGTAGACCTAGTCAGCAGTCTCACAATTTTCTCTGGCATCATTAAGAAATTCATGAATAGGAGTGATATCAGCAAATGGTGTGCATAATCCAATAATGAGACTTGGCAGGACAAGATTGGAAATAAAACAAGGGATCAGGGGATTGGAGAGAAGTGAAGAGTGTAGAGTTTAACTTGTTCACACAGGGGTCAAGAGGGAAAAGGAAGAGAATGTAGTCAGGGGTAAAGGCCTAGGAAAATACTGAGAGGGTAGAGAGATTGTATTTCATGGTGTGGATAAAGAATGGTCAGGGGATGCAAGGCAAAGGGAGAAGTGGAAAGACCACAGATTGTGCTCAGAGAGAGGAATTTGAGAGTTAATGCACATGGCAAGATCAAGAGTAAGGTATTCCATCTCTGCATGTAGCTGAGTTGAAGTGGAAGAGTAGTTCAAGGGAAATAAGTCTAAGAACTGGGAAGTTAGTGTATTTGAGTGAGTGTCCATATGCATGAAGCAGAAAGTTTTGTGGGGCAGTCTGAAACGGTTTGAAATTAATTAAGGGTTCTCAAGAAGCAGAAGTGAGAAGGAGGGACCTTTCAGTCATGTGTGACAGCCATGCAAAGTAATGGAGGTAGGATATGTGAAGAAAAGAATGTATGCCTATGAGAAGTAAGGGGGAGCACAGAGTCTAAGTAGATTCTTAGGTTTCGAACTTAGGAGACTAAGTGAACGGGAATGGTAATATCTCTGATAGAAAGAGCCAGGTCAGAAGTACAAACAGGTTTAGAAAGAAAAATGATGAAAAATCAGGGAAACACAATTATGAATTTGTTAAACAACTGGACTTTTGCTTCAGGAACAGATATTCTGTGACTGATAGAAGATACTAACTTCAGAAAGCTTTCCCCATCTTCAAAGCACCACATGTGAGAAGACCAGATGTTATTTCTTTTGTTGAACATTGCTGAGACAGCAGACTTAACCTCTCTACATCTGTGAAGAGTGCTTTGATAATTTTAGAGCAGTTTGTCTAAAGGAACTTTTCATTTGTGCCTAGCTCCCACTTCCTGAGAAGTGGATCCCTGTAAATTTCAAGAGAAGGTGGTTAGCATAGGTTGACTCACCTTTAAAAGAAAGCCATGCTTAGACCCAAACTGCCATATGTCAACCTTCTTCCACTATGCCAAAGCCCACTTTGTATAGCCCCTTGTGACTCTCAAGATCTAAGACTTCCCTTGGCTATTGTGATCTCAATTTGCTCTTGGCTTCTCATAGGCTTTTGTCTCCATTTTTGTCTGTTCACCAGGTTCAGAGTCACAAGATCTTAGAGGTCATCTAGTTCAACCTACACCTGGACAAAAATTCTTTCTATAATATACTGAGCAGATGATTATCCATCCTCTCCTTTAAAACTCAAAGTGAGAAGGAACTCCACCTCCCCATAGCAGCTGATAACTCTCTTAAAGGGTTCTGATGGTTAGAAAGTTTTTCCTCTCCAACTTTCTGCAATTTCCACCTTATTACTGCTAAAGCTGTCCTCCAAGGTCAAACAGAACATGTTTAATCCCTCTTGTGTATGATAGTTCTTCAAATACTTGAAGGGAACATTCAAGGTTCCCCTAAATCTTCTCTTCTCCAGATTAAATATCCCTAGTTTCTTTAGGAGATCCTCATTTAGCATAATAACTAGTCTTTGCACCAACCTGGTCATTCTCCTCTGGACACTCTCTGTCCTAGAAATATTCTTCCTAAAATGTAATACAAAGAATGGAATGTATTTTTTTCTCAACAATGACAACAATAGAGTCAAAATATATGAAGTCGTTTGGGGCAGATAGGTGGCACAGTGGATAGAGCAGTGGCTTGGAGTCAGGAATATCTGAATTCAAATCCAGCCTCAGAAACTTAATAGATATGTGACCCTGAGCAAGCCACTTCACCTTTGTTTACCCTTGTCTTCAAATGGAGATAATAACAGCACCTACTTCTCCTGGTTGCTATGAGAATCAAATGAGATATTTTAAAAGTGCTTATTACAGTACATGGCACAAAGTAGGTAGTATATAAATGTTGATCCCTTTCCCACCCCATCCCTGGAGAGTGAATTGTTAGTCCCATTGTCTTCTTCCTATCTCAGTTTGGGGCATAACATTTTCCAAAAGACATTGGTAAATTGGAGCACTTTCAAAGAAAGGTAAGAAAAATGATAAGAGGCCTTCAAATTATGGACTCCAGATCGTAGGAGAAACAGTTGGAAAAACTGAGAATGTTTTGCCTGGATAGGAGAAGACTTAGTGTAGAAATAAGAACTATCTTTGGGCATTTGAAGACTTGTCACACAAAAGGATATAAATATTAATCTTCTCATAATTCTCTTCTGCTTGAAAAAAAAGGGAGTAGGCCTAGAAGCCATGAGTGAGAAAAAAAAGAAAACGTATAGAGATATTTTGGTTGTGTGTAAGGAAAAACTTCCTAATAATTATAGCTCTCCCAAAATGGAATGGAAAGTGGTTGGTAGGCTCCCCATCATTGGAGATCTTCCAAAAGGCACTGCATACTTTTCTAGTATGTTAGAGAGGGCGTGCTTCTATGCTTCAGGCTGGTTGGCTTATGAGAACTATTCTAAATTTGAGTTTCTGTGAAACTGGGATTTCCCCAGGGCAAAATTAAGGTTAGAACCACATTTCCTCAATCTTTAACCAGTGTCATTCTTGCTATTTCATTCTCTCAAAAGAAGATCCTAATGCCAGAGGCAACCTCAAATGAACTCAACTAGTTAGGCTACAATACACATCTTGTCATGCATATGGACAACCATGGCCTCTTGGAACTTCCATGGGCTAGGAGGTGACTATTCAGTAACTGAATAGTCCCCCACTCCTACTTCATACTGTATTCTTTTTATTTTCTATCCAACCAGTGATGGTAACTTACCAGGACAGTTCATTATAAACTCATTTTCTAAAACTTCTGGTTTAAGTGGTCTAGAGAGTTGGCTAATGGATGTATAGTAGTCAGGGTAGTACATTATTCAGTTGGCTGAGGGAACTTTCCCAAGGATCTGTCTGCATGTCTAAGCCTTACTCTCCTCCTTTTTCCTAAGGTACAATTTGCGGTCCCTATATGGTCCTGCTTCCAGAATGCTATTGAGAATTCCCAAGGGACTGGGTCAGCACTTTCCTAATTCCTCCTTCTTATGTGTTATTCAATTTGTGAGACTTCCTTTATTGCTCAGTTGGAGCTGTCCTTCCCAATGGACATCATTTAATACAAGAAAGGAGGTGTTTTTCTTTATTTTTTAAAAGGTTCTCTGCTGTCACTTTCTAAGTTAGAAAACTCTATATTGTTTTATTATTTTATTTCCAGGGCTCCTGACTCGCCTAGAGTTTTATGTTTTTGATTCATTCTGTTTTTGCACCTTCAAATGATGGTTTTTACTTTGGAAGTCTTTCGGAAGTGAGGCTCCTGGAGGCTTCTTATCATCAATTCTAGTCATTTGGAGAATAGAAGACCTAGTGGGAAATTAAGAACTGCCTTTGGGTTTTTGAAGAATGCTCATCTTTGGCCAAACATGCTACCGTATTAACCTCAATAAGAGGCAGTTCATTGTAGCAGAAAGAACACTGTATGGTTAAAATATGAGAGCTTTTCTTTCTAGCTCCACTGTTGACTCATTACTCATTTTGGGCAAGCTACTTCATCACTCTTCTATCTTTGTTTGGGGTCTTTGATTTCATCAGATTAGGAATATCTCGTTTGAAAACTCCGTATCTGCAGATCAATAATTTGTCTACAACATATAGTCCTGGACAGCCGGCTAAAGCACTCTAAAGTGGTCAGCTGGTTGGCCTACAAGCATTTCTTAGAGAATTGAGTCATGAAGAGCTTTGAATGCCAAAACAGAAGAGTTTTGGTCCTGGAAGTAATAAGGAATCTTATTAATTTTTCACACCTTAACTTTAGGAACATCCCTTTGGCCAGTGAGTAGAAACTGGATTGGAGTGGGGAGAGATGAGGCAAAGAGACCAATTAGAAGATTATGGTAATTGTCTATGTGAGAGGTGATGAGGACCTGTACTAAGGTAGTGTGGTGGTGTTTGAGTGGAGAGAGTAGAACATATATAAGGCATATACTGTGAGGGTAGAAATGACAAGATTTGGCAACAGATTGAATATGTGTGAATGCGTGATGATCAAGAATGTAGTCAAGGATGACCCTGAGGCTATGAGTTGAAAGGAGGGAGAGAAGATGATTTTTATGGAAAAAGCTGTGTTTTGAACATAATGAGGTTGAGATGCCTAAAAGGCAATTGGTTTTACATATATATATATATATATATATATATATATATATATATATATATATATATATACACATATATGTATGTATGTATGTATGTATGTACATATGGATGGATGGATGGATGGATAGCTTAGGAGAGAAGTTAGGTCTGAATATTTAGATCTGGGAATCATCTGTACAAAGATCATAATTGAACCCAGGTGAATTTATGAGAAAAGTGTGCATAAGGGGACAGATCCCTAGTATAAAGGGGAAAGAAAAATGGATTCAGAAGAGAATTTTGGTGATCACCTATGGTTAGTGGGCAAAACATGGTTGATTATCAAGAAGAAGTTAGATAAGTAGTAAGAGAAGAAAGACTATCTCTGAGGAAAGGATTATCAATAGTGTCAAATGTTTCAGAGAAGTTAAGGATGAGGACTTAAAATAGGGTAATAGATTTGGCAGTTAAGGGATCATTGGTAACTTTAGAGAGGGTAGTAGCTCAATTATAAAGTCAGAAGCAAGATTGCAGAAATTTTAGAAAGAAGCGTGAGGGACACTAAATACAGACAAATTAAAAATTAAAAAATAAATAATAAATGTTATTATTTCAACTAAGAAAAATCTATTTTCTCTCCCTCCCACTTACCCCTATTAAAAAAAAAAAGAAAATGACTCTCTCAACAAATATGCAGATTAAAACTTTTTTTTAATCTACCATGTAAAATAATATATGTATCTCAACCTTTACCCTGTGTCCATCATGCCTCTCTCTCTGGAGGCAATTAATATGTTTCATCATGTGTTATCTGGAAATATGGGTGGTAATTGCATTGATCAGAGTTAAAATACTTTGTCTTCACAATGTAGTTATTGTATAAATTGTTCTGGTCACTTTGTTCTGCATTAGTTCATATATGTCTTTCCAGGTTTCAATGAAAACATCATCTTTGTCATTTGTTAAAATAAAGTAGTATTCCATTATGTTCATATATTATAATTTGTTCAGCCATCCCCAATGAATGGGTATCCCATTAATTTCCTATTCTTTGCTCCCCTTCAAAAATAATTGTCATAAATAATTTTTTTCATATGGGCCCTTTTCATCATTAAAAAAAAATCTCTATCATTGGGTCAAAAGGTATGTATACTTTAATAATTTGGGTCATAGTTCCAAATGACTTACAGAATGACTGTACCAAGTAACAGCTCCACCAATTATGAATTAATATGACTTTTCCCACATTCTCTTCAACATTTGTCATTTTCCTTTTTTGTCAACATTGCTTATCCTTAGAGTGGCTTTAATTTGCATTTTTCTAAGTGTTAGTGATTCAGAGCTTTTAAAAATATGCTTATTAATTGTCTGAATTTCTTCTTCTGAAAACTTATATTTATATCCTTTGACCATTTACCAACTGGAGAATGGCTCTTATTCATATAAATTTGAACCGATTTCCTACAAATTTGAGAAATGAGACTTTCATCAGGGAAAGTCACTACAAACACTTTTCTCCAGCTATCTTCTTTCCTTCTAATTTTGGATGAATTTTTTTTTCTTGTTCAAATATTTAGAAAAAAACTGCAACAAAAAATTGTCTATTTAATTATCTGTGATCTTCTCTATCTTGGGTCAAGAACTCCTCTCCTATCTATAGACCTGAAAACAATTTCTTCTTTTCTGCTCTACTGCATGTTGTCATTCTTTATGTCTAAGTCATGTACACATTTGAAGCTTGTGTTATACATTGTGACTTCTCAAAAATGTAATTGTAAGGGGTAGTAGAGATATAAGATGATAAACAGGAAGAGTAGTGAGATCAAGTGAGAGAGTTTTTAAGGATGAGAAAACCTTGGTATCTTGGGAGGCATCAGAAAGGAGCCAGTAGGTAAGGAAATATTGTGGATCAGAAGCAGAAAGGGATAATAGATTAGAAACAGATAGTGGGGATAATATGCTTGAGAAGATAGGAGAGGTTGGGCTCAAGGGTGCATGTTTGATGGAATCAAGGGTTAGCCATGGTAGGGAGAAGGGCTATCTCACCTTTTAAAACAGGAATGAAGGATATAAAGGGGGAAAGATTTCTGTGATTGGAGTTGAGGAGGAAAGGAAACAAGCTTTTGGCAATTACTTTATTTTGATTTGTTTGTTGAGAGGGCTAGTCTGAAACTGGAAGAGCATTGTGATGATGTAACATGAGGAACTTGGAAAAGAAATGATGGAGGGCAGTAATGGTGTTCAATGAGAAAGTTGAGGACAGATTAGAAGGTTTAGAATACTGTCAACAAATGAGTGCCTGCTCATCTCTTTACTCTTGCTTTCTTCCTAGCAGCTAGGTGGCACAGTTTATAGGGCACTAGACGGGGAGTCAGGAAGACTCATCTTCCTGAGTTCAAATCGGACCTCATACACTTACTAGCTGTGTGACCCTAAGCAAATCACTAAACTCTTTTTGGCTCAAATCCACATGTGTAAAATGAGCCTGAGAAGTAAATGGCAAACCACTCCAGTATCTTTGCCAATAAGATTTGTCCATGACTGGTCTTAAGGATTCTCACCATCCTGCCCTCTCCCTAAATCTCAGCAACCTGACTTCTGACTTCATCCTTCAACTAAAACTACACTCTCCAGAGTTACCAATGATCAGTTTCTCTCTCTCTGTCTCTGTCTGTCTGTCTATCTCTTTTTCTCTCTCTCTTTGTCTGTCTGTCTCACTCTCCCTGTCTGTCTTCTCTTCTTCTTCTATATTATTTCATTTGGTGATTTCATCAGTTTCCAATGAATCAATTATTGAAATATCAGCATATTATATCAGTTCTCAGATTTATTTATCCATTCCTAACCTCTTGGAGTTTAATGACTCCAAATGTCTACTGGACAACACAAACTGGGTGTTTGCTAGAGACCTTAAACTCAACATGTCAAAAACTTAACTACTTATATTTTTCTCCAAACTTTCCTTTCATTCTAACTTCTTATTACTGTCATGTGTACCACTATTCTCTTGGTCACCCAAGTCAGCAGCCTCGATATCACCTTTGACTCTTAAGTAGCTCTTACCCCTTAAATCCAACCAATTGTCAAGTATTATAGATTCCATTTCTTTAACACCTCTCCTCTACTCCCCCTCCTCTCCTCTAACACTGTCATCACCCTGGGCATAGCAATGATTACCTGGACTATTGCAATAGCTTTTTGGTTGGCCTCTCTGTTTCAAGTCTTTCCCCACTCCATTCCATCTTAATGCACTCCATCAAAGTGATCTTCCTAAAGAGCAGGTCCAGCCATTTCACCTCCCATCTCTTTTTAGTAAACCCTAGTGACTTCCTACTACCTCCAGGATCAAATATCATATCCTTTGTTTCACTTTTAAAGTCTTTCATAACCATCCCCTTCCTACTATTCTAGTTTTTGCATATCTTACTCCTCTTTAGGTACTCTATAAGCCAATGACTCTGGCTTCTGTAGTCTTCTGTATAAAAGATTGTCATTTTACAACTCACTGAATTTTTATTAGCTGTCTTCAATGCTAGGGATTTTCTCCTTCCTCTTCTCTGCCTCCTGACTTTGCTAGCTACCTTTACATCTCAACTGAAATCCCACCTTCTACAAGAAGACTTTCCTCATTCCCACTTTATGCTAGGACCTTCTCTCTGATAATATTTCCAATCTGTTCCAAGTATATCTTGTTTGTACGTATTTATTTGAATGTTGTCTTCCCCATTAGACCATGAGATCCTTGAATATAGGGGTTATTTTTGCCTTTTTTCTTATCCCTAGCACTTAGCACAGTATCTGGACAGAGTAGGAGTATAATAAATGCTTGTTGACTTGATCTATGTAAAGCAGCATTGATTAATGAAGGGGTTGATGGATTGTCTTGGCAAAGTGAGGTCTCAGATCTTGTATATTTGTCAGGTTACAGTTATTATAGTTTTGTGATTTCCTCTCCTTACCCCACCCCAATTTGCCCATTGAGCCACAAGTAGTCAGAGATAGAGCCTGATCCAAAGTATTCTTGAGTCCAAGGCAAGCATTCCATACATTAAACCATGATATCTCTATGTGTTTGGGTACTAAGACTGGACCTGTGATTTCATTAAGGAATTTCCAGGTGAAGAAATTCTCTCTACCAATATAAGTCAGCACCTTCTGTGCAACTCATATCTTAGTCTCCTAGAGCTCTGAAAGTGAAGTGACTTGCCCTGGGACAAAGACACTTGAATCCAGGTCTTCTGACTTTGAGGCCAGCTCTCTATCCACTATTCTGAACTGTTTGTCTTTACACATATAAAATGTGAATCACGGTGAGTTATCTTGGAGATATTTTCATCCAGTCACTTCAATGTAAGAATCACTTTTAGAGTTTTATTGTTGTTGGTCAGTTGTTTCAGTCAAGACTGACCCTTTGTGCCTCCATTTGGAGTTTTTTTTGGCAAAGATACTGGAGTAGTTTGCCATTTCTTCCTCTAATAGATTAATTTTGTTGAGCAATCTGCAGTTGAGTGACTAGCCCAAGGTCATACAGTTTTAAAGTGTTAACTGACAAATTGTCATCCAGCTTTCTCTTTAATAATGTAGAGCTTCTCATCTGACAAAGAAGCCCGTTCCATTGTTGAACAGTTAGAAAATTCTTATTTTCTTCCTATTTTCTTCCTATTTCTGAAATCTATAAAAACACATACTAAATCTACCCTGCCCTTTTTATTATGAAAACTTTTCACATGTTTGAAGACAATCATGAGTTCTATCTTGCTTGCTGGGCTCTTATAAAGATCAAAGGTATCATAGAAATGAAAAGAACATGCTTTGCAAAAACGTGTGTGTGTGTGTGTGTGTGTGTGTGTGTGTGTGCATTCTGAAGTGGATTGGCCCCAGCATAGCAACAGGGTTGCCATTCTGACAAAGGACAACAGACAGAGGGGATAGAGTCAAAGGGATAGAGTTACTCACAGTGCCTGGCTCCGGAAATAGCTTCTAGAGTCTGTCACAAGTCAAAGTGGAAATTCAATATTGAAAGAACTTTGGATCATTAATTGATCTTGTCTTTAAAATCATTATAAGATGCTAATGGTCATAAGACATCTTTGTCCAGAAGATCTTCAGTTTTGAAAGAGTGCTTTTAGATTTATTATCTCACTTGATCCTGGGAGGTGGGCAGGGTAGATGGTTATTGTCTCC
>CM053583.1:77617887-77642926 GCA_028627135.1 Pseudochirops cupreus | reverse complement strand
TCAATATTTTCCAAATTATTTTGGCCACAGGACATCCAAGGGCATGCAAATTATTGTAGAACCCACACAAACATTGAAATCTATGGTCAAGACTATGGCCCTCTTGTGGAGCAAGTACCATAGTTAGAAGATAAGTATTTATAAAAATAAACCACAAGGTAGGGAACAATGTGGCATTATCTCTTTCTACTTCCAGAACTACACAAACCCCTCTCCACAATGCAGAGAACACCAGGGTTCCACAAAACGTATCTTGGGATATATTGACCTAGTTCATTTCTCCTGAGATGGAAAAAATAGCTACATTAGACCAATAATACAAATAAGAGATCCATTCCAGAGGTGACACAATTTTTAGGGGCTAAAACGATTGATTCTCAAGATGTCTGAAGGAGAGGAGGATACTAAAAACTTGAGAAAAAAATCAGACCATAGGATTACGATTTAAAAAAAACAACTGAACCCCCTCCTGCAAAAAAAGAACTAACTAACTAACTAAATAAGCAGCTGAAAAAATATAAATAACTGTTTCAATATACTACTATTTTTCCCAGGTCTACAAAATCTTGAAGATAGTCTATGAAAATCTAGGGGACATTCATGATAAAAATTGGAGAGTGGAACAGGAAAGGAAACACCTTTCACAAATGACATTCTCTAGCAGATAATATTGTTGTAGCCACACTGTTAACTGAATAATACAAAGAATACAAGATCCCAAGGCATTTGTTGTTTGTTGACTATAAAACCAAAATAATACATTTAATTAGCAGAGTAAACATCCACCTTAAAGGTTTTCCTGAAACAAAACACCTCTTGTAGAAATGTCAAAATCATACAAGATTTCTTGACAGGTATAACAATAGGTAACTTTAATAATTATCTGATTATTAATATCAAGTAAATCATAAAATATGGCAACATATGTTCACCCAATGTATGCCCCTTCCAATAAAAGTGTCCAGCACAAGTGCTAAATGGGAATGGGATTCTCTAGAGATGATGATATGGGCAACTGAGTGGTGCAGTGGATAGAATGCTCGGCCTGGAGTTAGGAAGACTCATCTTTCTGACATAAAATCTGGCCTCTGATACTCACTTAGCTGTGTGACTCTAGGGAAGTCACTTAACCCTGTTTGCTCAGTTTCCTCATCTGTAAAATGATCTGGAGAAGGAAATAGCAAGCCACTCCAGTATCTTTGCCAAGAAAACCCCACATGGAATTACAAAGAGTTGAACATGACTCAAATGACTATACAACACCCAATAGATGGTGATGGATGATGTCCTCTGGACTTTTCTTATTTGTAAATGACATTGTGCTGATTCCATCCAGCTTTTAAACATTGTAGCAACAATGACATTCATTATTACCGAGAAGATTTTGACGCAGCTATCCACATAGGAAAAAACAACCAGTTGAAGAATGCCTTTTGTCTACAGTACTGGTCTCCACAGTATTGGCAATGGTATTACCTCTAATGGCCATCACCTAAACTTAAGACGTATGTGCTTCATTAGCTGAAGGAAGGGAGGAAGGGTTGCATCATACTCTTCCATATAAGACTTGTCTGCAACGTAACTATACCTACCATTCTGCCTATTATAATCCAATTTTTCTCAACTGTATTCCATCCTATAGAGGGGCAAATTCCCAGTCTTCCCCTTTTTAAGCAGCCTATTGTCCCCTCTATGAAGTTATAACATAACACTGACCACAGCAGAAGCTACATCAGTGTCACTGAGAAAATTACACACATTCTTCTACCTCCTACCTCCAGTCAAGTAACTCCCCTAGGAAAAATAAGTTAGGGGTACATAATGAAAAATGACTGGAAATCACTAGGCTAGACTATGACATCTATTTGAATAAATAAGCAATACAACCAATCCAGGAGTACAAACATTTCAGACTGATATATGTCTAGACAATGAGTTAGACTCAAAATGGAATAGTCAGAGGAGAGTGGGTAGAATAGACTTTAGCATATTTTTAAGTGTATCTAATGACCCCAAGATTTTTTTATGAAAATCCCCAATAAACAACAACAACAGTATAATGTTATTCCAGTGGTGCTGTATGGCTAAAAGTCAGAAAATGGCAGTCTTTGAAAAATTAAAATATGGGTCATCCAAAAAGGCAATGAAGGGAGACATGGCAGGTAGGAGTATGCTATGACATTCTGCTAGTGAGAAACTACAAAAGAGTAGCAATGCAAAAAATATTAAGAGTATAAAAATCCTTAGGAGGATATATATGTGGATTATTGGAAAAGGAAGATTTTTTGACATACAGAGAGAAGGAGGAATAACCTTGATGGAAAGTCCTCATGAGTCACTTGCATTCAGTGATCTTGAGGGAGGAAACTAGGTGAATCTCCCTTGGAGAATTTTTTGAAAGGATATGGAAAAGAATAGAATATGATACAAAGATTACCTGTATTATTGGAAAGGGCTTCCACAGTATCAATGTATATATTACATTTTAGCGATATAAAGAGAACAGTACCCTCAAGGAGCTTATGGTTCTACTGGGCTGGCACAACAGGTTCAGATACAAGTAAAATACAAAGTCATTTGCAAAGGGCAAGGGTACTATTAATTAAGGGCAAGGTTCTTAACCTGCTTTTGTCACATACATTCAGCAATCTGGTGAAGTCTAAGAACCCTTTTTTAGAATTATGCCTCTTAAATACAAAAAATAAAATATATACAATCACAAAGGAGCTCAATTATCTTGAAATCATGTTGCCAAAATATTTCATCGGACTATTTCATTGAATCATTTCAATATTTTGTGGGGTCTGTGAAAAAAGGTATCAAACAAAGTGTCAGGTAGTAGGTTGCACCTGTGCCAATGATTGGGAGGGAGCTAATGATCCCACACTAGTTCTGGTCAGTACCATATTTTAGAAGCCCACACAGTTTGTATTATACATTGCTGCAATAAAATTCTAAAATGTTTCAGTTAGTTGCAATCCCTAGTTTTTAAAGTGTAATTTATTATGCTTTAGATTATAAATTAAAGATAAGGCTCATGCCATGTAATAATAGGATCACAGCTTTAGAATTGGAAGGGTCCAACTTCTCACTTTACAGATGAGAGAATGAATGAATAAATGAATGAATGAATGAATGAATGAAGTGATGAATGAATGAAGGATTTATTGAGAGCTTACTATATGCAAAACACTGTGCTAAGCAATGAAGATACAAGTAGGAAGGTAATACAGTCCTTGCCCTCAAGGAAGTTAGATACTAAGGGGGGAGACAAAATATATGGAAGATTTCAGCTGCAAGTCAGATGGCACAAAGGTCAAAAGCTTCAGTTGACTTGCCTGAAGTCACCAGAGTAGAAAACAGAGGTCATGCTCCATCCTTTGCTCTCTGACTCCAGATTCAAGATGCTTTCCCCAATACTACATTTACTGCCTATAGAGAATAGTATATTCCCATGTACAAAGTGAGTGTGGTAAATATTGACTGACTGAAATAAAATGAAATAATTTCAGGCCTTTTTGATCCAGATGCTAAATACTGAAGATGAAATTATTGGAAGATAAAGACGAGCAGTTTCTTTAGGATATGAAAACTATGATGCAGAGATATCATCACTGAAATGTTATTGAAAATGACTGTATTTTGGAGCAACCTACTTAGAGTGCTCTTATTTTGCGCCATGATCATTCTTTTCCCAATAATATCAGACGATATCTGGAATGCTTGTTCCTTAGCCTTTTCATTGATTTCTTAGCTTTAAAAAAATTGTATGAATTAAAGTCCCAACAGAATTCATCATATTACTTTCTATTGGGCAAGAAATCCACTTCTGCCAGTTTAGCTATAGTGCTCAGGGCTTGTCAATTCAATTCACCTTCAATTTCAATAATGATATTGGCATGACAAGGGAGACATAAGTTGCCAAAGTCAATACATCAATATTTTCTATCCAGGAATGGGGTTTTATACTTTGTTTCTTCCTTTGTTCTTTCTGTCCTTGTGTGATGCAGTGATGGCTTTTCATTAATGTGCATTTAACAAAAAAAAAAAATAAGAGATTAGCACAAGGCTTGGCACATAGTAAGCACTTTATAAATGTTTGTTGATTGACTATTACACGTGAAGTACAGTTATGATACTGTCTCTGTTGTGGCCTTTGATAAAAATAACAGAAGAAGATTGATTTTTTTTTCAATCTTCTATAAGAAACCTTTCCTTATCCCTCTTAATGCAACTGCCTTTTTTGCTATTGATTATCCCCAATGTATCCTGTATCAACCTCCCTTTTATATATAAATGTTTCCATACTTTCTCCCCTTCCCACTAGACTGTGACCTCCTTGAAAGCAGAGATCGTTTTTTTGCTTCTGATACCCCCAGGGCTTAGCACATTGCTTGGCACGTAGGTTATTAATAAATGCTTGTGGACTGACCAAAAAGCTACTCAGAGTACATCTAACCTATATTAGGAGGTGACTAGGTAGCTCAGTGGATAAAAGTGCTAGACCTGGAGTCAGAAATACCTGAGTTCACATTCATCATCAGACTGTTGTGATCTGTGTGATCTTGGGCAAGTCACTTAATATCTTTCTGCCTCAGTTTCCTCAACTGAAAAACAAGGATAATAAGAGCACCTACCTCCCAGTATTGTTGTGAGGATTAAATGTGATAATATTTGCAAAGTGCTTATCATTGCCTAATACAGAGTAAATGCTTAATAAATACTTGCTTTCTCCTTCCTTCCTTTTTTCTTTCTTTCCATCTTTTCTTCCTTTCTTCTTTAATTTTTTCCTTTTTTCCTTCCTTCCTTCTTCCTTCTTCACTCCCTTCCTCCCTCCTTCCTTTCCTTGCTTCCTTCCTCCTTCCTTGCTTCCTTCCTCCTTCCTTCCTTCCTGCTTCCTTCCTTCCTTCCTTCCTTCCTTCCTTCCTTCCTTCTTTCCCAGGGGCATGAGAAGACATAGCTATCTTTCCACATCTTCTTAGCAGCCATTTTTGGCTATGCCATTCATTAATTTGTTCAAGCCCTTTGGAAACCCAGTTGTTTGCTGATCTTGAAGGAATAGGTTCTATAGGTTCACTTGTGTCTACGATTCTATCTAAATTTACTTAACTGTGTTGGTCCTAAACTCCCTCAATCAAGTTTTAAAGGGAGTTTCTAAGCATAGTATTTTCGGATTTATTGAAGTCAACATTAATCATATCCATAACCAAAGCCATCTCTAGGATACATTGAATAGGAATGATCATCTCAGTCCTTGCACTTTGGCCTTTCTTTCTTTCCTGGTGCTGTTTGGGAGCAATCCAGGAAACACTAAGTTAGGGGATGAGGAGAGTAACTCTACCACCTGGTACTAAAAATAAATTGAGGCTCAATCACCTGGGTGGTCACAAGTGCTCTCAGTGCTTCACACAGTAGGATAGGGAATAAGTCTGCAATTTCATTGGCATAGGGATCTCCTGAGTGAAAAAATTGCTTCTACCAGTGTAGGTCAGCACATTTTCAGTAGCTTAATAGTTTCTGAGAATTGCCTGGAGAATAGAGAGTTTAAGTGACTTGTCCTACATCACATAGTCAACATTTATTACAAGTGGGAAGGGAGCCCAAGTCTTCCTGGCTTTGAGGGCAGCTCTCTATCCACTTTACCGCACTGCCTCTTGTATACAGTAGACACATGGTAAACATTTATGGCTAAGTAGTGACGTCCCTGTGGAATTTATATATATATATGCATGTAGGTATACAGACAAATACATAGACATGCACAAATGTTATATGTGGTGTGCATATATGTATATTACATATTATAAATTTTATGTATTAATAATAACTGTTTTTCAGCCACAAAAATATAACAGCACTGATATAATTCTTTATACTTTGCAAGATATTTGACCATATCTTAAATGACCATCACTATGACCACGTTGGGAAAAGAACTGTATCTGTGATTATCTTCATTTTATAGAGGGAGAAACTGAGGGTCAAAGACATTAACCGAGAACAAGAGAGGTGAAAGATCTTGCCCAGGTCAAAGAGGTAAGTGAACAGGTGACCCTTATACTAGGGTCATAAGAGAATAGGTATGGTGTTGGAAGGGTCCTTAAAGGTATGTATACAAGTCCAACTCCCACATTTCTTAGAGAAGTAAATTTAAACATAGGTTTTGCTGCCTCCATGTCCAGTGACATATCCAGTGCTCCGTTCCTCTTGTTTCTAAATTATGTCCTGTGTTTTGAGAGCAAAAAATATTTTGTTCACTCAAACATTTAGTTTAATGATTCTGCATAGAGGCAGCTGGAGAATGAACCAACAGCAGCAGAAATTTTCCATAAGCTGTTTGGAAAATATCTTTATCTTCTAACAGTTAAAAAACAAAACTCACCATCCAAAAGTAGTCAGTCATGTATGCACCAAATGAAACTTTTAATAAACACAAATGGTATACTCAAAACTCAACAGTGATATCCAGCAACCTTATATCAAATACCCTATTTAAAACTCAATGAAAAGAAACTCCATCACTCTAGTTGAATGAACATAGTCATCACCAGACTGAAAATGGAAATTAGTTAGCAGAGAGTCCCTGGAAACCTGTGGAGAAATGACTTAATAATCACTGGGACCGAGACAGAGCTTTCTTTTTTTTACAGCACCAAATAAAAAGAAATGTGAAAAATATACTTCCTCGGGCTTTTAGAAAAGAGCTTACTTAAAACTTACTTACTTACAATAGATACTTACAACCAAAGGGCAGCAAAGAAAATCTGGATTTAGCTGAGGAGCAATAAGAGCAGCATTCTTTTTCAGCGACATTGTATAAGTGTTCTAATTGTGATAGATGGTCTGTTATCCAGCAAGGTCAAAGGAGGAAGCGTCTGGCTCATCAAATATTTGGGCAGCAAGAGAGGAAATTCTATCAATTTTCAAAAATTTATACAACTTCTATCATATAGAGATAGGAAGACATAAAACAAGAGTACCTTTCCTCAAGAAGCTTATATTTGTCTAGGGTGATACAATGGATGCACAGCAGGTTAATGCAAAATACGTGCAAAACAATACAAAGTGACTTTTGAGAAGGGAATGAGTGGTGATAGCTGCAGGGCTAACGGTAGGATCATCAGTGGCTTCATGAAAGAGTTTGCACCTGAACTGCATTTGGAAGAAAAATAAACATTCTATGTCAGCAAGGAATAAATTCTAGATAATGGAAGGGCCCATGGGGAAATGGCATGGAGATGGGAATAACTAGAAGGCAGGTTTAGTTGGGATGTAAAATATGTGAAGGGGTATGTGTATGCTAGGATATAAGATCAGAAAGGTGTATGACAGTCATGTTGTTCAAGGCTTTAAGGGCCAGGCTAAGATTTTTGTGTCTTATTTGAGAGGAAAAGGAGGTATTAGAAGGCAGAGGAAGACACTGAAAAAATTTTAATAAAGGTGTGGGGGTGACAAGGTTAGATCTGGATTTTAGGAACACCAAGTGGGCAGCAGCTTAGACTGGAGATGGCAGGGACTACAGGTAGGGAGACCAGTTAGGAACCTGTGACAATAATCTAGATGGGGATGTTAACTTGTCTAGGGAAGAGGCTATTTGAATGGAGAGAAAGGAATGTCACAAAGTGACATAAAAGGAAGTTCGAAAGAGGAAGACATAGTTTTACACTATGAATTTTCTTTCTAGTGAACTATCCTAGGCCAATTGGTTGTAGCTGTCGACCAGCCCTTCATGTGCCCACTGACTGACAAGAAAGCAAGCACAAGAATCTGAACCAGAGGGTTTAGGCCAATCTAGATTTTTTTTTAAAGGATTGAACTTGCTTTCAGTGCCTATTCCTGATTATATTCACGATATGTTTTTGTGCATGTGGTTTCTATATGGGCAGAACAACCTGAAGGAACCCTGTCAGAACAGGCCAAGTCCTGTCACAGTAATCACTGTAAAGATCATGTGACATATTTGTAAAGTGCTTGCAAACCTAATTGCTACATAAATTAGTTATCATTGCTGTTGTCGTGTTATTAGTGTCTTCATCATTGAGAAGAGTTTCCAAGAATATGGCATCTGGGAGTAGGGCTTCCAGGATTAGAGTTCCCTTGTGAAATCTGACTTGGGGGAAAAGGCACACTAGGATCTAGGCAAAACAACAGCTTGGTACTAATCCCGTTTGCTCCTCCAGTCTCAGCAGAATGACTGGCAGAGATGTAACTAGTGATGGGTGTAAGCACCATGACATACGACCGGAGCAAAAAGAATTAAAGACTTTCAAATCAGATTTCAAAGATAAATACAGTTGGAATAGAGGAGAAAGCTTGGGGAGGGACTTTAGAACCTGAATATGAGGTCCCAAGAGTGATACCAGTGAGGCTACTCTCCAGGCAAGGGTTGGGGCTAGGGGGAGGCTGGGGAGAAGCTCACCTGGGTTATAGCTCCTAGAGAAAGGAAGCATATCCTCCCAGTTTTCTATTTAAACTAATTGCTCTTGCTAACGAGGTGCTAAGCTCTGTTACTCCTATCTGCTAAAGGAGTACAAGTGGTATTAGCACCCTCTAAATTCTGACACCCTAAGGCAAAGCTGCAGTCACCTGACCTTAGTGATGGCTCATATAGCAGGTCACTGGGTAACTGTTCAAACTGCTTCTGGGAGTCATCAGAAAAATCTGCTAGAATTAACAATTATGAATGTCCTCACATAGCAAAAACTTGTTTGAAAGTTTGAAAATCTAAATGTGGGAAACAAAGAAATGCAGGGTTGGTGGTTCAAATTATAAAGGATTCCCTATTCCTTGAAATAGGGAGTTGCTCTAGTGAGTTTGTGTTAACTAAATACTTAACAGAGTCTGGAACATTGCAAAACCAAATTCTAAAAATAGTAGGAGCCACATCCAATTAGACATTGATCAGAGATGAAGATGGACTTTTAAAAAATTCATCCTAAGTCAATGATCAAATGTGATTCATTGTACAAACCACTAGACACACTGGACAATTTTTAAGGAGCATGTGCATGGTAAGAAAGAAGAGGGTGGCTAGGTGGTACAGTGAATAGAGCACCAGCCCTGAAGTCAGAAGGACCTGAGTTGAAATCCAGCCTCAGCCACTTGACACACATACTAGCTGTGTGACCTTGGGCAAGTGACTTAACCACAACTACCCTGCCTTTACCCGCTCCAAAAAAAAAAAAAAGCAAAAAAAAAAAAAAGAAGAACCTACATAATTTGCTGTTGGAAGTCTCACCAATGTGTGAAGCATGTTCAATTGTTGTTTTAGGTGATTCATTCTTTATAATGTTCCCTTACTTGAAAGGTCTGATCCCTCTTCTATTCAACCTTCAGGGTTCAAACTCAAGTTTCACCTTCTTCGCAGAGCCCCCACCCTCCACTTTTCTATGTTTACACCTTTCCTCCTTGAGGTAATCACTTATTGTTTCTCACAAAGGGAAGCAAGAATACCTGGTAACACCACTGATAAGCATTGCTGTGTGACTCTGGTCAAATCACTTAACTTCTCAATGCTCTAGACTATTATTTAACACTGTAAGTTGCAGAAAAGGTGCTGCATAGTATGGGTAGAGGTAGTTTTCCTTACCTGAGAGTTCCCCCAAAATAATACAATCACCTGTCCCCATCTATCATTGAGAAAGGCACCCAGAGTTTCCTATCTATCCATTGTGAATAGAGTGCAGGATCTAGAATTGGGAAGAAGAGATAGGTTCAAGTTCTGGATCTGATATTTACACTGTGACCATGGATTCAATTTCCTTGAGCTTCTATTTCCTCATCTGCAATAAGAGGATCATAAAACCATTAGTTCCTAACTCACAGGGCTGTTGTGAGGCTCAAATGAGCTAATGTATGCAAAGGGATTTGCATACTTTAAAGCACTATATAAATGTCAGTTATTATTATCATCCACTAAATTAAAGACAGGCCAGGATCTGCATTGGTGGAAAAAAAAATTCCCACACAGATAAAATTACAGCTCCATGCCATACATATCATTTAGTGTTTTTTTTTTAATTATGTGGATTTTTTTTTTTCTCCAAGGAGAATATAATCTCAATGAGGGAAGGAAGCATGATTTGTGCTTCCTTGTCCCCTACAATTGCCTAGTACAATAGTAGGCAGATAGTCATTAACTGGATCAAATTAATTGATTTGCTTATTTCTAGTCTGCTCAGTTATTAGAAAATGATTCCAGTATTAAAATTCTAAGAAGAAGAGAGAGATTTGAAAGGTGACCTAGTTGAAACAATTCACTTTCCAGAGTAGGAAAATGCAGTTAGTCCAGAGAGGTAGAGAGGTAGAGAATTGTTCAAGTTACAACAGTTAACAACTGACAGATGCAGGACTAACCTCCAGGGCTCTTACCTCTTAGCTCTTTCAACCACACTGAGTTCATTTAGACCAATCACGAGTGCTTTCATATTGCTTAGTTATTGGGCCGATGCTCACAAACACCTTAATCTGCCCCTCGCACCTTCCTTGCAGATCCTGCCAGAATGATCTAAGCATCATAAAGAAAAAAAGGGAGCACTTGGTCTTTGGATCAGCTCTATGGAGCAGGATATGTATTAGACATTTTCTTTTGGAGTGGTTTAATGGGAGCCCTGGGCTTGGGCACTGCTCCAACAGAGTAAGTAACCCATCAAGATATCTATTAAACTATGGAGATTTGCATCCCTGTCTTACTCCCTTTCCCGCTTGAAGGCATCCGTTTGAGTGTCCCTTATTTTCATCCTTCAGTTGATGGATTGGTACAGGAATGTAATTACGTCATCCATTCTCCTCCAGGTTCATTCCCTATCGTAGCAGTGGTAGATTCATTCCTGGTGCCAGATGGAGTTCTAGGCGATTTTAAAGTGTGATAAAAACAAGGCAAGTTCTTTCCTTGGTTGGATTTCTTTTTACATGTTTGTTAATATGCAGCAATAGGGGACAGATGAAGTCTGTAGTTCATTTTCAAGGGAGGAATCCAATTTGGCTTTTATAGATGTTGCTGTCATTGGTCAGATATTACTTTAGTCTTTCACCAAGGATGCAGCCTCATAGTTTACTGCTGTTGCTGCTAATGCAGATATCTCTAGCAGTTTGGGTTGAGAGCATTTCAGTTTTTATGTATTGGAGTAATTAGTCCTCCTGACCATATCTCAGGAAGTGTCCGGATTGGAGGATTAGGATAAACATCTTCAGTCAGGCTTCCTGAGCATGATCAATGCTAGACTTTAGCATCTCATTTGATATGTTGCTATCTGGGACACAGTCTTTCCAATACTTCCTTTTTAACAGGTTCTTGCTCATTTCTGGAAGGGCAGAGTCATACCTAGGTTGGAGTTCTGGTTCTACAACTGGCTGATCATGTGACCTTAGATAATTTGCTTAATCTTTCTGAAACTCATTCATTCATTCATTTGCTCATGTAGCATTTATCAAATGCCTACTGCATGTAGAGCGCTGTATTGGTCAAAGCAGGAGCTTCAGAGTTTAAATAACACCAGTTCCTTGTCCTTGTGATGCCTTTAATCTAGAGTGGGGATAATGCAAAGAGATGACATCAATACATACTATTACATGATAATTCACTATTTTTTTAAAATACTATGTGAGATATTTGAAGGAAGCTAGTTACTGATGTGGGAATCAGGGAATTCTTGGAGGAGGTTGCATTTGCTGCTAAGTAATGGTGGACTCATTGAGAAGCTCTCCTGGTCACAGAATGTCTCAAGGTGGGTATGTGGTCTTTGCAGGAGGTGGTTCTTTTTTGCACTCATTTTATCAAGACCACCCACCCACTAGCTATCTCAGCTTTAATCTCTTAGAGAATCACAGTTTAAACTTTCCCACATCAGGGTCTCTTAATTTCTCTTTTGCAAAAACCTGTCACAGCCATTGGACAAAAGGCAGACCTAACAGCCCCCAGATTGTGATCAAGTATGTTCTTTTTCTTCACAGACCATAGCTGTCTGTTACAGAGACCTTTGGAGAAGAATCTAACTTCTGAGTAGAAAATCCCTAGATCTTTTCTGGTTTAGCAGGCAAATGAATTTGATCTAGAATAAAAGATAAGCTAAAGAGCCAAAATAATTATTCTCTACTCAACTACTACAAAACACTGTCTTCATTATGAATCCCTGTCCAACTTCAATAGCTAAGGTGCTGTATTTTGTCCAGAGACAAACCTTATTATGTCTCTACAAAGCAATCATTTACAACACTTTTGGCACACAATTTACCCTTTGTAACATGCTGCAGCCTATTTAAATCCACCATGTTTCTCTCCATTTCCCTTGGGATGACTCACCACTTTAATTCCTTGGAATATATGGTATCCTACGATTTGCAGACATATAGCATCACTAAAAGAATATTGGTTTTAAAAAGATGGGATTTTGCTCCAGGAAGAATTTTGGATGAATTGAAAATGCCATGCAGTTTTTCTAAGATAACCCAACCTACTCCACTTTCGCTTTTCAATTCTGGATGCGATTAAATGTCTACAACACTGCCCATACAAGTTATATACACTGATGGCCAAGTTCTACTAACTGTCCATCCAACTGCATATCATACACTGACCATTATGCATTCCTTATCTCTTTTTTCCCTCTGTAAATAGTTCAAACCCTTTGGAGTTATTATTTAGGAAGCTCTGCAGTGTTCTAAGGGCTGATGTAATCAGCATAATACCATTTGTAATCAGGAATATCAGTGCTAAAACCTTACCATCTCTAAGGCATTTCTATTCTACTTCAACTCTATGCTGGATGTCCTTCCTGACAATGGGGTGTATCTTTGAAAATGTCCCTGTTTTATGCCTCATTGGTTAATTAGGTAATAATAATTAGTAATCAAATTATCACCTTTATTGTCTGTCAAGTAATTTTTTTTATGATCTTAGCATATATGTGGGAAATATCTTTTTGGGGATTGTTAAAATAACATTTTCTTCTACTGAATCAAATTCTGTTTTATAATCAACAAATGTTCATGGGAAAATTTTGTATTCTCTGTACCCTTCAGTCAATTATGTAGCTATAAAAATGTGATCTGCTATAGAATATCATTTGCAAAAGCCTGCCTGTTCCTTTCTTATATCCTCATACCCTTGATATAAGAATAAATCTCATAAAGATTTCATAAAACTGGAAATAAGCCTTTGGGTCAGATCATTAGATCATAAGATCATAGATTTAGAGTTGGTCATAGTGGTTGTTGGTTTTTTGTCATTTTTTTTAATTTTTGGTTTTATTTTTATTTTTCTTCTGCTTATTATGAGGACAGACTGCCAGCTGGCCTGAGACATTACATTATTTACTGTCTTTGGAGGCATGATGAAACCAAGTGCACCAACTCCTTTTTATGCCTCTCCAAGGTAAACCTAGGAGTCATACTTCCATTTAGTTGCAACTTCCTTTTTAGTGAAAAGATCTGTATTTATATAATTTCATATGTCTAGTAGTCTATTGACTTGATCATTAGAGAAGGTTCTCACACTTAGATTTGCCAACAATTAAGTAAATATTTTTAATGGTGTAAAAAATGTGATACTTGGCAACTTCTTCCTTCCTTTTTCTCTGTTACTGTGCTATTGTCACTATAGAAGCAGGGACAGCTGCACAGGATTATGGGTCATTTTGTATTTTTATTTTATTCCCATAGCCAAAACTTTAACAATTAGTTGCTAGCTTACTAGAAATACATTTTTTTTTTTGTTCTTAGCTAGGTTATGTCATCAGAGAATAGATAGAGTCCATTGTCTAGACCACAACTGAAGGCTTTCCTACAGGGAGAATCTGCCAGGGCATAGTCTGCAGTGACATTAATCTTCAGGAACCCCAAGTTGTTGATGAGCAATTAGTGAGGCACCAGAGTTGGTCTTTCATATAGGACCGAGTTGTATCAAGATCAATAAGAGTGGGTCATATGTACAAAACTTTTTATGTTGTTGTTTAGTCATTTTTCAGTCATGTGTGACTTTTCACCTCATTTGGGGTTTTCTTGGCAAAGATACTAGAGTGGTTTGCTATTTCCTTTTCCAGTTTATTTTATAGATTAGGAACTGAGGCAAACAGGGTTAAGTGACTTGTCCAGGGTCACATAGCTAGGAAGTATCTGAGGCCAGATTTGAATGCGGGGAGATGAGCTTTCCTGATTTCAAGCCTGGTACTCTCTTCCCCATTATCAGCTAGCTGCCCCAAAACCATAACAGTTCTTTCTGTAGTGACAAAGAATTGGAAACTAAGGGGGCTGCCCATCCATTGGACAATGGCTGAACAAATTATGGTATATGAATATAATGGAAAGCCATTGTGCTATTAAGACATGATGAAAGATATGGTTTCAGACAAACCTGGAAAGACTTTTATAAAGTGATACTGAGTGAAGTGTGCAGAGACAGGAAGACAATTTATACAATCAAAATAGCATTGTAAAGGCAAAGAACTTTGAAAGGTGAAAAATCAATGAAATGACCAAGCATGATTCCAGAAGACTGAAAATGAGGCATGCTACTCATCTAGCAGAGAGGAGATTGACTAAAGATGGAGAATGAGATGTATATTTTTGGACATGACTGGATTGGGGATTTGTTTTGCTTGACTGTACTTATCTGTTTCCAGCGTTGTGTTTTTCTTTTTCTTTTTTTCCTAATGAATGCATTGTAAGGAAGAAAAAATAGGTTTTTGTTAATTGAAAAAAAAATGATATTGTTCCTTTCCTCAAAGAGTTTCTAATCTAGGGAATAAGATATCTACACAGGTAACACTATAGAAAGTAATTCCTGAAAGATCCTAAAACAGGTAGGAAATTTCAGAGGAAGGATGGAAGACTTGTGGAGGAGGGACGCATCAGGATAGGTTTAATGGAGAAGGTGGCATTCCAAGTGGTCTTAGTCTAGGAAGGACAAGTGGTATGACATTAACAGGCAAAAAGGTAGAGAGAGACCATTATTGGCATAGAGAATGGTATGAACAAAGGCATGGAAGAGGGAAAGTATGGGGTCTGTTCTGGCAATGGTGAGGAGTTCAATAGGATCTGTGCTAAGCAAAATCATATTAAATGACTGGAAGGATAGGTTGAAGAAAGATTGTGAAGAACCTCAAACATGAGTCTAAGAAATTGGTACTTCATTCTGTAGGTATGGTCAGACCTGTCCATTAAGAATATTGTTCTGGCACTAATATATTGTCAAGAACTGGTAGAGAAGAAACTGGAGATGAGGATAATAGCCAGCTAGATGGCTGTTAACGTAGTTTAGATCAAACTTCTTAAACTTTGTGGCATGTTTGATTTTTAATTAATTTTTGGTCGTTGTGCATTCAGAAACCTTTCCCTGTTGCCAAATTTTTCCTGATCCCATATGGGGTTGCCACCCACAGTTTAAGAAGCTCTAGTCTAGATTGAAAGTAATGACCACTTATACTAGGATGATGGCTGTGGGATAGAGGAAGAATGGGACGGAGAACTTTTACAGTGGGAGAATCATGAGAACCTAGCAATTGGCTTGTGAGGTCAGAACCTGAATAACTAAGAAAATAGCTGAACTATCAAGAAATATAGGAAAATCATGAGAAGCAAATTTGCAGAAGCATAGGGTTGGGGTTGGAGAGGAGGGAGTCCAGAGGAAGCAGCTTTAAAACCATGCTGTTTTAGAGATTCCTTTGCATGCTCTGCATGCACCTTCTGATTACATTTTATAGCCATAAGCTGAGAGAATCAGAAAGTCTGGTACTCCACCAGACACCATACTTCAGTCTCTGTCTCTCCTCTTCAGTAAACTCAGATAGAGCCACACTGTAGAAGGGAGCAGACTTTTGGAAAGGCTCATTTGAGTTTCACTCTCTAACTGAAATTAAACTTCCAACAAAAGGACAATTCTCTATATACAGGCCAGTGAAAGAAAAAAGACTGTCATTGACAATGGCCTAAGTACTTGGGAGGAAGTTGGGATGGAGAGTGAGACCACGTGACAAGATTTCCACTTTGTCTGAGACCTTTTGTTTGGCATTTATAAAAGTTGAATGACAGGTAAAGCATGGGGTTTGTGCAGCCAGGAAAAAAAAAAACAACACAACGTGGGTATTTTTAATCATTCTCTTAAGGCTTTAAACATCCTGTTAAGCTTTCAGGCAAAAAGCAAAGCTTCCCATAGAGAAAGCAGGCCAGGATGTGGTTACAAGGTAGAATTCTACTCCTTTGTATTAAAGTGCCTTAATGAACAGCAAAAAAAAAATAGATTTGCATGAATACTGTTTATAGAAAGCACTTAACATAATAGTTACTTGAGGCTCAGTTCAGTAAAAATGGATATAACTGATATTATGTATCATCTCTGCATAGCGTAAAGCAACTAAAGGTCTAGAGCTTTTAATTCAGCCTCTCAGAGTCCAGGGCTTGTTTTTACCACTTTTCTTGATTATTGATGGCACCAACAAATGACATTTTGGTGTTACATATTTGATGGAAACATAGTCATACAACGAGCAGCAATCAGATTGTAAAAATAACTGAGGAGAGAGAGACCTTAATGCCAAGTGGCCACTTCCTATTTCACTCTAGGTGGTTTGCCATAGGCCACACCCTGTGACATCACTCCAGGAAGTGAGTAATGTAGGCAGGAGATAAAAACAATTGGCAGCAGCATCTTTCCGCAGATAGATGGGCATCAGCAAGGCTGACTTCATCTTCTGGCATCAAGTCACTCTCTAGGGAGAGAAACAGTTTTCTTCCTTGTGTTCTAACTTTAGTGTTCATATCTGAAGGAACCTTTGAACTTTGGAGAAATGGCCAATTGATCAACTAAGATTTATTTCCTTTACACAGAATGTGTCCCTGCTCATTTCTAATCCATCATTTACAGATCTTTTGTACCATTCCCTTGTCCAACATGTCATTACCATGCAATTGTAGAATGAAAGCACAGCAGAAAGCAGGTTAGTAATACATACTTAGCTGGAATGAAGGCTTACGAGTGGCAGAGACATGCTAATTATAACCTCCTCACAGGTCTGGGGCTAAATTGCTGTTCTATCATCTAACTAGAGATGAAATAGTTTGATTCTTCCAATAATGCTGCAAGCTCCTTGAAGACAAGAGTCAGGTTGTTTCCTTTTGTATTCCTCTTTCCTCCTTGACACCATCCCCTTCACTTCCACTTGGACCCCATAGTAGGTGGCCAATTAATATATTTATTGATTGGAAATAGACAATTCTTTTAAGGCTGTATGGTAAAATCAGAAAAACAGTAGACCAGAAGTCAGGAGACCTGGGTTGGAAGTTAATCCTTCTTCTGTCACTAAAAAGCTGAGTGACCTTCACTTAGAATCTTAAATTTCTTGAGTCTCTGATACTTTATCTATAAAATGAAGAGATTGGATTAGATCAATGACTCCAAACCTCTTAATGTATGAGTACCTCTTTCTAACATTAAAAAAAAAATTCACAGACTTCTACATGGTCAACATTTTATTAGCACCCATTGATTGAGTGAAATACATAATGACAAAAAGCATTATGAGCTCAGTAACACTCAAGTGAACTTATATGCTATTAATTATAATAGTGTCTACATTTAAAAACTAGTAATACATATATGAAGAAGATATTATGTTTTCAGCCTACAGAATATATGGAGACATTATTTTAGTAAAATGTAAACTCCTTGACAATTCTGTCTTTATAGCCCCATCATCTCATACAGTGCTCAGCACATAATAAATGCTTGTTAAATTACTGAACTGAATTATACTCAATTGATAAAGTGAACTGCTTGCAATAATCCTGTCATCCCCTAGGGGTCTGTAATCCATATGTAGAGAACCGATGGAATGGATACTCTCTAAGGTTACAGTCAGCTCAAAAATTCCATGGTTCTTCTATGTTAGTATGTTATGTTATAATTACTAAATGCTATGTATACATACCTATACTATAAATTATAAGTGCATATATTCATTTATATTGGATTGTTGAGAAAGACCTGTAGAAACAAAGATATGAATTGAGTCATAAAGAAATGAGGAGAAACAAAGGTGTGGTAGTAATGGAGCACAGGATTCAGGCAGGGGGCATAGTCAGTACAAAGGTAAAGGGTATGTGCAAGGAATAGCAAATAGGTCAGCATAGCTAGAATAGAGTGCACAGGAAAGGGAAGAGTACAAAGAAACTTAGAAAGGTAGGAAGGGACTGAGCTATCAAGAGTTTTAAATGTTAAACAGGGAAATTTATATTTGACTTGTAGATAACATGGAGTCACTGGAGTTCATTGAGCATGGGAGGTGGAGATTACATGACAGAGAAATCACCTTGGAAGGTAAGTGGAGCATGGATTGGGGTAAGAAGAAAGTTGAAGCAGAGAGATCAGTTTAGGAGAAAGTTGGAATCATTTAGGTGAGAAATGATGAGGATCTGATAGCTGTGAGAGTGGAGAGGACCACCTTCCTATCAGGATCTCCAAGTATGATCTTCTGCCATATTGCCATGATCCTTTATCTCCCTAACATAGGACTCACTGCTGGGACCTTCCTGGATCATCTGCTCTACCTAAAGGGGTATCTACAGTCTTGGGTTCCTGTCATCCTCCAATATGACCATCCCTTTACCCAGTTTATCCTAGTACTGACATGGATTTCCAACGTCTATGGATACAAGTTGTATGTTGTTTTTGTTGTTGTATTGTTTCAATCGTGTCTGACTCTTGGTGACACCATTTCAGGTTTTCTTAGCAAAGATACTTCAGTGGTTTGTCATTTCTTTTTCCAGCTCATTTTATAGATAAGGAAACTGAGGCAAACAAGGTTAAGTAACTTGCTCAGGGTCACACAGCTAGCAAGTGTTGGAGGCTAGATTTGAACTCAAGAAGATGAGTGTTTCTGATTCCAACCCCAGTGGTCTACTAACCACATTACGTAGCAGAAATATACACTTTTACCTTAAATTTCAACAAGTCTAACGTGGCAAGTACCCTGCTAAATTGTTTATGAATGAAATTTCCGGTGTGCTACCCCCCTTCTTGGACAAACCTTCATTTAAACATGATCTCTGGGAACAAACAGACCTTTCCAAACCTCATTTTGTCATTGACTTGGTGTATCCAGTGACTGTAATAAACAGGGCTCTATTGTCAAATTTCCCAGATGTTTGCTCAGCGGGTTTGACGTTTTTAAACTATCTAAGTGATGGTCCCAAATGACAAATGTTCGTTTTCAAAATTAAAGCTTATTAAGAATTATCTGCCAAGTACAATGTGTCAAGAGAGAGTGAATGAATTAGAAATTTTGTCCATCTAGAATGGATGAACAGGAATAACATAAATGAACAAACTCTTCTACATCTTAGAGAAGTAGACAAGGAATTTTGAATAAGAACAATAAAATTCATACCTATGACTCACTTTAAAGGAGTTCGTCCTTGGCTTCAGACAAGTGTTCAAGCTTAAACTTTTCAATAATCAATCAATCAACATTAAACACTAAAGAAAAATCAGATGATTTCTAGCCATGGTACAATAAGATTCAGCATTTCAATAAATATAAGATAGGGATCAAGCCTGTGATTTCACTGATGGGAGTCCCCCAGATGAGGAAACTCCCTTCCCCAAAGCAGGTTGTCATCTTCCATGCAATTTAGTCTAATAAAATTGCCAACAACACTGAAAGTGATTTGTCCCAGGATCACAGAGCAGTATGTTTCAGAGGATGAACTTGAACCTACACCATCTCTTTATCCTCTATGCCAAGCTACATTTCTATGAACAAATATAGGAGAACCTGTGTATCCAAATGAGTTCTGTCCTTCAAAATAGGTGCTAAAAAGACTAAGCTCTTATTATACCCACCTACAATTTCATTGCTCAAAATATTTTTGAAATGGGGTGGCTAGGTGGCACAGTGAATAGAGCACTGGCCCTGGAGTGAGGAGGACCTGAGTTCAAATTCGGCCTCAGACACTTAATACTTATGAGCTGTGTGACCCAATTGCACTGCCCTCCTCCTCCAAAAAGCAAAAAAAAAAACAAACCAAAAAACAAAAAAAGTTAAAATTTTGTTTTGAAATTCCTCTTTGAGAATCATCTTTATGAGAAAAAGTTTCATTGCATTGGTTTCACTGCATTTCTGATCACCTTGAAGGTGGTATCACTCACCAGCATTGGCTAATAAAACCTAACCTCAAAGGATGGAGACTTGACATCACTGAGGACATGTTCTTAATGTTCTCTGTGTGTTCTGTTCTTCCTCCTCACATTTTCCTGGAGTGCTTTGTCTCCATCTCTTCTTTGCTCAGTATTATATTTATCTACATAGAAACCACATCACCCCATAGACCATACATTTCATAATGGCAGGGACTGTTTTGTCTTTACACGCTCAGCAGGTAGTAAACTTAGAACTTAAAATAAAAAAAGTTATTGAATTAAATTGAAAATTCCAAATGCTCCAGATTCTGAAGGCAATTGACAAATAAAAGCTAATTCAACAGTGTTTCTAGCAATGTCAGCATGACTGGGGTAAGTGCATAGCTCCCTGGTGTACTACTTGGAAAGACAACTCTCATTTGGATGGACAAACTCTGGTGGATCTGTTTAAACACCATTTTTATTACCCTGTATTGGGGTCTTTTCAAATCTCTTCTGGCAAAACTTGTAAAAAAAATATAATGACTGGTATTCATTCCAGCTAAGCCCTTTGCACATTAATTAAATAAGTGTGAACTAAAAATGGGTTCTGGGAAAGGCATTATATTGCAAGTCCTTAGAAATATAATGAAGAATAAGGCAGTGTCCTACTCTCAAATAGTTTATCATCTTGTTGAAGAAATAAGGAATCCACACCTAAGCTAGAAGATGAATAACGATAATAATAATGGTAACTAATACTATGCAATAGTACTAGTACACTGTGTGCCTTACAAATGTATCTCATTTGATCGATACAATCCTGGAAGACAGGTGCTATTATTATCCCCATTTTACAGATGAGGAAACTGAGGCAAACAGAGAACAAATGACTTGCCCAGGACCACACAGCTAGTAAATGTCTGAGTTCAGATTTTAACTTAGGTTTTCCTGACTGCAAGCCCAGCTCTTTAAGCACTAGTTATTACATGTAAATTAGGACTAGTTAACAAATGACTGAAAGAAAACTAAATGTGGATTAATATTAGGGAAGGCTTCATGAAAGCGACTGGACTTGAGGTAGCCCTTGGTGGATGGCTGGTCAAGGAAGGTAAAATATTTTACACTCTTTTTTCAGTTTGTACGTCATGGACTCTAATGGCAATTTGGTGAAATATATGGATCCCTTTCTCTAATAATGGTTTTAAAAGCATAAAATCAAATACATAGACTTATAAAAGAAATCATTATATTGAAACACAGTTATCTAAATATTAATCTTAGACTCTCAAATTAAGAACCCTAAATGGACATGATCTCATGGTCCTGATCCTCTCTATCCTGAATGAAGATGTCTCTAGGTCCAGTGATGATTATTTAAAGCTGGGGTAAATACATAGGACCTTACTTTTCTTTATGTGGTAAAGCAATAACAGCCTTAGCTGCCATCTTTAAAATTATAATCAGCTACAAGAAGCAAAGCAATGCTTGTGTCCCTGTTATAGGACTCTAAAGGCTTATTAAAGCATGCACACTAGCAAATGTTATCGTTATGCTTGAAAAACCCATTTCCATTATCAGTCTCTTTTTTCAATTGATTGTGACTTTTTCTAAGAAAAAAATGCATTTAGGCTAAAACTTTCTGTGCTTGATTTAGCCCAAGGGGGGTTTTTTTTTAAGATGGGGGGAAAGAGAGGGTGGAAAGGCTGAGTTGAATCACTCCAGCTGCCTTTGAGCTATGCACACATGGATGAAATGTATCACTTTGCTCTAAAATTGTTTCTCTCCTCTTTCCCTCTCCACAACTTCTATTACTTAGAAATTGCTTAGTGTATAAATTCCAGCTTGCTGGTATTAGGGCCCTCATAGTGCAAGCCAAAGCCAAGGACACATGGTTAAGCATTTCTAAAGTTATGAAGGTTTCAATGACAGGGCTAAGTATGCTTCACAGAATCGTTCTTACTTAGCTTAAAAAGACTGCATTTGACCGAAACCTCTTCAAAACATTGAGGATGCTCAGAATCATTTTTCAAAAAACCTCCCAAAGTGGTCTAGCTGTTAAAGCCGCCTGAATGAAGGCAGTCATATGTTAAGGTTGCTGGACTGAAAGGGGGACCCCCTCAGTCATAAAATGAAAGTGTTTCTCTGATGTCCAAATCAACAGCAACTCTGCCCTGTTGGTTAGGGGAGAGACAAAAGTGTCCAGAAGATACAGCTTCCACTGTTGGTCTGAGTCCCTCAACCCCCTTTAGAGGTAGCCGGTGATGCTACTGTCACAGACTTCTGTCCGGGTACCGTCCATCTTTCTGGATAAACAATAAGCAGTCTTCTTGCAGAAACACAAAGCTTTATTGAGCCAAGCAGAGAGGAGTAAGAAACTTGGACAAAGCAATCTTTCCATTAGGAAAAAAAAAAGAATTAGACAAATAACATTAGAATCACATAGTGATTTTGTAGCTGTAAAGGCCTTCTACGTTTAAATTTCAATATATAAATCCCAATTTTGCCATGTAAAATTAATAATGGATTTCTCTAAAGCCAAATCCTTTCCAGCCTTTACTGTAATTCTCTTAAGAAAGCATTAAATAAAAGCATTTCACTTTAGTTGAAAATCAATGACACTTCAATGAAGCATGCATCTCCAAAGTATTATGGAGTTGAGAATCATACAGTTCTTCAAGTAAGGCTTGGGGCCCAGGTTTCAGAGCTAATGATGCCAGTTCAGACTAGAGACCTTGAAGGAATCCATACCAAAAAGATGGAAAATCTAAAGTGAACCGAGTCTGGTTCTCCTTTGAAATGCCACATGTAATCAAGTAATGAAACCAACGGTCAGAACAAAATAAGAGGTTGATGATGAATGAATATATATTTGGAGGTGACCAGCCTGAGAGTGGGCCTAGGAGTTCATTAAAAAAAGAAACCTGTGGTTAGGTCCATATTTAATCTAATGATATTATAAGTTGTGGCTCCAATTGATTATTCATAATAATAGCCTACATTTTAGAGAGTAATTTGTAGTTTGCAAACTACTGTTTTCATATCCCATTAAGGAGAGTACTGTATTGCTATTTCTATTTTTACAAATTAGGAAACTGAGGCTTGGAGCTAGAGGTAAAACAAAGGTCTATTTCTTAGGGGAGGAGAGAGGGATGGAAGGAGAGAGTGAAGAGACAGAGAAGGAGAGACACAGAAAGAGACTTAGAAAGAGGAGGAGGAGAGAGAAAGAAGGAGATAGGAGGGCTAGAGAGGAAGGAGAAAGGGAGAGAGAGAGAGAGAAGGAAAGAAAGAAGAAGAGAGAAAGAGGCAGAGAGCAAGAATGAGAGGCAAAGGGACAGAGAGAAAAAAGAAGGAAAATTGGAAAGCAAGGAGAAAGGGAGGAAGAGAGAGAGAAAGAGAAAGGAGGAAAAGACCGAGATAGATACACTGAATTAAGGAGGTGACAGTAGGAATATATAATTTGCCTATCTACTGGATTCTTGATTTCTTGTACTGTCATGAGCTGTGGGATCCAAATGCCCTTCCAGGCCATATGTGAATATCTTAATTCTAGATTTTTTGCTGTCTGCAATATCACTCTGATGGAAGAATATCTCTCTGCTAGCTAGCTAGCTATTATTTACATAGTGCTCACTATGTGCCAGGCACTGTTTTAAGAACGTCACAAATATTATCTCCTTTGATCCTTGCAACAACCCTGGAAGGCAGGTGCTATTGTTATTACTAATTTACAGACAAGGAAATGTAGGCAAACATAGCAAGTGATTTGAGTGTCTGGGTCTGGATTTGAACTCAGGTCTTTTTAACTCCAGGACCAGCACTCTATCCTCTGTGCTCCTAACCCTCCTCTATATCTAGAATGGGAGCCACTTTTGATTGGAAGCCTTTTTTTCTGGTGTTGATGCAAAATGTATGAATTAAGAAGCCATTTGCTCTCTGACCACGACCACATTTATACATTGGAACGGTAGCTGTGGAATGTGTCTTTTGGATTCTCCCTTGAATAAGTTGTTGCTGCCCAATAAGGGGGTTGGCTATTGGTCAACACACAGGTGAGCCAATCAAGTATTATGTTGCCAGCAATCTTGGTGCTGGTGGTGGTAAGGGGAATAGGTTGAATTCATTTCAGGATTTTCTTGGACCTTGAAATCTTCAGCTCTAGGGAAATGCTTACTCAAGTTGAGTGATTTAATCAGGGCTGGAATTAACCAGTCACTTAAGTATGGTTGTTATTCATTCATTTATTCATTCACTCAATGAATATTTATATTTACTAGAATAGTTACAAAGTAGTAGGGCCATAAAACATGTCTGCAGACACCTACAAAGATCACCTAATATTCAATCCATTTTATTCAGTTTTTCTCATTTCAATCAGTTTTTAGCTACTGTGTAGGCACAACTTGTAAAGGTAGCTCTGCAGAAAGCCTGAGAATGAAAATATACAAAGAAAACATTTGAAATAGAGGCCAGGAGAACACTACATCTCTATGTCCGGTGCGACCCTTCCATAGTCTATGAAGGTCCGTCCAAAAGTAATTTAGTCTCAAGTTTCTTGTTTCTTTAACTCATTATTTATGTAGTTGTTTTCGTTTATTTTTGCCAGTAACCATTTCATGAAACAATTCCAAAATGTTGAAATCTCATGGAACAGTCTTCCTTTTCCTTCCAAGTTAGACTGAGATCCAATAGATGGAAACAGAGCAGCACAAGGAAACCGTCTACCCGAACCAATACATACCTGCTGCAGAACTGTGCATACCCCTGTCTGCACCAATGAATTCATTCACCCCCATCTCCCAAAGCTTTGTTATGCAATTACTCTGCACACAGATGGTTGCTGTACTCCCATCCTTCCAGACTCTCAATTCAGCAGAATGTAAACAACCTGAGGGCAGAGGCTGTTTTTAATTGTGACTTTATTTTTCC
>CM053583.1:77537173-77617387 GCA_028627135.1 Pseudochirops cupreus | reverse complement strand
CTATTCTTCTTACACTTTACTCCCTACCAAACACTCTATGATCCTGCTAAACTAGCCTATTTGTGGTTCCTCATGCATGACATTCCATCTTCAATCCTCCATGCCTAGAATGCTCTTTCCTCACATCTGACTCCTGGCTTTCCTGATTTCTTTCAAAATTTAATTCAAATCCTATCTTCTGCAAGATGCCTTCACTTATTCCTCTCACTAGTTCACTGATAGTTTGCTCCCTCTGAGATGATCTTCCATACTGTGTGTTTGCATATGTATAATGTATCTATATATGATACACACATCTATATTTATCATCTACCTATCTATCTATCTATCTTTCAATCTATCTACATATACACATCTATGTGTACTTATATCTAAGGACTTTGATACTGTGAGTCATGAGGGCTTATGGAAAATTATGTCAAAATTTGGTTGCCTGGAGAAGTTCATCAGTACTGTACATCACTTTCATTAAGTCATGCTTGCCTGGGTTCTACAAAATGGACAACACTCCTGTGTTTTCCCAGTCACCAATGGGGTAAAACAGGGCTCTGTACTTTCTCTCATGCTTTTTAGCATGATTTTTTCAGCCATGTTGTCAAATGTTTTCAGTGAAGATGAACACGGCATCAAGGTCAGCTGCCACACTAATGCTAAATTTTCCAACTTGAAAAGGTTGTAAGCTAAGACCAAAGTGAAGAGAGTATTGGTACATGATTTTCTGTTTGCAGACGATTTTGCACTCAATGCAGCCTCTGAAGCTGAGACGTGACAAAGTATGGATTGATTCTCTGCTGCTTGTGCTAATTTTGGCCTAACAATTAACACCAAGAAAACACAGGTGCTCCATTTGCCACCCCAACACTATCCATTTGTGGAACCATTGGTTATAGCAAATGGAGAAGTTTTGAATGCTGTGAATAACTTTACTCATCTTGGTAGTGTACTCTCCAGGGATGTGTACATTGATAATGCATTTGATACATGCATTGCCAGAGCTAACTCAGTGTTTGGGGGGCTCTGAAGGAAAATATGGGAGAGAGGAGGTATTACACTATCAAACTGAAGATCTATAATAGAGCCGTTGTGCTGACCTCATTGCTGTATACCCATGAAACCTGGATAGCCTAGCAGTGCTATGCCAGGAAACTGGATCATTTCCATTTGAATTGTCTTAGGATTCTAAAGATCATTTGTCAGGACAAGGTACCAGACAATCAAGTCCTTACTAGAACTAAATTGCCAAACATTCAAACTTTGTCAGAGAGCACAACTCAGATGGGCTCACCATGTAGTTTGAATATGAAATGTACACTTGCCAAAAAGACTATTTTATGGAGAACTCACACAGGGCAAGCATTCACACAATGGTCAAAAGAAGTGATACAAGGACATTCTCAAGGTTTCTCTTAAGAACTTTGGAATTGATTATGTGACATGAGAGACACTGGCAAGGGACACTCAGCATGGTGTTCCTCCATCAGGGAAGGTGCTGTGTTTTATGAACAAAGCAGAATTGAAACAGTTCAAAGGAAATGCAGGATGTGCAAATTTGGAGAAACCACCAAAATGTTCACAGAGACTATTTATGCCTGACCTATGGTAGAACATTCTGAGCTTGTAGTGGTCTGATCAGTCACAGTCCAACACACCGAAATTTGACTCTAGCTTAATGATGTCATTTTGGTCCTCTTCGAGAATGATGGATAACCTACCAACCCACATACACAGTATACATATATGTGTATATGTGCATATATGGATATATTATGCTCTGGTAATATGCATCAGACAAGTAAGTTGTGTGTTTATCTGCATGTTTATAAATGCTATGTGTGTGTATATGTGGGTGTATATGTAAACACGTCTACTATCTAGCTAGCTATCCACATATACCTAAACTTACATATTTGCTTTGCCTGATGCGTATTATCAGAGGATAATTGAGCAGAGCTGTTCATGTCTTACATCTTCCAATGAATCCTGAATAATTTTGATATATGGATGGGAAAACATTTGCTGAAAAAAAACTTGTGAGGTAGCATTTTGTTCTACCTAATCAGTTTAAAAAAAATAATCAATAAGCTTATAGGATTCTTTGATTTTTAACATCTTTAATTTAATTGTGAGAAAGTAAAGATGTGATAAATTTCCTTACTAATATCCTAATATGGCCTCATTTGTGTACATCCTCACTATAAGTAAAACTAGAAGAAAGAAGGAGGTTGCAGCTAAAGGAAAGGATGGTACACAGATGATCTTGATCAAGATTTTGTATAGATGAGAGAGTAGGGGATAGTTTTGTAGTTCTTGACTCAGCTACCTTTCCTTGGTATTAATAAGGTCAAAGATTGATTTCTGAGCCTTTGGTATCTTTCCCTTCTTTAGTTATCTAGTATATTTATAAATGTCCTCACAATTACATTACCTTCATTATCACTCTCTTCATGTAGACTTGCTACAGTTTTGTTGCTTTTCAAATCATTGTTCACTTTAATATCATTTCTACCTCCTTATAATCACCTCAGGGACCATGATATCAGGATATAAATGTGGTTGTTTTCTACTGTCTTTGGTAGAAAAAAAAGAGTTTGCTGAAATGGTTTTGTAAGTCTTTTCCATTTTTCTCCTCTTTGTAGTGCTGTTTCCATTTTTATCCTTGAATGCCCTTGAGATGACTTTGCTTAGTTGGATCTCTTGCCAAGCTTTCTTTAAATTGACTTTACCATTCATTGCTTCTCTCTGCATTTTAAGAGAATATTGTTGATGAGCAGCCATTAGTCTTTGTAAGATTTTGGAACTGAGTTTATAGTCTAATCCAGTATTGCCTTTGGCAGCTATGGCAAGTAAGCAAATGTTTACTGAGGTGCTTTTTAGTTTCTTTTGGTCTCCTTATTGTGGCCATTAATTTACGTTGGCTAAACTTCTAGAAAGAATTGTAAGTCAATGTCGATGTTGTTTATGTTGTCCATTGCCCATTCTAAAATGTTTTAATAACTTGCAGAAATAATTCAGGGTGAAAAAATTTTATTGTCATTTTACACATACATACATACACACACATATATATTTCTTATAACTAGTCTTTTGGAAAAATTCTATTCTTGGCTATGGCAAGTTTCTGGCTTGACTGTGCAGAGACTGCTGACTCAAGGATAATGCCCTGATCATAGTGCTTGCTAGAATGTGGTCATTTTCATTATTTGTGATGGTATTTGTTACTTACCAGAAAAGTATTCATGATTTAGAGGTATGAGACTTCTGTATAATCTACAGTTTTTGGTCTCTATCATATATTTCTCCTGAACCATATTTTCCCATATATTTCTACATATCTTCTCTTTTCCCATTTTTGTATCAAAGGTCCTAACTATCAGAGTGTATGCTGATTTAATTTGAAAGCATTTATCAAGTTCCTTATATAATTGCTTTACCATTTCATCCTTGGCAACTGACATTGCAAATGCTTCAGTTATTTTCATGGTGACCTTTTTGCAAAAAAAAATTGTCATTAATACTGTAAAAATGTGATGATCAAATGTGCCACAAAACAATATTCATTATAGCTTTTTGGAATACGATAAACCTGATTTTACCAACTCTTTTTTTGCCTCTCTAAGGAGTACCTCTCATTTAGCTGCAACCTCCTTCTTTCTTCTAGTTTTACTTACAGTGAGGATGTCAACATTGATATGATCTAGCTCCTCTAGCAATATGTCCTCTTATTGATTATTAGATAATTATCTCAAACTTAAAATAGTAACAAGTAATTTGAAGTTTGTGAATCTCAACATCCTTTCCCATCACTCTGTCATTGCCAATGCAAAAGTGGAAGGGGAGATACAATGAGACTGAGGGCCATTATAAATGCATCCTTGTTTCATGGATTTCTATGGTCAAATGAAACTTCCTGATCTAATAGACAGTCTACTATTGATATGAACATCAACCATCAGACCACAACCAAGTTTAGTTAACGTTTCTGATCTTTAGCTTTCTTTTCTAGAAAATGAAGATAATGTTACTCATATGGCCTACATTGTTTAATAGAAAGAAAAAAAATCCAAAGCCAAAAAGGGTCCTAATCCCATTGTCTTCTGCTTTAATTGGTGTGATACAGTAAAAATAATATTGTTTCTGGAGTTGGAGGAACTGATTTCAAATCCTATTTGTCATTTGTAGCCTTTTTGACCTTGGGAAAGTCATAACCTCTCTGAGCTTCAATTTAAAGGGTAAAATGAGAGGCTTGGACTACACTCTCTAAGGTCCTTTACAATTCTAGATTTATGATTCCATAATGTAATATCTGGAATATTGTGTCCAATTTTAGGCACTACATTTTAAGAAGTAGTAGTTATAGCTCACATTTGTGTAGGTTTGCAAAGAACTTTCCTCATAACACCTCTGTGAGGTAGGCAGTATGAGCACCATGTTCTTCATATTACAGCTGAAGAAAGTCAAGGTTAAAGAAGATAACTTAGTCTCCCATAGTTGGTTAAATGTCAGAGTCAGGACTCAAACCTAGGTTTCCTAAATCCATGTAAAGTTCTCTTCCTACCATCCCAGGCTCCTTTCCAAAGACGAGATAGATATTTCCTATGATCTGGGTGACCAACATGGAAAAGAAATGCAAAATCATTTTGGGCAAGGATTGTTTGATAGAAGTAGACTCATTTCACCTGGAAAAGAGAAGACTTAGAGGAGCTACAATAGGTGTCTTTAAATCTGTGAAAACTTGTCACAAGGGAAAAGGCTTAGATTTTTTTCTGCTTGGCCCTCTACGGTTGAAGTAAGACTATCAATGGATAGAAATTCCATGGAGGTATATATTGGTTTAACAGATGAAAAGTTTCCTGATAATTTGATTTGTCTTAAAATGGAATAGGCTGTCTCAATAGGTAGTGAATTCCCTTTCGCTAGAGGTCCTTAATCAGAGTCAAGATAACTGTAGGTCAGAGATATTGTAGAGACATGGTAGATGAGATTCATGTTTTAAATGATTAGATGATTTCCCATATTTACTAGTCTATAATTATGATAGACTTTGAACTTAGTGAATTTCCATTGTTCACCATTTGGGTACCATTTTCCATCCCAAGAAAAAAGATGCTAATATCCCCTAATTACACACCTGGTTAAACTTGAGAGGCATGGAGGATAGGGAGTCAGCCTTAGAGTCAGGGAGATCTGGATTCAAGGCCTTGCCTTATCACATATCCCCTGCCTTAAAAATGGGTAAGTCATTTAAACTTCTGTTCCCCAGGCAACTTTCCAAGAACAGTAGTTGAGCTCCAATATGGAGTGAATTTCTATTTTGGGAATCACTACACAATGAAATTATGGGGCTGGAAAAAAAATCCTCTTATCCAGAGATAGCATTTGGTACTAAGTGTCCTTCTCAGGACAAATTCCTAAAGTGTGCGCTCACTTACTCAGATTTTCAAATAATATACATTAAGAAAAATGCCACTAGAAACCTATAAATGTCAAGCCTGAATAAAATGTTTTAATAACCAATAGATATTGATTTAATATTCAGTAACTATACTACTCGTCTAAATTAAATATATTGTTGAGTCTATTTGGGATGCTCAGGGGTATATTTCCCCTTGATAGGTGCATATTAACATTAATGGGAGTTATGCACAGGAATAAAGGGGAAAAGAAAATCACCTCCTTAAGGTTAAGCTTTTAGCACTGGGTGTGCAAATCCTATTATTGTGAATGGGAATAGCTCCTCTAATTCTCCTTGCCTGCCCTGCAAATGCATCCCTTGATATCAAATGTTATCAAATATTATGTACTTTTGGACAATTTCTATGTTAACCAATTGCTTTGGGGTTTTCTGCCTTTCCTTTCATTCTCTATACTTTGGAAGATATACATACAATGAGTAGCTCTGTAATTTTTTCCTGGAGCTAATTAATAACTGTGATCATGAGTCTTCCCTTCCTCCTCCTTTTTTCTTTTTTTCAGTTTTAGGTGATGATGGTTTATATTTATTTAGTGAACGATGAGCTCTTTTCTCTCCCTTTAAGCTTGAGAAAATCATAGCTATGGAAGGTAACATGAACATAGTGGAAAGGGTATGGCCCAGGAATCAGGAGAACTTTGTTCAAGTCTCACCCTCTGCCACTAGCTAGTTATATGACCTCTAAGATTTATAACCTCTGAATTTCGCTTTCTTTATCTGTAAAACAGGAATAAAAATACCTTCTGTATTTACCACAGAGTTGTGATGATTGAGTAAGATAATAGAAAAGAATGTAACAGCAATTGTGTTACATAATTCCCTTGTCTGAGAACAGCTGAATCACAGAAGTCATGTGGTACTTACCTTCCTTATGGCACATTCTATCCATGCTCAGTTGGAATTGTTATGTCTTGGGTAGCCATGTTTTTCTATGAGGGCACAGAGGAGTGAAAAGAACAATAGATTTGTATTCAGAGGACCTAGGTTCAAATCCTACTTTAGGTAAGTCATTTAAATTATTTAAATGACAGGTTTTTCATTTTATAAAACTGAGAAATTAAACTAGATGGCTTTTTAAGGTCTCATAGTTCTAACTCTATGATTTATTGAAAAGATAATACCTTTAACCCACAGAGCAATGATGGACATTAGGATCACAAGTATACAATTGGCTTTTGGCCATACCAAAATAATTGATTTCTAACCACATTGTAGAGTTGAATAATGTTTTTGTTATGTGTGTGTCACACAAGCATTTATTAAATACCTCCTGTGTACCAGGTGAGAGGCAGCATGGTGTTGTGGATAGGTAGCTGGCTTTGGAGATGAGAAGACCAAGGTCTTGTCTCTGATACAAAGTAGCTGTGTGACCTAGGTAAGCCATTAAACTCACAATGCCACAGGTAAATCTATAAGACTATAAGTTATAGGCTAGGTACCATCAATACTGGCAAAAAGGAGTTTTTTTCCTCAAGAGTTCCCTATATCAAATAAAGGATAGGCAGGTCCAGTCCAGAACTATGTCCTGGGCCATGAGGCATACAAAGACACACATAAAATAGTCCCCAACCAAATAAATTATACTGTTCCTCCAAGTCTTGAAAAAAAGTGTTGATTCAACAGGTAAAAATAAAGAATATATTCATTTTTTCATTCATTTAAGAATGTTCGTTTGAGCAACTACAATCCAAAAGAGCACCATTCTTGGTTTTGTAGGAGATTCTAAAATATGCCCTGATCCATCTTTGTGCTCAAGGGATAGCTGGGGGATAAGATGTTCATGTGTGAAACATTAAGTGTTAATAGGAGTGAAATGGTAAAGGATAAAGGGAAAAAGGCCACAAGGCAGTGGGAGACAGAGTCCAAGTAAGTAGTATAAACATTAGGTTCTACAAAAATCAAGGGAAGGGAGCAGAGACTATATGCTATGGTGCTTAGATATAACTTCATGTAAAAAGTCAAAGGAAAATAACCTTTCCATATAGATGGTTTGATCAAGAATATGGAGAAAAAACTATATATTCAGAGTATATTGTAATTGATTCTTATTATTTGAATAAGAATTGGAAATTGACAAACACTAAAAATCCTAGCTTGATTTTTTAAAAAATTTTGTTGCTTGCCTAGACTTAATAATGTGATGGAGAAAATATTATTAACACAGATTAAACTTTAAATTGTGTTATGGGTATATCTCCCCCACCTAGAGGGGTGGTTGTTAAAGATTTATCTGTATACCCTTGCTAACATGCCACATTCACATAGTTTGTGGCATGGAATGATGGTGGAAATGTCGATTGGGTAAAACTATGATGGGTCTTGCATACCAGGTGAATTCTCTTCTCTTTTTAAAACTTTGTTCACTCATTCCTTGCCATACCTATGTCAAAATCATTCAAGATTCCTTGAAAGTTTATAACCACAGAAATAACATGTTCAGTTACCCTCTGATCATAAACATTAAGCAGAATATAAAACGGGGAAATACATGTTCATCAAAGATGTTCAAGATGTTGATAGAGGAGATAGAGCAGAGAGGCCAGGTGGAAGAAGGATTCTGTGGTTGCTTCTAGGTATAAATACCATTGAGCTAGCATCAAGCTGTGGAACACTGTCGAAATCTCAGAGATGTGTTAATGGCACAAAGAGGGGGACCTGACCAAATGGATGAAGAATATTATCCAAATGATGATTATGGTCCATTTGGGTAGATAACACAAAGAACTTATCTGTCCATCATTATATATATCTAGGTCAGAGTACAGATAGACAATGACTTAGCCCAAGCTAGAATAAGAGGAGAAAGAGTTGGGATACATTTAGGAAATAGCAAAACTCCTTTGATGACTCCAAAAAGAATCATAGGTGGAAAAGCCCATGTTTTTAATAGCAACTTTCTAGGGCAGCTATGTGGCACAGTAGATAGAATACCAGTCTTGAAATCAAGAATACCTGAGATTAAATTCAGCGTCAGACTCTTGACACTTACTAGCTATGTGACCCTAAGAAAGTTGTTTAGCCTTGATTCACACACACACACACACACACACACACACACACACACACACACAGCAACCTCCTACATGTGTTGCTCTATGCCAGTGAGATATTTAATACAACAGTCTCTGAAGAATTAAAAATGAATATCATACAGAAAATAATGGATAAACATGATGAGTATGAGCAAAATGCAACATATGAAGAACTGCAAAAAAGAGCAGGAGTAAAAGTCATCAATGAAATGTATAATTGGAAAAGGAAATGGATTGGTCATATAGCAAGAGCTATGGGTAACAGATGGACAGCCAGCGTACTTCCATGAGGAATCTCACAATGTTATGAAAAATCAAGGATAGTCACATTGAATGAACCACCACACCCCTCCCCTCTATCATAAATTTATGTCAGGGCACAAAAGAGTACACAGGTTAAGCAGGCTTGAATAGAAGGAGATCTGTGTCACTGGAGGGAATTTTTAAATAGATGAGATCACAAATCCATTTCACTATTGAAGGACTCGTGCTCTGATTTTGTCCTCTTTTGTCAATTGTTTCATGTTGGGAAAGTTTTCCAAAAAATGTTTCTGCCTCTATTTAAATCTCTTTCTTTCATCTGTATTATATTTGACTTTGTGGGAGGCAGTATAGAAAACTCTGGGCTGGGTATCTGGAGACTGGGGTTCTATTTCCAGCTCTGTTATTCATTGCGGTTTATATGCAATTAATTTCACCTATGTGGGTCCTAATTTATACTGCATAAACTATAAATTCCTTGAAGACAGGAGCTATGTCAGTTTTTATCTTTGTTTCCTCACCACCATAAGATCTTACACATATTGGGTGCTTAATATGTTTCTAAAATGAAATTGGTTTGAATTTCTAGGTTTATATGTGTATATAATATATGTATGTACGTGTAAAATGTGTTTTCATTCACTTCTACTACTTTCTGCTTTGTTCTACTTCCTACCCTTCTACTTTCTTTAAAGTATTCATGCACATGTCTTATGAAATTGCCCTGCATGAATAGTGGGGGTATGTGGGGTGGAGTTGGCATTGGGGGAGGGTTAAGGCTATGTGTCCAAGTATCAAGAAAACCCAGCAGGAAGAGATAGAAAGAGAAATTCCACTTAAAATCACTACAGGTATTATAAAATATTTGGGAATCTACCTGCCAAGACAAATTTAGGGGCTATATGAACACAAATACAAAACATTTTTCACACAAATGAAGACAGATCTAAGTAATTGGAAAAATATTAATTGCTTATGGGTAGTCTGAATCAATATAATAAAAATGACAATTCTACCAAAATTAATTTACTTATTCAGTGCCATCCTCATATAACTCTCAAGGAATTATTTTACAAAACTAGAAAAAAAAATAAAACAAAAGCCATCTCAAAGAATGAAAGATCAAGAGTATCAAAGGAATCAGTGAAAAAAATGTGAAGGAAGACAGCCCAGTAGTACCAGATTGAAAACTATATTACAAAGCAGTAATCATAAAAACAATCTAGTAACTTGTTAAAAAATAGACTGGTTGATCAGTAGAATAGATCAGGTATACCATAAACACTAGGAAATAACAAGAGTAATCTAGTGTTTGATAAACCCAAAGATCCAGAAGTCATTATTTGATTAAAATTGGAAGAAAAGAGGCCTAGACCAATATTGCATACCTTATAGCAAAATAAGGTTAAAATGGGAAAATGATTTAGACATAAAATGTGACATCATAATTAGGGGAGCATGGAAAAATTTACTTGTCAGATCTATAGATAAGGAAAGAGTCTATGACCAAATTAAAAATAGATGGGGTCACAGGAAATATGAAGGAAAATTTTGATTACATGAAATTTAAAAGTTTCTGAGCAAAGAAAGCCAATACAGTCAAAATTAGAACAACAACAGGAAACTGGGGGAGGTGAGAACAAGTTTTTTTTTTAAATAAAGATCTCATTTCTTAAATATATTGGGAACTCTCCAAATTTATTTTTATAAAAGAGCTATTCCCCAATTGATAAAATGGTCAAAGGATATAAACAGACAGTTTTCAGAAGAAGAAATAAAAGCTATAAATAAGTCACACGAAAATGCTCTAAATATTGATTAGAGGAATGCAAATGTAAAATAACTCTAGGGTACCATTTCAACACCTATCAGTTTGGTTAACATGACAGAAAAGGGAAATAATAAATACTGGAAGGGATATGGAAAAATAAAATACTAATAAATTGTTGGTGGGATTGTGAACTGGTCCAACCATTTTGGAGAGCAGTTCAGAACTAGGTCCAAAGAACTATAAAACTGATCATGCCATCTGACCCAGAAATGTCACTGCTGGGTCTATATCCCAAAGAGATCAAAGAAAAGCAAAAAGACCTATATGTACAAAAATATTTCTAGGAGGAATTTCTAGTAATCCATCAATTGGAGAATGACTAAACAAACTGTAGTACATGATTATGATGGACTAATGTGTACTGTAAGAAATGACAAGCAAAGTGGTTTCAGAAAAAAAACTTGGGGAGTTTTATATGAGTTTATGTAAAATGATGTGAGCACAATCAATAGAATATTGTAACACAGCAATGGCAACATTGTAAGGATGATCAAACATTAAATACTTAGCTGCTCTAATCAAGACAATCATCCAAGACAATTTCTGAGGATCCATGATGAAAAATACCATCCTCCTCCAAAGAGAGAACTGATGAACTAAGTGCAGATTAAAGCATACTTTTTAAAAACTTTTTTATATTTCTTGCTTTATATATATTTTTTGCAACATGGATTATATGTAAATGTCTTATGTGACTTCACATATGGAATTGATATCATATTGCTTGCTTTTTCTCAAAAAGTGAGGGAGAGGTGAAAGGGAAGGAGAGAATTTGGAACTCAAATTTTTAAAAAAATCAATGTTTAAAACAAATAGTGAAAAAAATAAAGACTATGTGTTTATGAGCTCTTATTTGCAATTATAATTAAATTCATATAGAACGTCTTTGAGAATAGCCATCATTTTGTTTATAAATGTGTATGCCTAAGGCTGGCACATAGTGGGCACTGAAGAAGTGGCCTCAGTAAAGTTAGCGTCAAATGGATTTACCTCAGTGTGTTACTTTGGGGGAGCTACCTAACCCTCAATGGACCTTAGTTTCTTCACCTGTAAAATAAAATGTTTGGAACAAATTACCTCCAAGATCTCTTCAAACTAAAAATCCATGATCTTTATTCTCTGAACCATTTGACGAATTGCTTTTATTTAAAATGTCTGGCCATCGCCTCCACTAATTCACTGGCCTCTTTACACCATGACATGGCATTAGACCAGCACTTAATACTGGAGGAAATATCTAACTCAAAATGATTTAATATTTATACCTTTATAAGTCTTTTCATATAAATGAAATTTACTTACTTCAGTGCTTTAAGGACTTATGATTGCATTTTAGTGGATACTTCTTCCACTGAATAGATTATCACCCTCTTCACCTCAACCTACAAATCAAAGAAATATCCTTCCAGGGAATCCTAGGGTTTTTTTTGGGAAATACAGTCACTAGAGCTCTAACTAGAAATTCCCCCATCTATGGAAAGGTAGAAAGGTGGAGAATCTAGTCATGATAAAGAATATAGGAGGATTGGGATGGGGGTACCAGAGGATGGAGGAAGAAGAGAGGATAGTCCAATTGCTAGTGCATTGAGCTGGAAGAAGGGAAAACAGCCCCCTCCTGCCACTATCAATCAATGCTGTTTAAGATGTTTGGAGAAGAATGAGGTGTACCCAGAAGAGGGAATCCATGCAATGAGAATTTTTGAGTGAATATGTGGAAGGGAGTGGGGTGTGCCTAGGCAGTGCAATTTCACTAGCTGTGGAGATTGACAAAGAACCCATTGTGAGGAGATAAGTACTCAAGGAGGGCCATGAAGCATCTTTATTGTCAACAAGCAAACTACACTGGGGAGGAATCACTTTCTTGAAAATGAAGTGTAACGTCAAAAGGGCTACAAATCTGTGCAGACACCTTTTGATCCAGCAACAGCACTACTAGGTCTGTATCCTGAAGAGATTTTAAAAAGGGAGCGGGGAGTAAGAAACTATTTGTACAAAAATATTTGTAGTAACTCTTTTGTGGTGGCAAAGAGTTGGAAACTGAGGGGATGCCCATCAATTGGGGAGTGGCTGAACATCTTGTGGTATACAATCATAATGGAATATTATTGTGCTATAAGATATGACAAGCAGGATGATTTCAGAAAAAACATGAAAAGACTTAGCTGATACAGAGTGAAGACAGCAGAGCCAGAGAACATTGTACATAGGAACAGCAATATTGTATGATGGACAACTACGAATACCTTAGCTACTCTCAGAAATACAATGATCCAAGATAATCCCAAAGGACTCATGATGAAAAATGCTATCTGTTTCCTGAGAAAGGATTGATGCCATCTAAGCACAGACCAAAACATACCATTTTTCTCTTCCTTCTTTTCTTCTTTTTTTCTCATTTTAGTTTAAATTTTCTTCTACAAAATGACTACTATGGAAATGTTTTACAGGATTGCACATGTATAACCTATATATGATTTCTTAATATCTCAGGGAAGGATAGAATTTGGAACTAAACAACTTTTCTTTTAATCTTATTTTTTTATATGTAATTGGGGAAAATTAAAATATTATTAAAAAGAATTGTTTACCTCTCTAAATGTGAATGAAGAGCATGGTGCAAAACCTGATGGTTCAGTCTAAGTCATAGCTCTTTTTGCTACTATATTCCATCACCACAGCATATCTTAATATTTATAGAGAAACATCTAATACTTGATACCCTTGGAAAAGGTGAGCAATTTATTCCCTTCTTCATGAGGGTACCAAAGCTGAAGTCTGAAAAGTATTTTCAGGATTTCAAGTAGAGGACATGCAAATATCAAAAATGTTGTTCTTATCATTGTGCAGGCTATGTTTTCAGGATTGACAGTATTTTCCTAAGTCATCTCAGCTGAATTAGAATTCTTCTCTGTTCTCTTTGTCCAGTTAGACTTGATAGATATTTCTGACTATTCATTAAATAATATCTAAATCACAAAGTAATAACCATCATATGACTCTCTCATAACTATCTGTTTCTAAAAGAATTATAGCAGCAATGGCTCTTAATAGCCATTTTACCATGCCAAGATGCAGCGAGCCACTCTTAGGTAATCTCCAATGGGAATGATCCAAATTGGGTACCCTGTTGAAGTGATCTTTAACTAAAGGTCAAACTCAATTTTACTTGCAACATTGAAGATACTTTGATGTGAAAGTTGCCTCTTAGAAATAACTTTAGTGTAAAATTCACTCTATATTCATTTTGTAAATTTTTATGTTGCAGAAGAGGAATTTCCCATCTAATTTTACCATTTAACTTTCTTGTATCTCTAATTCTACTTTCTTAAATCTTCACTTTTCTCATTGCTTGGCAGGAAGATTACTTACATTCAATGAGACAGCCCCTTGAGTACAGGGGCAAATAAATAAACTTTCCACGTTACTGACTGGTGATGTTAGAAAGAGCAGAGAAATCATTCAACTTTTTTTTTTTGAAGACAACGTTTTTCACCTGGGTCATCCACTGCCTAGCTGTGTGACCTTGGACAAGTTATAGTCTCTCTGAGCCTTAGTTTTCTTATCTATAAGAGTATTTGGCTGAGTAATCTCTAAGGTCCTCTCTACTTTAAAAAATTCTATAATTTTTAATACTCTAATTCTATCATTGGATGATAAAGGTAAGATCACTTGGAATTTTGTGCACTAAAATTTCCTTACATAATATTCAGATAAAAATCAAATCTAGAAAAATACAATGGCATAACAGATTGGTATGTGACTCTGAAATCAACAAGAGGTGGGTTCAACTTCTGCCTCTGAACCATATTAGCTATGTGTGACCTTGGGAAAACTCACTCCTTCATTCCTTTCTGGGATCTTCTTTTGACTCTCTAAACTTCCTTCTCCACCACAACTCAGTAGTTTTCTCACCCTGGAAGATCCTTTCATCCCAGCAGCCTTCTCACTCTGTAAAATAATTTCTCCCACACACATACCCCTCCCGTCTACTTACCCCTTCCCCTGAATTGATTAGTTCTTGCCAGAACCTTCATTTTAAGGGAATTGCCTGGGTCAGCCATTTTTACTCTTTGTTCTTCTGTGTGCTCTGCTTTTGCCTCTTTGAACTTCTTTCTCAACCATGCCAGCTTATGTCCCTTCTTCCCCAACCCAATTTTCAGTTTCTTTTTATGGGTTATTTTCCCTATTAGAAAGTGAGCACCTCAAGGCCAGGGATTGTCTCTTATTCCTATTCTCAGTGAATAGCACAGTGCCTGGCTTAATAAATAGTAAGTGCTTAATAAACACTTTCTAAGATTAAAAGTTGTGGAGTGGGTATGGACAAAGGCAGTAGTTTCACAATGCCATTGAAATTACAGATCTCCCTGCTCCACTTGTTCCCCCCCAAAAGTTAGTCTAAATCAGACATTTTAAATTTACCTGTGTTGTTTCACCATTTAGCAAAATCTGCATAGTCAGTTGGAAGATTCTACAAATGCTAAATCTATTTATCTTCCTCATTTAAAGGTATGCAAGATAAGCTAGACTTTCTTTTTTAAGGACTATATGGAACCACAGAGTCAAAAACATCCCTCTGCTTCATGAAGAGTCATCCTCTTCTTCCAGCTAGATTTCCTCTTCCACTCATTGCCCTAGATGATCACTGGGCTCTGTGACTCTGGAACAATGAGATTAGGTCTCTCTAGGTCCCTCCCTGAGCATTTTTCTAATACTGAATTTTCCCTCAGATTAATTAAGATGTGCTATATTCCTGACTCTGTGTCCCCCACCAACCACCTCAGTTTCTCTCTCATTCATTGAACTAAAAGGATTATCTCCTATAGGGCCATCAGAATTTGGACATCTATCCCTATGCTCACCCAAAGATTTCATGGCTCTCACCAGTTTGCACATGCCTCATGCTCTCTGCCATGCCCAGGGGAGCACTTCACATATTTCTAGACTTAAAGATAGAAAGATAAACCATCAAACAAAATAATCAAAATTATGAGGAAAAAGAGAACTACGGAACTTCCTGGTAGAGGTGCATAGTTGAAAATCTGTGTACCTTATAGTCTGGTTTTCTTGCTAGTTCAAGCATGGGCAAAATTCATTCAAACTCAACCTGTATTCAAACAACTAGGACTGGAACATTAAGGAAATTTACTTTGTCATAGTTCCTCCATTCAGTGGAATCTCCCATAGAAGGGTTTTTTCCTGATTGTTCATATGGTTTTGAGATGGTACCCAAGGAAGTGGAATGGGTTTTATAATCCCAGGTCTGACTAGCCCAAGCTATTGGCATCTGGACTGAAAAAAGAGGGAGTCAGGTTATATCTCCAAGAAGAAAGGAAATTGGCCACAACATGGTCAATCTGGACAATGAAGGCACATTCAACCATGTGTCAGTTGATCATATCAATTATGTGACAATCTAATTCAATAATTCAGGTGTCCAAAAAGACTAATCAACCAAATTCCCCTGTAGTTATACAATACCACAGATATTTATTCAGGGCTTTTCAGATAAGCAGGCACCACATCTACAAAGGTCAAACAATATGTTTACAAATGACTCAATATAGAATTTATAAAAATTAAGGGAAGTGATTTTGAGAGGTATCCAGCACTAATAACTGAGGAGACCTGGGAAGGTCTCTTGTAGAAGGTGGTACCTGGGCTGTCTCTTGAAGGAATCTATAGATTTTATGATACAGAAGTGAGAAGGGAATACATTCCAGACAGTTTCCACTCTCTGAACACCTCCTCCAAAGCTTCCTAGCCAGCTGCTCAGAAGCCTTCAGCAGAGACTATACCTAGGGGAACTTATGCCCTGATGCCAGGCTCTCCAGATGGGTGACTGCTTCTCCCAAAACAGTCTGTGGAAAGCTTGAGTCAGGCTTTGCTTTACTTCTTTTCTCTGGTAATCTCTCCCACAGCCTTCTCATCAACTCTCTTGCAGTAGCCTAAACCACTTCTTCCTCACTCAGACCTTCCTTCACTCTTTTTAGGAACCAGGAACCAAGGTCACATAAATTCTGCAACACATCTTGACCATTTGTCAATCTACTCTCTATTGTTCCTATTACCCTCTCAGGAAGAAAAGAATGAAGGACAGAAGAAAGGAAGGAAGGAGGGAAAAAGAAGGAAGGAAGGAAGGAAGGAAGGAAGGAAAGAAGGAAAGAAAAAAAGAAAGAAAGAAAGGAAAGGAAAGGAAAGGAAGGAAGGGAAAGGAAGGGAAAGGGGGAAGGGAGGGAGGGAGGACTGAAGGAAACAAGCTTTTATTAAGTTCTTGATATGTGCCAGACACCATGCTAAGCATGGTGCTAGAAAAATACTAGGAAAAAGCAGCCATTTCCTGCCCTGAGGGAGATTACCTTTTAATGGGGGAAGAAAATACACTAAAAGAATGATTTTTTGAAATGCCATACAGGATGATTGTGAGGATCAAATAAGATGTTTTATCAAGAGACTGCTGGGGTTTGGAGGTGAGAGAAGGCTAGATGCAGGCAGTGCCTTCTTTAAGTTGCTTCTCGGTCTTGTTTTCTGAGAGAGGATGTGAATGCTTAGGGGAGGGGAGGACTTGACCTTGCAGCTGAGGGGCTGCCAGAGCACAAGCCCATTGTGAGAATATATGCCTAGAGAGGTTGTAATGACCATGTCAAAAGAGAATTTGCCAACTTTGCAGTAGTGAACAGTAAAATACAGAAGCCAGTGGTGGCAAGCAGAGAGAAGACCAGAAAGCAGTTGCTCAATTGATAATAATGATCATGATATCTAGTATTTATGTGGTGCTTTAAGGTCTACAAATCACTTTATAAATATTAACTCATTTTATCCTCACAACAACCTTGGGAAGTAGGTGTTATTATTACCCCCATTTTACAGTCGAGAAAACTGAGGCATACACAGGTTAACTGACTTGCCCAGGGTAACACTGGTAGGAAGTATATGAGTACAGATTTGAGGTCAGCTCTTTCAAAGAGAAAGAAAAATGGAGAGGGAGAGGGGGAGGAGGAAGGGGAGAAGGATAGATAGAGGGCCGGGGAGAAGAAGAGGGGGAGTAAGAGTGGGAGGGGAGAGGAAACAGAGACACACATACAGAGAACTGATTTTAACAGCTTCTGGGAACAGATAGGATAATTTCTCTGCAGGTATCCCTAGGATTAAGCATATCAGTTATCTCTGTGATAGCTGGTTAGGTGAGTTAGGCTGTCAACATTTTGAAAAGAAACAATGCCTTCAGGAAGGAGTTGAGTGATTAGAGAGAAAGCTCCTGCCCAAAGGAGGAATAAGCCCTAGCATAGCTCCTCCAACACAAAGGTGTAAGGAGCCCTGGATGAGATTCACTTTATTTTCTCATGGCTCAAGCAGTATTAGAAATTATTTTTCCAGTTATACCACATCCTACTGTGTGACCTTCAATTCCCACTACTTCCAGGACTTGGCTTTTGAACCTCAGAACCCCAGCATCTGCTCTATTTTGAACTTATTAGTATCATTATAAAACTCAGGTCATTCTTATTCTATGGAGGAAATGAGAATTCATATTCTAAGCTAAAATGATAGTTTATATTGATGCAATAATGATAAAACATATGCAAATCTTGCTATTTGTGTGTTTGGTGCATTAGTATGTTACACTATTTATGATACAGATGTCAAATATTGTTAAACGTTTGTATAAATCAAAAAGTATAACCATCCTTTGCAGAGAGAGAGAGAGAACTCTGTGATTTCTTCTGCACATCTGTCACTCCCACACCCTCACCCTGTTTGACTCGGCCAGAGCTTACTCTTCAGACTTTTGTAGCAAATTCAGAGACTTAAAAGTATAAGTGAGGAGGGAGAAATGATACTCAAGAGGAAATTTGGTGTAGTCAGATGGAGATTATAATTGTAAAGTCCTTAGCACAGTACAAGCACAGTCTAGCACATAGCAAGAGTTATATAAATGTTAGTGATGATGATGACAAAGATGGTGAAGCCAGTCTGGAAGCTAAGAAGACCTGAGTTCAAATACTATCTCTGACATATTCTGGTAAGATGACCTAGGGCAGATCAGTTAGCCTCTTCCTGCTCTAGCTAGCTCACTAAGACAGTTAAGTCACAGAGAAAGTTTGGTTCATTAGAGTTTCCTTACTGAAAAGCTAAGAAAGCTGAAACCAAAGGTCTAATCATTGTCCTACATACTGTAACCTGCCTCCAAGGCAAGAGATTAAAAAAAAAAGGTAGTTTCCAATTTATCAACAGATTGTGATCTAAAAGTTTATTTAAGAGTCAGTTATTTGGAACTTGGAAGGCAATTCTTCATAATGCTATGTAAAATGAGTAGGTTCCTGAACCAGTGCACAAATTATCTAACTCATAATATACCTAGCTTTATAGATATTTTTCTGCTTATTCTTTCTCTCCTCTGCTTCTTAGTTTCTCTGATTTCTTTCAAGACACAATTCATATCCCATCTCCTGTAGAGATTTCTTCTTGACCTCCCTTTCTCCTCTCCCACAGCTAGTGCTGTCTCTCAGAGATGACCTTCCATCTACTTTCTCTATATCTTGAAGATATCTGATAGTTTACACAATGAGGGTTCTATTGTATTGTGCAGATGGCATCAGATTGTTTGGCTGAGGAGGACACCAAGAAGCTGGCTCTCATAAAATAGTGGCTTGGAGAGACAGGAGAATATGTAAACTATCTGCCACTCTTTTTTGTTGAATAGTCATATGATGAAAGGAAGGCTTTCTGATTAGTTTTGGAGGGATTCAGGGTCAACATTAGCCATTTCTCCTTTTACCAGACTCACTCATGGGGAATCTTGGTGAGTCTTTCACTCATGGAATCAATCTTGTGAGAGACCATGTAGCAAAGGAGACTTATCTTCCCTGAGTCCATGTGGCCCCGAGAAAAGGTTAAAATTTTGTGCCTTTTCATTTCCTCTTTTCCATTCTAGGTGAAGGAAGTTAAGTCTCATGATCTAGTGATCTCCAGAGGTTTTCAAGCAGACAATCCAGGGTATCCTATGTTCCAGAGTCTGTATTCCAGAGCTAGATTTTGAGAGTGACCTTCAAAATCCCAGGCCAACAGAAGGACTCATCCACAACACCATGCCACATTTGGACATGAAATCGGTAGGACCAATGCTATACAGGAGGGGAGCTAAGTTATGAGACTAATCCTCCTGTTGGAATAAGGAGAGCTATTGGGGGGAATGTTTGTACTTTGTTCTTACCATATCTTTGAAGTAAATATCTTTTTATAAAAGCTAATGATGTTAAGTGATTAAGTAGGACAGGGTTATGAGTTATTGGTCCCTAATGCTTTTTTTAAAAATTTATTTATTTTCTTGTTTACATCATTCATTTCCATGAGATTTTGAGTTACACATTTTCTCCCCATCTTTCCTCTAATGCTAATAAAACATAGATACTGGGGGAGGGAGGGGTCAAGAAATAACAGTACAGACCAAAAAAAAAAACCAACCTTCTAATCCCTCAGGATACCTTGAAAGGACATTTGGCTGACCTGTCTCTGAGAAACAAGACCAGAGTGTATACTCTAAAATTATATTTGATCTTCCCTCTTAGAATATAACCTTCTTGAGGGCAAGGACCACATTTTTGCCTTTCCATGTACTTGGAAGCTTAACATAGTGCCTGGAATTTAACAAGTACTTAATAAATATTTCTTGACTGACTCAATCAACAAAGTTTTATCAAGAATTTCTAAACTTTGAAATAGTTGCTTGGGATACAAAGACCCAATTGAAACAGTTTTAGAATTTGTGAAGCAGGCAACTTCATGCAACCCTTTCATTTTACAAGTAAGGAAACCAAGGCCAGGTAAGATAAAGTGACTTAGGTCATACAAGTAGGTTAAGCAGAATTTGAACCTGGGTCCACTGCTAATCCATTGCTTTATCCACAATGTTTCACTTTTTCTATATTACTGTGCTGTTATCACTACAGATCCCCCTCTGATCCCATTTATAAAGATATTCATCCATAGAGTCAAACTGGCTACTCAAAAACCAGATCTCCTTTGCTTTCAGTCCTGGAAGACTAATTAAGGATTCCCTCAGCCTTGTAGGACTTTTCCATTTCTAATCCACTGGTGGTAGTGAAGAGGGATAATTAGAGATCTCAGCAGGATAGGAGCCTGACCACTGTAAACACCTTTAGATACTATTCAATCTAACTTGATCCTTTGTCCCCTGTCCTTTTCTTCTGAAGGCCCCAGGGATTAGCCTCACTGCTTCCTTTTCCACTTTCATACCTACTGATTTAAACTAGGATTTTCCTTGTTCTCTCATAAGCTGGAATGCCACCACATTTGTCCTCACAGCCTACTCCCTGTAGCAAGCCAAAAGCCTTTATGAAGTTCCAAAGGCTTTTTGTTTGTTTGTTCTTTTGTTTTTTACTGATCTTGACAACAGAAAGTCTCACAGAAGGAAGATTGAGGACAAGGACAAGTGCTTTGTTTTGTGCTCCAGAAGCTCATTTACAAGTCTATTCTTTGGCATTCTGTATATACCTTCCCAGAGGAATGCTGTGATATAAAAGGGACTAGATTCTCCAAAGAGGCCTTAAAAAAAAGAGGTAGGCGTGTATGTATGAGGAACAGTGTGAACCACTTAGGTGTTCTGTATTAGAAGAAAGTATTAGAAGAAAAAGTATTAGAAGTATTAGAAGAAAAAGAAGAAAGTTTCAGATGCTTTGGGGAGATCCTTTGTAGAGAGCTAATAATAAAAAAAAAACAAGGATGAGAAGGGCATGGGATAAGAAGGCATGGAAATGGTAGTTCTCATAGTGTTTTGGTTGAGGGAATACTTATATCAGGAAACAGGGGAGTGAAAAGCTTCACTCTCAGTTACCTCCCCAATTATTGTATTTGGTTTTTCACTCATTAGCTACAGGGAAAGATAAAAGACCCAGAAGGGTGATGATGATGATGATGAACTTTTAGGTCAGGAGGGACTCAAGTGAGATTTATCTGAATTTTCTGGGAACAAGTAATTCTAGAATATTTCTTCTGAGAAACAATAAGGAAGTATCCTAATAAGGAATGAATGAGAACATAGTACACAGGCCTCAGATACTGCACATCAGACCAGTTTGGGAGCTGGGAAAGCAGTTTGCATTAGAAATAGAGCAGGAAGAAGACAGCACCTTGGCTCCCCTTGCTTTGGTCCCTCTCACAAAAACTGATGGCCCCAGTACAGGTAAAAGGTAATAATATATGACTCAGGTGGGATCATAGATGACCAGGAGAAGGGGACCTTAGAGATCATTCAATCCAACCTCCTCACTTTACAGCTAAAGTCATGTATCGCACTCAAGGTCACAGAATTAGTATTGGCAGAGCTGGAGCCTAGAATTTAGACTCATGTCTTCTGACTCAATCCAGTCCTCTTTCCCTGGGAAGTAGCTAAACCTATAGTGGCAATGGGAAGAAGCTTTATTGAGTTTGACAGACACTGAGGGTTTTGTTTTTTTTTTGTTTTGTTTTTTGTTTTGTTTTTATAATAAATTGAAGCTTTGTGGCAACCCTGTGTTGAGCAAGTGTATCGGTGCTATTTTGCCAACAGCATCTGCTCACATTGTGACTCTGTCATATTTTGGTAATTTTCAAAATATTTCAATTTTTTCATTATGATTATATGTGTCATGATGATGTATGCTCCGTGATCTTTGATGTTGCTATTGTAACTGTTTTGGGGCACCACAAACTGCACCCATGTAAAATGTCAAACTTAATAGATAAATGTTGTATGTGTTCTGACTACTCCACTGACCTGTTGTTCTTGTATCTCTCTCTCCTCTGATATTCCTATTCCCTGAGACAGAACAAAATTGAAATTAGGCCAATTAACAACCCTACAATAGCCTCTAAGTATTCAAGTCAAATGAAGAGTCAATTGATGTGGCAAACTTAATTGTTGTCTTATTTTATGAAAATGCCACAGTCACCCCAACTTTCAGTAAGCACCATCCTCAGTCAGCAGCCATCAACACTGTGGCAAGACCCTCCACCAGCATACAGATTATGACTCACAGAAGGCTTAGATGATGGTTAGCAATTTTTTTAGGCAAAAATGTATTTTTAATGAAGATATGTACATTGCTTTTTAGACATAATACTAGTGTATACTTAACAGATTATAGTAGATTGTAAACATAACTTTCATATGCACTGGGAAACAAAAAAAATGTGACTCTCTTTATTGTGATATTCATTTTATTGTGATGCTCTGGAAATGAAACTGCAATCTCTCTGAGGTATGTCTGTAGAAGCTAAAGGACAGTCCCACTCCCATTCTATTGGGGAACACAGTGCATAAAAGGGAAGCAAAGTACAGGTGGGGAGGTATGGTAGGGGATGGTACCTGCTCAGGGCAGGATGAAAAGAAAAGTTCAAGTAATCAGGAGTAGAACCTAGAGGGTAATGAAACAGTGCTCATGGCTGGCCTGGGAGAGCCTAGGAGGAACTAACCAATCAGAGAAAGGGATTCTAGAGGTGGTGGGAAGTTCCAGGGTAAGAAGGCTGTTGTGTCATGGTGAAGAAATAAGTTCATAGAATTAGGAACAGAACCACTTATTCATTGAATATGGATTTGAACTCAAATGGGGAAAAATTAAACTAATTTGACACACCTAGAACTCACCAAACTAACACTGGTTTTGTTTAAAACCAAATGGTAAGCATAATCAGTTTTGGATTCAAAATAAAATTTGAAGGTATCTGTATAATCTTGGAAAGATTAATTAATCTAAATACCCTGGCTCTCAATTTCATCATAGGCAAAATGAAGGGACTGGACTCAGTACTCTCTAAGGTCTCTGCTAGTGCTAGATCTTTGATGCTTTAATGTAGCTTTGTTCACCTTTTTCTTCCTAGTATGATTAGTGTCTAATGCATATAGACTCTAAATGGGCAAACATGTAGCAATGAAAAGAAGATGAGGGAAAAAGGAAGAAGCGGCAGAGAAAAAAAATGACATGCTGCCCCATGTCCCCTTGCAGGAGTCTAATGGACTTTGAGACTTATAGTGCAGTGGCCATTGGGTCACCATTATAGGCATAGCAATTCCTGCTGATGCCAAGCTTGCAGACTTGATTGAGTCTGGGCTCTTTCATACCCTGCATTGGTCTCATCTCCTGCAATGGAACAAAGCTGCCACTATAGGCATCACTGACTTTCAGATCCAGAGGACACAATGTTCCAGTGGTGATTGACAAGTTGTTATCCCAAAGTTTGCAGCTGCCTTACAATGACCTTGGTTCTGGGATCAGGGCCAGTACCCAGCTAAACTCACGACCTTGCATCTTCAGGGAGTTGGGAGGACATAAGGCTATTTGCTTGGGCCATGGATATTGGGAGTGTTTGCTGATGGTGTATTTCCTCAGAATCACACTGCTTGCTATTGTGAGTAAAGTGTTCTTGTTCTTTACTATTACGGCGATGTCTTTATGGTTTGTTAACTCCAGCTAGATTTAAGAGAAGGGAGTTGTCAATGGGGTTGGAGTAGAGTCAGAGCCGTGGAAGAATTTTGAATCCTGGAGTATCAGATAATAGGGGATTAACTATAACCCCTCCCCCTACAGACACCTATTATTGTAGCATGGTCCCAGAGTTAAGACCAATTAGCCTAGGATCAATTAGCCTGAAGTAGAAAGAAATCTGGGTGGCACAGTGGATAGAAAGTCAGGCCTGGAGTCAAAAAAGACTGAATTCAAATTTGGTCTCAGACACTTACTAGCTGTGTCACCCTGGGCAAATCACTTAGCCTTGTTTGTCTCAGTTACCTCATCTGTAACATGAGACGGAGAAGGAAATGGCAAAATACTCCATTATCTTCACCCAGAAAACCCCAAATGGGGTCATGAAGAGCTGGAAATGAATGAAATGACTGAAAAACAAGAAAGAAATCTGGGTGTATGATATAAAAAACACTAATAAACATTTCAAACTGGGTCCTCCCCTATCATAGCAATTACTTCTTCAGGCAGCATTGCTCCTGTCATCTTGAGTCTGCTGACTCGGTAGGTAGTTTTGTTAACCCATACACATTGCTATGCTTATATAAAGCAGAAAGGAATGAGGGCTAAAACACGTGTAGAATCCCCTTGCTAGTCTTGCTGGTATGTACTCCTATCATTCATTGTAGAGATAGAGAAGGGAGCTGTCCAGCAGACTCAGTGGAGCACTGCTTCAGAGGAGGAAAACCCCAAATGAATTACAAAAAAAAAAATGCCAAAAAGGAAACCATGTTGACTTTTTCTTTAAATGTAGTCACTATTTCCCTGAATGCAGCTTTAAAACAGCCATAAAACCATCTCTTTTCACCAGAATATTTAATTCATGGATTAATTCATAAAGAATAAATGAAGACATTTTAAATTTTATATGAAAGTGTGAATGTGAATTATTACTTTACATTTTTTAGTGCATTCATCAAAATTAGTTTTGGGAAGTCTCCCATATTTCAGATGGTCTATGTTCACCCCTATTTGTTCTCCTCAGTGACTCTGTTAACACACTTTTACTTCATGACCGAAACATATCCCTACATGTATGGGTGAAAAAAAATCACTTTAATATTATTACTATTTTTTCTCTTCTGTTAGAAGCAGGTATATGGTAGTAGAATAAACCTTATATCAATTAATCAGCCTGAAGACAGAGGTTTGGAACCTGAGGTTTATAGAAGTTTTGGGCTGCTACTGGTGGTAAATGGGTAAATTTCAGGGCGTTTATGAACATAATTTGGAAAAAAAAATACACTTTGTTTTTGCTAACCTTTGGTTTTCTTTTCGATCTTTTTCAAAAATTTCTTTATGCATTTAAATGCACTTACACACTTAAAAAATTATTCTGAGAAGGGGTCCATAGACTTCATCAGCATGTCAAAGGGATTCCTATCATAGAAAAGTTTGAGAACACCTAATGTGGGCGTAAAGTACATGTAGGTCAGGAAACTAGGTTAGGTAGATCCTCTCCTTGAGCAGAACAGCGGTTGTTATATGTTGGCAAATACAAAATAAAAAAATTTATGTATTAAGCTATAAAAGTCTATGATTTCACATATTTACTGGGATCCTATTATGGACCTTGCAGTCAGTCAGTCAAATAGCATTTAAGTCCCAATTGTCCAGGCACTGTGCTTATTGCTGGGAACCTAAAAAGGACAAAACACAGTCCCTGCCCTTGCGGTGCCTACCCTAGTGCTAGGTACTAAGGAATACGAATAGAAATGGAAGAAATGAAGTCTTTAAAGAACAATTAGAAATATTGTAGGAGAGTGAAAACATTTGTGGTTGTTGAGTCATTTCAGACACATCTGACTCTTTGAGATCCCATTTGGGATTGTCTTGGTGAAGCTATTAGAGTGTTTTGCCATTTCTTTCTCCAGCTCTTTTTACAGATGATGAAACTGAGACAAACAGGGATAAGTGACTTCCCCAGGGTCACACAGTTAGTAAGTATCTGAGGCCAGATTTGAACTCAGAAAGATGAGTCTTCCTGACTCTAGGTCTGGCATTCTATCCACTGTGTTACTTAGTTGCCTTAGAAAGAACACTAGATTTGGGATTAAATGACCTGGATTGGAATCCATCTTCACCATTTACTAGGTATAGGATAATGAGCGAGTCAACCTTTTTATACCTCTTTTTCCCCATATGGAAAATGAAGAATAAATATTTATCCTATTCATAGTGTTGTTGTGAGAGTTAAATGATATAATGAATATAAAAGCATTTCACAATCAAAAAGAGTCATGTAGATAAATATGAACTATTATTCTTAAGAGTATCATAGTGTAGTCAAGGAGTTGACACATACCTGGATGAAACAATTAATGAACACAACAATCATATGTTAAAATCTTATTTTGTGAAAACAAGATAGTGCTAAATTAGCAATTTCCAGCTAGCCAGAAGATTTAAATATATATATCTAAATTGAGACACATATATGTCTACACACATATTGTGTATGTGTGTGTAAAACAAAAATAGTTGTCATTTACAGAGATCTTTAAGGTATGCCAAGTATTTTACAAATATCTCATTTTATCCTTACCACAACCCTGAGAGATAGGTACAATTATTGTCTAAATTTTATAGATGAGGAAACTGACGTAGGCAGAGGCGAAATGATTTGCCCAGGATCACATAACTAGTGTCAGAAACAGGACTTGGACAGTGGTCTCCCTGATTTCACATGTGCAAATGAGGCAGCATGAAATAGTGGGTAGACAGCTGCCCTCAGAGACAGGAAGGCCTGGATTCAGGTCTCACCTTGGGTCATGACCTTGGCAAGTTACCTAATCTCTAAGTGCCCCAAACAAATCTGTTAATTGCAGAGAAAGTGCTGACCTGCATTGGTAAAGGAAGTTCCATAACTGGTGTTCTCTGGACCAATGAAATCACAGTTCTGGGGAAAAAATGTATAAGTTATATACTTACCCTTACAACTAATGAAATGCAAAATCACAGATCATTTGAAATATTAGCATAAATATTCTGTGCACACAGGTGAATTCTCAAATGGCTCTGTGATCTTGTTGAAGTGAATGACTGATGCAGATTGCACCCCATCTTTTTCCTTCCGGTCTTTTGTCCATGTCAAATTCAGCTCTAAATCTATGATCTATGTCTTTCCTCCAGGACCTCCAGATCCCAGAAGGATTCCAGTTATCCCCAGCTCCCCTGTACATTTACCCTCCAGCCCCAGGGACCTGGGGCCTTGCCAGGGGAAAAATCAAGTACCCAGCTCAGGAGCAGGGTCACAGTCTTGGCAGGGCAGCTGAAGGAGCAGGAGTTGGGCTTCCCTTAGTCCTGTTCAACCTGCACCTAGTGAGCTTGGGGCAGAACTTTGGGTTTGACTTAAGAGGATAAAAACCCATCAATGAGATCTCTCCCAAAATGGAATCTAGTATTACTTTTTAACTGAGTCCTTTAAGCAAAAGCTAGATGATTGCCATAAGCTAGGTCTGTTGTAGATTGGACTATTGGCACCAGAGGGAGGTCTTTTGTGGGAGGATGCCACTTTTGCTACTCAGGGAAGGAGCACAGGGGTCTCTTGAAGATGACACCACCCCTCAAAATTATAGAGGGAGGGGCATTTGAGCAGACATCAAGGAAACTGGGGTGGTTTCTTCCTACATAAGGTGGGTGTAAGGAGGCACTGACAGGGTCCCCAAGAGTTTTCATGCCACATTCTGTACCATGCAGCACCAAGAATACTCATATGAGCTGAGGCTAATAAACTGTCTAGATGGTTCAGAGGAGAGAATGATTGGAGCCTGTCGATCTAGGAGTGCTGGTACCAGAGCTACTTAGTCTTCTCCCTCAGAGCTGAGTCTCTTCCAACACTGAACCATCTTCAAGGGCTCTAGTTCCAACATCAACCACCTGAGTGAATACAATTCTGCTACTTAAGATAAATGATTTAGAACTGGAAAGAGACCCATTTTACAGATGAGGAAACTGAGGACATTCTCAGTTAAGTGACTTGCCCAGGCTCATACCTTCTGTTAGCCTGTATGCAAAAGGAAATTTGAATCCAAGTGTTCCAGACTCCAAATCCAGTGTTCTACTCACTACTATATTGCCTCAAGTCAATTCGCTATTGTGCGTGAATTTACGTAAACAGTCAACAAGTATTTACCAAGCACCTGCTATGTTGCAGAATCTATTGTAAGCCCTGGGGACAGGGAAATGTTTCTAATCTGAGAAATAAAGGAAGCAAGAGTATCCAAGAGGTAGATGGGGGGAAGAAAATAATTTCAAGCATGGGGTGTCAGTCATTAGAAAGGCACAAAGGCAGAAGATGGAGTACCTTGCGTGAGAAACAGCAAGGACTCTGGTTTCACTAAACTCCAGAGTATGTGCAGGGGAGGTAGGTGTGAGGAGATTAGAAAGATAGGAAGGGAAGAGGTTATGAGCGGCTTTAAAATTCAAATAGAAAATTTTATATTTGATCCTAGAGGCAATAGGGATCCCCTGGAGTTTATTCAATGGAAGGGACGATGCATTCAAACCTGTGCTTTAGGATAATAATTTGGTAGCCGAGTGGAAGTTGAACTAGAGTGAGAAGAGATGATGCTGGGAGGCTAGTCAGAAAGCTATTGCAATACTCAGGTGTCAGATGATAAGGACTTGTGCTTAGATGGTAGTATCAGAGCAGAGAATGGGGCATATATAAGAAATGTTATAATGGTAGAACAGCAAGAACGTGGCAACATCTTAAATATGGGATCTGGGAAGAAAAACGAGTCAAGGACAATACCTAGGTTGTAAGCTTGGGTGACTAAGAGGATTGCGGTCCCTGACAATAATAGGGAATTTAGAAAGAAGGGAAGGTTTTTCACCATTCCGTTAAGTTTACTATATGTAGTTTAACAAATGTTATTGTTGCTTTCCTTCTTTTCTCCTTACATCACAAAGATATCAGTGGAACATCAGGACTACCCAATGATAATCCTTCCTTCTTATCACATGACCAATCCACCTTATTCCCTAATAAACTATTTTGATACATCCTTCATTCTGCCCCAGAGTAATACTATTATGTATATATATGAACTATAGTTTGCTCATACCTGCCATATGTTTTCCCACTGCCTCTGAATGGTATTCAATTTTATTTCTTCTCTTTGTGTTCTTCCATGTTCGTGTTTTGCTTTATTTTGATTTTATTCAATTAATTTCCATTTGTTCAATTAATTTCCATTCCACCTTTCTGTTTTCACTCTAATTCTGACTTCTTTTCAGAGAATTTCCTGTTTTCAATATGTTTCTTTTCTAAATTCTTTATTGCTTTATAAGACTCAGCTTGGTGGCAAAGTGGATAGAGTGCTGGGTCTTGAGTCAGGAAAATCTGAGTTCAAAGATGTCTATGATCATGGGCAAGTCACTTAATCTCTCTTTGCTTCAGTTTCCTCATCTATAAAAGAGGTTTAAAAACAATACCTATCTCTCAGGGATGTGGTGAGGATCAAATAAGATAATACTTGTAAAGAACTTAAAACATTGGCTATCAGATTGTGCTGTATAAATGCTATCTGTCATTATTCATTTCTTCCTAAAGAAGTCTGATGTCAGTCCTTATTTCTTTGATATTTTGATTTAATTCCTTGGTTGCTCTTTTCAGTCATTCTTGAAGTTCTTAGAGTCATTACATTGTTGTTTTGAGGGACTTTGTAATTCATTGTAAAACTACCATGTTTCCCAAAGGATTTTAACTCAATTTTTTTCAACAAAATAATTATTCATTGAGATAGTTCTTTGGGGGGTTAATATTTGATGATTTCTCCTCAGTTTTTACCTCTCTTTATCACTGTTGATTCCTCTTTGGCTCTACAGCAGCTAAGTTGCATAGTTGATAGATACGGAGTCAGAAGTCTTAAGTGGGAATGCTGTCTCAGACACTTAGCTGTGACCCTGAATGCCATCATCCCTTTCAGCCTCAGTTTCTTCATTGATAAAATACAAATAACCATAGCACCTGCCTTAGAGGGTTGGTATAAGGATCAAATGAAGTGATCTACATGAGGTGTTTCACAAATCTTAAAGTGTTATATAAATGTTAGGCATTAATACTTTGCTTGTTGTAAACAGGATTCTCACCATCAGTCCTTTCCTTTCTGAAGGACTAGTCCTTTTTTATCATTTCCACAACCCTTGCTGACTGTTCTTTGACCTTTCAGATCTCAGAGTTTAATGAGATCGATGACTTTAGGGGTTAAGGAAAACTTTGAGAGGCAGGTGCAATTAGGCTTTCTCAGTCTTACGTTTTTGGGATCTACCATGCTCTGAAACAGACTTTCTTTTGTCCCTTAATTGATGATGGAGCACTTGTTGAGAAGGAATTTGGGGAAGGACCCAGAAGACCTTGTGAAATGGAAATTCAGGCTTTGAAATTAGCTCTCTTCTCTACCTTTCTCCTACCTTTATCAAGGCTTGCTGTTTCCTCCTGTACAATAATAATTAGTTGTAACCATTTTCACATTCCTGGGCACCTCTTCTACAATGATTTTCATAGGTTGTAGTATTCCTTTACATGGGCCTTCTTTCGTTCCACCTGAGATGAGGAGTGTGTAGGTATGGAGGGAACACAGAGCAAGGATCAGTTCTGAAAGTCAGGGCTTAAAACCGTAACTATCACATAGTACAAGGGACCTCTCAGGCCTGCATATTGGGGAGGGAAGGGGCAGGAGTTACAGGTTAAAGAGGTGATCTTAGTTCTTTTTAAAAAAATAAGAATCACTCTGTCATAGGCTTTTTCAACTTTCCCTTTCCTGTCATTTTATATTTATTCCATTTGGGGGAATTTTTCTAGTTTATTTGGACTGGCAATTGGAAGCTGGACGTACATAAGGTTATTTCTCATTCTGCCATCTTCCCAGAGCTGGTTTTATCATTCATCCAAAGGCAACAAGAAATATCATGTCATAGAACACTTGGTAAGCTTGTATAGAAGCACTCAGAAATACTTGAAAAACAAAGCAAAACAGCTCAAGGATAATTGTAGCATGCATGCTAACATCTATTGCACAGAAGGCTTAGTTGAAGAAATTCTACAAAGATCTCAATAGGACCTTCAGATTAAAAACAATATGTATTCAAATAATGAAGCATAGAATGACACCAGAGGATAGGTGTTATACATACACACATATGTAATATATGTATGCATGCCTATGTATATAATACATGTGTAACATATATCACATGCATACGTACACACCTGTAATATATACACAAATATATATACTGTATATATACATTCTAATGAGAGTTATTTACATGTTTCTTCCACTATATATATATGTGTGTGGGTATGTGTGTGTGTATATATATATATATATATATATATATATATATATATGTATGTATGTATATATGTTTATACACACCCACACATATATGCACACTTGCAGATTTATGCATAGTATGGATGTGTTATTCATAATCTCTTTAACATGGCCCTAATTTCAGACCATCTACACTCTCTCAGAGGACTTGAATTCCACTTCCTATCTCTCCTGATAGGTGAGCTTTTTACTTTATGTTGTGGGACCCAGGCCTCCACACAATTTCTTTCAGTCTTCTTACCATTCTTCTTCCTTGATCCCCCTTTTTCTAGCTTTCCTTTGTGCATCATCTTCTCCTATTAGAATATAAGCTCCTTGAGGACAAGGACTATTATATTTGCTTGTATTTGTATACCCCCAGTGTTTAGCACATTGCCTGCACGTAGGAAACCTTTATAAGTACTTTGTCTATCAACCTCTTTATCATTAGCATGTACCTTTAATAAACACATGTGCTTTGATTTTGCAGAAAATGAACATTTTGAAAAAAACTGTTACGGAAATTGATTTTATTTATCAAAATATTAATAAACATTGTCAAAATTCCCAGTCATACTAAAGGCAGCAGCCAGATATTGGGCCTTGGAATACATACTCCTCTCTTTACCCTCCATCCATTGGTGGATTTTCATCTGCATACAGTTCCCACTAGTACTGTCATTCCTCGTTTTAAGGCTCATTAAGAAACATGCTTCTACCTATGTTATTCTTAGTTCTACTGAGTGTTTGTGTCTCAGCTCCTTGGTTCTTCCAGCACTTTGATGATAGTGAAAAATAACTTACACTTTAGTAAATGATGATAGGCCCAGTTCTCACTTCTCCCTGAAGACCCCAGACATCATTCTGGTGTAGAACTTCCATTAACTTCAAAAAGATGTCCATGCTGTGAAGAGATCTGTGGGGAATGAAGAGAAATGAGATTCTGGCCCAACAATTTGGACTTTCTGGCCTCAATTGTACTTGGAGCAAAGATGTGCAATCGACTCTGGTGCAAAGCAAACTACAGGCAATAAACTCTCATTAGAACAGATTTAATTGAGCTGAGTCACTGGATTTCAATCATTAGTCTCAGGACAGTCCCAGAATTCGAGGCAGAACAGTCTGGTGAGAAGAAATGGGGACAGGAAAACAGACTTTGGTTTTTATTTTGTTTCCATGATTTGGGGAGGGGGGGCAATCCCTGTTTGGCTACTTGTAAACTTGTAATCCCTAGGCCTTATACCTTAGTAAAATGAGGGGGTAGGGCTATACTAGATAATTTTAGATCTATGGACCTGTGACCAGAGGATTTAAAGAGCTGACAGCTGAAGGATGGCCCTCAGTATCTCTCGTGCCCCAGACCTTCACGTGCCTGACTACAATCTTTCCAGTAGTGCTTTGAACAGATGAGAGAGTAAGAAAAACATGAAGCTTGATCCTCAGAATACTGAGCATCTCTGGTAGGACAGCAAGAAAGGTGAGGAAAGAAGGGAAAATGGAAACTTTGATGCTATTGTCATCATCCTGAATCATACTGGGAAAAACAAAAACAAACGAACAAAAAACATCCCCCTGAGAACTTGTGGGCAGACTTGTCTTGACAGATACAAGAGCATCCTTGTATGATGCACCCCACAGCAGCAATGATTCCCTGGTTTGTTGGTATTATTCTTTAGTCATTTCAGTGGTATATGACACTTCTTGTCCCCATTTGGGGTTTCTTGGCAAATATACTAGAGTGGTTTACCATTTCCTTCTCCAGCTCATTTTACAGATGTGAAAACTTAGACAAATTGGGTTAAGTGGCCTGCCCACGGTCACACAACTAGTGAATGTCTGAGGGCAGATGTGAACTCAGTTGTGTTTACTATGTGCCTAGCACTGTGCTAAGAGATAAGGATTTAAAGAAAAGGAATACAAAAATAATCCAAACAGTCCCTGTCCTTAAGGAATACATATTCTAATGTGAGAGACAACATGTAAATAACCACATAGATTCAATGTATGATCTAGAGGGGAAGGCATTAGCAATTGGAGGGATGAGGAAAAGTCAGAATGTGGAATTTGAGATGACACTTGAAAAAAGTCAGAGAAACTAAGAAGTGAAGTAGCAATTAGGGGACAATCCATGCAAAGTCATGGGGACAGGAGATGCAATGCTGTGTTTAAGGAACTGCAAGTAGGCCAGTGTAACAGGATATCAGTGTTTGTGGTCTTCTTCCTCCTTCTGGCCGACCACATATATCTTTGTGGTGCTTTGGGCTGCCTGTAATCCCACTGAGCAGAGAGTGCCAGTGACTATTCTCAAGGTTATCTTCTCTCCAGCTTCAGATCCAGGTCTGATTACTTCATATTGCTTCCTATGAAGGAATGGGATGGAGGGGCTTGCCATGTCACCCACCCTAGCCAACATTTGGTCATCAACAGAAGTCATTTAAAGCCTGCCTAGGCAAGCAAGAGCCTGGATTTCAGGATGATGGCTTTGTGTTTGTTCTTATGTGATCTTATGTGAATAAATATCTGTCTTGAGATGGCTCCAAAATTGGAGGTGACCTGGTGAGTTTGAGAGATCTAAGGCCCTTTTAGTTGAATTTACCAGGGGCAAAAAGAGAAGGCCCCCAGAGCTATTGGAGAAGATGACCAACAACAAGAGGATTTTCCCAAGACTGTACTTTTCTATTTGTTTGTTCATTTCATTATGTTTCAGCTTACTTTTCATTTATTTTTAATCAGTTCAATATATAATAATCAAAAGTGTCCTACTTGCCTGCGAGTCCTTCTAGTTTTCCTTTTGTCCCTGTTTTAGGGAGCAATCATATCTCAACCCCTCCACTCTCAACTGGAAATAAAAGAAAATATCCATGTAATAAAATTACATAAATGAAATACATTCTACATTGTCCATCCCCCCAAATGTATGCCTCCTTCTTTATCTTGGGTCCTTTATCTCTGCATAGAGGTAGGGAATATCATCAGTCCTCTGGAATTATGGTTGGTCATTGCATTGGTCACAGTTCTTAAATCTTGCAAGTTGTTTGCTATTACAATGTTATTGTGATTGTTTTAATTGGTTGCCTTATTCTACACATTTCTCTTTGCATCAACTTATGCCAACATTTTCTAGAATGAATCTACAAAGCTGTAGCATATGCAATAGCCACACCTGAATAAAACCATCTCAGCAGACAGGCTAAATCTGGTTGAGGATACCTGAGCAGCCACAAATCTATGTCTCCTCAGAGTAGGTAAAACTTCCCCCCCAGAAGAATGGGTGAATGAGAATAATTTGTTCTAATGGCCAATGAAGATGGCTGAAACAGGCACTGTGGAACACTTAGTGGTTGGATAGACATCAAAGATGCCAAGGTCATCCACTGAATTCCAGGTAATCACCACTCATCTTGACTTTTGTTTTGCTATGGGACTTTCATGACTCTGGAAGAGAAAATGAGGCTGACAACTGTGCAACTCTGCCTCACTTCAATCCAATTCATGCATGAGTTAAGACATCATACTGTGATATCATCGGTCTTCAAAACAAAGAATGAACAATATCCAGAACACAACCACTCTTTCTATCATTTCCTATGGTTTAATAGAATTCTATAATGTGTAACATATACCATAATCTCTTCAGTCATTCCCCATTTGATGGACGCTCCCTTAGTTTCTACTTCTTTCTTATTACAAAGGAAGAACTACTAGAAATATTTTTGTAAATATGGAACTTTTCCCTATTTCTTGTTTCTCTTTATATATGCTTGTTATATTACTAGATCAAAGTGCATGTAATTGAGTGATCTTTTGGTATACTTTCAAGTGGCTATCTAGAATGTATGCTCTAATTTACAGCTTCATTACCAAAATATTAATCTGCCTGTATTCCTGCAGCCCCTTTAATAATTATCTTTTTTTTCTTCTTTGCCAATCTGGTAGGAACCTAGAGCCACTTTAATTTGCATTTCCCTATTGTGGAATATTTTTCCCCATTTGTTTGTTGATTGTTTGGACATCTTCTTTTGAAAACTGATTGTTCATATCCTTTATTTACTTCTCTATTGAAGTATGACTATTGTTTTGAAAATTAAAATAAATTTCTTATATTTCTTGGATATGAGACATTTATCAAAGAAATTTGCTGCAAAGACTTTTTTTTTCCTCAGTTAACTGTTTCTCTTATGATTTTAATTGCATTGATCCTTGCCAATTTGCAAGAGGACATTGAATGGGTGTTGCTAGGACAGTGAAGAACTGAGGTGAAATATAAAAATATCTAGAAAAAAAATTGAATCCTGCTTCCTCATTGCTGTGAATCTTGTGTTTTAGTATTTCTTTTCTGCATAGGAAATAAATGCCTGTTCTAAAGTTGATTTATATTATACACTGAGTGCTTTCCTACTCTTCCTTTTGGGACACCTTGGACAGGTGGTACTATCTAAGCTTTAAATAATTTATCCTCAGGGAACTAGAATGGATATTTAATGAGCCAAAGAGTTTGAAAAAAAGAGAGATAAGACCACATCTTGTTGGAATTAAGCTCCAAATCCAGTCCGAATTGGGTTCGGGATACATCTGTGAATCCAGACTAGAGCAGCCCCTTAATGTCCAAGGCAGTAGGTATAGTGCTCCAGGCTCTATGGGCTTATCAAAGGTTCCTTAAATGTTACACATTAGATTAAAAAGTAAGATGCAATAAATTATTAGATATGTGGATTGAAAGAGAGGAGAGAATCATAGAACACTTGGGACATTAAGCCTGGGTGAAAGAAAATATGTGGTGCTCCAAATTTAGTTCAGTCATTTTTCAGTCCAGTCTGACTCTTCATGACCCCATTTGGAATTTTCTTGCCAAAGATTCAGAAGTGGTTTGCCATTTCCTTCTCTAGCTCATTTTACAGATGAGGAAACTGAAGCAAACAGTACCTTGCTCAAGGGTCACACAGCTAGTAAGTGTCTAAGATCAGATTTGAACTCAGGAAGATCAGCCTTCTTGACTCTAGGCCTGGCACTCTATACAGTGTGTGGCCTAGCTGCCCTTTAGCTGCTTTAAATAGACATGGGAATTTTAGCAAAGCTTAAGTTTTGAGCTGGGGTGGTTGTAGAGAAGATAGTTTTGTGCATGCTAAATTCAAGATGTTGTCTGGAAGTTCCATTGGAAATATTCAGAGAGGGTATCCACCTGCCACTTGTGGTATCCCAGGTACCCACAGATCCTTTGGGATGCTGAAGTGAAGTTGAGTCTGTGGCTCCTCTTTCTCTAATTTCTGTGAACTATGGTGCTCCCTGGTGTCTTAGCCAAGACATACTCTCCATGTCAAAGAACTCAGACAATTTACAGCATGGCTCGTAATGCAAGACTGTCTCAATGAATAAGAGGAATAAGATGAGGAGGGAAAGACTTCCTCCCTAATACAAGAGATCACAGAGTCTGAAGCAAAACCTCTTAGAAACCACAGATCCCTCCACAGCCACACTCTTCCATCAGAAACTGGTCTCATTGGGCTTTCTATCAACAATTCTTTCTAAGTAGTTCTTTATAAGTAGCAGTAGTTCTGTGACAATAATATAATAGTATAAGAAAAACCAAAACAGAAATTCTCCCTGCTTTTGTTCACTGCCTGAAGTCAACCAAAATGGGAGAGAAACTGTCACAGTACTCAGGTCTACTAGCGCTAGCTCCCACATTGCTGCCCCTGTTACTCTGCTGGCTTCCTTTCTATGCTAATAATAAATTTCAGTATTGGAAGTTTTGCTTACAATAATCTGAAAGATGAAACCATCCATTATCATCATGGAATGGGAAATCAGAGGCAGTTAAGGGGATGGCATGAGCATGTTAGACAAATATTGATAGAAACTTAGAAATAAAATTTTCTTGCTTTTTAGCTTCAAGTATTGTGAACCAATACATCATCATAATTATCTTCAGAAAGGAAGCATGGCGCCATGAAAAAGATGATGTGAGTATAATGGGTAGAAAGAGCACTGGTTGAGAGTTAAAGAACCAACGATGAATTCTGGTTTTGTAACTGGGCCATCTCTGTGGTCTGGTGCAGTCCCTTGATTTCTATGGCCTTGAATTTCCTCATTTGTAAAATGATTAGATTAGACTAAATGATTTCTAAGAAATGCTCTAGCTCTAAATCCTCTCTTTCCTCTCAATACCCACAATACCCTTTTTTGAAACTCTCTTATGGAATATGCTATTACACAGTGGTATATGGAACATGCTACTTTGAGCCATCACTAGTCATCTTGATTCTGTCTTGCTACTGGACTGTGATGACTCTGGAGGAGAGAGTGAGGCTGATGGCTTCATGCAACTTTGCCTCACTTAAATCCAATTTAGATACAAATCAAGACATCATCCATACCTGCACTGTAGTGAAGGATGAACCTGTTAAAAAAAAACCATAAAAATCACAGAATTTCAGAGCTGGAATATACCTTAAAGGGGAATGAGTCCAACCTATGTCTGAAAAATATTTCCCCACTTCCCAGGGAGGGACCTCTATGTGGAATTATGGATAGCATGCCGGGTCTACAAAGACTCATGTTTCTAAGTTCAAATCTGGCCTCAGATATTTACTAGCCATATGACCCTGAGCAAGTCACTTAACATTCTCAGTTTCCCAATCTGTCAAATGAGCTGGAGAAGGAAATGACAGCCCACTCCAGTGTCTTTACTAAGAAAACCCCAAATGGGGTCATAGAGAGTCGAACACAACTGAAACAACTGAACAACAACATTTCCCTGGGAAATAGCCATCTTTATTTTGCTTGAGGACTTCTAGTGAAGGGAAACCAGATATCTTCTTGTGTTGGCCATTCAATTTTTGGACAACACTAAAGGTTAGAGAGTTTCTCTTTAAACCAAGCCTAAATCTACCTCTTTTGTGCTATCACATAGTATTCCTAACCATGCCTTTTCTGGCCAAGACTAAATCAATTAGCTCTTCTACATGAAGTCCTAGCAGTAGATCTCGAGTCAGGAAGACCTGAGTTCAAATCCAGTCTCAGGAATTTACTATCTGTGTATAAATCTGGGCAAGTGACAACCTCTATCTGTCTCAGTTGCTTTGTAGGAATAATAACACCTATCTCACGGAGGCCCTTAAAACATTATCTAAAAGCTAGTTGTTAATATTGTTACTATTATTATTTTTTAACAATTATCATGTCCCCTATCACTACTCCTAGGCTTCTCTAGAGTAAACATACCCATATCAGTAACTAATCTTCATATGCCATAATCTGAAGGGTTTTCACTATCCTATTTGCTCTTTTGGATACTCTCTAGCTTCCTAAAATATGATGTCTAGAACCAATCATAGTATTCCAGATACTATCTGGCCAGGGCAGATTACAATGAGATCATCACCTTTCTATTCTTGGAAATTATCCTTCCTTATGTCTATTAATAGCTTCTATAAAACTATTCTGTTGTGAAAATAGAGCAAAAGTACCTTTTATTTCTGGAATAAAATAAAGCCCTTGTCCCTTTCTTCATGTCTTTCCATCCACTCATGAGGATTATTGATGTCAAACTGACCAGGTATCATGTTTTAACCACTAGAACTAGCGGTTTAACACAATGAATTCATTTTCCCCTTTAAAAAGTTCTAAGTAGACTAGTAACCTGTTAAAAATGAACTCTCCAATCCCCTTGCCTTTGTTTAAAAAAAAGTAACAAAACAAACAGTCTTTATAAATAAATTAAAATTCTAACTAAAAAGCTAATTATAAGCGTATTTGTTTTGTTTGAGGTAAGGCACATCTATTATCATAAAGATAATTAACTCAGTCTGACAGATCTAATAAAAGGACAAGTTTAGCACTGGCTTAGCCAGAAGCCCAAGGCAAGCAATTTTTATAATTACTAGTTATTGTAACTGGGCTCAGAGAAAATGGTCTGTGATATTTAAACAGTAATGTTAATTTGCATTTAGACCTGCTTTTTTTTTCGGGGAAGAATAAGAAAAAGGCTGGAAATTTGTAAGAAAGTTCAATAAGCACCATATTTTTTTTTCCAAAAGGAAAGGAAAAGAAAAGAAAAGAAAAGGCACATGGATGAATTTCTCTTTACTAAGGAACTGAAGTCTTTTTTGTGTGTGTGTGTCCAGATAATGAATATCCTTACAAGGTAAGTACTTTAGTAGCCACAAAACAATTAAACAATTTTAGCATGTACAGAATGGAGAATTTTCAACTTAAACTTATATGTCAAAGCCATATTTGGGGCTAGTTTTACCAGCCCCCTACCCTACCAACTTCATCAGATAAGTAAGGGGTTGTCTGTCTATCTATCTATCTATCTATTTATCTATCTTTATATATCTATATCTATCTATCTATATACATACATACATATGTATATATATATATATATACAAATACATATATATCAGTTTCCAAGTCCTACCACCATGTATGTATGTGTGTATATATGTATATATGTATGTATATATGTGTGTGTGTGTGTATACACATATATGTACGCACATACACATACATGGAGGTAGGACTTGGAAACTGATGGAGGAAAAATCTGATCAATTACCCACACCATTACAGAGCCACAGGTAAAGCAAACCTAGAGTAAGGAGCTTGCTCAGGGAATGTCTGTTTGCCTTTAGGTCATGACTCTTTAAGCAAAGCTCTCCTGAATCCTTCATGATAAATTTCTTCCCAGAGCTAAACAAATCAACCTTTTTAAGGGAGGAAGTTACTCTTTAACTGCTTCCATAATAAAGGTTGTAGAAATAAGTAATAACTAGTGTCAGAAAATAAGCTGCTAATATACTACAAAAAGCACTTAAAGTTAAAATACCTGTTAGTCAAGCACACATTTTATTGTGTACTACAGATATAGAGATGGAATTTACCCATTATATTTGGTAAATATGCTGTATAATTTCTCAGAAAATGCCCCTTCCCAGCTCCTGTATCTGAGGTGAATATTTAACCCACCAAACCAGCTAATTGAAGACTTTTTGAATGTGCAAGGAGAAATACTAGTAGTTGGCTTCCCCACACACATACATTTTCCCCATTATCTTGGCTTGTTCATTTATCTCTCTTTCTCTATAGGATTATCCTTCTAAAATGAATCTCTCTCTTTTTAAAACTTAATGAACCTCAGTTCAAATCTGGCCTCAGACACTTATTAGCTGTGTGACCCTGGACAAGTCACTTAACCCTGACTAGAAAAAAAATAAAACAAAACCAAAATCAAAATAAAAACAACCCTCTTAATGAGCTCTTTTTTTTCTCTTAGCAGCATCATTCTGTACAGTAGCCAATCTCAGTGCCTTGATCCTGGGTTCAAATGATATATAGTAGCTGTGTGATCAAGACCAAGTCTCTTAATGCCCCATCCACCAGGCAAACATCTATAAGCTACAGGTGTGTCTTATCTACATGAGTGGAAGGAGTTTCCATACTGAGACTTCCCTACAATGATGACATCACAAATCTAAATGAATAATAAAAGAAGTAGCACCTTTTGAACCTCAGACACCTATGTAACCCTTTGTGAAATAAAACCAATCCTGGTTCTCAAGCACATCCTCCACACAGTGGGAATTAATACTGAGACTTTTCTTTATCTTCCAGAAGGTGATCACACGTTTTTCTGATCTACCTCCTCCAACTCCACCCCATCCCCTGAAAAATTCATTGTAAGATCCTAGTTCTGAGTTGTAAGAGTACTAAGTTTTCTTTCTTAGATATATTGATGGCTGTTAGGTTCAAATAATTTTGTTTTTCTAAGAAAAAAATTTCCTATACTTTCTAAAGTTAACAACATTGGTATATTTAATCAAAGGCTTTCTTGAACTTATTGATATAATCATATAGATATTATTTTATTATTAACATAATTTATGATAATTTCCTAAGTGTGAAGCTTCCTACAGAACTCATCTTTCAGTTTTGTCCATATATCTTGGACAGATGCTACAAATGTTAGACATTGAATGAAAAAGGAAGCAGAGTATAGTGTTGATTGCTAGAATTGCCTTTAAATCATTGCAAAGTTCCTTTAATGAACCCGGACTTCTCCCTGAAACAACTCTCTATATTTTTAATAAAACATTTTACTTGTATTATTGTATGGCTTCAAGATAGGCTAAATTAGGTTGAGAGTTACCAATAGGCCTCAAATGTTTCGGTAAGTTAGGTGGATGAGAACACATGCTGAAACAGGTGCTATGGGCCACTTAGAGCTTGGACAGACATGAAAGATGCCAAGATCATTCACTGCATCCTGGAAAAACATCAGTTATCTTGATTTTTTACCTTGCCACAGGGCTATGATGATTCTGGAAGAGAGAGGAGAACTGACAACTTTGTGCAACTCTGCCTAACTTAAATCCAAGTCATGCACAAGTTAAAACATTCCCTGGTGATGTCATCGGTATGACTAGGTTTCAGATAAGCAAAGGACAAGAGTAAAGATTTCATGAGAGAAACTGATGATTAGAAAATATGAGTTGATCACATGAGGTATAATGGATGGGGACAGCCTCTATGGTCTACTGGTATTCTTTCAATGTCAGTAGAAAGTAAGGAAGGAGCTTGCTGGGTAGACTTCTCAAAGGACCTGATGGGAAGACATATAGAGAAGAGTTGTCCAGATGGATAGATTTTGGTCTGTATATTTGCAGGGAAAATCCAAATTAATGAGATCACATAACTATATTTGAATACTTGAATATTCACTATGGTTTTTACCATTCCATTTTTTTTTTGATGATTTGATTTTCCTCCTCCTTTTTGGTTTAATTACCAAATAGATTATCACTTTTGTGGGTCTTTTAAAAAAACAGTTCTTTGGCTTAATAATTTGCTCATTTTTAAACTTTCAAAATCCTTCATTTTTTTCCCTTTGATCTTAGTGATCTCTTTTTTTTTTTTGCACTCATTTTGAGGATAGCAATTTGTTGATTTTGTAACATTTTAAACTTCAAGCTCAGATCATTAATCTTCTCTTTTTATCTTTTGTTAATATAAGCATTCAGGGAAATAAATTTGCCTCTAAGAAATGCTTTCACTGCATCTCATAAATTTTGATATCTTGTGTTATTATTATCATTATATTTAATATTAAGCCAGAGCATCCTGAGGCACTTAAGGATAAAACTGGAAGGAGGATAACAAACAGATGAAAAATGGAAAAGATTTGTCAAGATTACTACAGAATGTCTTTAGGGACACCCTGTATGGAGTAACTATTCTCTCCATCAATGACAGTGGAGCCACCACATTAGTACCCTTAACATTTAGGTAACTGAGATACTACATTAAAAAGCAGAAATTGCAGTTAAAAAAACCAAAACCAAATATAGAAATTATTAGCTGAGCTACACAGAGAAGTTATAAAATTTTGAGGACAATGAGAGGGCTATTTTTAAGGTATATGGAAGAGTAGGAACCCTAAAACAAAGGGTTTGGGGGATGATCTCAGACATTATTACTGGCAAAAACCCATTGAGAAAATATCAGTAACTATTGACTCATGTGCTATTTTCCCATATCTTCAAAATTTTTCTGGGAACAATCCACCTGTGGATCAAGTAATTCTTTAATGAAGGAATGAGAAGAGAACAGGTAGGCTTTTCATACACACACACATACACACACACACACACACACACACAAACATTACAATATATCACACTTTGTGGTTACACAATTAACTGAAAGTTAAAGCGAATATAAGATCCCATTGAACTTGCTGACAGATTTTTAAAAATGATTTAATAATATGAAATTTGATTCATTTGAGTCAATAATAGAAAATACCAGTGTAAATTCTTTCCTCCAACAAAGTATCACCCATATGTAAATATTGAATCCATATGTTAAGAGCATGTAAAATCTCCTAAAAGAGGCCACAGTGGTGACTTTCTTCTACCACTCACATTATAAATATGAAGTAAGACTTAAAAAAGGAGATGTATTTTCATCAAAGGTATGTTCCAATATTGTGAAGGCTGTTCAGATGGAGGAAATTTCTCTATAAATCAAAGATGGTGAAGTCCTCCAGATGGGAACATCATGTAGATTGCATCAAGCCCTGGAGAATCATAGAGCCTCTAAAATAAAATATGTGATTATTCTATGAGTTTGGCCCAATAATCCACATGATAAAACAAAGTGGATGAAGAACACTTGATGTCCAAGCAATGATACATAGCTAGCTAAATGGGTCGTCCATAGAACTTTTCTACTAGCACACATATCTGAAACAGACATTGAAGATGGACAATGGAGGAGGAAGGTAAGGCAGATTCTGATTTGGAAAATGTATGGTGCTTTTAATCAATGAATAGACATTTATTATATACCTCTGAATGACAAGCACTATGCTAATCACTGGCAAAACAATGACAAAGAATGAAATAGTGCCTGCTTGCAAGGAACTTCAATTCTGATGGGGGAAACAAATGCATATAATATGTCATATATAATATACATGATAGAAATAAAAGGTTAATAAAAACAAATCATATAGACATCACACACACATAAACACGAATTAGTTAAATACAACGTGATTCGGGATGAAGGCTTCATGGAAAAGATGGTGTCTGAGCTACATCTTGAAAGAAGGGAATTTTATAAGAAAGATGTAAGGAGAGAGTATATTCCAAATGTGTGGGTTGTGCTGTGGTTTGTCCTTTGTTCTGGGAGAGGACCATGACATCAGGAAGATGATGACATGACTCAGAATTGAATTGGATCTGAGGGAGGGGGACGATACAATGTCACCAGCCTCACTTTCTCCTCCAGTATGTAAGATGGACTTGCAAAGGCACAGTGATTAGAGATGGAATATTGCGACTGAGGAATAAAGGGAAGGTCAGTTTGGCTGGATTGCTGAGTGAAGTAGGGAGCATAACGTCTAAGGTTGGGTTGTGTAGGGTTTTAAATATTAAAAAGAAGAGTTTATATTTTATTCTAAAGGTAGTAGTAACCCATTGGAATTGGTTGTGTGGGAGAGTTATATGGTCAGATCTGCCCTTAAGCAAAATTATTTTGGTCTAATGTGGTGAGAGACTTGAAAGAGATCCTAATTAGGAGGCAGTTTCAATAATTTAGGCAAGAGTTGATAAGAACCCTAAGTAAGAAATGTGTAAATGGAGAAAAGGAATTATTGTAAATAATATAAATATTATTTGTTCTTATTTGGTTGTTCTTTAGTCATGTCCCATCCTTCAGGAGCCCATTTGGGGTTTTCTTGGTGGACATAACGAAGTGGTTTGCCATTTCCTTCTCCAGTTCGTTTTATAGATGAGAGAACTGAAGCAAACAGGGTTAAGTGACTTGCTCAGGGTCACACAACTACAGATGTTACAAATATAGAAATGGTAGTATTTGGCAACAAATTATATGTGTGGGATGAGGGAGAGGGATTATCCCATAATTATAAACATGAAATATTGGAAATGTGGTGATACCTTCAATAGAAATAAGGAAGTTTGGAAGAGGGAAGGATGTAGGGGAAAGTTACAAGCTCAGTTACATATATACATATATATATATATGTGTGTGTGTGTGTGTGTGTGTGTGTGTGTGTGTGTGTGTGTGTATAAAGTTTAAGGTGTTTTAAGTACCTAATAAAGTAATGGGTAACATAGATCTAAAGCTCAGTTGCAAGCTTCATTGATAATGCTCATTTCTGAACTAGAATATGGAAATGCACATTTTAATGACCCTTAACTTTTTCACGAAATAAAACGTTTTTTCTTTTTTTAACAGAGGACATAGATTCAGATCTTACCTCTGTCATTTACTACCTGGATAACTTTGAACAATGAAATTCCATTTGTCTCAATTTCCTCATATGTAAAATGAAGGGTAGAATAAGAAAAGAACTCAGAAACCATTTAATCTAAATCCTATGAAAATATCAAATCCTGTCTATTACTTCTGTGATAAGTCAGGCAAGTCAATATATATTTATTAAGTAGCTATTATGTGCTAAGATACTGTGAAAAGCTCTAATTACCATTACTTTTCCCTCTCTAGAGCTAAGAATAGTTGAATGCAAAGATTGATGAACTACAGGACCCATGTTCAAAGCATGGCTCTAAATTTATTGCCAGTGAAACCTTGGACAAGTCATTGAACCTTGCTTGGCCTCGATTTCCTTATCTGTAAAATGAGTGGGCAGCTATGTCACACAGTGGATAGTGCATTGAAGTTGGAATCAGGAAGACTGATCTTCCTGAGTTCAAATATGGCCCTAGACACTTATCAGTTAGGTGACCCTGGGCAAGTCACTTAACTCTGCTTGCCTCAGTTTCCTAATCTGCTAAATGAGCTGGAGAAGGAAATAGCATATCACTGCAGCATCTTTGTTAAGATATCCCCAAATGGAGCCATGGAGAGTTGAATATGACCAAAAAGTGACATAACAACAACAAAATGAGTACATTGGAGTAGATGACCTCTGAGGTGTTTTCCAGCTCTGTAACTATGACTTTATTATGTCAGATTCTATTATTTAAAAAGGTTTGAATGAACCTAACAGTATTATTATTCAGTCTACAATTCTTCTTCATGACCAAATGGATATTAAGAGAGACTCTTAAAAGCGTCCTGTGGAAGTTAAGGCATATCATAGCAGAGACATTTCTCTAATCTATGTCTATTTATGCAGGAGAAAATACAAAAAAAAACAGGTTAGTCTGCAAATGCTTATTCTCACTTTTTTTTCTAATCATGTAAAAACCACTCTTTAACTTTTTTCCCCTAGAATTTTATCATGGATTAATTTCAGGCTTGTTGAAATATCCACAACCTTCCAATTTTAAAGAATTGGGATCAAGGCTACCTACCTCCAGTTCTATACTTTTCTAGTTTGAATTGCTTTCCCAAAGATTCCCAACAGGACTTCAGTAATCAGATCCCAAATAGCTTTAAGTGCACTGGGAGATAGTAATCTCAGGCCAGCTGACAGTAATGATAATGATATTGATTTTAAGTCGTTAAGCTGAGCTACTCTTCTATTGTCTCCTCCCTTATTTTGGATTTCAACTCTGCATTAATCATTTTTGTCTTCCCAATCTCTAGATCTTTCTCCTTGAAATAGAAAGTGCAACAAAATGGGAATTGAGTGGTTCAGCCTTCTCTTTCATTGTCCATCCTCCTTACCAGGTACTCCATATAGCCATTCTCTCCTTTCTTTTCTCTTGCCTCCTACGTATCTAATAAATTTCCTTTTGTCTTTCACATTTATGATGAACTTCATCTCCTTCTGTGGGAACTTTAGCCACCTAACACTAATCACAGGGGGTAAAACATATACCTAATGCATACTGTAATCAAGACAAGATTATGAAGGATAAGTCAAGCAGCTGCTAGGGTTAATGGAAAACTGTCCTGTTAGACATAAGTAAAATTTCATTTTGTTTTATTCTTAGTGCTCACATTCCTCTACTTCGAGCTTTCTGCCTTTGCTGTGCCCTCTGCCCTCCCTTTGCATCCTTTTGTTTCCCATGATCTCCATTTTTTTCCCTCCAGGTTACCTAAGCCTGGTCACTTGAGCAGAATTCCTGATTTTGGTCTTGGTTGTATGATTTTATTTGACATTCCTGATTTCAGACCACTTTGAAGTTAGAGGATTGGCTGGCAGAGCCAAGCCCCTCCCCTGAGGCAGGGAACTCACTTTTAGGCAGACTCAGCTTAAAGTAATTGTTTCATGCATATATACATACACACACACACACACACACACACAAGTGAAATGACATCACAGGGGGAAGGTAGATCCACAGGAATAACATTAAAAATGTTATAAATGGGCTATTACTGGGGGAAAAATGTTACACAAGAAACTCTTGACTGTAGGGTAGGCCTTGGTTATAATATATTACTGACATTAATGAAAATAACTTTGATAGAAGCAATGCTCTGCAGAACATGCCTTTTGTTTCTGAAATTGGCCGTATGTATGTTATTGTCAGCAACCTCACAGCTGAAGTATGCTGAAAGTGGGTCAGTGAAGTTGAAAGAGGGATGGATTAGTGCTTAGATCTTGCTAGCTTAGGCTGCACCTCTGTATAACCTTATCCTTGGGGACTGAGGTTGCTTCCAGGGTCCTCAGTTCAGGGTTTGGCTTCAGAAAGCTATTGATGACACATTAGCAGCTATTATTTTACCAGGAAGGTTATGATCTTGGACTGCTTAGGAACCCATGTCTTGATGTGTGGGGCTTTCCTTTGCACCCCCTGAGCATACCTTTACTTTCCTATATCTGTGAGTGTGTCTCTATGTCTTCCTTAGGGATTCAATTATAGCCTGAGGGCCTAGGAAGAAAGTCTGCCTCTGTTCTCAGTGGGAAATGGCAGCCCAGGGCTATAGCTAGCCTTGTTTGTCTCTAGGGCCAGTAGAAGCATTTGATGTAGGTGACTGAGGCACCAGAATTCACATAAGAACTGACTTCTGATATGAAAGGGGACTTCAATCTCAGTTTTACCAAGTTCATGAATTTCCTCTATACTGAGATATTCCCATGTCTAGGAGAAAAATTAATAGGAGGCCCCAGGCACTTGATTAAAGATAAATTCCATGATGCAGATACGACGAACATTAGATGGCTGTTCTTTACAAGTCAATCTGAAATATTTTGAAAACCAAACAGTGGATTTGCCATTCCCTGAGCTTAGAGAGACACTTCTCTAAGCACGATCTGTGCTGTCTCTGATGATGTTATTTAATTGTTAACAATGCTGCAGAATCTACCTTTAGCAGACTTACCTGGATAATATTAATATTAGCCAGCAGATATTGTCATTGTCTATAGTGATTTAGATTTGGAAGGGAATATAGAGGGAATCTAATCCAATCTTTGTATTTAACCAATGAAGAAACTGGCTCGAGTCAGTTTGGACATAAGCCATAATATATAATTTTTTATTTTCTCTTTTTTTTTGTTTTATTTTCTTGAATGCATTTGTGCATATCATTTCTCCCCTTGGGGATGATAAAGTCTTTAAGGGTAAGGACCAAATCTGCAATTTCAGCTGTAACTTCTGTCAGCCTGTGGAATATGAGGGGAATATTTAAGGAATATGAAATGGTGGTGACTGACTTTCGTTCATGTAGGAGTCCCACTTTCCTCATGGAAAATAGGATAGGTATATAAGAATATCAAGTTTAGAGGCAAGAAAAGGGAAAATGTAATAGAAATTCAAAACCCAGCTCAGAGTATAGTTACCACATTTTTTCTGCCTACTAACACTTATTCTCATTAACCTCATCATATCTACAGATTGTGAAGAGAAAGCTTTGCCAGAGAAATTTTTAAAAAGGAAAAAAGAAAAAACCTTTCTGGCGTGATAGAAATTTTTATATTGACCTGTCAATATCTTAATTCTACTTAGATGGTGACCCAACAGGGTCAATGAAGCTTGGGACTTCTGATTTCTCTGATTATCCTATGTGCCAGAAGGCTATGCAGTTGTCTAACAGATTTTTCTGTATTGGTCTCCTGTGTTGTAATTGAAAGGACCCTGGATTTGGAGTCGATAGGCCTGGGTTTGAATCCTATGTCCACAATTGCCTTTGTGATCTTGAGTAAGTTTCCTCTGTGGGTTAGAGGATCTTCATCTCTAAAATGGGAGACTTGTACCTCTAAGGTCCCTTCTAGCTCTCAAGATATATTCCTACATTTTTCAAAATCACATTCCAGATGTCTCAAACAACAAAGAAAAAAAAAAGCTTATGATAATCAATCTTCCCTCTCATAGAGGGATTAAGGGCCCAAATTCCATTTTTAAAAGATTGGCAGGGGTCATTGCCTAAAGGCAAGGTTGATTTTTGTAAAATTAGAATCAATTTAACTATGATTATAATTGCATGTAGGAGTGGGTCTATATTACACCAATGAGGGAAACTGTACTGAGATGAGAGAAAATTTTTTTAAAAAGTCTTTGCTCATAATATTGAGTTCCAAGACTTTGTAAGTACAAAAATAATAAAATAAGATGAGATGGAGTAAGAAGGGGGTCATGGTAAGTAGAACACTTCAATGAAGAGGTATGCTTTCAGGCTGTCTGGTGTGAAGAAGAGATATTTGATGCACTGGGCTTGCTGGGCTGCTCTAGGCCAGGTGTGTCATTGAGAGGCAGCATTAAATCATAAACAGAAAGTGGTAATGAAGAAGTGTGATGAGGGATGACTGAGTGAACCAGAAGGGGGAGAAGTCTTGAAGGAGATGGGGGCAAAGTGGTAGTACACAGGTGAAGAGCAGAGGGCTTTGAAAGAAAATACTGTCTTTCTGAGCTTAGTTCAGAAGGATAAATCTTTAAGAATTTTAGAGACTGTTTCGAGGGCTACATAAAGCTTAGAATTTTGTGCCTTTTTGAAAGTTCTTCTTAGGAATACACACACAAACACACACACACACACACACACACACACACCTACTAACCTCAATAGACTAAATGATTTAGAAATATATTTCCTTAAGTCTAGTGTCATGTACAACATATGGAGTCAGGAAAATCTGGGTTCAAATTCTGACTCTGACATTTACTAGAAATGTGACGAAAAAAATAACTTAATCTCTCTGACACGTACTGACTTTCTTTCAATTCCTCATTTTTAAAAGGAGAAAGTACTTAATAAACTTTAGATTTCCAAATATGTTAGTCATTATTATTAATATTTCCGATGAATTATTCCCCATTTTTCTCTTTTCTTTCTTCTTTCCCTTCCCTTCCCTTCTCTGACTTTCCTTTTTCTCCCTTCTTTCCTTCCTTCTTCCCTCCATCCCTCCTCCTTTCATTCTTCCTTCTCTTTCCTTCCTCCCTCTCTTCTTTCCTTCTGTCCACCCTCTTTCCCTCCCTCACTCCTTTCCTCCACCCCTCCCTTCCTTCCTGCCTTCCTTCCTTCCTCTGAAGTACTACAGATGCTATGTGGCTGAATGATGAGAAACTCTGGAAAGAGGGTTGATTGTTTTAACCAGGGATTCATTAGTGAAATCAGTCACGGGAGGTGGGCTAACCTGCAGCTTTTGTGCTTTACCTGTTTGCACAAAGCCTTCCCATTTTTGCTGGCTGTGATTCCTTCTGGAACAGGCCTTTGACAAAAAAGCTCCTCAGAATTAGTAGGCAATTCCTCCTCGGCTTTTAATGCAGGTCATACTGTGGGTCTTAAAAGATTGACTGTGGCCCTTTAAACATATTCTCCAAGCTCTGGTGCATTATTAATCAGGGCTACAGACAAAACATGCATTGTCTCCTTGCTGAGAATAGCATGTTTTCTTCCTTATGAATTGATCCCCTAAATATTCCTCATGGGAATAGGCTGTTTTCTTCTCATGCAAACTGGTTTTAAACTACAGATGTGCTAATCTAGCTGTAGGAAATTCCAACCCTCATTGATCTGTGGGCTCTGTAGGTATTAATCTACCTGGGATGGAAAACTGAAAGAAGGGGCAATTAATTAAATAGTCCTAGGGTTATTTTCTAAAATATTAATGAAAGCAGTGACAGGGAAACCTCCAAGGGTTCAGAACCTGAATTTGGTTTGGATAAGAGTCTGAACTTGAGTTGATTTTCAGGGGAATAAGAAGAACCACATTTACTTTATGAAGTTGACACAGATATTGTTCTCATTATAGATATTTGTTTCTGTCATATATTATCTCCCTTGTGGTGTGGTAAGCTCCTAGAGGACAGCAACTATGTCTTGTATGGCTTAGTATCATCAAAGCACCTGTGGCAGGGTTTGCCCAATAAATATTTTCTGAATTTAATAATGAATCTGTGTTATTTTAAAACTGTGGCCTCTGAGTGTCTGGATTGGGCTCTGGGAGGTCTTGAAGTACCTCACCTGGACTGAGGTTCATCTTAATGAATAGTTTGTTAAAAATACAAAGTATATTTATTAAGTATAGTGGATTGAATAAAAGCAACCCAACCTTCCTGTTAAAGGCAGGAACTGAACCCAGGTCATCGTGACTCAAAGGCCATCCATGTAGTCACTATTCTGGGAAGCCTCTCATATGTTGATCTTCAAGTCCATGTACATATCTGTTTCTGTGTCTATTTCTACCTTTTCTTCTACCCCTTTGTTCAGTGAGGATAGCAAAGTAGAGAAAAAGGAAATAGAAGTACTAAAATCATAGTTATTAAGCCATCTATAAATATGAACATAACTATTGTTAATTGCAATGTGGTAGTCTTGTCCAATGACAAACCAGTGAACACACTCATGAAAAAACTGAATCATATTATTTTGTTACTGTAGTGAAACTGGGAGACAGAAGGGAGTTTCAATTAAATGGAAGAATTGCTCACGTGTTCTCCATGAAGAGGTAAAGAAAGGAGTTGGCAGTGTTACATTTATCAAGTATCCATAAGTAACCAGAAACATTATTTAATAGAACATTTGGTCCTTTTGCATTGCATTACTCGTGATAATTATATGCCAAAAGACCATAAGGAAAATGATCAAGACTTCATGAGCTCTATTTTGCAGAAGATATAGAGATAGAAAAATTCTATGGACAACTCCAAATTAAGTCAGTGTGTACCCTGAATAAGTTTGGCCAAAAAAAAAAGTGTGATGGAAAATATGGTTCAGGCATAAGGAATGAAAGTCAAAGACTTGTATACTTATATATCATGAATACTTTATTAGAAATAATAATTGGAAGACACTGGCTGTGACCAGCATTGAATGAAAAAAAAATGTGGAATTGATTCTATTTTAACAGACAGGAAAGAGCTCCTTGCCATCATTCTTTAATTGTCTGTTTATAATCAGTCTTGAAAGAGCAAAGAGCAAAATTAATACAAAGCTAGGCTTGTGAGGAAAAAAACTATTTGGCATAATATGATCTGTTGAAATAAAATTTTTATGATGAAAAATGAGATATAGGTAGAAGAGATGTTGACATGAACATGGATTAGAGTTGTAACTTCTATATGTAAAGTTCATAATGAAGTTGAATCAATGCCCAGGCCCTCATCCCTCACTCTCATTTTTGGGTTAGTCTTAGGTCTTTGGGTTAGTCATCCTGCCTCAAATCTCTCCCCAATCCTGTCCACCCTCCATTCTACTATCAAATTGACCTTACTGAAGTGCATCCCCTATTCAATAAACTAGTGGCTCCCTATCATTTCCAGGATCAAATATACAATCTTCTGAGGTCAAGGCCCTTTATAACCCGACCCCCTCTTACCTTTCTATTCTTCTTATAATTTCTTCATTTCCAAGTACTTTGTGATACAGCAGTACTGCCCTCACTGCTTTTCCTCACTCAAGACATTCCTGTCTCCTGAGTGCCTTTTCAGACTCTTGTACCTACCTACCTACCCTCCATGGCTAGAATTTTCCCTTCTTTTCTCTACTTTCTTGCTTTCGTGGATTCCTTCAACACCCAGCTAAAGAGCTACCTTTTATAACATGTCTTTCCTCATTTTCCTTAATGATGGTTGCCTCCTCTCTTAATTATCTCCAATTTATCCTGTATGTATCTTGTTTGAGCATAGTTATTCACATTTTGTTTCCCCCCTAAAACTGTGAGATCCTTGAGAGCATGATTGTTTTTTTTTTTTAATTTTGTTTTTCTTTTTAGCTCTAGTACTCAGTACAGAGCCAGCCACATAGTAGGGAATTAATAAATGTTTGTTGACTGACTAAATCACCTGCTATAATAAGGAAACCAAAAGAATCAAAAACATTCATTTTATAATTGATTTACTTGCAAAATAGAGGAATAGGGCAGCCAAAGATAATTCTGGTTCATAATATACAAGTTCCAATAATCTGGGCTTTATAAAATATATCCCAGGGATCCAAAGAAATTTGAGGATGTGATTGTTTGGACATCATTGACATACTTCTAAAAATCACAGAGAGCAGGAGAAATGCCAACAGACAAGGGTCAGGGAAATGTCCTAATTGTCAAAAGTAGAAAGAAGGTAAATTAATACAAAGTGGGCATTTAATGTTTGCTGAATTGAATTCAATTAGAGTCTTTCAAATTTAAGCCAGTGACCTTGATGCTGATTCCTGGCAAAATTTTAGAATATACAAATAGTGGAATGGTTAGAAAGGGAAATGAGGATCACTTAAAGCCAACATTCATTAGTCATGCTGGATTAATTTCATTTTCATTTTTTACAGGGTTCCTCTATTCAGGAGAATACTATAGATGTTGTTTGTCCTTTGTTTTTCAAGGAGGATCAGTGACATCATGGGGTGATGTCTTGACTCATATGTGAATTTGATTTAAGTAAAACAGAGTTACACAAAGTCATCAGCCTTTCTCTGTCTTTCAGAGTCATCAAAGTCTACCCGTATGAAAAAATCTTGTAAGAAAAATTCAGTGGATGACATTGGTGTCTTCAATATCTGCCCAAGCTCTAAGCTTCAGTTACCTTCATGGGCATTGGAACAAATTGTTTTCATCTATCCATTCTGCAGGGAGTACTCTTCACATGGTTGGGGCATTCCCCTAACTCAATGATGGGTTTGAGGCTTGTCAATAATCTTCAACTGATACAGACTGTTTGCTGAAATGGTTTACTAAGGTGTGGCCCCTGCACATGTTACAGCTTCTTGAAGCCACAGGTCAGAGTTGTGCGAAAGGTAGATACCAAAGGTAGATGAACAGCCCTGAACAGTGCTCAGCAAGCTCTTGTGCCAGAGGTGTCAGTCTTCCTTGAACCACCCACTCAGACACACACATACACACACGGTGTATACTATAGATATAGTATATCTGGATGTCATTATGGTATTTGACAAAGTATCTCATATCATCACCAATAAAATGAAGAAATGTGGGATTCTATCATGCTTAGGTGGATTTAAAATTGGCTAATGAGCTAGCCCCAAAGAATAGTGTTTAATTGAACAATATCAGCCTCTAGGAAGGTCTCCAATAGAATGTCACAGGCTGTGTCTTTAGTCATATATTCAAGATTTTCATCTATGACTTTCAATCAAGCCCTAGATGGCATGCCCTACAATTTATTAATGGCAGAAAGTTAGGAAGGATAAATAATACAATACAATAAGGAATCAATATATAAAAAGTTCTCAACAAACTGGAAGGATGGAGACAAATCTCACAAGATAATATTTTACAGGAACAAATTCAAAGAAATGACCATTTGTCTATTTTGTATAGAGTGCTAAGCTTGGAACTAGATGAGATGTAAAGATCATACCACTAGAGATTTAGAGCTAGTTGAAATCCCAGAGGCCACCTAAAAGTCCCTTATTTTCCAGATGCGGAAACTCTTACCCAAGAATGTAAAGTGACTTGTCCATGGTCAAACTGTTAATTAGCATCAAAGGAGGATATGAATCCAAGTCCCAGGTCCTTAAAGACAAGGATGTACCATGCTGCATTCACAGTTCTTGCCCTCCTGTTGCTTTCAATTTGGGTAGGGTATATGACACATATGAAGATAACTGTAATATAAACCAGGACTTTTTAAACTTTTTTCCATTCAAGACATCTTCAGTACTCCTTAAATTGTGGGTTTGTAATAGTAATGAAATTTGAAGATCCTTTGTATTGCTAAGCTAAGAGACACTTAGCACCTAGTTTCAAATTAAGCCTCTGTTAAAGAAACAGAATGTATGAACCCCTGTTGCTGACATAACAGGAAGGGGCTGAACAGAAAACCCTGTTGCTTATGTAACAGGAAAGAGCTGAACAGGGAGGAACAATACTGTATATAAGGGAAAACACTAGCTGGGAAAGTCAGAATTTCCTGGGGTAAGCATTGTGGAGGCAGGGCAAGTGCTGCTGGACTGAAGACTGAATTGAGAATTGAGAAGAATGGAGAAGAGGACTTTTGTGGCAACAGAGTCAAGAAGAAGAAATCTTGTGGTATCCCAGTACTCTGTTTGTCTGCTCTGTCTGTGTTGATGTTTGCTTGTGATACTTTGTACAGAAGCCCTGGGACCTCACTGGAAGCCCTGAAAGAGGATTTTCTGGTTGTATGTTCACAGAAGTCCTGGAGGAGGGTTTTGAAGGTCCTGGGACTTTACTGATGATTTGTGTTGACCTCTTGAACCTTGTTTGTGGGTCTTTGTCGATTTCTATGTTGAAGATTTGTGTTGAGTTCTCAGATCCTGTTGGTTGGTCTGAGTTGATTTCATAGGCAGATAATGAATTGATGATGGTGCTGGCAATGTGAATGAATATTATTGTGGCTCTGTTAAGCTTTGTCTTCCCAGAAACATGAACTGTGAAGGACTTGAGGTGGACTAGACACTGTGAGCTTCAATATGGAATGGGGACTGGATGAAGAACTGGACAAAGAGCTGGACAAGGAACTGGGAGCAGCCTGCCTTTGAACTCAGGTGACAATTGGAGCTGGGACCATGGAAGAGGAACCATGGTAGCTGAGAGTCAGCCTCAAGTCAAGCTGAAAGAAGACTTTACTTGGATACTGTGTACTGACTGAGAAGATTATGATTTACTGTGACCTAGGGGTGGAGAACTTTGATTTTTATACTTTGTGATTGAATTAAGGATTTTGTGATCGACTACATGAATGTACTTTGTTTAAAACTATGTGACCACTTTGGTGAAAACTATGTGGCCATTTTAGTGATAAGTTGTTGAGTTGTGACATGGTGAATGCTGTATTTTGATTTTCTGTGATAAGCTGTAACATTGTGAATGCTCTACCTTGATTTTCTGTGAATGTTTTGCTCTGATTTGTTATTGCATAAATAGAGAGTTCCCTATTCTGTGTAATCAGAAGCTTGAAAGTTGTTCACAGCAGTAGTCCTTGGGAGGGCTGCTCATGCTTGGCTTTACAGGATTGCAACCCCATGTGGGGTTCACAATATAAACTAACATGCCATAAATTCATTTATGGTGCCAAAGAAAATGTTTTATGAATTCTATAGAAGAAAGGACACACAGTCTAGGGGGAGGATGGGAGGAGGAGATCAGGAAAGACATGTTCCAGGATGGAGTAACAAAATATATCATGTTACAGTAAGAAAGAGTGGCCAATGCGTCATCAAAAATCACTACAAAGAGCCACATTTGAGATTTAAAAGGTTCAGGGAGGACATAATAGCAGTATTCATGTATGTAAAGATTTTAATGTAGAAGCAGATCAAGCTTGTTGATTGATCAATTAGGCCCTGGAGGGTAGGACTAAGACCAATGAATATAAGTACAGCAAAGTTGATTTTGGCTCAATAAAAGGAAAAACAATTAGAACTGTCCAAGAAAAGTGGAATTGACTGCCTTAGGGAGGGAAGTGAACTTTCCATCACAAGAAATCTTCCAGCAGACGCTTGGTGAACACTTTTGGGGGATATTGCAGAAGTTAGAGGTTAGATTATCTGACCTCATGGGTCACTTCTAACTCTAAGACTATGATTTTTATGATACTAGATAAATATAGTTCTTACCCTGGAGGATCTTACAGCCAATCCCTCCACCATTACTGTAACATTGAGAGCTGGGAAAGCTCTTTTCAGTAGCTAGTATAACATTTTTTAAAAATTGGACCTATGATTTGATCCTTATAGGGAACATTTTAAGAGAAATTTCCTCTACCCATGAAGATGAGGAACTGTTCTAAAATGTGGGTGGAGTCTTGGAGAGTTTTCTGATGTTCTTAAGATTAAATGATTTGCATAATTTCACAGAGTCCCACTTTGTGTCTTGTGCTGGACTTGATCCTGGTTGTTTCAAAGTCAGCTTTCTATCAAAGATGGCAACTCTCCCTCTCAGGGTCTATTAAAATCATGATCAGAAGTGCACTTCTAGGAGAGTCACTATTCCAGAACTTTCTAGTGATGACAGGGATTTGTCCTGGGCTTGATTCAGTCTTATTCTTTTCTGTATGCTCCAAATGCCCTGTTTTGTGGGTTAGGAGAGAGAGCAGGAGTGTGCCACTCCATCAAGATGGATTTGTCTGAGTTCCTGCTAAATCAATGTTTATTTACCGAAATCTGTGCTATTGTTTTGTCAGAGAAAGCTCTGCCACATATTTTGTGAGTGGAGATCTGGCTAGGGAGAGTCCGCCTGCTTGTTACCAGCTGGCATTTTTTACTAGCATCATCATGCCATTTACTTTATTGGTAGACAGTTTTTCTCTGATCTTGTTTTTCTCTGGGGAAAGTTAGGCTCCTTTTGTTCTTGTTATAATAGAGAACAAGTCATTTCCTTTACAGCATCACACACTTGGACTTAGATTTTTGGGTAGGTCTCAGCATTTTTAGAATCAAGAAAAGTTGTCTCTGGGCTGAATCAAATTCAGAGTGTAAGGAAGACCCGCAAACATCCAAGAGTCCAACCCTTTGCTCCAGTTCAATGGAAGTGCCTGGAGACACATTTTTATTTTTATTTTTACATCCTTTTAATCTCTAGTACATAGTTTATACACAGTACATATTTGCTAAAAGACTTCTCTCTATTCCCAGGTGTAGTAAACATATGTATTTTTTTTTCTCCACATAATTTCCATGCCTCTCCAAGCCCAGTCTTTTGTTAGTAGTTAAGTATCAAAGGTTGATAAGAGCTGTACATTGAACTTAAGCATAATCTTTTTGGGAGTACAAGTCCTTAAATTCCATTAACATCTCTTATTACTTTTATCAAGACTGTAGAGACACTGATTTTTTTGATAACTGGGATAGTCCACAAGGGGAGAAATTAGGCTCTGAACATAAAAGTCCAATTCCCCCCCCTCCATTAATTTTAATAAATAAAAAGGTTAGGGTCCTAACCATGTCATTTCATTAGGGTTATACTGTTATTCCCTAAGGGCTTACCTAGAGAATCATGATACTGTATAGACCCAAAGGAGCACTCTCAGCTACTCTTAACTGTTCTCAGAACTTGACTGAATATCGTGACCTGATAAGTCCAGGACATTCAAGTACCAGGAGGGCAAGGCACCCAAGAGTTTTTCAAGATAGGCAGGGTAATGTAGTAGAAATTGCACCAGCTTATGAGTCAGGAAAATATTTAATTCTCCACCCAGATCCAACATTGACTTACTGAATGGCCTTGGGCATATCTCAGCACTATTGTTGGCCCCACGCTTCTTATGTGACAATGAGTGGGTTAGACTAGATGACCTCCAAGGTTTTCTATTCTAATACATTGTGGTTCTGTGATCATCAAAAGGAAATTGTGGCAGCTGTCAGACTCAATTGCCTCTCTTCCCCATAGGATCGATCACTGCCTTCACTGCATTCTTCCCTCTCAGTGACCGACTATGACCTGCTTTCCATCATCTCCTTTCTCAAACCTCTCTTTCAGTTTTATGGGTCTTTAAGTCTTTTTTACATTCTGACCTCCTACTTTGCCAAGAAACCAAAGGGCAGTTTGGATTCAGGATTACAGGGTTAAAGCTAGAATGGGGACCAGGCCAAGGTCCTCCATTTGTCAGGCTAAGAAGTGGAGTCTTAGGGAGTGACGGGACTTACACACTCACATAAGTAGCCAGTAGCAGAGTTAGTGTGTGATCTCAGCTCTTTTGGCTCTGAATCCACAACTTGACTGTCCTGAACAACAAGGGATTCCATTGAAGAACCCTCCATATCAGGAAGATTCTCCAAACCCTTAATTCAAAATTCTGACTTGAACAGACAGGTACAATGTCTTTCAGGCACTCTCTTCCTGATCAAGTTAACTATTCATATCCCAGGCTACCTATGCTTTTACAAAGTTGATCCTCAGTTCTTGGGCACAGCCAGAGCCCACACAGACATTCAATTAACTTTGCCAGGTTGTTACCTCAGGTGACAGGAAGGAAAGAGATAGAGAAGTGGTGTCTATCAACTCAGTTCAACTCAATTCAATCAGAATTTAAAGTTGGTTAAATTCAATTGTGCTAGATGTTAAGTATCGAAAGACAAAAATGCAATAATACCTCACTGCCCAAGGAAAAGGAATTCCTTTATACCAAAGAACAGACTCAATCTACAGGATGACCTGGGGTGAGGATATGTTTACTAACTGCCCACTAATAATAGGGGCAAAGCAACCTGGGAATATCAGCTATTTGACTTCACTTATATCTGTCATCATGGAAGGCATTTTTTCTGTTTTGCTTGCTTTAGTCATGGCAAATATTAAAGTGTGAGCCTGAATAGAAATGGAGACCTGTGATTCTTCCCTCCCTGGCAAACAACTGCCTAGAAGTAGGATCCAACTTCCATCTGGGGTTGGAACAGTTGGGATGGGAGGGAAGAAGGAGCAGACATTGAAACCTAGAATTTATACACATTTTTTCCCTATTTAATTCAACAAACTTTTTCAAAAGCATCTCCATGATGTTGGAAACAAACAAACAAACTTGATGGCCATTTAATCTAATCTCATTTTAGAGAGGAAGGAAACAAGACTGAGAGAGGGGATCTAAGATCACATAATGAGTCAGCCAAGGCAAGGCTAGAACCCAAGTCCCCTGAATCCCAGCTCAGTGCTAATACAACATGTTCCAGATTGGCAAAACAAAAACAAAAATCCCTTGAGTCTAAGCAGAGATGCAATGTGGGCAGACAGTGATCACTCAGCTGTACAGAGAGGGAGGGAAACAAAAAGACATCAGGGATGCTGGGACATGAGTCCTTACCCCATCCCTCCTCACTGGGGAATTTAACATGAGACAGTTTATCATTACTGATGCAGACAATCACTTAGGATCATCCTCTTTACTATTCCCAGCTTCCCACTCATGTAGCCTGTGAAAAACCTAAAGATGCAAGAAAAGACATATGGGGGAGAAGTAGTAAGACAATTCCCTCTGAAAACTGCTTTGCAGAAGGAAGATCACGGAGTCTTGGTCTTGCAGATGTAACTGGAGAAGAACTATAGGAGCTAGGTGGCACAGTGGATAGGGCACTGGAATTGGAATTGAGAAGACTTGACTTCAAATCCTTCTTTAATCATTAACTAGTTCTATGACCCTGGGCAAATAACCTCTCCCAGCCTGAGGTGTTTTTTTTTGTTTGTTTGCTTATTTATCTATTTTTTTGGAGCATGTCTCTAAAATGGGGATAATAATAGCATCTGCCTTCAAAAGTTGTAATGAGGATCAAATGAGATAACATTTAAAAATGTATTTTTACATGTTTCATTTAATATTTCCCAACTACATTTAAAACATTTTAGCATTCTTTTTTTTTTTTTTTACTTTATTGTCTGGTTACATTTTGAGTTCTGAGTTATCTGCTTCCCAGCCTGCATTAAAGGACAACATTTGATATAGATAAATATATGGAACAATATAATACATATTTACATATATCAGTTTTTTCTTTGGAGGTGGATGGCATTTTCCTTCATAGGTCCTTCATAGTTGTTTTGAATGATCATATTCCTCAGCATAACTTAGTCATTCACAGTTACCTTTTTAAATGATTTTGCAGTTACTGAATTTAATGTTCTCTTGGTTCTGCTTACTTCACTCTATATTATTTCAGGTATATCTTTCCATGTTCTTATTTTTTCTAAAACCAACCTGCTTGTCGTTTCTTACAGCACAGTAGTATTCCATCACAATCATATACCGCAACTTATTTTGCCATTCACCAATTGATGGGCATCCCCTGACTTTCCAGTTCTTTGCTACTGCGAAGAGAGCTGCTATAAATATTTTAAAACATGTAGATTATTTTCTTTTTTCCCTGCTCACATTAGGAAACAGACGTAATAGTGGTATTGCTGGGTCCAAGGGTACAAACATAGTTTCATAGCTCTTTAGGCATAATTCCAAATGGCTCTCCAAAATGGTTGTATTAGTTCACAATTCTACCAACAGTCTATGAGTGTTCCACTTAATCTGATAATGTACCACGTATCTCAGATTTGTTTTAATTTTCATTCTAATCAATAGTGAGATAGAATATTTTATGTGTCTATTTAGAGTTTTGATTTCTTCTTCTGAAAGCTGCCTATTCATATCTTTTGACTATTTATCAATTGGGGAATAACTCTTAGTTTTATTAATTTGGCTGAGTTCCTTATACATTTAAGAGATAAGGTTTTTATCACAGAAATTTGTTGTAAATTTTTTCCTTGTTTCATGCTTTTCTTCCAAGAAAAATATAAATTGGTTACAGGTCATGGAGGAGCTCAAGAAGGATTTTGAAAATCAAGTAAGAGAAGTGGAGGAAAAATTGGGAAGATAAATGAGAATGATACAAGAAAGTCAGGAAAAGTGATTCAACAGACTGACTGAAGAAAAAAGCACCTTAAAAAATAGACTAACTCAAATGGTAAAAGTAGTCCAAAAAGCCAATGAGGAGAAGAATGCATTAAAAAGCTGAATTGCCCAGATGGAAAAGGAATATCAAAAACTCACTGAAGAGAATAATTCCTTCAAAATTAGACTGCAGCAAATGGAACCTAATGACTTTATGAGGAATCAGGATACTATTAAACAGATCAAAACAAATGAAAAAATAGAAGGCAACATGAAATATCCCATTGGAAATATCACTGACCTGGAAAATAGATCCAGGAGAGTTCATTAAAAAATATGGGACTGCCTTTAAGCTATGATCAAAATAGAACCTAGATACCATCTTGCAAGAAATTATCAAGCAAACTTGCTCTGATATTTTAGAACCAGAGGGCAAAATAGAAATTGAAAGAATTCACTGATGGCCTCTTGAAAAAGATCCCAAAAAGAAAACTCCTAGGAATATGATAGCCAAATTCCAGAGTTCCCAGGTCAAGGAGAAAATACCGCAAATGGTCAGGAAGAAACAATTTGACTAAAGTGGAAACACAATCAGGATAACACAAGATCTAGCAGCTTCTACATTAAGGGATCGAAGGGCTTGGAATATCATATTCTGGAGGTCAAAGGAGGTAAGATTAAAACCAACACTCACCTTCAAAGCAAAACAGAGGATAATGCTTCAGGGGAAAATACGATCATTCAATGAAATAGAGGATTTTCATTCACTCTTGATGAAAAAGCCAGAGCTGAACAGAAAATGTGACTTTCAAATCCAAGAAGCAAGAGAAGCATGAGAAGGTAAACAGGAAAAAGAAATCATGAGTAATTTATTATAGTTGAACTATTTACATTCCTACATGGAAAAATGATAATTGTAACTCATAAGACTTTTCTCAGTATAAGGATAGTTGAAGGTAATATATATGTATATATTGATGTATTCATACACACATATGTCTATATAGGAAGGTGTATGTGTGTATAAATACACATGTGAATGTATGTACGTATGTGTACATGTATACATAGACAGAGGGCACAGGATGAGTTGAATGTGAAGGGATGATATCTAAAAAATAAAATTGAGAGTTGAGAGAGGAATATATTGGGAGAAGGAGAAAGGGAGAGATAGAATAGGGTAAATTATATCATATTAAAAAGGCAAGAGAAAATTGTTACAATGGAGGTGAAAAGCAGGAAGGTAAAAGGATCAACCTTACTTTCATTGAATTTGGCTGAAAGAGGGAATAATATACACACTCAATTGTTTATCTTACCCTACAAGAAAATTGGGGTAAAGGGGATAAGAGAGGAGATGATAGAAGGGAGGGCAGATTGTGAGAGAAGGTAGTTAGAAGCAAACACTTTTGAAAAAGGACAGGGACAAAGGAGAAAATAGAATAAATGGGGGGTGGGATAGGATGGAGGAAATGATACTCCTTCACAATATAACTACTATGGAAATGTTTCGCGTAACTACACATGTACAATCTATATTGAATTGCTTATCTTCCCAGTAAGGGGTAGGTGAGAAAGGAAGAAGAGAAAAAAAATCTGGAACTCAAAGTTTTAAAAACAAATGTTTAAAAAAATGTTTTTTAACATGCCTCTGGGAAATAAGATATACATGCACTGGGGTATACAAATCTGTCTTGCCCTACTAGAAAGTTACGGGGGATTGGGGGAGTATATAAGAGAGAACAGATTAGGGGAGGGGATATTCAGTAGGCTCAGTATTTTGGGGTGGTGAGTAGGGGAAAAATAGGGAGAAAAATTTGTAACTCAATGTAGAAATGAATGTTGAAAACTAAAAATAAATAAATAATTTGGAAAAAAATCTTTTAAAAATATCCATTTTAGTATCTGATATCCTCTCTATTTCTAGTTCGGTCATAAATTGTACCCTTATTTATGGATCTGACAGGTAAATTTTTCCACTCTCATAACTTACTCATGATATCACTTGATGTCTAAATGATTATTCCATTTTGACCTTATTTTGTTACATAGTGTGAGAGGCTACATACCCAGTGTCTGCCAAACTGCTTTACAACTTTCCCAGCAAGTTTTGTCAAATGGTACATTCTTGTCTCCTAAGTTGGGAATCTTTGGGTTGATCAAACACAAAAATACAACGGTCATTTCCTACTGTGTCTTGTGTACCTAATCCATTCCACTGATCCAGCACCCTGTTTTTGGTTTTGTTAGCCAGTACCAGATTGTTATGATGATTATCACTTTGCATTATAGTTTGAAATATGTATTGCTAGATCACCTTTCAAGTTTGTTTGTTTGTTTTCACTGTTTCCCTTGATTTTTTTTTATCTTTCAATCTTCCAGATTAATTTTATTATTCTTTTATCTAGCTCTGTAAAATCATTCTTCATTGAATAAGTAAGTCTTTTTAGGTAGAATTCTTATTTTATTATATTGGCTTAGCCTACCCAAAAGCAATTAATATTTCTCCAGTTCAGATCTGTCTTTGTTTGTATGAAAAGTGTTTTGTAATTGTACTCACATAGTCCCTGGGTTTGTCTTGGCAGTAGATACCCGAGAATTTTATATTGTTTGTAGTTATTTAAAAGAAATTTCTCTTTCTATGTCTTCTTGCTCGGTTTTGTTGGTCATATATAGAAATGCTGATGATTTATTTGCATTTATCTTGTATCCCGCAACTTTGCTAAAGTTGTTAATTGTTTCAACTTGCCCTCTAGTTGGTTCTCTAGGGTTCTGTAATATATGTTCATAACATCTTTAGTTGCCTCTTCTTATTTCTTCAATTTTTTTCTTATTGCTATACTTAACTTGCCTGGTATTATACCTAATTGCTACCTAATACAATATTGAATAAGAATGGTGATAATGGAGAGACTTGCTTCACCCTGATCTTTTTGGGAAAGCTTCTAATTTATCCCTATTCTACAGACAGCTTATTCTTGAGTTTTCATTTTAAGAGAGGTTCCATTTATCCCTATGCCTTCTAGAGTTTTAAAATAGGAATTGGTGTTGTATTTTGTTAAAAAAAAATTTCCTGCATTTTTTGAGATAATCACAATGCTGTAATCACCACCAAGTACCTCCATTGTTATTACATCTATGTTGGTTCAGGCCTAGACTCTACCTCAATGTCACAGATATCTCCTTCTAACTCCTAAGTTTTCTTAGGCTGAAAAAATGTTTCACCTTAAACTTTTATTGATTCTGTCACTCCAGAATTTCATTTGAGGTGCTACTTTAAAGTTGTTTGGAGGGAATATTGGGAGAATTTGGGCACAGCACTCCCTCCTGTCCACCCAGGACTTCTGACTAGATAACATTTGTAAAGCACTTTCTAGAAGAAGGAGGAAAAGAAGCAAGAGGAGGAAGAGGAGAATGAGGAAGAGGAGAAGTAATTATATTTCTAGGTACTGTTAATGTTTATCTTAATTTCTAAAAAGATCCCCAATCATTTTGGAATCCTAATGTGTACACTGGGGGAGGGGAGTGGTTGTCAGTCTAGGTGATCTCTCTCAAGTCCCATAGAGTTAATATTATGAGCTGATGGCCCACAAACAAACTGAAAACATATAGACTTATATTATATACATGTGCATGAAAAACTGCAGGGTCAGGTAAAAAGCCATGGGAAATCTGAAGTGAGTAAGATAACTTTCAATCAGACAAGAAAAGAAAGACAGAATGAAGGTGAAAGTGGATCCCTGGGTGAGCAAGGATGGTTTCATGGAGGAAATAGCTCTTGATTAAGACTTAAAACCAATGAGCACTTATTATGTGTTAGCAGAAGGGACTTAAAAAGAGGAGGTGAAGAAAAGTGAAGTCCCTTCCAGGCACAGGGGATGGAGAACAAGAAATAGAGATAGGAGAGGACAGGCCAATGATAGAGAGCAAAAATTAGTACAATGTAGCTTGAATATAGAAGACGTGAATAGGAATATCAAGTAAGGTCAACAGGAGTCATATATGGAACCACAGAACCAGCAAGTTGTAATAGGGACTTAACAGTTCCCTGGTCCAATAAGTACATGAACAAGAATCCACTTTATCCTTGCCAACACCTGAGAAGCAATCATCCAGGCTTTGCCAAAAGACCTCCTAAAATGGGAACATACTGTCTTTCAAGGTAGCCTCTTGGTCTTTCTCATTCTTGGGAAGGCTTGCCATACATTAGGCCTAAGTTAGTCTCTTTGCAACTTTTACCACTGATCTGAGGCCAAGTCCTGAAACATCACTCTTCCCCTAATAATAAAGGAAGCCACTGGCTCTCTGCTTAATGTTTTTCGAATAAGACATTCCATTTTCCAGTTCTGGGCATTTTCACTGACTTTCTCCCCTAGACCTGGAATGTTCTCCTTCCTCATCTCCACACTCTGACTTCAACCTGCTTCAAATTCCAGGTAAAAATCCCACCTTCTACAGAAAGTCATTCCAAAATGCCTTTAATATTAGTCCCTTCCATCTTTCTATCATCTCCAATTTATTCTGTGTCCTGTTTGTACATAATTATTTGCATGTTGTCTCCCCCATTAGATTGTGAGTTCATCAAGAGCAGGGACTATTTTGTGTCTTTTTTTTTTTTTTGGTATACCCATTCAAATTCAAAATGTGAATGATTAATAAATGTTTATTGACTGCCTGCCTATTTGATAGGCAATGCGGATCCAATGAAGTTTTTTGAAAAGAGTGATATGATCAGAATACATCAAGAAGTTAACTTGGGCAGTAAACTAAGGGTTGGAAGGATGGGAAGGAAATAGATGAGGCAAAAAGACTAGTTAGGAGGTAAGCGGAAATAACCTCTAAGTTATCTAATTTCTAAATTCAGATTTCTTTTTTATTACTTTTTCTCAAAGTTCCTATAACTTCCTATAACCTCTTGAAGGCAACATTTGTTCTTTAAAATGGCAGCAATGTTAAAATCATTAAATCTTTTAGTAAAAGATTTAAAAAGCCAATTTTTGAAGAAGGTGCAGTTTAGAATACTATAGGATCAGTAGCTCTAATATTTCAGTTTTTTTCACATTCACTGAGAATAAGTATTTAAAATTCAATTCTACCATTTAACTCAAATATACATGCGCACAACAGATTTAGAACTCATCTTTAATGAGTTGGGAGAACTATTCCGTAACATTCGAACAAAAAATACAAATAACTCATCCATTTTAAACAGGAAGGAAGGCAGCTCTTGGGCTATTTCTGACCAAAGGGCACCAATAAGGAATAGAAATTAAGCAAAGTCATTTCAAACAAAGTTTTTATACATACACTCCATTTTGCTACTTGGCTTCTGGTGTCTGCCATTAGAAAGCAATAGAAATAGGGGAAGTTGTGTAGGCAGTGATTGTGTGATTAATTAGCAGGAGGACAGATGAATTGCTTGCATAACTTGAAAGGGGGCCAGGAAAGTTAAGGACTAGAAAGGGAAAAATACATGTTGGGTGTGAGGACGTTAGGAATGGAAATAAAGAGCGAGAAAAAAGAAGTGAAGGAAGGAGAGAGACAGAGACACACAAAAAGGGATAGACACAGAGAGAGGCACACACAGAGAAGGCAAAAAGTACTTTCATAACTTCTATGGAACATAAGTATTTAAAGTTATCTGTCTTTCATATTATGCCAAGATGCCTGAACACTAAACAGAGATAGAAAAAAAAAAAGAGCATTTACTTCTCCTGTCTCTCTTAGCTTACATTGAAATGAGTAGATGAAAAATTACAAGGGCCCAGTTTGGCAAAGATAGTACACCTGGGCAAAATGTATATTACCTATTATTCTGATCATAACAACAAGGTAGGTGCTGTAATTATTCCCATTTTGCAGATGAGGAGACCAAAGCATATGAACTGACTTGTCCATGGTCACAATAGCTAATGAATATCTGAAGCTGTATTTGAACTCAGGTCTTCCTGACTGCAGCTCTCATATTCCGGCTATTGCACCACCTGGCTATCACTTAAGGCTATGACTTGAAAGATAACTTCCAAAAATAAATGGGAAGTTGGAAGGAAGAATATAGGGGTGGCTTTCTGTAGTAGCCTATTCAAAATTCCAAAGATGATGGAAAGAACTTTGTTTTGTCTCGAGAAGGTCATTCATCCATTCATTCATTCATTCATTCATTCACTCAATTAGTATTTCCCAAGTGTCTGTTACACAAAAGGAATGTATATGTACCTATGTACAAGGCAGAGATGTGGAACATACCAGTGACTTTGGCTGTGATAGTACAAATCAATCCTATCTTTTATTTTCCCTTGTTGTAGAACGGGTTTTAATCCAAAATAGTTATTCCAGCTTTATATCAAGATACCTTTCACAGAAAAAAACACAGGATTATCATTATTTTGGAAAAACAGTGGTACCTCTAGAAAGTTCATTTGCTGTTCTTCGAGATATGCTAGACAGAACCAGTAGATGGCCAGTTTTATACCTTCACTAAGAGGGATTCAGATTTCATTGACAACGTGAACATCCTTATTATAACTCCTAGGCAACTTCATTCATTAGCTCTCATGTACAATTTTACAACTGAAGGTAATGAGTAGATTCACTTTTTAATTTCATCATCATCTATTAGGGAAATGCTTCTCCCCAAAATATGAATAGATAGGTAGATTAGTTTACAGTAAAAACAAATACGTTGTCCATGTGGTGTCAACTAAGATTAGTGCTACAAAGATGGACTACAATAACCATAGATAAAGTAAAAAAGATACCACCCAAGTAACATGATAAAACAAGTGTTCTTGCATCTGGGGTGTTGCATTCTGTCTAAGAACCCTTCTTAGCGTGTGTTCATACATGTATTTATAATAGACACATAAACATATATGTATATATATATAATATATGTGGATTTATAGATGTATAAATATACCCACATACATATGCAATATACATCTATACATATATTGAAAAGCATAGGTGCATATGTATGTATGTATGTGCATGTATATATACCTACCCACCATGCATGCATGTGTGTATACCCATGATATATACACATTGTATGTATATGTGTATGTGTATATGTATATGTATGTGTGTGTACAAATATTTGGCTTTTTGAGGGGGGAATGCAGGGCAATTGGGGTTAAGCAACTTGCCCAAGATCACACAGCTAGTAAGTGTTAAGTGTCTGGATCCAGATTTGAACTCAGGTCCTCCTGACTCCAGGGCTGGTGCTCTATTCACTACACCACCTAACCACCTCTGTGTGTGTATATGTGTGTGTCTATGTATATATGTATGTGTATGTATATATGTGTGTATACATATGTGTGTATATGTGTGTGTATATTCCCCCATTTTAACACTATTCTCCCACTAACGTTAAATGGCTGTACTTCATGAAACATATAATCTCAGAAGGATAAAACCTATAAAACTTCAAATGAAAATGGAAAGACATATCAAACATAAATAAGGTGATACCTATACCAAATGATGGCCTGTTCATAAGAAGCAGTAAAACAAATTGGTATAGATAAATACAATCAAATATGTAGATACCATACACAGTACACAACATACATATGAGAATTAGAGTGTAGGAACTGGAGCTTGAAGTGATCTGGGCTTGGATAATATATTTAACAAGACTTCATTGAGGTAGGAGATGGAACATTGACTAGAACAATAGAACTCTAACAGGAGAGGGCTCTGACCTGGAGAGACACAGGATTCATATCACAAAGAAAATGAGGGCATTGGCCAAATAATTTATAAGGATCTTTCCCACTCTAGCTCTATGATCCAACGTTAGGGGGAATAGAGTTGGGTAGAATGACTGAACAATGTTATCGTAGAACAACTTTGGTTAGAGAAACATTGTGCAGTGAACAACAGGACATAAACATTGGCTTATTTTAGAGCCCTCTGTAAATGATCTCACAATGTATTATTCCCATTTTGTAGATGGGATAATTGGAACTCAGGAAGTCTAAGCGACTTCCTCACAGTCATACCACTAGTTAGGGAAACGCTGTAACTAGCTCTTTGCACTATGTCCTACTTCATATTGCAAAATGCTATACTGCTATAAACTGAAATAAAATTCTAAATGTAATAGACTTTTTATACTGTAATATAAATAAATCATAGTAAATGCTCAGATTTCCCATGTTGCTCATCTTCTTCCCTACATCTCAAATCCATGAGGAGTATGTGTGTGTGTATGTGCACGCACGTGTGTGTGTGTGTGTGTGTGTGTGTGTGTGTGTGTGTGTGAGAAACAGAATTCTACTGTTATTTTAAGTGTATTTCCTCTTTGGTGGGGGTTGTTCTTTCACCTATACAAATTGCAATTTCTCTGTCATTCAAATCCCTGTTTGAATCTTGTTTATGTCTTGTCATATATCAACAGAGAGGATCTGTCCAATGTCTCTCTCTCATGTTTTTAATAACTCATGAGCATTGCTGTAGTATTTAGGCTCACCACCTGTTGTCTCATTCTCACTATGTAACAGATTCACATTCTTTTCTGGTTATATGTTATACCTAGTAATTTTTTTCTACTTCTCATGATCAGGCCATCATTTGGTAATATGTCACCCTATTTATGTTTGACATGTATTTCCATTATCATTTGGGTTATTTATAGGTTTTATCTTGAGATCACAGTGTTTCTTGAAGCACAGTCATTTAACATTACTGGGAGAATATCAGTGCTAAAGAGATTGGCTTTTGCATCAGGAAGCAGTTCAGAAGAAATGAAATCACTTTACATTTTCCCAAATATGATCCAGCCAGATCTCCTCCTACTCGATTCTGGGCTCAATACCATTATCCATCTGCAGCATCTGCCCGAGCTATGCCCACTGATGGACTAATGTGACAGGCTTCTTATCCAGCTGCATTCATAGTTCAGGCAATATATATTTTTCATATACTTTATTTTACCAGTGTGTAATAGACACTGATGTGGATTTCACTAAGGAAGCTCATAGTATCTGGGTTTTAGAGCAATTATTAGGTGGAAGGAAAGGATGAGAACAAGTATTTATCAAATGCCTATGTGCCAGGCACTGTGCTGAGTTCCTTACAAATAATATTTCAATCAGTCTTCATAGCAATCTTAATAGGTAGTTGCCATTATTATTATGATTATACAGTTGAAGAAAACGAGGCAAAAAATTTAAATGACTTCCTCAGAGTCATGTAGCTACTAAGTATGTGGGTCTGATTTTGAACTCACACCTTCTTGAATCTAGGCCTAGCACTCTATCCTCTGTGCCACCTAGCACAATCTTATATGAACTGGAATACTCAAAAACTTCAGCATCGATAGAGATTCATTCTTTTGTTTGGACTTTGAGTAAGGTATCTCATGGTATTAGGCAGAACATTAAGTAAACATGTATCCCACTGTTCTTTGTTTTGTGTACTGTCAATCCTCAGCAGATAGATTGATGATACAATAATGTCAGTTAGTAAAAAAAAAAAAGCCTTTAGTTTAGTTGCATTTGCCATAAAATCTTCTATAATTCTGGTGGCATGGGAGGTCTCTTTTCTTAGAAAAAATCTTCAAAGCTGTATTTTTCTATTTAATCATCTTATTTCATTCTTTCAATGAATATATGATCTCATTTATGTGGGTACTCTACAATAGTGAAGATTGTAAGTCATACCCTTCCATTGAGTGGCACAGAGGAACACCAAGAATGCCAGAGGCCTTAATCTAGCTCTCTTGACATCCTGGGGAATGTCTCACTCACTATAATAAAACCATAGCTCCTATTTCAGTCATACAACTCTGATGTTATCCTTTATCCTATTTTTCCTCATGTACTTCTTCAATAAAAATATGTCATAGACAAATCATTCCTATCACATACCTCTCCAGTGATCTTTAGATAACTCACATTTTTAATTCTTTGAGGATTATGGTGCTGTATGACTCATACTACACAACTAGAAGAACGGCAATTTTGAAAAGAAGGGCTTTGTTCCATTAAAAGCACCAAACAATGTTTCATAGGAAATCTAGTCTATTCCCCTCCCATTCAATTCTCAATGAGTTTAGTACCCACACAGTTTCTTTATAAGATCTAGGAGTTGGTTTTATTGTCTACAAGCACTAAAAAAGATAATTTCATAGAATGCTTGGTAATTTCTACATAATCAAATCTCTTTTTTCAAAAAAAATCAATAAACAATGCACTGAATGGAATCAGTTTTATATTCTCTATACCTCTGAATCAATTGTGTAACTCCAAAGATGTGGTCCTACTGTGGAAAATTCCTTGCCTGTGAAAGCATATTTTCACCACATTTCATTTTCGACAAAGTGGAGGCATGTGCAATTTTCATGAAGATTTTGTAGAGATGACTAAAGAAAGTATCTGGTTTAGTAGAGGCAGAGGTCTTCCTTGTTACTTGTTTAGGGGTAGGGTGGGGTAAATGAACTATATTTCACTCTTTGCAATAAGAAATGGATCCCTGAGTGCCTTTAAAATTTGATTTATAGTTTGAACTTAAAACAATGTTAGGAGAGTAATTTACAAGTTCTTGTTTTAATAAGTTATGTCTATTGTATAATTAAGCCATCCTGAGATTGCCTCCATTATAGCCTGGATGGTAGATGGCCACATGAGAGTTGGCAAAGTTTATGTCCTATTGAGACCATTTCTGTTCTGGTATTAAGAAACAGACAAAGCATGATAATGGTAGATTTTGAAAAGGTAGCAACTCTGTACCTGGAAGGGAGCAAAACTCATTTGTGTGCTCTGATGTCTAAGCCCAGACTAATGTGAAATGTATGATTGAGATAGCTCTGAACCCCCAAATGCGAAAATAATGTGCCTCAGACAGATGTAAGCAGACCTTGAGTTACAGTATAGGAGTGTATTTGTCAGTCTGTCCATTTCAAAAGGAATGGTGGCTAAGACAATGAGGGGTGGATGGACACCATAGTGGGACAATGAAAGATATAGTGCTACAATGTAACATGATAAACCTTGGCAGTTCAGACATATAATTAGTTCATCTTGAAATTGGCTGAAATTCTCATCTTGTAAATTTGCCATTTGCTCAAAGTTCTAAACCTACCACTTTGCCTTTGAAATGGCTTAAGAAATAGGCTTGTTGGTATGGTGGAGACAGCACTAAATCAGTAGTTCAAATTCTAATTCTGTCACTAACTAGTTCTGTCACTTTATTTCCCTGAATTTTGGTTTCCTTACTTCTAAAGTGAAAGGCTTGGATTGGGTGATCTTTATGGGCATTCCAAGGTCTAAAAAAAAAAAAAATCAATCATTTTATCCAGGAATTATTCAAAATTTACAAGCACATAGAATAAGCAAATATATTTGGCTTACATTTCCAATATTAATCATTCTTTGACCATGAAAAATCAGAGTCCAGAGTAAATTCTCTAGAAACTAATGAATTAATGAAAACTGAAATTATTAAAAATGATTAAAAGTCCACTTAATGTTTGAGTGCAGCACTACTGTGGTGATTATAATCCAATACAGTGCCTCCTACTAACTTGAATCTTATCATTTCCACTATGAGTTAATTCTTTGCTATAGTTTCCAACCAGATGACTAGCAGTCATGAGAACCTTCCCTAGTATCTTTGAAAATCATCCAGTGTTACTTGTAGGGATGAATGAGGTTTCTAGAAATCAGTTACATTAAGGGCAACCAATGATTTGAAGACAGTTTCTATCGATCATATTAGTGACCTCATTTTTGACTGACATTTGTTACTGTTCTATTCCATGTTTCTGTCAAAGACTTGGATAATGACAGACTTCGAACTTATGAAAAACAAATGTGATCTACCTCTCTAGAAACTGAAGAAAGTGAATTCTGACATTGAATAATAGAATTGGAGCTTGATATCCTTTAGTGTTTATGTCAAATTGACCTTTACCTCATTTGGTACCCCTTACTCAAATTTCTAGATATTTTAAAAGGTTGTTTCCAAAATTAGTGGGGGTTTCCCCTTTAAAGTTCTCTTTCTTTGTTTCTTGCTTGTTTACTTTTTCCCTCCCCTGCCACTTCTTTCTTTCTCTCCCTATCCTCCTTCCTATCTTCCTATCTTCCTTCCTTATTTCCTTATTCCTTCTTTCCTTCCTTCCTTCCTTCCTTCTTCCTTCCTTCCTTTTCTTTTCCATTTCTCTCCTTCTTAGGAAATTTTGAGAGCCATGGCAACCCCCTGACTCAAGGGAGAGTGTGTACTGGGGGTTGGTGGGGGTGAGGGGAAGAAAATCAGTATGCTGTAGCTATCTTTTCCTGAACATGGCCCTGAAATAGACTGAGACTCAGTGCCACTCAACTGCTTTCTGAAGACAGAGCTAGTGGAGTGAGACATACTTTTCCTGCCCCTCAGGCTATCTTATCATTTCCTTCAGCTCCTGATCCCCTGGATGCAGGGGAATTAAAAGCATAAACCTCCCTCCCACAAACAACTCTGTCAGCAGAAATGCCCAAAATTAAGCTTCTTAATTTAGCACTTTTATTTTTTAAACCTATCTCCTGCTCACTCACTCAGGTCCGAGTCAGGTATTTATAAAAGTTCTCACTTATCTGACAGAGTCCAGCCTCTTCCAAATAACTTTCCCCTTCTCCAGGGAAGTGCTTATTCAATATCTTGTCTCCTTGTGCAAGGAAGGGAATCATCTTGAGGATGAAGAGCTTCACAAATTACCAAACATGGATGAACTCCTAACTAGAATACCCTGATTTCACTGAATGAAACCTCCCAGGTTAATGAGGCTAGGGGATAGTCAGGCCTATCTCTCTAGTGAAGCAAGCCATTAGCATCAATCCTAAAGACTTCTGGGAGATCTGCTATATTAGCCTGCTTTCACAGGTGAGAACTGGAACAGCACAAGAGCACTTGCTAAGGGCAAAGGAAAGCTGCAGGTAGGTAGATAAAGGGTGCTGAAAGTGTAGAGGGAAATGTAGAAAGGAATTTGGAAAGACATGAAGAAATTTTAGTCTGGAGCAATTCTACTTAGAGCACCCCAAATTTGGCTATCTCAGGGATCTTGGTGGCTCAGAGAATCTCTTGGAGATTTTTCGGTATATTCCACAAGGGCTAGACCTTGTTTCATTCAATTTAAAGTTTTTGGATAGCACAAGAATCCTGGCCCAAGGATTCTTTTCTGAGCTTTCAACATATTACTTAATGCAGCCAACTGAGAGTTGTATTGGCCTCAAAGTTCTTGAGATAGTTGCACATTAATTTTTGTGCCATTCTTATATTTGGAGCCTGTGTCCAGTAGAATGTAATCTCCTTGAGAGTAGCAACTTTCATTTTTGTCTCAGTATCCCTAAGCACCTAGCACAGTGCTTTGCACATAGTAGGCACTTGAGAAAGGCTTGTTGAATTGCACTGTACATTGTAGAACTGAATAGTGGTAAATTTTACACCTTTTATATATGGCTACTCTTTTCACTGATTTAGATCATGCTCTTTCTTCCTACACGTTTTTGCTTCTATATTTTGATGAATTTTCTTCAGAGGACCTACTCAATACAGTAGTTATGCTCCTCATCTTCCTCCTCACACATTAAATCTATGAGGAAATGATCTGTGAGAATTAGGTTTAGACTTACTTTAATGGTTTAAGGACTCACTGACATTTCTAGTCTCTCAAAAGACACTAGTTTTCTAAATATGCTCTATTAATAGGATAGAGATACAGTGTTGGAATGGACCATAGAGATCACCCCCATCCAATCTCCACATTTTACAGAAGAGTAAACTGAAGGTAGAGAAGGTTAAGTGATCTGCCCATGATGACCTAGCAAGTGAACGACAAGCATTGGTGTGGCAACTTGGATACTGGGAAAGCACTGGATTGGGAGTTAGGAGACTTGGGTTCATGACCTGGCACAGTGGAAGAAACATGCTTTCTCCATGCTTTTATTTAAAGTCCATCAGAGACACTTTTGTTGTTATTACAAGCAATTGCTGGGAGAACTGTTGGATTGACAGTTTCCCTTTTAACAGCCAAAAAGCTCTGATTATAAGCAATTTCCAGCTAGTATATATAGAGCAAAAAGAAAATGAAGAAAAATCAAGGGCAGTTAGACTGGATCATAGCTTTTACTAAGTACAAGAAAAACATTATTCCATAAAAGGAGAGATATGGATTAATTATGTAGTTCTCAGATATGGCTTTGTAATGTCTTGTAACTAAGTTTCTAGGTGGTTTAGTGTATTGAGTGCTGGAAAGAAGCAGTCTCCCTAGAGTGAGGAAGAAATGCATTCAAATCTATGCCAAAATTGATTAGCTTGTGTGATCCTAGACAAACCATACTGTCCACCTCAGTTTCCTCATCTGTAAAATGGGTATGATAGTACTACCTGCCTCCACCTAATGTGCCTAACCACATTAGGCTTCTGTGAGGATAAAATGATATAAGCTTTTTAAAGTGCCTTGCCCACCTTAAGTTGTTGTACAAATTCTAGCTATCATCATCATCATCATCATCATCATCATCATCATCACCACCATCACCACCACCACCACCACCACCACCATCATCATCATCATCATCATTGTCATCATCATCATCATCATCATCATTTTACAGCATTGTCACAGTGGTAAGAGAAACATTAGGAATGATAAGAAAATATTGTGAAAATCTTAGCTTTTTGGAGCTAAGGGATTCCAGAGCTCAGTTCCTCAATTTATATCCTTTTAATGCTGTTACACTAAATTATTTAGAGGATCTCTTTGGTCTTTAGGCTTCTAAAATACTAGCTATGTGATTGTGGCAAAAATCATTTCATTATCCTGAGCTTTAGGTGCCTTATCAGTAAAATGGGGATAATTCATATATACTCATATTACCTATTTCATATGTTGCTTACAAAACCTACAAGTGCATATAATTGTGGGTAGTTATAAATAAATTTTAGCCTTCAGTCTGCAAATCAATTGCCTCTTCCATTAAATATGGAGCAATATGGAATGTAAAGTTATACTTCTATCTGGTACTCTACCATCTTGGCTCTCCCTATCAATGTAATTTGAAGAGAGCAAAATTTTGAGAAAACTTTCAGATCTATGTAAAAGGTAAGAATGCCACGTACTTTGTGTTCCATAAGGCATGTTCTACAAATCAAACTATCATTGGCTACTGGTTATCAAGAGCTGATAGTTTTCAAAGATAGTCAATATAAATTATTAATATTTTCCACCTACTCAATATTAAAATAATATGCTTATTTAGAGATGGAGCATAGCTAATAGTGTCCCTAAAATGCATATACATATAGTAAATCTAATCACAGGGGCTTTTAAAGTGAAAAGAAAGACCAGAAAGACTCCCAAGACATATCTACAAAACTAATTTTCATATCAGAGTTACCGTATGTGAAGGACAGTAATTATGTCCAATAATTCACAAGAGGAAAAACAATTGTGAATGAAACCAACAACAGAACTCATACATGACTTCATATGCCTACAAACAAATGTCTGAAGTAAGACAGACAAACAAGGCAAACTAGAGATGTTAACATATGAAGGTAAATTAGACGAAAAAGGTATCACTGAGACTTGGTGGTTTGGTACCCATTATTTCAACATATTATGGAAGAGTATGTATATTATTCAAAAGGAATTGAATTGATTTTTTTAAAAAAGAAGATGGTGATTGGAATAGAATTTCATATTAAGAAGATGTATTCATTTAATTATAAGAAATTTTACCTAGTATACACACATACGTACATATATGTGTATATGTATATGTGTGTATATGTGTATATATAGTATATGTGTATACATGAATGCAATCTATTTATATGTTTATATGTATAAATGTGTGTGCATATACATATATGCACATGTGTCTAGATGTGTGTATGTATGTATATGTAAAATATATATTATGTATAATATATGTGTGTGTGTGTGTGTGTGTGTGTGTGTGTGTGTGTGTGTGTGTGTGTAAAATCAAGGGCAGTTGGCACATATCATTAACTGCTATTAAGTACAAGGAAAACATTCCATAAAAGGGGAGATTTCTCCATGTAAAAAATAAATCTATGAATGAGAGGGAACAGAAATGGTAGAGATCAGTTGCATCAACAGCAATGGAAGAAAAAAAAAAGTACTATTGTCACCAGAGAACGTATGGACAGAAGGAAGAAATTCATAACAGTTCAACAAACATAATATGTCAAATGAAGGCATGATAAAGTAAAAATGGAGATGTAATTAATGTCCTTCATCTGGTGTGCTCCCTCTCTCTAGAGCAATGTAGCTAATAATTTCTTAGTTTGTCTTAGTGATAATTTTATCCTCCAAAAGTTAGTTGAGGTGATGAGGAAAACTGAGAATACATACTCAATTTTCACCAGTAAGGAGGAACTCACTGTTGAAATAGAAATGATGTGAACCTTAGTGCAGAGTGATCATTTCATCTTAGACTTATGATAGAGAAGAAAGGAATATGGAAATAGTGTGACATAGATTCTAAACTTTGGTAGAGATTTCAAAGGGTTCAGAAAGGAGGAAGGATTTCATGGTCTAAAATATTAGAAAAAAATTCAGTCCTAGATAGAAGGAAAGAGACAGGTGGGTGTTGCAGAGAGGCCAATTTAAACAGGATAATAATAGCTAACATGAATATAGAGCTTACTATGGTCCAGGCATTGTGCTAAGCACTGTACAATTACTATCTGATTGATCTTCACAATAGGCCTAGGAGGTAAGTGCTAGTTTTATCATCCCTATTTTACAGATAAATAGAGGCAAAGATAGGTTAACAGACTTGCCCAGGTAACACAGTTAGCAAGTGTCTGAACCTGGATTTGAACTCAGATCTTCAACCACTCTGTCTCCTTCACTGCCTTTTGTTGTTGAATCATTTTTCAGTTGTGTCTGACTCTTCATGAATACATTTGATATTTTCTTTCTTTTTTTAAAATTGATTTGTTTATTTACTTTTAGTTCACAAGATTCAGTTCCATAATCCCTTGAGTTTCAAATCCCCACCCCCCACTCCTCCATGGCAGCATGCAGTCCAGTACAGGATCTGCAAATACTTTCACATTGCACATTAGTCTGGTTGTATAGAAGGGTTATAACAAATGGAATGAACAATGGGAAAGAGGAAGAAAAACTAAACATGGAAAAGAATGCTAGCATGTAGCTTGCTTCAGTCTCCATTTAAACTCTGTTCTTTCTAGATCTTTCTCTGACTGTAGACATTTCCTTCCATCCTGAGACTTATAGAGTTGTCTTATAACCTTGCATTGCTGAGTGGAGTCCAGTTTATCAAAGTTGGTTGTCACACATACGTTGTGTCTGTCATTGTGTGCAAATTTCTCCTGGTTCTGCTCTCCTCATTTAGCATCAGTTTGTATAAGCCTCTCCAGGTAAATATGAAGTCCATCTGCTCCTCATTTCTTATAGCATAAGTGTATTCCATTACATTCATATGTCACAACTTCTTTAGCTGTTCCCCAATTAATGAGTATCCCCTTAATTTCCAGGTTTTTTTTGCCACCACAAAGAGAGCTGCAATAAATGTTTTTTTTACATATGGGTCTTCCTCCCACCTCTATGATCTCTTTGGGACACAACCCTAGAAGTGGTATTACTGAGTCACAGAGCATGCAATTATTTATAGCCCTTTAGACATAGTTCCAGATTGCTCTCCAGAATGGTTGTATCAGTTCACAACTCCACCAACAATGCATTAGTGTTCCAATTTTTCCACATTCTCTCCAGCATTTGTCATTTTCCTGTTTTGTCATCTTAGCCAATCTGACTGGTGAGATGTGGTACCTCAAAGTTGTTTTGATTTGCATTTCCTGAATGAATAGTGATTTAGAGCATTTTTCCATATGCTTACAGATATCTTTAATTTTTGCCTCTGAAAATTACCTGTTCATATCCTTTGACCATTTATCAATTGGGGAATGACTTGTATTCTTATAAATTTTACTTAATTCTCTGTATATTTTAGAAATGAGGCCTTTATCAGAGACACTGGTTGTAAAAATTCTTTCCCAGTTTCCCACTTCCCTCTTACTCTTGGTTACATTGGCTTTGTTTGTACAGAAACTTTTCAATTTGATGTAATCAGGGTTATCCATTTTGCATTTTATAGTGCTTTCCAACTCTTCTTTGGCCATAAAGTCTTTCCTATTCCATAAATCTGACAAATAAACTATTCCTTGCTTCCCCAGATTATTTATAGTATCAGCCTTTATACCCAGATCATGCAACCATTTAGAGTTGATTTTGGTGCATGGCATTAGATAATGGTCTATGCCTACTTTCTGCCATACTATATTCCAGTTTTCCCAGCAGTTTTTGTCAAATAGTGAGTTCTTATCCCCAAAACTTGGGTCTTTGGATTTATCAAACAGTAGATTTCTATGATTGTTGACTACTGAGTCTTTTGTACCCAATATATTCCATTGATCCACTACTCTGTTCCTCAGCCAGTACCAAGTAGTTTTCATGACTGCTATTTTATAATGCAGATTAAAATCTGGTATGGCTTGGCCACCTTCCCTAGCATTTCTTTTCATTAATTGCCTTGATATTCTGTACCTTTTGTTCTTCCAAATGAATTTTGTTACTG
>CM053583.1:77518723-77536673 GCA_028627135.1 Pseudochirops cupreus | reverse complement strand
ATGGGAAAGCTCTGTCCCAAATCGCTGGGGTCCTCCCGGCTGCTGTAGCTCTTAGGAAGAGGCTGGGAACTCTTCCTATATACTTCCGGCTGGCTGGATAGTGAGGACTCCAAGACTGAGGCCCAAGACGGCGATCTGGATCCAGGCCACTCAACGCGAGAGCTCTGGCCTGACAACAATAGCTCAGTCACCCTGCTGCCTGCAGGCTGCGGACGGGAGGCTGCAAAGCCGAGGCGGGTGCAAAACCTCTGCCTTTCCACTTTTCCACTCTGGAGGCTTTCTGGCCAGACTGCTTATCTCCCCCTTTCACAATTCCCACTCACAGCTGCTGCTAATCCGCTCACCTGAGAGGCTCCTGAGCTCCTCCTGTCCAGCAGCCCACGGGGCACAGCTGCGGCTTCAGGCCAGGCTGGTTTCGGTTCCCAGTGGTGATATGGTTCCTCGTAGCCGAGCTGACTTTAGTGGGAAGTATCTTTGTGTGCATTTTGGAGTTCCAGGATTGGTTTAGAGTCCTATTTTACGGGTATTTTGTGGTGGCTATGTGAGAGCTGCGATATGTTGTTGCTGCTATGCCGCCATCTTGGCTCCGCCCTATGTAGACATTTTCTTATACTTTGGATCCATATTAAGTTCATGGTCAATTTTTTTTCTACACAAAGATATTAAACCAGATTTCTCATCTCTTCCATGTAACTATAGTGTAGCATTTGACTTTATACTGATAGAGTCTATGGTGTTACTGACCCAATGCTTAATTCAACTGTGGGATGAACAAAAAGTGTCAATGATAATATTAACACCAGTGTTGTCTTTTTCTGTATAGGTATTGGGGCAAATCATAGAGTAAGCTCAGCCCTTCAATGTTTTAATCTAAGTGAGATTCAGGAGAAGGAGAGAGGATGTCAAAAATGATCATTATTGCTGTGGTTGTTATAGTTGAAGAGCAGCCAAGGACTGCTTCCTCCTGAAATTCAAACAGCAACAAATGAACAAACAAATCAGTTTCTGCCCTCAAAGAGCTTACATTCTAAGGGGAGAAGACAACACAGAAAGGGGAATGAAAGGGGGAATTTGGGAGTAGAGACAAGGTACCTACAAGAGAGCAAGGAGGCAAAGTCCAATGGGTAGAATTATAGCCAGGAAGGGAATGAAGCATGGTTGGTCTGAATCTGTCCCCCAAATGGAAGGCCCCAGAAGGAATTTGCCAATAAAAGGAGGCTAGTAGCATGTCAGAGGAGTATTCCTAGATGAGAAGACCCTGAATGGCAGACCTTTTAGAGTGAGGAAATAGCTCCTACATTGGTGAAGTTTGCCTGTATGTGTCTGTGTGAGTGTGCACGCATGAGCTCGGAGAATGAATATATGGTAGTGTTCAATGACTGGAGGCACAAATGTCAATAGTCAAACTAACGTGACCATGCCGAAGAGCTTTTCTTTACTCCAATTTATAGGAGTGATCAGATAGTAACTGAAGCAAGTATTGATAACGGTTGGCTGGACTGACCAAAAGAAATCCTTCAATCAGAAATGATTTTGTGATGGGGACCAAGGAATTGGATGTATTTGTGGCCCTTATTTATCACATTTGTGATCAAGTTTGCAGTAATCACAAACTTTCTGTTTTGCTTTTTTTTCTTTTGGTCCCACAGCCAATTTTTCACATGGACATGTCTCCTCCAGACAGTTTTCTCTAAGAGTATTAAAATATTAACTTCTCCACTTCCTACAGAGGTTTGAAAATCACCCCCTTCCAGCTGATAATGGCCGTCTGCTTAGCCGGCCTTTTGTACCCAGAACATCTCAGGTGATACCATTAATGCTACATAAAACATCACAAAATACCCAGAGATCAAACCAAGGAGCAATTACCCAAAACATTTTTCTGATATCTCCCCAGATTTTCCTTTGGGGAGTGCTAACTCAGTAAATGTTCACTATACATAAACAAAGCATTGGCTATAACCCACAAAAAAAAACAACCCTTAAAATCTTCTCTAAAGTGTTTTTGCTTTGTTTGATAAAATAGTCTTTGGGGAGGCACTAATGGACAAAGCCAAAGATCCAAAGAAAGGAAACTTGATCCATTTGAAAGTGAATAAGGGGCTGAAGCATGAAGTAAAAATATGCTGGTGTTCATTCAAAAAGTGCTGACTTCCTCTGCTGGGTCATCTTATAGGTCCACCTTATACCACATAATAGTGTAATTAAAAAGTGCTGACATTGGGTACCAGGAAGAATTTACCCTCTTCAACCCTTGTTTAGAATCAGTGAGTCAAACTTCAGCAATAGTCACTGTAGTGTGTCTGTAACATTTCAATGCCTTCAGGAGTTCTTGGCTTATAGACAGATGCAGGATGCAATAAACCCTCACTAACTCGAACCCTGCTAAATCAATATTTATAACCATCCAGCCATCACATACACTTTTCTTTCTGAATTAAAGAAAACCTCCACAAGATGCCTTCCATTGTTCATTTTCAAAATCGAGAACCATTATGATGAGTGGGTTGGCTTTGGAGTCAGAAAGATCTGGGTTCGAGTACTGCCTATCACACACATTAGCTGTGTGACCTTGAGCAAGTTACTTAATCTTTCAATGCCCTATAAGAAATAAATGTAACTGGACTTTTCAACAAAATATTTAACAAAGTAATAATAGTTCTGCTGAGGTTCTTCATGATTCCTAGAACCCTGCTCAAGTCAAAAATCTTATTTTTTGATCGTATATTCTCTCTCTTCCAGTACCAGCATCATATCAGAATTGACTAAAGTATTCGGTTACTTTAAAAACTCCTTCAGAGAGAGAAGCATGGGGGTAATAGATTTATTTGTTTACAGATATTCATCCACAAAGGCAATTTCTGCAACTAGTCAACAAGTACTTATTAATATACCTATCATGTGCCAGGTCCTGAGATTTGAGGACAAAAAATAAAGTATTTCCTGCCCTTATGTAACTTATATTCTATTGGGGATGGTGGGAGTAGGGAGGAAAGAAAAACATATACACATATGAGTAGATATAAAATGCAAGGTAAATGCAAGATGATTTGAAAAAAGTGGTAAGAGACATTAGCATTTAGGGAAGAGGAGTGATGAAAAGTCTCATGTCAAAGGTGGTATTTGAATTGAACTTAGAAGGAGGCTTAAATTCTAATAGTCAGAACTGAGGTCTAAGCCTATATAAAGATCCAAGGACAATAGAATGTCTTGGGTGACAGACAGCAAAAATGCTATTTTCTCATGACCATAGACTGTGTGAAAGGTATTGATGAATAACAAAACAGAAAAGGCAAGCATCAAGCAAATATTAAAGAACTTTAAATTCTAAATGGAGGAGTTTTTATGTTATCTAGAAATATAGAGCCAGCAGATATTCCTGAGTAAGGGAATATCGTGGTCAGATGTGTTTTAGAAATGTCAATTTAGGAGGGATCCACAGGTGAGGAACATTGCATATATTGTCAGATTTTGTTGATATTTTGATAGGTTTTGCTGATTTTTCTTTCATTTCTTCCTCTTTTCATTAACAAATATTTGTCATATGAAATGCTTCTCTAGTAGAAGGAAGAAGCAGTATACAAAGGGAAATTGAGGTGATATAAAAACAAAAAAATAAGAATAGAATTTATTTTTTAATGACCTTTGGTAGAGTTTGGAATGGAGAGGGTATAAATATGAGAGAGTGAGACGATGTAAAAAGCTAATTGCTACCATCATGATAAGAGGTTATGAGGGTCCGATTTAGGGTGAGGGCCGTATGAATGAAGAGGAGAAGATATATATGAATGATGCAGTGGAGGTGGGATTGATAAGACTTGGCAACTAATTGGATATTGGGGCTGAGGGAGATTAAAGCCTTGAGGATGAATAAAACCTGAGTAATTGATGGATATTTCCATCAACAAAATTTTATTAAGTATCTATTATGTGGTAGTCATTGGATACATGAAGATAAAAATAAAACAGTTCTTGTCCTCAAGGAGCTCGCATTCTGCTAGAAGAGACAGCATGTATGTGCATATACAAAATAAATGAAAGGTAATTTATTGGGAAGTAGAGTGTGAATCAGGAAGGCCTCATGGAGAAGGTAGAATTGGAGCTAAGCTTTGAAAGAAAACTAAGGATTCTATGAAATAGAGATGAGGAGGAAGTATATTCCAGGTATGTGAAATAATCTATAAAAAGGGACAAAGAAGATAAAACACTGTGTGTAGACAAATAGGCCCATTTGACTTGACTCTAAAACAAATGAAGGAAAATAACGTAGAAAGGTAGAATGAAGTCAGATTATAATGGACTTTAAATGACAGGTAATGAGGAGTTTGCATTTGTTCCTAGAGGCAAAATTTGAAGCTAAATCTTCTTGACAACTCCAGTGCCCCGTCCATTATGATACCATAGCTTGCTCTCTAATTTGGAGATGAATGGTCAAAACCTTAGGAAAATCACTTTGTCAGTGGAAAGGAGGGTGGACTGGAGAGGGGAGAGACTTGAGGCCTAGAGAACAACTAGCAGATCATTATTGCATTCAGGCAGTAAGAACCTAAAGTATTCGGTTACTTTAAAAACTCCTTCAGAGAGAGAAGCATGGGGGTAACAGATTTATTTGTTTACAGATATTCATCCACAAAGGCAATTTCTGCAACTAGTCAACAAGTACTTATTAATATACCTATCATGTGCCAGGTCCTGAGATTTGAGGACAAAAAATAAAGTATTTCCTGCCCTTATGTAACTTATATTCTATTGGGGATGGTGGGAGTAGGGAGGAAAGAAAAACATATACACATATGAGCAGATATAAAATGCAAGGTAAATGTAAGATGATTTGAAAAAAGTGGTAAGATGAGTATTTGCTCTTTGGTTTTTGGTTTTTATATCTATATTCCAAATGCCTGGCACAGTGATTTAAACCTAGTCAGTGCTTAATACTGTTGGTGAATTTGAATTAGCTAGAGTTGATTTTCCCCCTTTCCATCACATGGAGGTCACCCTCAGTTCTTGAAGGCTATCAGTGTAAGACCTGGCAGGTCTTATGAACCTGGAAAGCTTTTTGATATAGACCTCATACAAGATTGTGTTTCTCAATCAAGTGCTAGCCTCATCAAGTTCAGAGAGGCTTGTTACAAGTTTAGCTATAAGATAATGAATTTATCAGTCACTGAAACTCACAAAGATCATCCATTACACAGAGGGGTGGCTATCTATGCCAGTGGAGGGACTTTCCCACAGTAGTGGAATTGTGACTTCTTGAAGTATTAGAATAGACTTTTTAGAGTAAATTCATTTTTTTGAAGGAAAATGAAACAAAAAACCACAAAGTATCCCTTTCACTATGTCTTTATGTAGCTTAATTGTCAGTCTCTGTTGGCTCAATTAAACCATTGTCCCCATTTATATTTTATTTTATAATATGCAGAGTAGTTGAAAGTAATAAAACTACATTTGTTTAGATTGTCATAATTTATAAATACATTAGGGAATGTTTATTAAATATTCCCTTTATAACCCGTTTCCAACATTTAACATAGTCTGGTATGGATAAAGCTAATATTCTTTTTGAGGAAAATATTTGTCCAACAAAGGAACATTAACTCTTTTGATGGTTCCAGGGAATTGTCTGGGAAAGTTTCCCTTCCAAAGTACTAAATCAGCTTTGTTAACAGCCACTCAAAGCTCTTGCCCAAAGTGATTAATAATTTACTCTGGCCAAGCGCAGTTCATTTAGTTCCCAACAGAAGCCCTTTTCTGAGGACTTGCAGCATGCTCTCATGATTTTGGTGACCTGCTATAATCTTTTCAAAACCAAACCAAACCAAGAGGAACTCAGAAGCCTACTATTCAGATATGTCATATGAGACAATATTGGCTCGACCAACCTTTTCACCAATGCTGGGACCGTATTGGCAGTTAGGTCATGGCTGTATCCCTATGCACAGTATTTCTCAAACCAGATCATAATGTGCAGCAAGGAATCCTATATTCTACATGTACTCTGGGAGACAATGACTACCTCCTTCACTCAATCTGCTATATACATGTTACCCTAAACTTATTTCCCACACATGCATAACATCCCTGTCTCCCTTTCCCCTTTTTCCTTCTCTGTCTTCTTCTCCTTCTCTTTAAACCTTGCTTTCTTTTTAAATTTTTTTTGTCTTTATTAATTTGTTTGTTTACTTTTAGTTTACAAGATTCAGTTCTACAATCCCTTGAATCTCAAATTTTCTCCCCCTCCCTTTCCTTCCCCCCGCCCCCATTACAGCATGAAATCAAGTATAGGATCTGCAAATACTTTCACATTAGACATTAGTCAGGTTATAAAGAAGGAATGTAACAGATGGAATGAACAATTAACCTTCACTTTCTTACTTTTTCTTTCTCTCTCCCTCCTTCCCCCACTGGGGAGACCAGTCTGTGGGGCTCTCCTACCTTCAATGCAATTATACTGGAAAGAGAAAGTGGAGTCCATTCTCTATGCAATTTCATTAGAGTCCATTCCCCACAGAATCCCATTGGAGCAGCTGTGTACTGCACCTTGAAAGGGCTCCACCACTAGAAAGAAGTAGGCTCTACCAGCTTTGTTGGTTTACCTTAGGCAAAGCCTTGTTTGCCCCTGATAAGAGTCTTCCTAGATCAGCCTCCCATTCTCTAAATCCTGCTCCTCCAAACGTATTGTCTGTGTATTCCTTGTAGTTGCTGGGTCACCCTAGTCCTTCCTATTTCATTGTAGGTCTCAAAGTATCCCAAGGTTTTGCCAATAACCTATTTGGGGGAAGGGGGAGGCTTTGACAGTGATCTGCAATAGTGGCTCTGTAATCAAATGATTCCAGCATTTTACTACCTGCAAATGTATCTCACTCAATCTATATTTCAATGAGATAAGTCCCATGAGAGGTGTAAGAGTTTAATCTAGTGAACAAAATTCAAATGTAATCTTTGTTGAGGGAAAAGATAGTGGTGCCTTCTGTCCCTTTGCATTATATTCTACTGTGATGGCACATTGGGCCAACACCAAGCCAATCTCATTGCTGTCCTTGAGTGCTCTGTGCTCATTCATGATTCTAAGTCTTTGTTCCTGCTTTTCAATCCACCTAAGTGTTTTCCCTTTGCCTTTCAGTATATCTAAATCCTACCCATCCTCTAAAGATTAGTCCTTTTTCAGGATTGATTTCACATCAAGCTCCATCTTGCATTCTATGTACAGGCTAAATTGGCCCACCTGTGATTACTGGTATGGGACATTCTATCTTCTGCCTCAGTGATTTTTGAACACACTACCCCTAAAACCTGGAATATTTTCCTTCTTTAACTTTACCTCATAAAAGATATACCTCATAACTTGTGCTTCATGCCTAGATTCCTTCAATACTCTGCTTATGTAGACCTTCTACACAAAATCTTTTCTTATTCCATTCTTTCCTCCTCTGAAGTTGTTAGTGTTGCTCTCACAACCTCGAAATCACTTTTGTATAGCTTCCTAAGTTACTTTGCTTTTCCTCCAATAGAATGCAAAGCCCTTGAAGGTATAGAACATTTTGTTTTTCTTTGTATCACTAGCACCTGACATAGAGCCTTGCTCATGTTAGTTAATTTTTAAGAAGCTTGTTGAATTTAATTTGAATTAAGGCTCTTGAAGAGAAGGATGGTTTCAGAAAAATCTAGGAAGACTTTTATGAATTGATGCAAAATGAAGTGAGGGGATAACCAGGAGAACCTTGTACACAATAGCAACACTATTGTAACAGTAACTGACTATGAAAGACTTAGATATTCAGATCAATACTATGATACAAAACAATTCCAAAGGACTCATGATGAAAATGGCATCCACCTCTAGAAAGAGAGGACTGATGAATGTTGAGTACAAATGGATGCATAATTTTTTCACTCTACTTTTTCTTGCTTTTAAAAAAATAACATGGCTAATACGGAAATATGTTTTGTATGACTTCACATGAATAATTGAAATAATATTACTTGCCTTTTCAGTAGGTAGGGGAGAAGCTGGAGGGAAGAAAAGAATTTGGAACTTAGAATTTTTTTTAAAGGAGTGTTAAAAATAGTGTCTTTTTTTTGAAAAGGAATTAAGGCTCAGATCAATTCCTACCTTCTTCTCCTCCTCCTCCTCCTCTTTCTTTTCCTCCTGCACAAAAACTTCTTCAGCTATTCCATATCCCTTTGATTGTCCCTTTTTCTGAATTTTTGTAATAGTTTTCATTTCATTATCATATATTGTTCATTATTTTACTTAGCTGTTTCTGTGAAAGTTTTGCATCAGTATTTTTTTTTGTATTCTCTCCCAGCCCCCACTAATTACTTAGAGGCAGCTAGTTTATGCAGTGGATCAGTTTTTGGAATACTGACCTAAGATCAGGAAAATGTGAGTTCAAATCCTGCCTCAGACACTAGCTGTGTGACCCTAGGCAAGTCATATAATCTTTCTCTTTCTCAGTCCCTTAACTGAAAAATGGGGTTAATTGTACCTGCCATCTAGGGTAGTTATGAGGATAAAATGAGATAATATTTGTAAAATATTTGTAAAAATTGAAGTGTTATATAACTACTAGCTATCAAAAAAGCTACATATATAGCCTTATTACACATTACATGCCTTCATCAGATTTCTATTGAATGGGTAAAAAAGTATGAAGAGGGAAGGAATGGATGAATGAATGAATGATCCAGTTAACTTCACAATAGCGTCTAAGTAAATACCATCATGTAAGTTACTTTGATCAATCAACAAGAATTTATTAAGCCCTTGCTATGAGTTAAGCCCTGTCCAAGGTACCATAGACACCAAGACAAAGATGATACAGTCCTTGCCTTCAAGGACTTTCCATTGATCATACGGTCATGAGTAAGGGTAAACTTTTATTATCAACAATCTGCAAGATTGGGGGATGGGGAACTTCCAGCTTGAAAACTATGGAATGTACTAAACAGCTCTACATGCTTTTACTGCATTTGGTTCACTACTTAGGATACAGAGGCATCAAATTAACTCCATTCCAGATGTACATAATCATATATACGTAATCATATGTTCCTCTACAAATTAAGATTATAAGGGAAGATCTGAGTGGTGGCAGAAACAGTTCTTTCCTTTGGAAGAGTCTCCTCTCAGTATCATCACACAGTTTCTCCAGATGTTTATTAAGCATCCACTCCCTTTACAACCAGCTTCCAACTGCACACAGGCTTCTGTCTATGCTGATTCTCAGCTTTATTATTATGTAGGGCACGGTCAACTCTCTACATTCTCACTATCTAATTATTGTTTATAGTTTTACTTTGTATCCTGTACTTCAATTACCTACTCTATATTGAACAAACATACTAAATTTCCCTCTATTTATTATATCTCCCATAAATTGTATTGCCCATCTAACATAATGGCCATACCCTGCCTGCACATTGATAACATTTCAAATAGCCTAAATTTCTTGATAGTTTAAGTGTAGGGTGTACAGCTCTGTAGTTTGAATACTACATATTGGAAAAAAGTGATAGACTTCTCAATTTCTCCAAGCTGCATGTTTTAATATTAAAGTTAATTTCGTCCCTTTCCCCATTGATACTATCATGAACCTAATGAACTACCATCCAGAATCATGGGAAGCAAAGCAAACTAATTTTTCAATTTAGTATTTTTAAATGCTATCTTTTATAAAGAATTTGAATCAGAGAAAAAAACTTAAATTTTCAGAAAAGTGCACAGTCATCTTGGGGGCTCCTGATAGAGTTGAAAGAACACATAGTTGGGGTAAGTTACAGTGCTGCCTGTTATGAAATCTTAGTCAAGTCAGTAAGTTCATTTCTTCAGCTGTTAAAAGTGAATAATTATAATTATGCTGCCCCTCACAAAAGGATCATATGAGATCATGTATGCAAAATGCTTTTTTTTTCAATCAAAGCACTATACAAACATAAACTATTTTTTTTTTATTCCTTTGAAGTTAGAAAGAATAACTGTCTGCAATTTCAATCATCTGCTATGACTCACTCTTTCTTTTACCATCAAATACTTTGGTCTGTGATAGATAGAAAAAAACCTGGGTTTCCTATTACATACTGTAATCACTTGGGCCAAATTACTCATCTCTGGTCATTCTCATTTACAAACACATCCACAGATTTTTTCAGTCCAATATGGATAGATTTGGGAAAAATTTAATTTCAAGTGGGAAAAAAAAATCATTGGATAATGAGTTCACATACCTTTTTATTCAGGCTTTCCCCCAAGCCAGTGTAATGTGATTAATTTTGATGTACTTTCTTTCTACCACTTATGAAAAATCACATCATCAATCATATTACCAAAATTAGATATGGAGAAGCCCTAACGGGTCACTAAGAACATTCCCAGCACCAGTACAGACTTGTTTCTCCCAGTGTGCTGCGCTTTCTAATATTCTGTTCAATCTAATATCAAAGGTCCCCTGTGACCAGGCTTCTGGCATTCCCATTGTCAGGACATAAGTCTGTAGAAAGGGGAGCAAAATTTGAAGAGGATACATCAACAATGATGGACTCAGTTATCTCCATAGGGAAACTTTAGAGGAGAAAAAAAGTCTATTGCTGAATGCTCTTCAGGACTGCAAGCCTTAAAGCATGAGAATAGCAATACAGCAATGAAATTCTCAAATGCAAGTGATTTACAATGATCATTATTAGTATAAAGATGTTTCACTTTTTGTAGGGGCCACAAGGTATAGTGGTTAGAGCTAGGCTTGGAGCAAGGAAGAACTAGGTTCAAATCATATATCTAACACTTACTAGTTCTGTGGCACTCAGCAGGTCACTTAATCTCTAATTAATCTCTACCTGCTTTAGGTAACTTGTCAGGATTTATATTCTGGGTAATAGGATGGGATTCTGGCTGTAATCTGCATTGATGGATATAGTTTCCACACTGGGAATCTTGCCACACTAAAACAATCCAAGATCTCTCCTGGATTATTTTTATTCTGATGAACAATGAATGTTTAGCTTCAGGGGAGGTTTGGCTTACATGATCACCAAGTTCCCTGCCAATTCTGGAAGTGAATGATTCTATAACAATGAACACAATGATACATTCAAACAATTTCTAATTAATGCCTTTAACAAATAATTGGAGCTTGAGGTCATGAACACAGTGACCAAATTCATGAATAGTCTTACTGGGTTCTGTCCATGACCTCCATTTGTTCAGAGGCCAATCAAAGTCAGGAGCTAATTTTATACCAAAGTCTCTCTGCAATTGTCCAGGTAACATAGGTCTGCACTCTCTGAAAAAAGGAACCAGCAAGTATCCTTTTTCTCATTTGGTTCTCACTGGAGTAGTTATGTGTTTCCCAACACAGAGACAAACCAACCAACTAAATTAAAAAGGATAGGACATTTATACTTTGGGATAAAGTGGGATAGCCAAAAGAATACTGGCTTCAGAACCAGAAAACTTGGGCTCACATCCTGGCTTTGCTACTTGCTACATATGTGGTGGTCATTTCACCTCATGGGCTTCATTTTCTTTGCATATAATACAAAGGGGCTTGGCTATCTAGTCCCTTTTTTTATTTCAAAAATATATTATCCCATGAGCCTCTAACTCACCAGCTGCATGATCTTCATCAAGTTACATATCTAGACAGTGATAATGATTGTTATAGGGAACTTCTACAGTGGGATCCACACCCACAGACAAAGCAGCAATGAGTTTATTACATAATCTGAGAGAGTGCTCTAGAGCAATAAAAGAACCAGTATGTGTCACAGAGCAGAACTTGAATCCATCTCATTCTAATGTTGCTGTGCTATGCAACCCTCCAAGTTAAGATTCCTTATACTCACTCAACTGGAAATACTAAACACATTGGTAAAACAGATAGGACCAATCAGAAGCAGTTGGGTGTGGCCAAGACTCTCTAGGTCTTAAAGAGATACCTTGAACAAATTCAATAGGAGTGATTTTTAAAAATTAAATCACAAATATCAAAAACTGCATTTTATTCCTGGGGGATTGGATAGGTAGGAAATGAAGCATAGAAGTTTGGCAAACTTGGTGATTTTCCAATAAATCATAATTACTTACATAAACAAATTCATCAGAAAAGTTTGGGTAAGTAATTAGGCAGCTAAATTATCTTGTAGGTGAAGGTGAATATTCCAAAAGATGACCACAGCCCCTGCCTTGGCACTGTCAGACTTTTGACAAGTGTGGAAGGAAGGAGAAAGAAAGAGATATCTTTCTGGGACAGATAGATACTTTATTTCTCATGAGTCTCTTCTACTGGAACAGCTTAGGTACCTGAATGCCAAGTTAGATATCCCATCAGAAGTTTACAATATAATACAGATGTACTTTTTATATACTTTTTAACCTTGGAAGCATACATATGAAAATCAAAAGGATAAAAATAAGGGAAACAGGAGCCATTGCAATAGGGAAGTGTATGCCTTTAGGAGGGGAAGGAATATAGGAGGGAATTACAAAATGAAGATGGGTTTGGGTTGTTCAGGTAGATCATTGGGAGGTCAGATTTTGAAGCAATGATGTTTTGTTTTAACCCCATGAAACTGAAGTGTCTAATCAAGAGTTGTGCTGGCTCCATTTCTGGTTTTAGGATACCTGATCATCCTAGTTTTACAAACTTTTTAGCTCATTCAAAGCCCTTTGGACATTTTTCTTATTCTACCTTAAGATGTTTCCAAATTGTTGGTTTGTATTGTGATTTAAGTTTTTGTGTACATGAGTTTTTTTTTTCTTTCCATTAAGATCAGAAACTCCTTGTGGAATGAATACTTCTTTGTCTCTTCCTATCAATCTAATCTTAGTCCTATATATAGAAGGTATTACAATATTTGTAGACTGAATGGATGAAACCTATGTGTTAGTATGGTTTAGAAAAAGAATCAATGTGAAATATACCAGAGGGGAGGGTCATGATAGGGAGAAAATGTCCATGTGTCTCATCCATCTTTATACAAGACTCAGTGGGAGGCAGGGTAGACAGACATGTCAGGGCAGGAAGAAGATCTGGAGTGGACCTAGTGGTATGTTTCAGGAGGAATTTTGACCATGAAAGTAAAGTGTGGGGTGCCAGTAAGGAAACATCTGACCATTTTCATGGTTCCAGGCTGGAAGAAGACTGGGAGAGTACATGTACTGACTGTTGGACGTGGGCAAGTACTTCTGACCTGGAAAATAGATCCAGAAGAGATAATTTAAAAATTATTGGACTGCCTGAAAGCCATGATAAAAAAAATAGCCTAGACACCCTCTTTCAAGAAATTATCAAGCAAAATTTCCCTGATATTCTAGAACCAGAGGACAAAATAGAAATTGAAAGAATTCACTGATGGCCTCTTGAAAAAGATCCCAAAAAGAAAATTCTTAGGCATGTTATAGCCAAATTCCAAAGTTCCTAGGTCAAGGAGAAAATATTACAAGCATCCAGCAAGAAAAATTTGCATATTGTGCAAACACAATCAGATTAACACAAGATCTAGCAGCTTCTACATTAAGGGATTGAAGGGCTTGGAGTAGGATTTTCAGGAGGTCAAAGGAGCAAGTATTAAACCAAGAATCACTTACCCGGCAAAACTGAGTATAATGTTTCAGGGGAAAATATGGTCATTCAATGAAATAGACAACTTCCAAGTATTCTTGATGAAAAAACCTGAGCTGAACAGAAAATGTGACTTTCAAATCCAAGAAGCAAGAGAAGCATGAGAAGGTAAACAGGAAAAAGAAATCACAAGGAACTTATTAAAGTTGAACTATTTGCATTCCTACAAAAATGATAATTGTAATTTGTGAGACTTTTCTCAGTATGAGGATAGTTGAAGGAAATATATATGTATGTATATATACATATATGTTTATATGGGAAGGTGTATGTGTGTATAAATACATATGTGTGTTCATATGTGTCCATATATACAAAGACAGAGGGCACAGGATCTGTTGAATAGGAAGGAATGATATCTAAAAAATAAAATTAAGAGGAGACAGAGGAATATAATGAGAGAAGGAGATAGGGAGGGATAGAATAGGGTAAATTATCTCATATAAAAGAGGCAAGAGAAAATTGTTACAACGGAGGGGAAGAACAGGAAGGCAAAAGGGAATGGGTCAACCTTACTCTCATTGAATTTTGCTTAAGGAGGGAATAACATACACACTCAATTGCCTATCTTATCCTACAGAAAAGGAGGATGGAAGGGGATAAGAGGGGGGGATAATAGAAGGGAGTGCAGATTTGGGGGGAGAGTAGTTAGCAGCACACACTTTTGAAAAGGGACAGGGTCAAAGTAGAAAAATAGAATAAGTGGGGAGGTGGTGGATGGAGGGAAATATAGTTAGTCCTTCACAATATATCTACTATGGAAACATTTTGTGTAACTTCACATGTGTAACCTATATTGAATTGCTTGTCTTCCCAATGGGGGTGGATGATAAGGGAAGAAGGGAAAGAATCTGGAAATCAAAGTTTTAAAAACAAATGTAAAAAAAATGTTTTTTTTTTACATGCAACTAGGAAATAAGATATATAGGCACTGGGGTATAGAAATCCATCTTGCCCTATTAAAAAGTCAGAAGGGGAATGGGGGAGGATATAAGAGAGAGCAGACTGGGGGAAGGGGTAGTCAGTAAGATTGCTGTTTTGGGGTTGGGAGTAGGGGAAAGACAGGAATAAAATTTGTAACTCAAATCTTGTGGAAGTGAATGATGAAAACTAAAAATAAACAAATTAAAAAAAAATAAAATAAAAAACAAATAAATAGCAGTCCAATTGGTCCTTGGTCCTTACAGAATTCCATAGTTGGAAGCCCCCTTCCCAGGATCCAGTTACCTCTCTCATCCCCAAGTCCTGCAGGATGAGGGCCAGGCTTTTTGAAAGACTAGCTGTCCATTTATTTACCCAGCAAGTTTTCACACAGACTCGGACTACCTTCTTGGCTATTGCTCACATCACCCTCTCCTCCCCTGCTCAACTATTTTTTGATCCACGTGAAAAAAAAAAGTCATTGTTAACAACATTCTATCTCCCATTATCTAGTCACATGATTGGTCCTAGGTCCTAGGAGATTCCCTACTTGAAAGCTAAGAAAGTCATGACATCTTCACCATATTGGAATCTAACCTTTCTTTCGTATCTGCTTATTTACAATTGTATAACCTTTTTTTTCTGAGTGTGCTCAGTTCTTGTTCATTGACAAGTATACACTATTTATCATGGAAGCTGCTATTTATGAATGTGCTTGTCCTCAAAAATGAAGATGACCTTTCTGCTCTGCTAGCAATAGCTCATGCTCTCTGAGTTATGATGTTTCCCTCCCAGTTTGGGAACTGGCTATATGAAATCCCCATTCCTTCTTCTACCCTCTCTTTAACAAGAAAGCTAATGGAAGGATATAGTATAATAATAGGTAGAACACTTGACTTGGAGTCAGGAACACCTGGGTTTGAATCTTGCCTCAGACAGTTTCTAGTTATGGTACCTTGGAAAGTCACAACCACTCTGAACCTCATTATTCTCACCTGTAAGCTGGAGATAATCCCTTTAGTACTTTCCTCACAGGGTTGTTGATAGGATCAAACAAGATAATGTATGAAAAGTGTTTTATAAGTTTTAAAGTACTATCTGAATCTCAGATATTATGACTGCCCTTGGCTACAAAGTAGAAGTAGTTATTGGTTTTAACATGGGGTTGAAAGTATAACTTTGGTTTCCTGCTCTAATAAAAAAATCTAGAGGAATGGGGGATTACTATATACTATAATAGTAGCCCAAATTTATATAGAATAGCGTATAGAGTAGCTCATTTGATAGTCACCAGGGGTGGGGAACTTTTGGCCTTGAGGCCACATGTGTCCCTCTAGGTTCTCCAGTGCAGCTCTTTGACTGAATCCAAACTTCACAGAACAAATTCCCTTAACAAAAGGATTTATTCTATAAAACTTGGATGACATCAAAAGACTGCATCCAAGGACCTAGAAGGCCACATGTGACCTCAAGGCCACAGGCTTCCCATCCCTGAAATCATATGAGGTAAGTGCTGTGCATTTTTTTTTTACAGATGAAGAAACAGAGGCTCAGAGGCATTATGTAACTTATCTAGGGTTATGGAACTGGTATCTGAGGTAGGATTAAATCCAAATCATCCTGACTACTAATCTTGCACTGCATCCAAAAGTTGCTTTTCATGTCACATACATGTCATGCATGTGGATTATATATATATATACATATGAAGATGAAGATTGTGAAAATAAGTATATGCTACAAAAACCTAAATGATTAATATATTTCAACCATTGATAATTTTGCTAGTATATAACTTGTAAAATAATCTTAGTTCATTATTTTAGCCCTACTCCTTAGCCTAGCAGACAAGGTAGAATAAAAATGTGTCTTGAATAAAAATAAAAATTCATGATTTTATGTAAGATATAGCATTTTTAAAGAAATGCATTGATTTCATGTTTTTAGTCTAGTGAAAAATCTGTTTGCTTAAGCTAACTGCCATTAGTTTCAATTAAAATGTATTGATTTGGGTAAATGTTGGTTAGGACAAATGTTGCCTGACTGTGAAAAAAAAGATATTTGTCTAAGCTTGCCCTGAAGCACAGGCAGTGGGTGGAGAGAGTCTAGCAACTAGCCAACCAGGCAGACGGATTTTCTTTTAGGGTATGTACCATTGACACAAAACAGCGGATAAAGGTGTCAATCTAGGGAATAATATCCCCCTGACTTATCATTAACTATAATTTATAGGCTATCGAAGTGGCCTGGGAGGTAAATTATTTCTGTCCTGCTCTGTCTATAACAATGCCAAAACAACAGGTCAATTCTGTCAATTCATTTTTTTTTTAAATCAGGCAAAAAGATTGCCAGCCATCATATTGACAAAACAACTGGCTGATTGTCTGAATTTTTCACTTCTGGACAAATTGTTTTGGTGCCTGTGGATACAGCCTAAATGTTCATTGGAGAGGGAAAGGAGTTATATTGGAAGGAAGGAGTTGGTGAATGGGGAAATGAGGAGGCAGGAACTGAGAGGGACCCAGACTGGTGGAGAATTTCAATTAAATTATTTATTGAAACCATTTAAAGTCTTTCATTGGAGTGATGAATATTCTTTTTTTCCCTATGTGTTTTTAATGACTGTAAGAAGCCAGATGTCTTGGCAATGAATGCTGTGTAAAACATACATAAATTAAGCAAGTAGATAAAAGGCCAGGCAAGTTGGTGAGAGCAGGGAGGAGATGGCAGATGAAATTAGGGAAGAGGGGAGGAGAGAAGGTAGGACCACTTGGGAGATGTAATTTTGAGGAAGATGAGAGGGGGTTGCCTGAAGCAAAAGAGATATGAAACACAGAAGGAAAAAGGTAAGACAAAGAAAATGAGGGCAAGGCAGAAAATGTCTGAAACAACGAATGAATCTAGACAGGAAAGAGGAAGGGGGAAGGGGATTTTGGGGGGAGAGAAAAAGCCATGAACTCTTGATTAGTAAACTTACAGGTCAGTAAATTTAATGTATTAGCCCCTTCCTGGATGCTCTGAATTCTGAGCTAGAAAATGGTCCTTTTTCATTTATACAAGCTGCTTCATCTCTAGGTGTAGCCCAGAAAATAAGAGAATCCCAATTGATTGTAAATGTCAAGACGGCAAACAAAGTGAAAGATTATCACCATGACAACAATCCCAGAATGAGATATTCCCTCCTCTGAACTCAGCAGAATTTTGGTTGAACCACTTGTATGGTGTTTACATACATGTCTTGACTCCTCTACTAGACCATAAATTCCTTGAGGACAAGAACAGTATCTTCCTTGTTTCCTCCACAGATGGAAGCTTAGCACAACAGCAGATAAAAGCATATTGTGGTGATCGAATTAATTCCCTTTCTCCTCTTCTTCATCTTCATTCCTTGTCCTCAAAAGAAGTTTTTG
>CM053583.1:77497260-77518223 GCA_028627135.1 Pseudochirops cupreus | reverse complement strand
TGGAAGAACTCAAATACATCTAATTCAGCCCTCTTTATGGACAAGGAAACTGAGCCTCATTGAGATTAAATGACATGTCCTCGGTGACAAAGGTAGCAAGTAGAAGAACTAGGATTTGAACTCTGATCTTCTGACATTAGAAACCAATGTGTTTTAATAAATCCATGTATTATCATCATCATTATCATGTTTGCAAAATCATTCTCATCTTGTTAGGTGGAGTTCTGATAGAAACATTCCTCATAGAAGACACTAATTTTCCCACTACACTTTCAAAATGTTTAACTTTCTTGACGTCATATATATGGATACAATACCCACTTTTTGAAGTGGAATAAAAGGGTTAAGATTTAAACTCATCTTCTGCAGGTTCACTGACAGCATTGCTGATAAAACTTCAGTGACATAGATCACGATGGGATTTGATGGCCTCTATCCCGTGCCCACATTATTTTGCTATTTTCTGTTCTATTTCTTCATCTTAAAAGTTTTTCACTGCACGTAGCTTGAAGGTTATGAGTATTTGATATGGTGACATCTATTAAAAATATTGTTCTGAAGTTTGTTGTTGTTGTTGTCTATTTAAATGAATCAATGCTATTATACTAGAGTTCAATCTCTGATGATGCTCTAGCTTCAATACAATTAATGGTTTGGGATATTTTTGAGATCTGTATTTGTAGTTTGTGAATTTGCTGTCTCTCAGGTCATGAAAGATAGGCAGCTCCCGAGGATATAATTCTAGCTACCATGTCGTGTCTTGCTATATATTTGGGAGGTGTTAAACACTTAACTCATGGTGATAGAAAGTATAATTTCCACAATTTCCTTGTACTGGTCAGACCACATTTGGAGAATTATGCTCTCCTTTGAATGCCACAAATAAGGAGAAACAATAACAAAAATGAGATTGCCTAGAGTAAAATGAATAGGAGAGTGAGGGGAGTCTCAAAAACATATCATATAAATGTAGCTTTGCTGAGACTTTTCTCCCTCTTTCTTCTCTGCCTACTTGGGAAATTAGAAGCAGTTGGGAGAAATGGCAATGGGGCTGGTACCTGATAGGGACGGGAGGGAAATGATGGGACCAGTCAGAGATGGCGGAGTGACAGTGTCAATGAGAAAACACTGATTTGTATTGTGGACCTTTATTTTACTTTGGGGAAATGGCAGCAAAAGATGGGGAAATCTTGAATCTCTTCATTGCCTTGCTTGAGAAAGTATCTACAGGCTTGCTATAGATCTAGAGCAGAGGTTTTCAAACTCATTTGGCCTACTGTCCCATTTTCAAAAAAGAAAATTACTCAATACCCCCTAGAAAACTCCTTTCTTTAATCCTGTAACATTTTTAAAAAATTTGCATCATTTCACATATATATATAAATGACTCATCTTAAATTTAATAATTTATTGTAAATTTCTGGATTGAAATTTTGATGCATTGAAATTTTGATGATGCAATATTGAATCATGTAACTATATAATATTATATTGTAAACAAGTCATTACATGCATGTATTCCTGCCAATACATGCTGGACTTCACAACAATGCACAACATGCTCTCCTGAAAACCCTTGCTTGTTAAGACTTGTCAGCAGACTTGACCACTGATCAGTTATAACTGGCATTTTGTGTGTTTTTTAGACAACAGAGGAAACATGTGCAAACGGGTTTTTTCCTCCAAAATTTTTTATCTATCTTCTTTCCTTATGTTAGCTCCACCCCTTTATTTTTATTCAACGACCTCCCTTATTGTAACTAAGGCTACTACTCCCTCCTCCATTGTTCCAGTGCCCTCCAAGGGGTGGTATCTCCCATTTTGGGAACCTATGAAGATTCTAGAGGATGCAGTCCTAGAGAAACTGGGGGAGAGGGAGAAAGAGACAGAGACAGAGAAAGACAGAGACAAAGAGACAGACACAGACACAGAGACAGAAACACAGAGAGAGAAGCAGCAAGAGTAGACAGTCAGAGGAGCTATGGGATACAAGTCAGTCTGGGATATACATAGCTCCTTAAGACTAGTAGCTTCCAATTCAAGATTCCTCCCCCCCACCCCATTTTTAGTGACACTTTTCTGTAACCACAGAAGTGACATGCTTGTAAGTGCAATCTACTTATCCCAATATGCAGCAGAATCATGAAGAGATTTCCCAAAATTTATTGGTGACCTGGAGGTGTATGGCACAGGGATAGTAGAGTATTGCCAAAGTAAGCACAAAATGATATCAATGGAGCACTCCTCCTGAGCAGTAAACACTCCTTCCCCTGCCCTCAAGGTCAGCACTCTAGGGCAAAGCCACGCTTGCCTAGTATCAGAGATGCCTCTGTATTGGTTTACTATTATCTTACTTGCTATGTGAGTTTTGCACATGTTTGTCTTTGATCTCAGATTATAAGCTCCTAGAGGCTATAATTCAGTGTTTAGCAGAGATAAATGATAATAACTAATATTTCTATGGTTTCTTCTATGTGCTAGGTACTGTGTTAAGAGCTTTATAACCATTATCGCATCTGATCCTCACAACAACCATTGGAAGTAGGTGCTATTATTATCACCTCCATTTTACAAATGAGAAAAAACATAGGTTAAGTGACTTGCCTAGGGTGACACAGCTATTAAATGTCTGAGACCAGATTTGAATTCAGGCCTTACTGACTCTGGTCCCAGCTCTTTATCAACTGTACCACCTAGCTGCCTCATGAAGCTTTTAGGTGATATTTATAGTGATCTTAGTTCAATAGTCTATCCAGCAACAAAATGGTCAAATCTTTAAAACATTGTGATTTTTTTTTTATGAATAAAGTTTTATGAATAAATAACTTTATGCTCATAAAGTTTTATGGAAAAAAAATAAATAAAGATAGCCTTACCACTTTTGAAGTTGATATATCTTTGAGACATTAAATGGCATTTCTGGTGGCTACCACAAGATGCCAAAGGTAATCTGGAGGGTACAACCTTCCAGTTCAAAAATAAGCATGTGAAGTCTCCAGTGAACAATTTCTTCTAAACTAAATGGAACTCTTAAAATATCACTCTCCATATTGCCCAGATTATAACATGCAGCTGGATAGATGACCCATTTCTATATATGATAAACAAGAGCTGCAGATGGGCAATGAGCTGCTCCTAGAATTGAGTAGGAGGAAGAGATCAGGCTGGATTGCCTTTAAGAAACTGTGCAGCACTTACAATTATTCCAAATTGCTCACTGCCGCTAAAGCCTCTCTCTTTATTATCAATATGCTCCCTGTAATACTCTAAATCATGGAGCACCACAATTGTGAAAGAATCAAAATTATAAGAAGCCCAAAGGATAATGGCTAGGCCCACGGTTGGCACAAATGTGCTGTAGCATCTTGACAATGATGACTTGCATAAAAGACATCAAGGACAATTGTAACCGGAAAAGGAGGTGGCGGGGTCATGTAGTGAGAATGAGACACAATAGAGGAAAATTAAAATACTGAGAAGAATGGCCCCAGCATGATTAGTAGATTATTTGTGGAAGATTTATGGAAATACAGGCATAAGAATTGTACAAGATGAGTTTTGAGGCAGTGAGAATCTATACTGATAGAGGGATTACCCATTTTAATGATATTCCTGACCCATCAAAGTTTCACTATTACTCAAACAATTCTCTATGAGAATATTGTATAGAGTATCACTTAATGCAAGAATTTTTTTTAAATGAATCAGTTGCTTTTAAGTTCCCGTTGATTAACTTCATATTTTTTAAACTGCTGTAAGTTGTTACTTCATTCACTCCAGGGCTTGCTTTGTCTTGGTCCCTCCTTCAAGGATCATTCATAATTCTCCCAAACTTTTGTCCATTTCTCTCCAATGGGACCTGGGTGAACTGAGAGGCAAGATGGTACAGTAGAAAGAATACTGAACGAAGAATTAAGAAACCTGAGGTATACTACTGACTAATTGACTAGCTGTGTGATTGTGAGCAAGTGATTTCATCTCACTCAGTCTCAGTTTCCTCATCTATTAAATGAAGGGTTATGTTAGGTGATCTTGGAAGATTTCTTTCAGCTCTAATAAGCTTCTATAACTTACTATTGTGAGATTTGATGCATCAGGGATGAGCATGAAGTTGACTGAATTTACCAATCAATTTACCTGCTATAATTAGGCCCTATTTCCCTGTGGCCCAGTTATTCTTGCCCATGAACCGCGGGTAAATGTCTCTGTCCTTTTTCATTTTATTATTCCTTTGACCTGCAACTAAATTCCTGACTTCTTTTAAGATTCAACTCAAATGCTATCTTTTGAATGATGCCTTTGCTAACCCTTGCACCTATTAATGCCTTCTCTCTGAGAACAGCTTCTATCTATTCTCATTCTCTTTCTCTCTCTCCATGTGTATGTATGTATATATATATATGTGTGTGTGTGTGTTAATTAATTCATATACATACACATGTACATGCATACATATACATACATATGTATATATCTTTTATGTATCTAGTGATTTTTTACGGCTATCTGTTTCTTTAGAATATGAGCTCCTTGAGGGCATGGCCAATTTTTGCCTTTCTTTGTGTTTCCAATGCTAAGGACAGTGACTGGTACATATTAAATGCTTGAAAACCTCTTATCTGACTGACTGGTTGTTGAGTTATTGTACCCCCAGCTTCCAAGGAGTCATTTCCTCTTAGGAGTCCTTCACCACTGATATGGTCACAACATAATTGACTCTGAAATGTGCTGTTTTTGTACAAAGCTCCACAGGGCATGATTCTCTGCAACCAATCACAAGACTGGTTGTGGCATCAACGATTAGATTTCTCTCATGGCATCATTTACTTCCATCTAACGATCCAAAGCTCAAGTTAATTAAGAACTTATGCATAACTAGTTCACTTTTGATTCATTTGAAATGGCCAAGCTTTCTTTGATTATTAGGTTAGGAGTGCACCCCCACCCCACTCTCATTCTTACAGATGCGACTATTTGGGATATGACTAGGTTGCAAAAACGAAGGGCACAAGATCTAGATGGGAGCTCATCATTTTTAACAGGAATCATCATATGCCAGATATGGACTTGTACTTCTTAAAGGAACAAAATTGTTCAAAATTGAGATCTGTAAATTTTCTGACATAATGGTTCTATCCTGCCATTCTTCTCCCTCTCCTTCCATTTTCAGTTTAAATCCCTCTTTTCAACTGAAGCTAATTTCCAGGTAAATATATTCTTTTCTGTTTCTTCTTAATCATCATTTGCCCATGGCTAAGAGCTCTTTGTTCTCATAGATTAAGTCATAGTCTGGAAAACCATCTTCTTAGGTTTCTTTCAATCTCTTCCTTTTTCTTCTCAAGTCCAAGCTTTCAATCAGAAGTAGTGTTGAAAACACCACCTGTACCTTCAACTACTTCAGTTTCCTGCCCAGGGCTTCAAAGTCCCATGAGATTCATTCCAAGTTACTTCTGGCAGTACCATTTGTTCCAACATGAATTGGAAGAAGTGAGTAGCAGCTGTTTGTTTGGTTTGATTAATCTTTGGTGTTAGGATACCCAATCTGCCTCTCTTCCTACCCCTACTGCAATGGCTCTTTCTAAAACAGAGACCTGAAGACGAGCTCAGCTGTCTCCAAATTCAGGCAAGTTGTTCTAGACAAAATTGGATCATCCAGATCTTTATCATTATAAACTATATTCTGGTAAAGAGGGGGGCACTTGCAAATAGGCTGCAAATTCTATTCTTGTGCCCATAATACAGTCTTCACACCAGGGGAAACAGCTCCATGACAAGTTGTGTATTGCTTGGGATGCCAAACCTCTGTTCTCATCTGCTGACACTTTCACCTGTCAGACCACTTATAAAACAAGACACCTGGGACTTGAACTCCTCAATCAGCTGCCTTGCTCTAAACAGTTCCCTGTAATACATACATTCATTGCAAATGCCACCTATTCTTTGCAGTGGTGCCAAGTCCATATCCCCAGGATGCTTTCACATGACACAAATAGCTCTCTACTTCCTGATGCTGCTAAAGACTATCTCTTCTCTTCTACCCCCAAACAATTCGGTAATAAAATCCCTCCCTCCCAGTGCCAGGTGATCTTCAAGGCCAAGAGATGGAGAGGGGAAATCTCTTGCATAGCACATCTCAGGCCGAGGTGTCCCAAGCTCCTGACATTGAAAGGCACTCCACCATACCCTGAATGCATGCCCAGGAAGATAGCACACCTCTTAATTGGCTATGTCAGATCAATCTCTGCATCCTTCATCAGGTTGTTCCTGATAATTACAACATGTCTCTTCTTCCTGTGGTCAGTAATGGATTTTCTCTATTCTGCAGAACTTGGCAGATATGTCTTATTCTTTGGGGCATGGGATGTTTCTTCTCTTTCAGGTTTAGGACCTGGTTCTTCTGATGACTACCTGCTGACCTTGGACAAATCAGACCTTCTCTCTAGATCTTTATTTCCTTCTCTGTCAAAAAAGAGGTTTGGACTGGATGATCTCTAAGGTCTCTTCCAGCATGAACAATTTTTGATTCTGAGAAGAAGCTCTCCTGGTTTGAATGAATTATTAATAAATATTTAATAACATTCCCCTAATTTAGGCCCAAGCAATTTTTTTTATCTGCTTGTGTCAGGCAGAGTCCTTTAAGAGGGAAAATATTTTTTCTAACATCATAAACATAACTAAACACAATAAATTTTAAAAAAGTATAATAATAATTTCATATTCTGGCTCCAAACTACTTTTCCAGACTTATTATACATTATTTTCCTTCACATATTTTCCACTTTAGCAAAAGTGGCCTATTTGCTATTCCTCATACATTGTCTTCCATCTTCCATCTCTGAAACTTTGAACAGTCTATCTCCTATGCCTAGACTGCATACCTTCCTTTTCTCAGCCTATTAGAAGCCTTTGTGGTTGTTAAGTTCCTTCAGTTAGGTCCAATTCTTCACAACCCCATTTGGAGTTTTCTTTGTAAAGATACTGGAGTGCTTTGCCATTTCCTTATCTAGCTCATTTTTTAGAGCAGGAAACTAGGGCAAACGGGGTTAAGTGACTTGCCCAAGGTCACACAGCTAGTGTCTGAAGCTTACTTTGAACAGGTCTTCCTGATCACATGCTTGGTGCTCTCTCTACTGTGGTATCTGGCTGCCCTGTTAGAAGTTTTGGTTTCTTTCAAAGTGCTTAGCATATTACCTGGAACATAATAAGTGTATAACAAATGTTCTTTTTGACTGATTAACTCAAAGTTCAGTTCGAGAACCACCTCCAGACAAAGCCTTTCCTAATTCCCTAATGGCTCCTCTTCAAAATCGCCTTTTATTTATTTTGGGTATATTTTATATATTTTCAAAAAATGTAATTTCCTAGAAGATGGAGTTTCATTTTTGTATGTATCCTTGACACCTTGACCCATGGCATGTAGGAGGCACTTGATAAGTACATGTTGACTAACAATTGCCATTTACATAGTTTTGTGAAGCACTTTGTTTACATTATCTCACTTGAACCTCAAAAAACCCTTGGGAAATAGATGCCAGAGCTATTATTATTATTCTCATTTTATAGATGAGGAAATTGAGGCACAGGAAAATAAGTGACTTGTCTATAATCTTCCATGGCTACCAAGTGCCAGTGGGGGGATTTGAACCTATATTGTCCTGAAACCAAGTAAGCATGATATTCATTAACCACATTGCTTCTCATATAATAATGACAGTTCATTCTTTCAACAAATGTTTACTGAACATCTACCAGACATAAGGCACTGCATATCTGCATTTTGGTGAGTCAGGCCTGATATTTCTTTAAGGGGTCTATAAGTCAGACTATGGTAGACTATGATGATTTCTTTCCATTTTCCGATAAGTCACCTCCTTTCTTCCTTCCTTCTTTTCTTCCTTCCTTGTTTTCTTCCTTCCTTGTTTTCTTCCTTCCTTCCTTTCTTCCTTCCTTCTTTCCTTCCTTCCTTCTTTTCTTCTTCCTTCCTTCCTGTTTTTCTTCCTTTCCTTTCCTTTCCTTTCTTTTCCTTTCCTTTCCTTTCTGTATATAAATTTTATTTTAACAATCTTATTGATATGGATATTGTTCTATTACATTAGGAATTTTCAGGAAGGCCCCAACAAAGTCCACAGCAAAACACATTCACTGACAATAGGCAAGCAAAATGGCAAGTTCCACCTTTCTGGATCAGTTTCAAACCTGAGCTGATACACAGTTCTTTACAACCTCTGCATTATAATGTCTGGCTGGTTTGGTCCCTGTTCTTTCTTTCATCAATCAGATTAAGGGGTTTCCCTCAAAATGCATTACTTATAAAGTGTGAGAAGGGAATTGGCATAGGAAATGCTAAAAAGTGAAAGGAAGAAATTTATTCAGGGGAATCAGTGCCTTAACACTGGGCTGGGTAAGATGAGCCCAATAACAGGGACATATTTGCACCCATACTTATCATATTTGAGGGTCTGTCTATTCAAGCTGGAGTTTTACTTTTCAGGGAATATGGAAACATACAAGCCTGACTTATTCCCTTAGATTATCTTAAATATTTCTACTTTCTAATGGTATAGGCATTCCACCTTTGCTCCTGCATGCAAATTTACAGTTGACATGAGTAGGTTCTTTACTTTGAAAATTATATTGAATAAAAATAAATGACTATAATTCTGTCAGGAGCATATGAGAAGCTATAGGGAATCGGTCCATAGTGGCCTGGAAGGAGGTGGATTGGTTTGTACTTGGGCAGTGTTAACCAGCTCTTTCAAGAATGAGGACCCTTTTTTACAGCTAAAAACAATGGTGCCTGGCAGGGGTGATTCCATGATCATGAAAGTGCTTTCCCCAGGGTGAGGTTTATCCATTGTACTCTCACTGGGCTGACCCCTGCAATTTTCCCAAATACTATAATATTACATAATATAGTATGTAGTAGTGGGAGACTGCATTCACATTGTCCCCTGAATTTAAAAAAAATGCTGAGGCCCCACATGATCATAGTCATACAATTAACTGATAGCCAATGATTGAGATAGCGTACAATGACAATAAAAAGGAACTGAATCTTCTAATGCTTTGAAATGAATTTATATCTTATTTAACATATCTGTATCTACATTCCATTCCAGAATAATAATCTTAATCTGTAACAGGCGGTGTGGCATAGTAGAGAGACTATTAGGCTTGGAATCAGAAAGTCTCGAGTTCAAAATCCGATTCTATCTCTTATTATGTGACCGTCCCTTAACTTCTCTGAATTTTGGTTTCCTCATCTGCAAAATGAAAATAATAAGACCCATAGCACCTAGATCACAAAGCTAGCCTGAGACTAAAATAAGCTAATACATGTAAAGCTCATGACACGATATGAAGTACCACATAATTTTTGGTTATTCACTTCATGAGGCATCTTTACTTATTTATAGATTTCCATACAAATTTGTGGGATCCCTTTTAACAATTGTTCCACTTCCCTTGCACACTTCTCCAATGGTCCATTAATTAGAAACAGTTAGATTATATGATTGATTGCTTAGCAGAAGAAGCTAGGCAACCATATATCAACCAGTCAATAAATCTCAATTAAGTGCCTACTGTGTGCCAGTTACTATTCTAAGTGCTAGGAATGAAAAGACAAAAATGGAACAATTTCTGCTCTTACCAAAACTTATATGATTTCAGCACAGAAAACATGTGCACATACAAGCATAGACAAAAGAAGAGTGTTAAAATTATTACTAGTAACAATGAATAATAATAGCTAAGATTTATATAATGCCTTAAGGTTTGCAAAGCACTTTACATATGTTTATTTAGTCCTTAAAAATAAAAGCCTATGAAGTAGATGCTATAACTATCCTAATATTACAGAGGAGGAAACTGAGGCAAACAGAGGTTAAGCAGCTTGTCCAGGGTCACACAGACACTTAAAAGTGTCTGAAGCAAGATTTTAGCTCAGAATTTCCTGATTCCCAGCCTACCATTCTATACCATCTATTTGCCTCAAAATACACAAAAAAATACAGAGTAATTTTTGAGGTGCAGATACTAGTAGCAAGGAGGGGGATCAGAAAAGAGTTCGTGTAGATGGTTTGTTAGAAACTAGAGATTCTAGGAGGCATAAGGGGGACATTACAGGCATAGGGAACAGCACGTGCAAGATCACAGTGATGGAAAATGGAAGGTCTTATATGAGGAACAGCAAGAAAGCCAGTTTTGCTGGTGGGCAGAGTACATGAAGGGGAGTAATGCTCTTAGTGGTTTCTGGGTGTAAGATTGTACTAAACGACTTCAGAGAGATTTCCTTCCTCCTCTGAAATTTGACAATTACTCTGGAGGGATAGGGTGTGTGTAAAGACACAGAGGCAAGTAGAAGAAAGCTTGTGATCCTATCAGATATAATTTGATTTAAAAAAAATATTAAAATGAACATGTACAAACACAGGCAGATGCCTTTTTAATCTGTCAGCATATTCTTTGCATTCAGGCATAAACATTATTATCACACTCAGTGTGTTCCTGCAAAAATTATCAAAGTCCCCAAAATGTAGCCTCTGTGGCTTTGAATCAAATATGAACTTTAGGTGCCACAATCTGGAAAACAAGCTAAGAAAGGGAGGGGGAGGGAAAAAAAATCAGACTTTTCATTTTTACAGATGATTAGCTAGGGTTTCCTTCACTAACATCGGATGTAAAAGGGTAAATATTTTGTATTGAGTAAAATACAGCCGTGTGGCACATACTTGGCCTTGATAAAATTTTCCACTGTAATTCACATAAAATATTAACTGTTGATGAAAAGAGGACACCAGGGAAGAGACCAGAGGGGGATATAGCATCATTTCAGAGATTTCTAAGATTAATCATGGCATCCTGAACTCTTGTCATTGTGTGTTTAGGGGCATGTTGGGGAAGGGGCATTACCGCCATCCTCTTGGTATTTATAGCATTGACCTTTGCATTATAGCCGCCTGCTCCGAAGCGCAGTTATTTCTAATTGCTTTATGTGCCCATGGAGATCTTCTTTTGCCTCTGTTAGTTATATACAGTACCGAGGCGCATATGTTTGGCCAATGAATCTTTCACTGACTTGATATTTATGGCAGCATTGGAATATGAGAGGTGGGAATGTTGCATTTTGAGGGGGATATGTGTGTGTTGTATGTTTGTTGGAATGATTTTTACTGTCTGCATGGCTATATACTTAATGAGGTGACAGAAAGAATTAAAAGTGACAGATTGTTTTGACGGCACTGGGGCCCTGAGAGATATATTCTCCTCTAATACAACTCAATAAACCCAGCTTGTGTGAAGCTCTGTGGGTGTGATTCATGGCTGCAGCAGGGCTACTCACAGAGGTTTAATGAGAGATGGTCTTGGGCCAGGCTTTGGGGAATTGGGACTGCTGTCAGAGGATAGAGAAGCACTGTGCTCCAGGATGGCTCCAGAAATTCACAAGATGAGTTAAGTTACAAATACAAGGTACACTGTGGATTTTTTAACCTGGCCTCCATGGACTTGGTAATTTTTTTTTATGGTATATCTCTGAAATTGATTTCCTTTGTAGTCCTATGTGTTTTATTTTGTGCATTTAAAAACACGATTCTGAGAAGGGATTCATCGGTTTCACCAGATTGCCAAAAGGGTCAATGACACAAAAATCTCAAGAATCATGAGATTCCTTAAAATACTGCATTTGGAGTTGAACAGGCTACTAATGAAACCATGTGACTTCACTCAACTCATCAACACCAAATCTAATAGCTGAACCTCTACAGTAGAGTATTGTTTCTAAGATCATTATTCATGATCTCATTGCATCTAAAACAACAACAACAAAATATCATATTATCCATTTGGACTGAACAAGATACACCAGTAGCCAGTCTACAAAAGGTCAGGAAAGTAGAACATAGATATAAATTCTTTCTGCGGGCAAGTGGATTGTCAAATTCCTGGTTAAACCACAAACCTATCTTCAGAAAACTATTGGTGATGGCCAGAATCTACAGTCCTTTAATGTGAGTAAATTAAATACAGGCAAGCAACAATCAAGTGTAATCCAAGTAACCAGAATCCTTAATTAACTTGGGTGTGTGTGTTTCTCACCTCAAAAGAGACAAATAAGAGCAATATTATAACTCACCACTAAATAGTGTCCCAAAAGCCTGCAGTTCCAAGGTTTAATAACCAGTTATAGCCATGATTGTTAAAGCTTAGAATCAGTAAATATATCTATGTTAGATCCAGTTATGGATGTAGCTAATTACATCCATGGTTATCATAGCTTACAACTGCCCTTTAGAACACCCTGAATACTGCTTATGGTTTACAAAATGCTTTTCTTCTAACAATCCTGCAAAGAGAGTGGGAGATATACTGTAATCTTTATTTTCTTTTTATTGAAGAAACTGAGGCTCCAAGAATTTAAGTGACTGGCACCGGAGTATCCAGTTCAGAAAGTCTAAGATCTGTGCCTGGAAACAGGTCTCGTGATCCCCTGTTGAGTACTTTATCTACTATTGCATAGAAAATAATTTTGTTATTCAGAAGAATCCAAACAATGGCTACTGCTTGTAGAAAAGTAAAGATCTAAAGTAGAACCTGGGTGTTCCTCGTATCTATTAGGAAACATAATAAAAGTCAATCTATGAAAGTCAGAATGAAGAATGCACCTGGGCAACTTGTGCTAATGAACCTATTTGTAAGAAAATCATGGATTTTCCTGTTTTCTTCAATCAAGTCACCCAGTTAAATTCAACATATTCTAAATACTATGGCAGGAAATTATTGTAATGCATTTTAGAAACAGTTTTCAATAACTAGAGTTGAAACAAATAAACAAAAAAAAGGATTTTCTGAGCATTCATATGTATATGCGTGTGTCTAGATAGATGATAGGTAGATAGATAGATGATAGATAGATGATAGATAGATAATAGACAGAAAGAAAGAAAGAAAGAAAGAAAGAAAGAAAGAAAGAAAGAAAGAGAGAAAGAAAGAAAAAACTAAAGGCTACTTCAGTACCACTTTCCCAGGAAAGGACTAACTCGGACATGGCCTGGACACAGATTTAATCAGCAATGACTTTTTCTCATAGTATGACCTGCTTACAACAAAACTAATGGGTTTCTTCCTGAGGGCTCATTTTCCTAAGTACTGCATAGACTAGATAGAGCTCCCTAAAACAAAATCCAAATGTACAGGTTTCAGAGTCATACTGACTCTTACAAATGGCCAGTAGGGGGTAATATACCAATAGTGCAGGTGACATACTATTTGCTTCTCACAGTCCTGTGGTGATTTCAGTGTACAGCATGTAACATTTAATACAAAACAAACAAAAACAACCCATCTGTGCCAAAGTACACACAAATAATTCAACTAGATCACCACTGTTCACCTTACTTGCCATAATGTAGAGAGAGGCTTGGTTGCATGAGGACAGCTCTTCCCTGCCCAGACAATGCCCTGTCATATTAACCACTTATGCTTTCTCTATCTCAGTAGGTTGAATGCTTTAACTGATGGGCATTTTGCAAGAAGATCATGGCTTTTCCTGAACTCTTTTAAATTGTTTTGATAGATGCCTCCACCAGGTACCTTTGTATGAGGAAAATAATCTTTCCTGAGTAGACACAGCCTGATTTCTCCTCTGTCAATTTTCTTTACATTTGGACTGGGAGGGGTGGCAGCTGTGAACCACGACCAGTTTTCTGGTTTACTCTCAGTTAATTAACCACAGTATCCCATTCCTAAGCATCCTGGTTACTCGAGGTCTTACTATCATATACAAGTAATCTTTTGAAGTGCTTCTTGTCTCTAGAGCCCCCGAAGTGAGCCCTGAACCCAATTATGTACTTTCTCATGATCATATTTTGATTTATCATGTACAGATTTAAAATGAAAGATCAAGAAATAACTGAACCAGAGTAATTTCAGATGTCAAGAACTAGTTATTCTCACAACAAGTTCCCAGATCTTGACAATGTCGGCTGTTCACTGTTTGGTTTGATTCCTCCTGAGGAGGGGAAACAAGGGACCAAGGGACTTAAAGTGACTTTGTACTGAAGAAGCAACATATGCTTTTGAGCCCTGCAGCTGACATTGGTTCTGTGGCAGTTTTTCATTTTTTTCTTTCCTTGAGAAACCTGCAGAGGTATTACTGCCTGTCACCACCGGTGGGCTTCTATTTAAGCAACAGACCAGAGGAATCTAAATGGGGTGAGGGAGGGGACAGAAAGTGAGGTGGAAAAGCCAGTGACAGAAAGACACATGACAAAAGTCCCTTCTGAAAAGGAAATCATTGCTCCAACACAATGTTGCCCTTTTTTTTTTTACCAACATCCTAAAATGTGAAAAGAGCTTCCCTTGTCCCACCTTCAATCATTTTCTTTCTTGATACTCCTTCAAACAAAAAAAAAGGAAACAAACAAACTAGAAGGGCCAGGGTACACAATAACTCTTCCAAAGAGCACTCTATTGAGAAAATTTTACAAAAACATTCTGAAGAACTCACTTGATCTAGGATAAACTCTGAGCTAGTCTGGGAAATAGGTCTTCCTAGAATAGAAACTTTAAGATATGATCAAGTATTTTCTAAATTCGATGTCTTCTTCTATTGATGCCAGGGGTCATTTGGGTGCAAGTGTTGGTTTCATTTCCTTTGAGTGATCTAACATTTTGCACATTGTGAATTTTTATTGTTCTACCCTATGTCATTTTACAGCAATGATAAAGGTTGGTCATATTAAAAGCTCATTCATTGAGATGTGACTCCTTTACTCTTTGGTGGCAAAAAGGATGAGCTAGTATTAAAGTTGGACACCCACAATTTTTGTTACTCTTATAAACCAAGTAACTCTGGCCTCCACCATGGAACAGGGGTAAAACTTTTATGAAATACTTATTTGGGAGTCACTAAAGTTTTGATGTTAGCCAGCAGGCTGGTATTTTTATGTAGAGAGACTTGACTTCTATATTGAAGTTAGAGAGCTCTGAATAAATTTGTATTATGTCTCTTAAGTGTGTAAGACTTGAACATGTGCCAAAATAAGATCATTCACTGACTTCAGCTGGGGTCTAGACTGACTTACGATGAACTTGGTAGTTGGTAAGAAATAAACTTCCTACCACCACTGCCAATCTTTGTCATGAGTTTTAAATTTCAGAAAAGGAATTAACAGCCTAGAGATCATAGGATTTAAAATTGTAATGGCTGTTGGAAAACATTATGCTAAGCAAAAGGTTAGATTGACTGAAGGTTATGGGATAAGTGGAATAGGCACAGAAAATTCCTGACTACGGTTTACAGAGTACCTTCTTGGAGAGCTGCTGACTACCATCAACAACCATGAGACACTATTACTTTGACATATTTGGAAGAAGGAAAGTTGGTATCTTGGGCTTAGAGCTATAATTTTTTACCCTAGAGGAAAGAGAAACTTTTTGTTAGTAACTCTTAGTGCACTTGTTCAGTGAGCGGAATGCATGTCTCACCCTCAGAACACAACAGAATTTCCTTATTGAAGGCATTATATCTGAATATATTTTTTCTAAAGGTTTTTTTTTTAATCAAACCAGATATTGATCAACATGAACAATGTCAAATTTGGCAACAAAAGCATCCATGGTTTGACTGACTTTAGGCACAATATATGATTTCTCTTTAAGTGTTTCATTTATAGTTCACTTTTAATATCTAGAAAGATTCATCTTTCTATTAGGTTTTAGTATGCAATTGTGCTCTTGCTATCTGTATTTGACTCAAGGACAGTGTGATTAGCTGTTCCTTCTCTCCCATTGTTTTCCTTGTACAAAAGATATATTCTTAGCTTCCAATTCAATTGATGCAATGACTGGATCCTAAGAGAAGGACACTGACTTCCTCTTATATACTCCCACTTTCTTGGAGAACACATTCAGAAATCCATAGAGAACATGGTGTAATCAGGGGATTTTATTGCTACGAAATCAGTGACTTCTTTAGAAACCTTTGAAATTATGAGAGAAATCATTTCTGTGTAAAATCATTAGATCTCAGAACTTAGAACTATAAGAGAACTTGTTCTTGCTTTTGTTGGTCAGTTATTTCTGATTTTTTGTGACCCCATTTGGTGTTTTCTTGGCAAAGGCACTGGAAAGACTTACCGTTTCCTTTTCCAGTTCATTTTACAGATAAGGAACTGAGGCAAACAGGTTTAAGTGACTTGCCTAGGGTCACACAGACAGTAAGTGTCTGAAGCTGGATTTGAACTCATGAAAATGAGTCTTCTTGATTCTAAGTCCAGTGTTCTACCCACTGCATAGCTGCCTCATAAGGGACCTTAGAGAGCATCTAATTGAATTCTGTCATTTTACACAAGAAAAAATTGAGGCCTAAAGAAGGCCTGACTTACAATGAAGTTTCTGTATTCTGCTGACTCTGCTGGTGATCACTCTCTGCCTGTATACTATGGACAGTCTTTTTATTAGAAGCTGCTCCTTTAATTTCTGTGACATGTAGTGATTTGGTCTCACTGGCTAGGGCCTTGTCTTGGACCATTATAGATGTCAAATCTAGTTTACTCAAGAGGCTTTCCTGGAAGGCTTCATAATGAACTCTCTATACAAGGTGATCCTGCAACATGTCATCTAACAAATCCCTAAAGACAGATGGCACAGCTCCACACTGTAAGCAGCAACACCCTCATGACAACCATCACACAAGTGTTGCAACTTTAGGCCACCTTGAAGATAATGCAAGCAGCCAAAGTAATACTTCAAAAGTGTCCATTGGTATAAGAAAGCTCCCCACAAGTCAAACACTGACATCTACCTAAAGTGTTGTGTAGTATTCATGAAACTGTTCTTCCTGGTCTCCCATTGATACAAAACTTCCTTCCCCAAGCAAGTCTGTAACTCTCCCTTCCTGCTGTGGCTCCCCCCTTATTCTCTGTTATCATGTTCTATTACTGGCACCTCTGTTTCTACTCTCCCCTGGTGAAAATCTTCATACTACTTCATCTTCTCTCCAAGTTCCAGTTCCTATCACTCCCTACCTCCTAACTCCCTCCCTGTTCCTTCAGAGCAGGCACTAAATCAGAAGACCATATCCTGCTGCCTGCAGTCAGTTGACACATTGATATTCTTGCTGGATGACGGCCTTTGCCAAACTTGACATTGCTCAAATTTATTGACAGCAGATTATTGATCATGCAACCGTATGAGTCTAAATGATCATTGGTGGAAAGAAGGGCATTGCAAATTCAGTGTTTTCAATACAAAATGTGTTTTGTCTCTGAAATGTTTTAATTCTTCATTGAGAAATTGTTTTTGAGGGATCTGGGTATTTTGCTGGTGTTTTCATCAACAGCTTCAATAGAGGCAGCTAGGTAATTCTCTTTTATTCTCTAGAGGTAGCTAGGTGGTGCAATAGATAAAATGCTAAAGACTAATTAATTAATTGGTAATAGTATTAATAATAAATTATTAACAATTAACATTATTGTTCATGTTTTAATGGATCAATGATCTTATTCATGCAGACACTCCTTCCAACAATGTAGATTGCTACCAATCCACACCTTCTCATTTGGTGTAACCCTTATCCATGTCCTCTCATAAATCTTCTCCAGAGCTTTTACCCAGCATGCTCTTTTTGTGGCTCTTCCTCCAGAATTCTTGAAATTGTACAGATATCATTGGACTATACCACTAGTCATGTCAACTAATTAGCCCTCACTCTTACTACATGATCACTCCAGGTACATTTTCGGTCATATATCTTTCTGGTGTTTTTTATGCCATTTTTTTCATACAATTCTTTGCTGATAATACAATACAGCTTATTGGTGCCTACCATGCTTCTGTCTATTGCCTTTGGAATGACTCCTAACTTTTCTTCTTTGGAGACTGCAATACTTTGTAACTTGTACTCATATGATGTCATTAGAAGAACATCACTATTAAAAATATGGACCTGGGACGGCTAGGAGGTGCAATGAATAGAGCACTAGCCCTGGGTTCAGGAGGACCTGAGTTCAAATCTGGCCGCAGACACTAAAACACAAAAAACTAGCCCTGTAACCTGGGGCAAGTCACAACCCCAATTGTCCTTCCAAAAAAAAAAAAGCAAAAAAAAAATGGACCTTCATTTCAGAGAGAAGGTTGGGGCTAGGGTAGAGAGGTCATTAAAAGCACTGTTCGATTTCACAAAGGCCTTCAGTTTACTGACTTTTCTCCTATTAAATTTTAATTCTACTTTATTGCTGATACATGGCACCTAAGATTATCCATCTATCTACACATATCTATGTATATATGTATACATATGTGTGTGCATTATATGTGCGTATAATATATAGATATATGTATATATGTATGTGTGTATGTATATGTGTGTGTGTGTTTATATATATATATATATATATATATATATATATATATATGTATAAAACATTCTATCTCTTTGAAACGTCCAACATCCTGTATATCATAGGCGAGACAATAGTCATTTTTCATCTACTTACTTCTTCTTATGTGGCTTGATAGGCCAAACTCTAGAATGATCCTTAATTTTATTTAGGAGCTTCTAGAAGGCATAGGAGATAGAATACTAGTCAGGGAATCCTGAGTTAGAATCTGGCCTTAAACACTTACTGGCCTCATGGCCCTGGACAAGTTACTTCACCTTTGTCTTTCACCATTTTCTTTATCTGTAAAATGAGAATAACAACAGTTCCTAATTCCCAGTATTTCTGTAAAGATAAAGTGACGTATTATTGGGAAAGTGCTTTGCAGAGCTTAAAGCATAGTAAATGTTACCATCATCATCATCTTCATCATCATCATCTTCTTCTTCATCATTGTCATCATCACTGTCATCACAATGTCACTTCCAAACAATTAGAATGGAATCAAAATAAGAAGTAATTTTGGAAGGCTTCAGAAGTCCCAATTGTTTTGATATATTCAATTTAAATAATTTATTAATCACCTATTATGTGTAAAGTCCTTTTTAAGGATATAAGGAATGATAAACAACAAAAAAAAATATTTGAGTGAGAAAAAGAGAGTGTGTAATTAGAATGTGCAGTGTCACTTTGGGTTCTGCATCTATGCTTATGGAAGTGATCCAGAGTGTGTCACCCCTAATGTAGCTACTCTGAGAATTAAAACTTCAGGCTTTCCCAGGACTCTCAACTCCTACTATGGTTTTCTTCCACAAAAGGCAACCATAGCTGAGGCACTTGGTAGCTCATTGCAAAAGGGCAGTCCATGTACTGGACTTGCCAGTCTGGGGATGCTTCCTGGAATGTCAAACAGTATTAGAAATGTCAAGATGGAGTTGGTACTAGTATTTCACTGTGAATAGAAACCATTGCTTCTTCCTATTGATGCTTTATTGGTATAATGTTAGAGTTTAGACACAAAATGTAAGAGAGTACCAAGATATCACCTACTTCTTCTTAGGGTACAATGTCATCTTCATGAAGGAACAGCTTACAAATCAATAAATAAAACCTTCTTGTCATCTCATGAGTCGAGAAGTTCTGAAATTCCCCTGGTGGCTCTGCCTTTCTGATTTGTATGGATTCCAAGCTGTCCATGAAACCTTTTCCATATATTCCCACATCTATTTATCTGGTATCCCTATCAAAACAGAAACGAGGTTCATTAAGAACAAGGGATGACTTGTTCCTAATGAACCCATGCTCAAATGTAATGACAATTTCCCTTTCTTCACATATGCTCACAAACCATACTGTAATAATGAAGCCTAAAATTTCACCAAGAAATTGATTTTCTTCCTTAAAATATTGAACATTTACCCATCTCCAAGTCTTTAAGCACCTCTCCCATTCTCCATAATTCCTTAAAGAGAGCTGAAAGTGGTCTAGCAATCACATCTTCTTGAGATTCATTTACTCTCAATGGCTGAATGTATTTAATACTGTCTACTTATGTCTCATTTGGGCATTAGTAAGCTGGCTAGGGTATAGTGCAAATGAGGACAGAGGAATGAAAGGGAGCACTGGGAAGCATAGGAGAGTCAAGTCATGAAAGGTCTCTTTAGAATCCTGGCTTCAACACTTGCTAGCTGAGTCAGTGTAAGTAATTCATTTAACCTTTCTAAGCTTCAGTTTCCCCAGCTACAAAAATGTGGAAAATGTTACTTTCACTACATCCCTCACACATTTGTTGTGAAGACAGTACAGTTCTAGAACTGTTGGACATGGTTATTATTAGTCTGGAATGGAGCTCATAAAGGTTTGTTCACTTTAATAAATGAATGAAAAACTATCTATTAAGTTTTCTATCAGGTTACCATGTACTGTACTTGGACTTATTAAGAGTATCTGGTACTATTTCACAATCATTTCACTCACCCAACCTCTGATATTTACTATCTCTGTGATCTTGTGGAAGTGATTTTACCACTCTGGGTCTCAGTTTCCTTATCCATAAAATGAAAAGGTTGACCTCTAAGTTTTTTTTTCAATTCTAGATCTATGATCCTATGATTGAGAGTTTCAATCATCTAATGTGATGATTATTCTCCTCAATAAAAATAGTTGAAGGGGCAGCACAGTGACTAGAGAACCAGCCCTGGAGTCAGGAGGATCTGAGTTCAAATGTGACCTCAGACACTTGACACTTACTAGCTGTGCGACCTTGGGCAAGTCTTTTAACCCTGATTGCCTGGACCCCCCAAAATAGTTGAGTCTATTCCACCTATTTTCTGTTGTGTCAGATCATATTTCTATTCCTTGATCTTCCTGTCATCCCTTATGTAGTTAAAAACAAATTGTCTATTGTTGTTGTTTCTTTTTGGAGTCATTACAGGGATGTTCTCTCACTATACTTTAGACTAAATTATATTTCTGGTCTCTTCCTGCTTTAAATCTATGAACCCATGTACATTCCTCATTCTATTGTTACAAGATCATGTCACATTTTGTATTCATCTTCAGTTACTGCCTTAAATTCCA